>CM061257.1:96622500-97822500 GCA_030848825.1 Tadarida brasiliensis | reverse complement strand
CAGTGGGGCTCTACTGAGTTCAGGACCTCATTCCAAAAGTTCCTCCAAAACTCAGCCTTTTTATGAGCTGCGGCATATATAATTAAATATTGGCAAACAGTCAAAGGTCAATTACTTGAATTTTGAGCAGTTAGTTATAGTTGAAGTGTGAGCAGGGGTCTCCTTGAAATAAAAAACTGGTGTTCTCCCTATGCCAGCAATCATAGCCAGGGATCCCAGGTTCTCTGGGGTGATCTACCGAGACCCCAGATTCAGAGGTTTGGGCTGTGCATGTGTACTGCAACCCCAGGGTCACATATGTATTAGGTCATAGCTTGTGCCCTGTGACAACTGTGACAGTGAGTGAGCCTGCTTTGTATTTGGAGAGGTGACAACCTTTCTTTTGCCAGCTACTCTACTGTTGTCTAAACATCTGAGGGCAGTGAGAGGGTCTTAGTCGAGTGGTATCTGAGCTTCAGACTCTGCCTTGCGTGCAGGAGTCAAGTAGTAAATGTCGCCTGAAGAACTCAGCAGATGTTTGGGTGTCTTCTGTGTGCTCTCTTGTGTTTGCTGGGGGGACAATGACAAGGGGGATAAAAGACGGAAGGAGCGACAGGGAGCTCTGTCTGAGTGAATCAAAGATGCTGGCCATGTTACTTTTCTTAGTCCACAGCTTCAGCACTGTGTGACTATTTCTACCTTACAACCAACCCTATCCTGGGTGACTCTGCAGTGGTGGCCTTTCCGTTTCATAAGAGACACCTAGAGTCTAGGGTCAGGCTGTCCCAAATCATTTGGGGACTCTTTTTTATTATCTGGAGGAAAAAAAGTCTTCCAGGGGAAAAAAAAAAAGTGTCCTTTCACTCTCTGAAGGTGAAAAAGAAATGCAGCTGGGCCAGGTAGGGGCTCCTCGTAGACTAGAAAGGAGAGGGACTTGACTGGTGATGGCTGAGCTTTGTTCAGCAGCCGAGACAGGGAACTTGGGCAGGAACACAGCTGACTTTTAACACTCACTGACCCTGCGGCCCACCCACCGGTAAGAGGCTCTCTGCCCTGCACAGTGAACTCTCCTTGCAGTGGAATTTTATTTTCCAACCTGGGCCAGTGTGTTAGATTCTCTGGACACATCAGGTGACGTGAGGAGGAGCAGATGATATCTACACCACAGGTTATTTGTGGAATCTGGGCCTCCTGCTCCGGGGGGGGGGGGGGGGGGGGGGGCAGTCACTGACCCACCATCCTGCTCTCCGAGCCTCTCCCTGCAGCGCTCGGCAAGGAGAGGCGTCCAGCCAGCGGGGGCCAGTCCACAGGTCATTTCAGGGAAAATGGAGATAAATTCAAATGCCTGGAAGGCTGGATGTGTTTCCTGCTGTGGGAGAGTTCAAGTGGAACCCTAAATCATAGATTTTCTGAACTAGAATTTAAGACTACACTAGGTGTGGGAACTGGAGGAAGATACTTTGGCTGAAGGACACCTGAAGGGGAATTAGAATCACCAGTGCTCCCCTTCCCTCTTCCCCTCTTAACCTCTGATGAAAATCTACAGGAGAGTGGGACTTGCTTTGCAGTTTTGTTGCTGATTTGGGGGGAACCTGGGAGGGTAGCCTTATAAATGATTCTTTGAAGACAGTGGCGGGAGCCCGGTTGTCGGCAGAGCTAACAATGAAGTTGTAGTTGTTTGTTGACAAGCACAGACATAAATACAGAACAAAATGCTCCCATTGGTAGGCTTGAGAAGAGTAGCCTGGTGATTACATGTTCTTATTTCCAAGTGAGCAGAGTGGCTGTTTTGAGAGGAGCCCCTTATATGAAGCACAGGCCCATCAACAGCCTCATTAAGAGGAAAGGGGGGGTGGAAATAAATAGCAGGGGGCTGTGCTGTTAAGGCTGTTTGGGTTTGGGGCCAAATGTGGCTTTTCAGTATGAAGTCGATGTGAAATTCTCCTGTGCTTCATGTCAGCTCTCCTACAGAGGGGACTGGTTTCAGGTAATAACTGTTTTGCTTCTTCAAGATACTACCTGCAGAAACGTGTTTGTTTTGACTGTTTTGAGATTGCTGAAAGCTGGTGAAACCGCCTTGTCAGAGAGGATTCTCTGGGTGGGTGTGTTCCCGTCCAGTGACAATGCACAGCTTGGAATTGCTGACAGGCTAAAGGTTATAGGTCATGACATTAGAGCTGAGTGTCGATTTTTAGAACTGCTGGTCATGGTTTTGGTACGTGTCCTTGGGAACTAGGGAACCAGCCTTATTTACTTCTGAAATACAACTAATCCTCTTCAAGAGAGCTTCAAAGACACTATTATTTCATTATTTTCATTCAAAAAATAAATCCTATTGCCTCGATAACCCTTGTACAATTCTTACCATAGTTCTATTTACATATAATAAAATGAAGAGAACCAATTGCATGGCTTTGCAGAGGACTAGCCCCGTTAGTCTGTAGTAACATTTCTGCCAAATATCTGAGCATCCCGATAACACGGTGAAAACTCAGGTGGGGATGGCTAAGGACCATTTTGCGGAGGAATAACCCCTGGGCTCAGCAAAGTTGTGTAAGCTGTCCAGGGCAGCACTTCATCAGGGGCTGCGAGCACAGACTTTGCCTGTGTGTGGCAGGAGGAACCATCCTACAGCCCCACTTAGGTCCTTGGTTGTTGATGGAGGTTCAGATGGGATGTTTGATCATCCTGACCAGCTACAAAAGGAAGCCATTGTTCATCCAGGAACCCACGCCTTCCTCTTGGGTGGCTCTCCATCTAGTCTTGGTGCTGACAGTCTCCAGCAGTAATGCCCAGAGGCATCCCTGGATGGCTGAGCAGAGAAAGGGAGGGGGGCAGTAGAAACAGGGGTGATATACAGGAAACTTAACAAGAGGAGAAGGTGGTGCAAAGCAGCAGGGAGCACCTCAGGTATGGATGTCAAAGATAACTGCAGAGAATCAGTGCTACTCCTTGAAAGAAAGGGAGATGAAATCTGAGGCCCAGAGTGTGTTTTTTCCAAAGGTGAAAACTAGCCCAAGAGTTTCACAGGATATCAGGACACACAGGAATTTTTCTCTGTCTTTGCCATATCTTCTGCTTCCTAGTTGTAGGAGCTAGAGACTCAGGACAAACGGTATGCTTCTGTGAGAGTGACTCTGAGTGTTGGAGACCATCTGAAAGGAAGGCAGTGGAGCTTTGTCTACTCATGAAAACAGCACTTTCCTGTTTTCAAAGGGCAGGCTCACCCCTTGCCCAGGAGGCCTCGTTGGCACAGCGGATCAGCCAGATCTGCCACTGGGCTCTGAGCCTCAGAAATGAGTGTAATTTTGTCGTCAGAATGGGAGCTAAGTATTGTAAAAACGTGAACAGTGAAGCAGTATCAGCTTATACGTCCCACGTTTTGTTGTTTTTGATTATTTTAACCTTTGATCATTTAAACAGTAACCGGAAGGAAGTTTATCTTGATATTGTCTAATAGTGAGGGGATAAAAGCTTATCAAAAGAGAGCTGATGTAATTAAGATTATCGAAAGAATAGTTGCCTCTGCTGAGCTGAAAACTCTTTCTGGAAACACCTTAGGTATTCCTTTCTAAGGACCAGTGTGGAACCCAGTCCAGGGCACCTTCCGCTGGTGCTTTTCATAGGTTCCGTGTACGTCCTGACCATGTGGGAGACACCAGGTTTCTGTCCCCTGCTGCAGCACTGTGACTCCCATCGGTCCTCGGTCTGGGCTCTCCATTGGTTGCTGGGTTACTGCGGTTTGAGTCCCATCAGAGTGAGAACCGCTGCCGTTTCGTAGCCTTGTGTGGAGGGGTAGGGCAGCTAACTGTCCTGTCCCAGTTTTCCAGCACAGAGGGGGTTCCTGGGTCATGGAACTTGCAGTTTCTAAAATGGGAAAGTCCTGGGCAAACCAGAATGAGTTCTCACCCTGTGTGGGGTAATGGATTTGACCATAAGCATCAGCATCACATTTCAAAACATTAAGCGGTTGGCATTCTAAATGCTCTTGAGCCTACTTTGCAGTGCAGAGTGGGCTTGTTCCCCAAACACCCTGTTTCCATGCCTAGCCAGCTCTACACCTGCTCTTGACAGAAAGGGACTCCAAAATGGCTTCGGAGTGTGTCTCTTAGGCTTTGGTGGCTCTGTCTTCTTACAGACTGGTTGGTGCCGAGAGCCAGTTTAGGTGCCAGAGCGCCCCAGCCTCCCACCCTCCTTCAGCCAAAGCGTCGCCAAGTCCATCTATCAGGAGAAAGGCTTCACAGCTCAACATTTTACAAAACAATATTATTTCCAAGCCAGTGACTAGATGCCTGCATCTCTCTCTGGCTCCCGCCTTCTGTGGTCTTCTAGGGAGAATTGCTAATTGTCCTAAGGCTTTTGAATGGAATGAACTTAAAGAAAGCTGCCTGTTCAAATGGTTTCTGTGATAGTGAGAGATACTCACTGTGTGGTCCTTTTATTTTTAGTAATAGTGTTGGAAAAATCAGGTTATGTTTATCCTGAGTGTCTCAGGGGGCTGGTGCGATTGTGTAGTCTAGAAAATGCTGGAATTATAAATTATTATAAACCTCAGCTGGGTGGGGGAAAATTCATATACCAAAAATACTGTAATATGTAAGTCAGCCTATAGGTTTTCCACTTGTTCATGGCCCAGAAATGTATACGTTGGCTGAAGAGAATAAACAGAGAGAACACTTTCACAGAGAAATATACATACATTTAACTATGCTGCTGCACTTTGGTCAAATGTGTTTTATATCACATTTCTTGATTGTCCAAAAAGCCCCAATTTTGAGTTTATTTCTCTTTGGCTGCCTTCATTGTAAATCTCATAGTGTGGACGTGTTTTTCAATTAGATAAATACATTCAAATTGTAATACTTCCTAGTTTTTAGTATTAAGCAAATATTTCATGGACTTTCTCTGAGCTGTCAGTTATTTTTCCCCCTTTGCTGTTTGTTTTCAGTGGAATGCTGAGCTTTCCACGGGGCTGTGGACATCTGTAGGTATGTGGAGGGCTGGCGAGGGCATCCCCTCAGCTGCAGCCCTGAGCCCCGCTGGAATGAGCCCATTTGGCTTCTTTTTATGGCAAATCAGCTGCTTTCTGTGAATAACAAGCTTCACTCTGAGAGAAGTCACATTGCTTTGGTGTCTAGGAGTGCAGTGCTATAAATATTGTTATGCATGGGGAAACATCTTTATTCAATAGAGCGGATATAGCCAACAAAAAAATGAAATAACAGAGGAAATAACTTCCAGTGGTTTCCAGCTTGGATTGTGAGAAATAAGTGAAAAAGAGAATTTGCAGAGTCTTTTGCTGGGGAGGTTGGTGGCGCTCTCTTACTCTGAGGTGCTCCTGGGAAAACAGATAAAATGAATGTGTGTGGGTTTTTCCGCACATTCTGTATTTAGTTTTTACTTTATAAGGTCAAATGTTACACTTGCCTTTAAGCCACCCACAAACTCAGCTATTTGGGTGAGGCTGAACTCATCACTCCCTGGGACAGAGACTGGCTCGTTTACTATTATGGGATGGCCTTGACATATCAAGGTGCATTTTAATGAAATTTCTGCCAACAAAATATTTCATTAGAGGCAATGTTTTAAAGTGTTGTTGTTTTTTTTGTCTAAATCAAGGAGAATTTTCCTTATAAAAACATCTTTATCACCAGGTTGGATACTTTTCCTATCCTATCTTGACGACTTTTCTAAATGTGAGGACATGAAAGAAGTTTAAAATAAACATTTTCCCCTGAGAAATTATAAACTCCTAATTTCTGACAAAGGGCTTTAATCTCTCTGTATTTGATTTTATTTTTATAATAAAATATGACAGGTAAAAATCATTGTCTTATGTTTCAAGGGAGTGCCATGAAAGGGGTGAATAGGGAAGGAGGGGTGGTGAGGATTAAAAAATACATTGCAGCCCAGCCGGTTTGGCTCAGTGGTTGAGCATTGACCTATGCACCATGAGGTCGCTGGTTCAATTCCCAGTCAGGGCACATGCCTGGATTGCGGGCTTGATCCCCAGTAGGGGGCATGCAGGAGGCAGCCAATCGATGTTGGTGCTTCTCTCTCTCATTGATGTTTCTATCTTTCCCTCTCCCTTCCTCTCTCTCTAAAAAAATCAATAAAAAACATTCAACAAATAAAAATAAAATAAAAAATGCATTGCAGGAAGTCAGATTGACAATAGGTTTGGTGGAGCAAATAAGAAATTAAGTTTTGGAACATTGGAGGTGAGGTAACTTAACTGGGAATTCTGTCCGGAATGCACATGTATATTGACAAGCATTTAGAATGTGCGTGTCTGGAATTTGCAGATACAGTGTAGGCTGCAGCCATCATGGGGAGGGCCTGAGAACAGCACAGGCAAGTCCAGCGGGGAACATCCGCAGTGAGCCTTTGCACAGCAGTCGGGCAGGGTCCCAGCCATGGTCCTCCAGAGGGGCCTCAGCTGATGGTCTGGTCGGTAGCCCTGCTTTAAATCAGAGCCATAGTTTTCCCAGCCAGCATTAAAACAGATAGTCTCGGCCAAAGCACTTTAAGTCTCTTGCCATTTACTGAAATTAATTCACCTGCAAGAAGAGTCATGTATCCAGCTTTGTTAACTGTACATCCAGGTAAAATGTTTCTGTGAGATAACTAAAGCCCCTATTTTGATACAGCAAGGTGGTAAAACAAAAGGGTAGAGTAATTAAGTATATAACACTCCAGATTTTTTTGCGATGACTGTCATCTTGTAACTAGTTATTCCATCAAATAGAAGTAGTGATTCCAAGAGCCATGTGGCTGGAACCAGTGGGCTTAGGATATGATATGAAACACTATTTGACATCTATTTTAAAAAAATAAAGGACAAGAAAACATTCTATTCCAAGTCGACAAGAAGGTTATGTTTTTAATTCTGCACCACAGAAAATGCAAACAAATTTGTAATTACACTTCATGCATGAAGATCTGCAAAGGAAAAATAAATTGGTACCCATCTACCCAAAAGCCATGAATCAGACATAGAACGGCTAATCACAGGTATAAATTGCATGCTCCACGCTGATTACTTTCTCCTCAGTCTATTGTGTACAATTAAAAATGTAGATCTTAGCCTGTTTTTGAAATATGACTCAAAAGCATAAAGTTAATTTTTAAATTCTCCTAATCCTGATTTATACTTTTTGTTCCTTATTGGTTAAAGCATTATCTTCGGGAGGCTTGTATTAAATTATAAGTATTGCTTCAGGGCAGTTTTCCTAGCACCACAGCACCGGGCATTTATCAGAATAACCAGAGCTGCCTGGTGACTGAGAAAACACAACCATTTTTACTGTGTATAAACAAAACAGTCATCGTTAATTGATTTAACAGGATGGAGATGGTTCTAATGGGCTCAGCACTGGTTATTTACCTTCTCATTCTCATCAGAGTCACCTAGGCTCATCTTAAAAACTACAGAGTAAATGATGCAGCCGCTACTAGAAAACAGGTGACAGTTGATAAAAAAATTAAAATTAGAATTATTGCCCTGGCCCGTTTGGCTCAGCGGTTAGAGTATCGGCCTGCAGACCGGAGAGTCCTGGGTTCGGTTCCCGGTAAGAGCACGTGCCTCGGTTGCAGTTTGTCCCCGGCCCCGGTTGGGGTCGTGTGAGTGGCAACCACTCAATGTGTCTCTCTCACGTCGATGTTTCTCTCTCTCTCTTCCTCCCTCTCTCCCTCCCGCTCTATCTGAAGATAAATGAAAAAAAGAAAGGATAAAAAATAAAAATAAAAAATAGAATTATTATATAACCCAGCAATTTCTCAGTGTATACCAACAGGAATTGTAAGCAGGGACGCGAAGACATACACCCACGTTCATGGCAGGGTTATTCATGCAGCCGAGAGGTGCAAGCTCTCCGTGGGTCTATCAGTGGCAGAATAGATAAACAAATAAAGGTACGTCCGTGCAATGGAATGATATTCAGCCTTAAGAAGGAAGAAAAACCTGTCACATGCTACAACATAGATGGACCTTGAGTGCATTACAGAGAGTGTTATAAGCCAGTCACAAAAGGACAAATACTGCAGGATTCCACTTATCTGAGGTGTCTAGAGTAGTCAATTCATAGACACAGAAAGTGGAATGGTGGCCACCAGGGGCTGGGGATGGGGGAGTAGTTATTTCCTGGGTATAGACGTTCAGTTTGCAACATGGAAAGAGTCCCGGAGATGGATGGTGGTGACAGTTATACAACAGTGTAAATGTACTTTATGTCACTGACCTGTACACTTAAGAACAGTTAAATAGTAATTTTATATCATTTTTATTTCGCTTCAATTATAAAAACAAACAGAAATGACAGAGGAGTTGGCTGCACCACAGACATGCTGGTCCAGTTAGAATGCAGCAGGGGTCTAGTCCGTCACCAGGGGTGATCTCTGGTGGCACCCACATGGTGCAACCCACATGGTGCGACCAGCAGGGGCCCAGGCTGCCAAGTGACAGGAGGCGAAAGCTGAGCCTGGGAAGGACAGAGAATGGCAGATGGGCTCCCTCCAGCAGGGAAGAAGATGTCGCTGACCATTGCCTTGGCCAAGGAAGTATTCCAGTGAGGGAATTTCAGGTGAATCATGTGTGCACATGGGCCGGCGGGGTTTTCAGTCACGTCTGGGATACTGTTGTAAACACACAGACGGGGTGATGTCTGTCATGGAGACGAGATGGAGAATAGGCACCATCTCTGTCCTGGGTCTCACCTTGCTGGTTGCTCAAGGGAATCTTGAAGACAGTGGGCACACATCTGCTTCTTGCTTAGAGTGAAGCAGAGATAGAAGGGAGCTCAGAAACAACAGACCATACTACTTTTTATCCAGCAACTTGTGACCGAAGACAGCAACGTTTTTAGATGCTTAGGAAGGTGACTTGGGGATGTGGTTTACAAGTGATTCTTCCTCTTTATTTGTGAGGAAGACGTCAACCCTTTTCTTCCCCCATGAGACTGGACTTCTCCTGGCCCGGAAGCACCTTACTGAACATTCGGTTAATGGAGTGACCTATGTTTCGATTCAGTTTATACACATGCACAGAGAGTTCTGTGCATGCTTCAGTGGCTCACCTAATAGGACAAGCCTAGCCCGGCTCAGTCAATCCGTCTGTGCCACGAGAAATCCCTGACAATGCTGTGTGTCTCCTTACCAGAGAATTTTATGGAATCAATAATAGCTAGCCCCGGTGTCTCTACCCATGCTCTTTATTGAATACAATTCATTTTGAGTGACCTTTACTTCTCAGTAATAGTTCTTTATTTGTGAAGTGCGGATTGCAGGCAATCTAATCAGCCCCCTGGCTTTTGGTTACTAGCGGTCCATCTGCTATACAATGCCCCTGGAAAAACCTGTCTGGGAAGGAGAAAGGGTTGACTGACTGAATCTTTCCTCCGGAAGAAAAATTTGTGTGGCCTTAAGATTGTCAAATGACAATGTCTTCTTTTGATTGTGTGTGTGCGTGTGTGTGTGTGTGTGTGTGATGTTCCTTCCTTAGTACCTGAGAGTTCAGGTGCCTTAGTTAATGTTAGAATCGTGAACAAAACATTTGTAAAAACCAGAGAAGGAATAATTATTTTAATAAGAAAATGTAAATAATTTTATTAAAAGTAATAAAATGCTACACAGTTAAGCATTAGACCTTAGGCTCAGGAGCCACTATAAATATGAAGAGAGTGTGGATAGAGGGTTGAGCGCAGGGTGGGACTACTGTATTAGTAAGTATTCTTGGATTTTTCTTCCCAAGCCATGGCTCATTATTAGTTGTTTATTTTGTAGCCATGCTTCTTCAGTGATCTAATTTCAGGTCTTAGACCCTACTTTTTAAAAAGGCGATGTCCATACTTGTTTATATGCTGTTCTCGGTCCAGTCTTGCAAACTTGTCCTGCTGTGGTGCTGATTTCTTGGATAGGCACCGAAAATTTTCACATGTTCATTATAATGCTTATACTTGTTTTCGTTCAGAGACAGCTTGAAAGAGCTTGTTTTCTGTGTTGACCATGAGCTTGACCCCTCAGATACTGGCTGTGCCGAACTTGTGTTGGAGAAGGTATAAGCAGGTGGCCACCGAGGTGTGGGTCTGTGGCTACCTTCTCAGTGTGAACTAGTGCTAGGAATTCGCGTTTCCGTTCATCAAAGAGCAGTGCCAAAGCCGCCTAGCAATAGGCAGTAAATTTCAATGGAAGCTCAGTGTTCTGATTTGTCTTCATTTTTCAACATTTCCTCATTACAGGTGTGTGGGGCAATGATTTTGCCTGTTCTTTGAAGGCAGTGTTTTGTATTTGGGGTTCCTTTTCCTTCAGATTTGGAGCTCAGCTCCTGTGTTTGAAGGAGGAAAGCTCGGGCAGGCGATGGCAGCTCAGCTGTCTCTGCTGGCAGCTGTTCCTGGAGTTATTGTAGACAAATTGGGAATTTTTAAGGGGGATATATGGATGCAAGATCGGATGAGAACAAAGGGTGTGTGTTTCCTGGGTGGGCACCTAAGAATGAACGCATGGAGGTCATCTTGGTCTTAGCCCTTTAAGCTATAGGTGAAGCCCCGAAAGAACACGGGGCAGCCGACCAACACCTCATATATTTAACGACAACTCAGCCTCCAGTCCCCTTATCAACTGACTTTACACCACAGTACGGGTGGGTTCTCTTCAACCTCTCAGAAAAGACTAATGACAAGCAGCCAGTTGATCCTACAGTGCACCGATTTGTTTGGTCTGGCTATAAGATTAGAGAAAATTACACTCTTGATGCAGGGTGAGGAAAACGAAGTAGTAGGTAATGGAGTGAAAGTTTTGCTTTGCACGTGGGTCTGCATGGACTCATGTGCACACTGGCAGCATGATGAAGAGAAGAAAATGAAGAAATATGTTAATTTGCCAGTTGGTCTCCTAAATTCAATGTCAGTGTTTTGTAGTCTTTCTACCCTGTGCCATCTTCTTGTATGAGTTTATGTTATTTGGCTTAGATTCTTTAGGACTAAATTCGAGGTTCTTGTTCCTGAAAGCCAGGGTTCATAGAATTATCTGCGGTCACCAGTGGGAAAGTGTGCACTGGTTCAGTCACTTGCCCACCCTGGTTGGTTGCATTGCTGGATTTACGATGAAGACTTTCTGTGACAGGGTAGGCTGCTCACCACTTTCCCTGACTCACTCGTTTGGATCATTCATTGGTACATTGCTTGAGAAAACTCTAGAACTATAAGTGGGTAAATAGCAGGTGTTATTTGTAAAACTAGTTATACAAAATATACATGTTACTAAAAAATAGCCTCTAAAAATTAGCCGTCCTTTTATTAACAAAAGGAATTTATTCTGGCAATGAACATGATTCCCTAAGTTGGAATTCAGAGGAGATGGCATAAGAATGACTCTGAACTTCTCCCCTTACCCCCTGTTTGGAGTGTTGGTCTCTGTTTCCTTCTTTCATAAGTTGTGGGCTGTAGCCTCTAATCTTTTTATGCACACTGTGTGTGCCAGCACCTTCCAGGACTGTCTCTCCCAGACAACCCACGAGGGCAGGCAAGTATAGATCCCAGGCCTGCTCAACAGGTTTCAAGAAAACACCATGTGCCTTCCTCCCAGGCCCATCTCCTCAGAATGAACAGAGGGTACCATTCCCAACCACCCCCGTGACTTACCCCCCTCCTTCTCAGAAGACTTACCCATCATGGCATCTGTGCATTTGAGAGAGAAGCTACTCTCTCAAAATGGTTACACCAATGAATTTGTAAGGAAAAACCTCCTTTGGGAATATCAAATAATTAGACTCACATTTTTGTTTTAAATTTTGTTCACACTCTATGCAATCTTGTTCCATTTATGTGTTACTTTGTTAATGAAATAGCATATTCTCCAGCGAGGTAATTTCCTAAAAAGTGCTCGGTTTTCATGTACTTAGAACTACTCAGTTAAAGGAGCCAAAGGATAGGTCATCTTCATCAGGGCTAAAATTTCTTGGTTTTACTTCATCTAGTATATATATAATCGAATTGTATAGTTAAAGGGAAATGTGGACATAAAACTATCATTTTTGTTTGTAGGGTGAGCAGTATTAGGCAAGCTGGTATGCCTGTGGGAGTGATCTAGGGGAAAGGAAGGAGGCGTGTAGGAGAGAAGACATTAACAAGCCAGAGGACAGGGATTTAGCACACAGTGGAAGGGGCCTCAGGAGCAGAGCCAACTTCTCCATCCTGAGAGTAGGAAAGGCACGTGTGGGTGCATACATTTGCTGGATCTGGGTTGAGGAAATGAGGTAGTTCTCGCGTGTCGGTGACAAGTGAAGGGAGGTAATCGGCAGAGAGTAAGAAGGAAGAGGAAGTTGGAAGACCGCAAACACTGTAAAATATTTGTCATTCCAGAAAATGAAAAAAGTGAAAGAATGAGGAAAGTGTAGAAGAGTCGTTTAGCAGAGTTGAGTGCTAATGTGAGATTCATGTTGATGAATTTGAGGTAAGACGATTAAGCAAAGTGGTGTAGGTTTTTCCTTCCAGTAATGTTAGCTGCTCATTGCATATGGTTCGTGAGGTTGGACCTGTCTTGATTGCGAGGCTGGTACAATGGCAGAAGAGAAGGGCAAGGTCAATGAAAATATTTGCGGAATTGATCATAAAGTTGGACACAGAAGCTGAGCTGGGTGTGGGGGACAGGGAGCACATGGAGTAGAAGGTGGACTGGGAATGAAGGGTAAGGTCCATGTGGGGTGATGGAGTCATTGACAAGGGGGAGCTGGGTAAGTGTTTGTGACTGGTTTAATCTTTGTGCCTTCAATTGGACTGCGCGACTGTGCATTGATTAAACTATGCCCTGTGTACCAACTGTCCTGAGGGTACATGGGGGTGAGGGACCTCTATAGGTCTAATAGCCAGACTCATATCAGGGGAAAACTTTGGAGCATGGTTTTTATTTAATAGACTGTGTTAGAATTTGAAAGATTATAGAAGTTTTTTGTTGTTGTTATTTATGAGCCTTTGTTAAAGTTGGGGTTAGTATAATTTTTTTAAAGCTCAACTGTTTTTTAATAGATTTTTCAGAAAAATTTGTTCTTTTGTAAAATTTTATTTATTTTTGTTAATCCTTATCGGAGGATATTTTTTCCATTGATTCTTTTAGAGAGAGAAGGAAGGGGGAGAGAGAGAAAACATCGATGTGAGAGAGATACATCAATCAGTTGCCCCCGGCACTAGGGACCCAACCTGCAATCCAGGTACGTCCCCTTTACCAGGAATCGAACCTACGACCCTTTGGTGCATGGGCCAATGCTCTAACCACTGAGGAACACCAGCCAGAGTGAAAATTTCATTTTTTACTGAATCACAAGTAAGGGAAAGGATTCATATTTAGGCTTCTGGAAGTAATTTTTTAAAATAAAGTAAGTCACAACCATTATGGAAAACTCAGAAAGTTCAAAAAGTATTTTAAAAAATCTTATCCTACAGATAGACTGAAATGTTTTTCCATTTCTTGGCATATTTTTAAATAGCTTCTATTTCTTAATGTCTTGCCATTTTATTTTTTAATTGCTGTAAGATATTTGTGTTAATTTTTTTAATATATAAAATTATTATTGTTATTAGACATTAAAATCTTTTCACATTGATGATATTACGAATAACTCAGCCAAGAGCCCCAACAAGAGACTAGTTTAAGTGGTAGGTGTGCCAGTTGAAAGGACCATGACCTGTCCTGTTCAGTCCTTGTTGGGTTAGTGTTTCTGTTTCAGCAAGTTACAGGACTGTCTGAGAGAAGGTATCGTTATGAGGACTTTAGGGACCTGGGAAAGTAAAAGAACCTAACTCTGTATTCAGTTTTTAGTTCTTTATCTTTTTCATCAAGTTCGTTCATCACTGGAGTTACCTTTGTGGATGCTGTTAGATATTCTAAGTTGTAAAGATTCCTGCAGGCTGTAATTTTACTCATCATATCACCTAGAATCACTCATTTCACCAGGAACTTAAAATTAGCTTCTTATAGGAGAAAACTTTAAATCACAAAAAGTATACTTTCTCCTTTACCCTCTCACCTCATAAAAATTAAAGAGAATGCTATTATTAAATTTTGATCACAGAATTCTTTGGTCTAGCTCATGAAATACAAATATTTGTGGTAACCTAGTTTGAGAAAAGTGAACAAAGCTCTCCATAACGCAGGCGTTGTAGTTATGTAAGCCATTTTTTTCCAGTGTGTTCTAGCATTTCTCAAATCTAAAGGTGTGAAGGGCATGGTTACCAAAAACAAATAGATGTGGACGGCACTGTTATTAAATGTCATGCTTTCTGACTTGTCAGTCATGTATCATCTCAAACTAAAATGGAGTTTTCTGCTTTTGTGCTTTTGCCTTTTCTCACCTGGGCTATCCACTAAAAAGTTTAAGGTGTTCTTATTTTCCAGTGAAGAATGGACATCTAAATTGCTTTTGGACCCTTTCATTACTATGTGAATTAATATTGGCCCTTAAAACTCTCATACATAGGAAGGAAACAGTTGAGGTAGGCTGGTGTTTTGATGGTAACTGAGAAAGAGATCAACATAAAACAGCTGATAGTTTGTAAATGATGCTTAATAATGTAAGCAAAGAAAGGTGGTAAATGTTTTGTGCTTACCACTTTTCGATTCCCTTTCATTGGCTTATACTTGCTTCTTGGTATTTTAAAAAGACAGCACACAGCATTTGTTTTTTATCTGTTTTTTTGGAAGATAAGATGAGAAGGCAAGCTCATCACATTTAATGGGAATGGATGCAAGTTAATTGTAGTCTTCCAAATTGGTATTGCTTCTGTTTTGGTGAGAACTAGCCTGGAACTTGTCAGCATTTTACAACACTCCTTCATGGGTGCGTGGTAAGATGCCAAATGTTAGTGTCGCTGTGGTATCCAGACCTATCTTGGTATATCATGTGATTTTAAGTGTTTTTACTATTTTATTAGTTGATATAAATTACCCTTTCTATGTAAATTTAGGGAACTGCTCATTGAGTCCTATGTGCTTTATATGCAATAATGGCTCTCAAATACACTTTGAGATATGTCATGTTGTTGTTATTCCCATTTTACTGATGAGGAAGTAGAGGCACAGAGGATTTATGACTTGCCCACATCATAGCAGAGCCAGGATTCAAACTCTAGTTCTAGAAAGTGTAGTCGTAAATCTGTATGTCGTTAATTCCTTCAGTCCTGGGATTCTGGGACCTGATGTCCTCCATCTGCTACATGTTATCATGGTGCACCCTATCCTGAAGGCTAAATGCTGATGTCATCTCTGTGTGTGACCTTGAGACCCCCTGCTTGGGCCCTAGACTGGGCCAATGAGCAGTGAAGGCTCTATTAACAGAGATGTCACTGTATTTTTTACTTACTAGGAAAAAATTAGTAATGAATATGTCATTTTGATCATTACTAGATTGCCATAAGGAACTTGACCAGTTTTGGAGAACCCACCGTTAACAAAGAAATCATAACGTCATGAGGCTGTGCAAATGCATTAAGCGAGAGCTGTTCTGTGGATTTGCCTAAAATAGAATAAATAAGGGGAAATGGGGGCAAAGAAATTTCTCTTCCTGACTTAGAATTGCTGGACGTGTCTAATGTATAACTTACCCAAGAATTTTAAAATGTGGCCTGTTTAAGAATAGGTAAGGGCTTGAAAAGTAAGACTATGTTACTTACCATTTGCACAATTCTTTTTGTGATTTAAGAGGACATAGCCCTGGCCGGTTTGGCTCAGTGGTTAGAACATCGGCCTACAGACTGAAGGGTTGCAGGTTCGATTCCCAGTCAAGGACATGTCCTGGGTTGGGGGTTCAATCCCCGGCCCTGGTTGGGGTCATGCAGGAGGCAACCAATCAATGAGTCTCTCTCTCTCTCCCTCCCTTCCTTCCTTCCCTTTTACTCTATCTAAAAATGAATGGAAAAATGTCCTCGGGTGAGGATTAACCAAAAAGAAAAAAAGAGGACATCATCAAACAGAAAGTTTATAATTTCAGAAGTAAAACTTTAGAAAAAGCAGAGGGAATCTTTTCAAAGAATTTTGACGTAGACGTCTCATTTAAGAGAAGCCGGGCACAGGCTTTCCGAACATCCGACCAAGGTGAAGACCTAGATGGCGTCAGGGATCTCCCTGCCCTCTTCCGCCTTTTAAGCCAAATAAACCTATAGAAGAAACAGCAGGATCGTTTTGGAAAAGAAAGCAGAAGGATCGATGTAATGAAGATGGCTGCCCTGTTTGAAGTCAACTGTTCCAAATGCAGAAATTAGGTCAGTATTCAATTGTGAAAGATGCTAGTCTTTCTTAGGATCTACACTGGCTAAAAACCAGCAGTATTAATGAAGTTGAATTTGTGACAGTGATTTTCAGGTATGTAAGAGGAAATCGCTACAGCGATTGACTAGAAGAACAATGAGGGGCCTTCTAAGGTGGGGAAGGGAGGAGGAAACCCGACAGGAGGAACAAAGAGCTGTTTGAATAGCTGAGACCCAAGCAAGAGGCACGGCAGAGGGCCAAGGAGGAGCACAGAGGAAGCAGCAGAGCAGACTCAGGAAAGCTCCGGCAGGAAATGAGGAGCAACTTTCCAAACACATCAAGGGAAATATTCTTTAAATACATCAGATGCAACAGGACAGGGAAATGCCGTGTCTCTGGTAAAGGAGGGAGTTCGTTTTGAATGACAGCAATAGGTCAAGTTATCTATATTTTTTCCCCTAAAAGCAAAACTTCTTTGTTTTAAGAGAGTCTGGCAATATTGACTGGGAGTAGGGAGGAAGCAAGATTATTGGGAGAGCTGGAAAAAGGCTGTTTTTGTAGTTTGCTTGTACTGACATCTGTAGGCACCGATGGATCCTGAAATACAGGTGACCCTCAAACAACAAGGGTTTGAGCTGCGCAAGTCCACATATATGCAGGGTTGTTTTTTTCAATAAATATAGCTGTATATTTCTTTCCTTGTGGTTTTCTTAATAACATTTTCTTTTCTCTAGTTTGCTTTATTATAAAATACAATATAAAATGCCTAACATACACAAGATAAGTGGGGTTTTTTTGTCCTCACCCAAGGACATTTTTTTTTTTTTTTGCATTTATCTTCAGATAGAGCGGGAGGGAGAGAGGGAGGAAGAGAGAGAGAGAAACATCGATGTGAGAGAGACACATCGAGTGGTTGCCACCCACACAACCCCAACCAGGGCCAAGGACAAACCACAACCAAGGTACGTGCCCTTAGAGGGAACCGAACCCAGGACTCTCTGGTCTGCGGCCAACACTCTAACCACTGAGCCAAACCGACCAGGGCAAGACAAGTGTTTTAGTAGTAAGGCTTCCGGTCAACAGGAAGCTATTAGTAGTTATGCTTCAGGGGAGTCAAAGTTCTGCCTTGTGTGGGGACTTTTGACTGTGCAGGGTCGGCACCTCTGCCACCTGCATTGTTTAAGGGACAACAAGAATTGCTTAGAATGTCAGCCTCACAGAACACCAGCTGTAGACAGAACAGAGCTAGAAACGAAGCAGCGTGCCGTTTCTATGTAACGTGGAGGAAGAAGGACCTTGAAATGACTCGTCTGAAAGTTTTTATGACCTGAACGAAAATGGGAATGGTGTGGGAGAGAAGTAGCAGATATCACCACAACATCGATTTGAAAACAACTTTCAGGCTAACAGGTAGCAGGCACGCCCATGTGGATGGAAAGGGCACGTTCTGTCTAAGGCGGCGTCTCCGCGACACGGGCAGCACAGTGGATGGAGGCACAATGGAAGAAATCAGCTCGTTTCATTTCAGAACATCTGCCAGTGTTTCTCCACTTGTCACACGATCAGAACTCAAGAAAAAATAATTACATCTCTTTGAAGGGTTACCTCATTGGAGCACATGGAAAGTGTGTTTAATTAGAAATTAGTGTTCCTAGTGGAGTGGGTAAAATGGGTCATAGCAAGAAATGTTCTAAAGTGATCAGTACTAGATCCAATGCTTATTCCAAATGTTCTGTAACCTGTAAGATGTGCAGGAAACATGGAAAGTGATGGGCTGGAGAGGGGGAGGAATTCAGGTCAGAGTAATTGTGGCCGTTTGGAGGCACAGTTGAAAACAAGGTAACGAAAGGTAATGTCAAGGGCAGAAAGATATAGGGTAAGAGAATACTTACATTTTTATATGTAAGGATCATGATCATGATTTGAATTCACGCTCAGAAGACATATGTTTTGAGTTTATTTGATAATAGATATTTTTCCCAAAAGCAGTATTGAGATGGTTTCTTTCTGAGCCCTATAAGTTGGTCCTTTCTGGACCAACTGCCCTCTAAATAGAGTTAAGAGAAGGCCTTGTGGATATAAGGCTCAAAATCAACAGCCCAACCTACAAGGTCAAGCAACAAAGTAGCATGTATTTTTTCAGGTCTTAGCTTCAGGTAACCAAGGATCTAGTCTTAGCTTCACAAATAAAAATGTGGCTGGAGACATTGAAAAGAGTCATAAAGATGGTTAATAGGTTGGGAAAAATAAGGCTTCCAGGCACAACAGAAGTTGAATTCGGTGTGAAAAAAAATGTGATAACTTAATGTTAAGTGTCTGAAGGATTCCCAGAAGCACGTCTATATTTCTTTTGATGACCAACCAAGAGGGCAATGCTTACCAGAGTAAAGGGTTTGGAATGGATTTAAAAGAAAACAGTGTGACCCTCATTAAATGTGGAGATAAGGTAGAGAAGAAGGATGTGTGCCGCTTTCCTAGAGATCTTTAAACTTATGAGCAATCACGTTTTAGGGAGGAGTACATTTCATACATTCATTGAGTGTTTGAGTTCGGACTTGAAGTAGACAGTGAAGGAGATACACCCTCTGATGTCTTTGAGCTGTGTGTCAACGTTTGTATTTGTTCTAAAGGACTTCGTTTTTTGTAAAAGAGTTTTAATTGGCATTTTCCTCTTCCCATGACACCTTGTATGTTTAGCTCTCTTCTAATTACCATGTGATTCCTTTATGGTAGTGCTTTTAAGTTTTTGTTTTTTTTGATGTTTGCTTACTTCGTCTCTGCAAATGGACCATGTCTGTCTGTCTTGCCCGTTATTGCACTTTCAGCTCTGGGCACATGGTCTGGCACACAGTTGTGACATCTGTAGAATGAATGATAATGTTGAGAGAACCATGATATAGAAGGCCGCGGGCTCAGAAGGTTGGCATTTTTAGAATATTTGTTGGAGGCGAGAATGTCGTTGAAATGTATTTCCCAATCTTGGGTGTTTTGTCGAAGTGCCACTACTGGAATTGTGTGTCATTTGAATCTAAGATCTTCCTCTCTAATCATCTTTTCTCCAAGTGCAAATGGAATCTACTCCAAAATGTGTGCTTTAGTGTTCATAGCAACATTATTCGTAATTATCAAACAGTGGAAATAACCCAAATGTCTATCAACTAATGAACGTATTAAAAAATATGGTACAGCCCTGGCTGGTTTGGCTCAGCGGTTAGAGCGCCGGTCCGCGGACCAGAGAGACCCGGGTTCAGTTCCCGCTAAGGGCACGTACCTCGGTTACAGTTTGTCCCCGGCCCCGGTTGGGGTCGTGTGGGTGGCAACCACTTGATGTGTCTCTCTCACATCGATGTTTCTCTCTCTCTCTTCCTCTCTCTCTCCCTCCCACTCCATCTGAAGATACATGCAAAAATGTCCTCGGGTGAGGATAAAAAAAAAATGTGGAATGGAATATTTGGCAATAAAAAGGAATAAAGTACTACAAGATGGATATATTTTGAGAACATTGTGCTAAGTGAAAAAAGCCAGACACAGAGGACCACCTAGTATATGATTCCATTTATATGTAACGACCACAATAGGCAAATCCATCATCTAGAAAGGAGACTCTTGGTTGCCTAGGGCTGAGGAAGTGAGGGAGCGATGGGAAGTGACTGCTCATGGGCATAGGATGATAAAATCTTCTCAAATGGATTGTCATGGTAGTTGTATAGCCATGCGAATATACTAACACCCACTACATTGTGCACTTTAAGTGGGTGCCTTCTTGGGGGCACCTGGTTCCATGGTGATAGGCCTCTAGCAAGAAAACGACAGGAAGAACATGGAGGTCAACACAAAATTTAAAATGTTTTCTACTGTCTATTTTTGTCTCTGGCTAACTGTATTTAAAAATTATGCTTGGTAAACACCTTTTCTACCAAACCAGCATTGCAGAGTGCTGCTGTTTCCCCTCAGACTGTTGCAGACTTCCTAATCTTGCCCTTAGCCCGAAAGATCCTAAGTGTGGGTTTCTGTGTGGGTTTCACCCCGTATAACACCAGCATGAGCACGGTGATCCCATCCTGGTTAGCACTGTGCCCGTGCTGATTCACCTAGGACCTGGCTTGTGGTAGGCGACCACAGATGTTTGCTGCACTATCTATATTTAAATGTAAAGGCCTAGGGAAATTTTACTTAAAGAAATGGTACAGACTCTGTTATGACCTCAACAGAGTTGCTTGCTTATAAAATGCTTTTAAAAATAATAAGTTATTGAAAACCACAATGAGGTAGTACCCCACACTCATTAGAATGGTATTGGAAGGGAAGGAAGGAAGGAAGGAGGGAGGGAGGGAGGGAAGGAAGGAAGGAAGGAAGGAAGGGAGGGAGGGAGGGAGGGAGGGAGGGAAGGAAGGAAGGAAGGAAGGAGGGAAGGAGGGAAGGAGGGAAGGAGGGAAGGAAGGAAGGAAGGAAGGAAGGAAGGAAGGAAGGAAGGAAGGAAGGAAGGAAGGAAGGGAGGGAAAGAAGGAAGGAAGGAAGGGAGGGAGGGAGGGAGGGAGGAAGGAAGGAAGGAAGGAAGGAAGGAAGGAAGGAAGGAAGGAAGGAAGGAGTGCACCCTTGCAAGCATAGCAGCGTTGAGGATGTGGAAACGTTGGAACTGCCCTGCATTGCTGACGATGGGAATGTAATACAGGGCAGATGCTGGGGAGACAGTATGGAAATACTTCAAAAAATGTAACATATAATTACCATATGATCTAGCAAATCTGCTTCTGGGTATGTACCCCAAACAAGTAAACAATTTTCTGTGCTCCCAGGTTCATAGCAGCATTATTCTCACAATAGCTAAAAGGTGGAAGCAACCCAAGTACTCAGCACTGTGTGAAGGGAGAAATATGACATATACATACAGTGGAATATTATTCAGCCTTAAAAAGGAAGGAAATGCTGACACACACTACAATATGAAGAACCTTGACGATATTACTGCTAAGTGAAATAAGCTGGTCACAAAAGGACAAATATTGCATGATTTCACTTATATGAAGTTTCTAGAGTAGTCAAATTCATAGATACAGAAAGTGGAATGGTGGTTGTCAGGGACAACGGGGGAGATGAGAATGGGGAGTTATCGTTTAATGGACACAGAATTTCATTTGGAAAAGATTAGAAGGATGGTAGTCATGGTTACAAATCATTGTGAATGTACTTAATGTCTGCTATATAGTTAAAAATCGATAAAATGGTGAATTTCGTGTTACATATTTTACCACAATATAAGATTATTATTATTTTACAATGGTGGTATTTACGTATAGAGGCAGAATCTGCCACAGAGGCCCCATGTCACCTGTCCCAGGATCAGTGTCATCAGTTTAAGCACTGCCTCACCTTGATGCTTTTCCAGCTTTTACTTCGGGATTGCCGAGTGACCGAGCAGTAACTGGTAACATTTTCAAGCGCGCTTGATACACTGTTGAAAAACCTGGGACTTGTTGGTTGTTATCTCTGGACCAAACTCTGGGAAATTTCAGTGTTGTTTTTGTTAGTGGTGGTGGTGGTATTCTAGTAATTGTACATACTAATTCATTTGATTTGGTAATTTTAAAATATATTTACAAATAATGTGTTTTTGCAAGGAGAGAGAGGGAGAAAGGGAGAGAGAGAGAAACATCGACATGAGAGGGACACATCGACTGGTTGCCTCTGGCATGACCCCGACCAGGGCCAGGGACGAACCGCAACTGAGGTACGTGCCCTTGGCCAGAATCGAACCCACGGCTCATTGGTCTGGGGGTCGATGCTCTACTGCTGAGCCAAACCGGCCAGGGCCAAATAATGTATTTTTGAAAGATACTACTATCATTTATATTTCTTAGTAGAAACCAAAGACTTTCTAGTAGTGATGGGATGCACTGTTGATGCTTGAAAGGGGTCTGGGAAATTGATGCTGTGTACACATTATTTCTCCGGTGACCTCTACATCTTGGATGGGACTGCCCCTGTACACCTCACTTTGTGAGAGCGTGACACGTAGCAGTTTGTTCATCTGCAGACTCGATGTTTTTGCATTTGCCCTTTTCCTAGACTTTTTGCCAGTTTCAGCAATAGATGGCACATTGTAATATCTCAATGTTTCCTACATTTAGCTTAAATGAATTTGTAGTCTAGAAGACAACCAGCAAATGCCCCGTCCTTCAGAAGGCTCTCAGTGTCCTACCAGCCTCACTCAATGCCCCTCGAGTCCTTTTGTCGCCAGAAATCAGGAGTAATCTGTCCCAGTGTGTGTAATTTTCGGTCAAGACTTCCTTCAGGGTGCTTTCCAGGCTATTCTAGTGTTTGAGGTACAGGGCCTTTGTTGTACCTTTCAGAATACTTAACGTCCTGTATGGGGGATCTGGACCTTAAGCAACCTCCCCAGCCAAATCCCCAGTCCTGGAAGGTCACACCTAAGTGGCCCTGAAACAAATTACAGCAACGGCCACTTCCTTTTAGAGAACTGACAGATACTCTTCAAGTCCTATAGGATGTGCACGTGCTGGGAATCCTTCGTGCAATTATTTATGCTTTCAAGCAGGGCTGAATTCAATCCTTCAAAGAGAGGCAGCTGTCAAGTTTTTGAGATGTTGAGCGTTATTTTATAATTTTGACCTCGATGCTCAAGATTTTCTTGTCTGTCTAACATAAAATTTGTTGGAAATGGGTTTTCTTTTCAGATAATATAAGTTTATATGTTTTCTCCTGATCCTAGAAGTAATACACAGGTTTTAAAAGTGTCAATTTAAGGCATTTTAAGTTTATTTTCTTTATTCTTGTGGCTATGAAATTTAAACAGAATTGATTCTTATAGTATAGATGACTCTTAAGAAAGAGTCATTTCATCTTAACAGAATCATGTGGAAACTATCTTATAGAAGGACATATAGAAAAATATAAACCAATATTTCTAGAATAGATTCCATTTGCATAGAAAAGGAAAATTTTGAGTCTAAGTGACTCACGTTTAGATCCCGGTTTATGCCTGAATAAGTCTTTTTTTTTTAAATGTTATTCTTTTAAAATTTTTTTAATCAACTTTTGAGAGAGGAAGGGAGAAAGAAAGAGACAGAGAGAGAAGCATCAATACGAGAGAGAAACACCTATTGGTTGTCTCCTGCATGCACCCCAACCGGGATTGAACCCGCAGCAACCTGGCTATGTGCCCTGACTGGGAATCGAATCTGCAACTTTTTGGTGTATGGGTGATGCTCCGCCCAACTGGGCCACATGGGTCAGGGCTGAACCAGCCTTTTTAAGCAGATTTTTGAAACTTGTTTTTTTTTTATCTGTAAAATTGAAGATAGCATATTTTTCTTAGTGTTAATATGTAGATTGAATAAAATACTGCATATGAAAGAACCTGATAGGTATCTGGCAGACATAGTAGCTTCTCAATAATCATCTCCCCCATTCCTTCTTCTCTATCTCGATTTAACCTCTTTTTCTTACATATTATATATTATCTCTTTTTTATGTATCTTTATTAGCACAGAATATATATTTCTGTGGTGTAACCAGTGCAATTCAGTCACTGAATGTATTTTTTCCTCCTTTTGGACATTGTCACACAGTTTGGGGCCATTCAAATAAATCCTCATTTATAATTCATTAGTGACTACCTACTTTCAGTCTAAAGAAAACTGACCTCCACAAAGGAGGGAAATCGCGTCCCGTCTTTTATAAAGGATTTGCTAGCATGTCTGGGGCTTGGCTTCTCGTGGACTCCTAGCATTACTGGATTTAGAAGCTAGTAGCCTCAAAGGTGAGATGACAGGAGTTTGGGTACTATTCATTTAGTAACTGTTACGGGCCAGGAATAGGCCGGGTTTTCACATTTACTCTTCACAACCCTCCAATGGGTATCATCATCCCTGCTGTACAGGAGTGGAAAATAAGGCCCACGGGTTTCGTTTAACTCGGATGGCACACCAAGGAAGTTCTGGACCCATGTTACACCCGGGCCTGTCTGCGACTTCTCCTGTTTTCCACATTTTAATTGCATTTAGGGATCATGGTTATTGGGAGACATCTTTTAACATATGGAACTTTAGTATCCCACCAACGCCAGTGTTAAATTCTGTCGCACACGGAGGATTCTCTCCTTTCCTCTGACTCCGCCCTCTCTCCCACTCCCTTGCTTGTCACGAAAACAGGTTCATTGGCTAATTCCAAGGATTCATAATATCATGATTGGGCAGTTGTATGTAGACGGAAAGGAGAATTTCATTGGAACTTGATCTCCAGGCCCCTTGGGATGGATAGGAAGGAGGACCACCAAGTTTGGCCTCCGTCCTGGAGGAGCATGGGTCCAGCACAGCACAACTGCTGTCCCCTTCTAACCAGCGTGCTGCAGACCCTCCCAGCCCCTGAACCCTTCCTCCCGTCCTGCAGCACCCATCCCAGGCTGAGGCCAGGCAAGGCTCCCCTGGCCAGGCAGACTGACCCCTTGTGAAGTTCACTCCTGGGAGCATTCTTTGGCCTTAAACTGCTACTGAAGGAGCTGGACAGCCCCCTTCTGTAGTGGAATGCTGTTTTCCTCTGCGACGTCAACCTCAAAAGGAGTCATAGAATTCACTTGCACATTATTTTCAAGTAAGAAATACCTCAGCATCCAATCCAGCATTCTAGTGGTGGGAATATTCTTTGAGTGTGTGTGTGTGTGTGTGCATGCACGCGCACGCCAGAGAGAGAGAGAGAGAGAGAGAGAGACTGTAAATGTATGACACGTTACGTGGACATAGTTCTGCAAATCCTTTTTTCAGATTGTAGACATTTTGTTATGCTCAGCAAGTTGCCAAATTCATATGGATTGGAGCGTCTTGTTATCCTTCTACCATTTCTGTTAAATTAATCAACTATCATGATGCAAAAGGGAAACCAAGAAATGCATTCTTCCTGGCTAAAGTGAGAACTAGTGCCCCAGCTTGTAAAGGAACTCTTCTTTTTAAAATTTCTTTCTAGGAGCATTCTGCAGTTATATGTAATAGGGTCCCCCTGTTTGTGACTACTGCATGGCTGAGATGGTGATCAGGAGATTAGCTGGAAGATTGTCATGCCAAGATGATCCCTTCTCCTTCATTCCTGAAAAAGAGACCTCACAAAGATGCTTGTTAATCACTCTCAGGAGCTGAGTTTTCCTTTTGCTTTCCTGTCAGTGGAGGCTTGATGTTTATTTTATTACTTCCATTTCTAGATAAGTATAGTATCTCCCATATCAGAACCCAACACTCCTAGGAAAACAATATGAAATGGAACCAAGAAAACAAAATGTATTTCCTTTCTTACTTTATGTCATATCCTATGGATCCTTCAATTTTTCTTTTTTTTATGAGTTGAGGTTGCAGTTTAGATTTCCTCAATATGGTTTTTAGAGAAAAAATCATGAAACATGTGTTCAGGAGATCTAGGATTTCCCACTGGCTCTGCCGCTTGCTAACTGGTGACCTTGGACAAGGCATCGAACTTTGTCCAGTTCCAGTCTCTTCAATGTGGGGATTCAACCAGGTGGCCCAAAGGTTTCTTTTATTATCAACATTCTGGGACTCTGAAAATAAGATAGTTGTATAGAGTAGGGATATCCTTATTAGTTTCTAAAAGATTGTCCATTATAATGATTGATGTTTGAAAGGAGTGCTGATAACATATTTTGTACAAATAATTAAAATTTAAGGAAGCATAGCAGTTCATTTTTACTAGCATGAAGTCAGGCTCCGGGGTATATCACTGTGGCCCCTGCAGGAAGTCAGCTTGTCTTTGAGGAGCGCCAGCCACTGCAGACCACAGAGTAGCCAGTGAGCTCCGTGTGCAAATGCGAGCAAGCCCAGGGTCACAGAGGGCAAAGGCCACAAACTCCTGGAATATAGCCATACATTCGGATGTGAAAAACAAGTTGAGAAAAAAAATGATTGTCATTAAACCTAAGCATTTTAAGTAGACAGATGACCACCTTCCCTACATACTTGACTAATTTCGTACAAAACTATGAGAAGAGAAAAAAATGGCAGCTGACGGCAGAAAGAGGACTATTTTTAAAATTAAAAATTAAGTATAATACATGAACATTGTAAGATCTTCTAATCATACAGTAACCATGCATACACCCATAAAATTAAAGCTTCTACCCCCAGTTCTCAGTCTTTCTTTTTTTTTTTTTTTTTTTGCATTTATCTTCAGATAGCGTGGGAGGGAGAGAGGGGGGAAGATAGAGAGAGAAACATTGATGCAAGAGAGACACATCGACTGGTTGCCACCCACACAACCTCGGGTCGGGGACAAACCAACCAAGGTACATGCTCTTAACGGGAACCGAACCCGGGACTCTCTGGTCTTCGGGCTGACGCTCTAACCACTGAGAAAACTGGCCAGGGCTCAGTCTTTCTTTCTAAAAGTAGCCATTGTTAGGAGTTTCCAGTTAGATCCTTTCCAAAAAATGATATATACATATCCCAATAGATATATCAGAACTTATTTATACTTATATTTATATAAATCATCATAATGTACAATTATTCTATACATTGCTTCTTCCTTTATGACGCGTCTTCAAGAAATCCTACATACAGATACAACTTATTGTTTAATGACTCAGTTGTTTACCATTGTGTGGATTATCAATATTAGCTGAGTATGTTTCACAAACTAAATGATCATTGCTCTTGTTTCCACCTTTCTTATCAGTCATTGTTCTGAGGAAGGCAAAGCTGCATTGAACATGTTGGTCCTATATCTGGATTCCACCCCCCATTGCTATTCAATAGGGCACATTTCTAAAAGTGGAATTGATTATTCAAAATGTTTATAAATTTTACCAGAAAGGTTGTTGCAGCATATAAGAATGCTATTTTCGCCCGGCCGGTGTGTTCAGTGGGTTGAGCGTCGTCCCATGGACTGAGAGGTCCTGGTTCAATTCCCGGTCAGGGCACATGCCCGGGTGGCAGGTTTGATCCCTAGTGGGGAGCGTGCAGGAGGCAGCCGATGTTTCTCTTGCACATCGATGTTTCTATCTCTCCTTCTCTTAAAAAAAAAAAATCAATAAAAACATATTTTTAAAAAAAGAACACTATTTTCTCTATTGCTGCTACCCTGGATATCAATTAGAAATTGTGCAAATCTAATAACTATAAAAATACATTTATTTTGATTTTTTTTTTTTTAATCTTCACCCGAGGACAATTTTGCATTTATCTTCAGATAGAACAGGAGGGAGAGAGGGAGGAAGAGAGAGAGAAACATCGATGTGAGAGAGACACATCGAGTGGCTACCACCTACACGACCCCAACCGGGGCCAGGGACAAACTGCAACCGAGGTACGTGCCCTTAGCAGGAACCGAACCTCAGTCTCTCTGGTCCGCGGGCCGTCTCTCTAACCACTGAGCAAACCGGCCAGGCCTGATTTATTTTTTTAAAATAATGTTAAGGTATATTTTTCTATTAATTAGTTGATTTTTTATTTTTGCCTGTATAAGGTTCCAGTTTGTGGTTTTTGCCCTTTTTAAATTAGATGATCACTCTTTTTTTATCGATTTGCAAGATTATGTCATAAATTAAGGAATTACCCTGGCCATGTCACTCAGCTGGGAGGGGTGTCATCCCATACACCGTAAGGTTGCCGGTTTGATTGCAGTCAGGGCACATACCTAGGTTGTGGGTTCGATTCCTGTTCAGGGTGCTATGGGAGGCAATGGATCGATGTTTCTCACATCTCTCTCTCTCTCTCTTTCTCTCTCTCTCTCTTTCTTTCTCTCTCTTTCACCCTCCCTCTCTCTAAAAATCAATTTAAAAAAACATACATATCCTCGGGTGAGGATTAAAAAAAAGCTATAAAATATTTTTTAACTAAGGAATTCGCTTTTTCTCTTACTTGTTACAAATATTTGTCCAGCATGTCTTTGGATTTTGTGTGTGGAGATTTTTTTCACTAGAAATTTGTATTTCTTACGTAATCAAATTTAGAATCTTTCATATTTCTACCTTTAGAATCATGTTTTTAAGAAAGCCCTCCCCATTTGAAGATCACATAGTAAAAAGTTGTATTTTATTCTAGTACTTTCAGAGTTTAACTTGCTTAGGTTGTAATATTTGATCCATCTGAAGTTTGTTTTGAAGTTCAGTTTAATAGGGATCCTGCTTCAGGCAACGGGGCCCCTACCACTGACTGAATAATTCATGCACATCCTGCTTGTGTTTGAGTTTATTTCGGAATCCCACGTTTGGTTCCACTGAACTATTTTTTCTCTGAGTCCAATATGTTTGAGTTACTGTATTTTTAAATATGAGTCAAGCAAGGGGAACATTAGCCGTTGTTCTGCTCAGTTCATAGGCACACTATTTTGAGGCTACTTAATGAAGGGACCTCTGTTTTCTGTTATTCTCTCTTAACATCAGAACTAATGTTCACGATGACATTGTATCATCTAAAAAGAATGAATTTTTGCCATTATACTAAGCTTTAAAGATTAAATGTGTGCCAAATTAAAATTAAATAAGATCATTTTAAAATAGCATCTAAAATATATTTTTTTAAATTTCTCTGGAAATCTCACTTCTGTGACAATGTTCCATAAATAAGATATTACAGGCATACCTTGGAGGAGTTGCAGGTTTGGTTCCAGATGAATAAATAAAGTGAATAGCACAAAAAGGCAAGTCATGTGAATTTTTTGTTTCCAGTATATATAAAAGTAATGTTTATACTATACTATAGTCTATTAAGTGTACATTAGCATTACGGCTAAAGAACATACATACCTTAATTTTAATATACTTTATTTCTGAAATTGCTAACCATCACCTGAGGCTTCAGTGAGTTGTCATTTTGCTGGGGAAAGACTGGCTTCACTGTTGATAGTTGCTGGATGATCAGTGTGGTGGTTGCTGAAGGTTGGGTGGCAATTCCTTAAAATAAGATAACATTAAAGTTTGCTGCATCAAATGACTCTTCCTTGCCCTGGCCGGTTTGGCACAGCGGTTAGAGCATCGGCCTGCGGACCAAAGAGTCCCGGGTTCAATTCCGGTCAAGGGCATGTACCTTGGTTGTGGTTACTCCCCGGCCCCAATTGGGGTCGTGTGGGTGGCAGCCAATCAATGTGTCTCTTTCATATCGATGTTTCTCCCTCTCTCTCTCCCCTACTCTGTCTGAAGATAAATGTAAAAATATCCTCGGGTGAGGATTAAAAAAAAAAATGATTATTCTTTCAGGAGTGATTTTTCTGTAGCATGTGATACTGTTTGATAGCATTTTCCCCACAGAAAATCTTTGAAAAATGGAATCAATCTTCTCAAAACCTTCATCTGCTTAATCAACTAAGTTTAGTTAATATTCTAAATCCTTTGTTGTCATTTCAACAATCTTCACCAGGAGTAAATTCCATCTCAAAAAAATCTTTTTTTTTTTTTTGCTCATCCATAAACAGCAACATCATCTGTTTAAGTTTTGTTATGAAATTGCAGCAGTTCAGGCTTTATTGCTAATTCTAGTTCTCTTGCTGTTTCCACCACATCTGCGGTTACTTCCTCACCTGAAGTCTTGAACCCCCCAAAGTCATCCATGAAGGTTGGAATCTTCTTCCAATCTCCTATTAATGTTGATATTTTGATCTAATCCCATGCATCATAAATGTTCTTAGTGGCACCTAAAATGGGGAATCCTTTCCAGAAGATGTTCAATATACTTTGCCCAGATCCATCAGAGGAATCACTGTCTACAGCAGCTATAGTCTTAAAAAATGTATTTCTTAAATAGTAAGACTTCAGAGTCAAAATTACATCTTGATCCACAGTATTCAGAATGGATGTTGTGTTAACCGGCATGAAAACAACATTAACCTCATACATCTCCATCAGAGCTCCTGGGTGACCAGGTGCATCATCAATGAACAGTAATCTTTTGAAAGGAATCTTTATCAGTAGGTCTCAACAGTGGGTTTAAAATAGTCAGTAACACGTGTGGTAAACAGATGTGCTCTCATCCAGGCGTCGTTGTTCCATTTATAGAGCACAGGCAGCGTAGACTTAGCGTCATTCTCAGGGCCCTGGGATTTTCAGTGGTGAATGAGCACTGGCTTCAGCATTAAGTCACCAGCTGCATTAGCCCCCAACCGGAGAGTCAGCCTGTTTTTTGAAGCCAGGAAACCAGACATTGACTTCTCCTCTCCAGCTATGAAAATCCTAGGTGCCATCATGTTCCAGTGTAAGGCTGATTCATCCACATTGAAAATCTGTAATTGTCTGGGCTGTATCCTCTGGAGAAACGGCTTGCTGCTTCACCTCGCACTTTCATGTTAGCAGACGGCTTCTTTCTTAGACCTCGGGAACCAACCTCTGCTGGTCAGCTTTCCTTCTGCAGCTTCCTCACCTCTCTTGGCGTTTATAGAATTGAAGATAGTTACGGCCTTGCTCCAGATTGGGCTTTGGCCTAGGGCAATGTTATGGCTGGTTTGATCTTCCATCCAGACAGGAAACCTTTCTCCAGATCAGCAATAAGGCTGTTTCACTTTCTCGTCATTTGTGTGTTCGCTAGAGGAGCACTTTTCATTTCCTTCAAGAACTTTTCCTTCGCATTCAAGGAAACGTGGCTAACTGTTTGGCACAAGAGGCCTGGCTTTGGGGCTAGCTCAGCCTTCAGTGTGCCTTCCTCATTAAGCTTAATAATTTCCAGTGATTTAACGTGAGAGACGTGCGACTCTTCCTTTCACTCGAGTCCCTTGTAGATTTATTAATTAGCCTAATTTTAATATCACTGTGTCTCAGGGAATAGGGAGGCCTGAGGAGAGGGAGGGAGATGGGAAGGGCTGGTTGATGGAGCAGTCAGAATACACACACAACATTTATCGAGTAAGTTTGTCGTCCTATATGGTTGTGGTTCATGGCACCCCAAAACAATTGCAATAGTAACCTCAGAGATTATGGATCACAGGTCACCATAACAAATATAATAATAATGAAAAAGTTTGAAATGTTGTGACAATTACCAAAATGTGACACAGAGACGCGAAGCCAGCAAGTGTTGTTGGAAAAATGATGCCAATAGACTTGCGTGACCCAGGGTTGCCACAAACCTTAAATTTGCTAAAAACACAGTATCTACAAAGCGAAATAAAATGAGGTATGCCTGTTCTGGATGCATTTGTAGGAGATCAGCCAGAAAAGTATTAATATTTCTTGTGTTGCATCTTTTACTATGTGGCACATCAAGCAGAGTTATGGGTTGCCCAGATCTGATTGATTTCAGTTAAAGGCCTTTGCTTTGGCAGCAGTTGGGAGCTATTCACTCTCCGAGGTAAATCTTCTTATGGAGCAGGAAATTGAGGTTTTGGGGTAGATTCCAAGAGTCAGTTTTTATCTTAACTGTGAGGAATGTGAAAACCTAAAGCCTTCCTTCAGTTAATAATGTGAGTAGTAAAGAATCTTTTCACTGATGCTAATTAAATATTTTCTAAAAAGAGGAAATAATTTTACACAGGTCTGTGCTTAAACGTGGTCAGAGAACAGTCCCTGCTTTAAAATCTCCTTATTTGTACATGTTAGAGTTCAAAGGAGAGACCTTACTATTTATGTGGACAGAAAAGAAATGAGATTTCTTTCTATCTGTCTTCCATATATTTAACGGTAGGATTGTGTTTTGGATTGTATTTTGAGTTAAAACAGACTGTGTGCATTCAATGAGTTGCTATAGTTAATAACAGAATCAACTCTGCAGACTGTCTCGGAGAATTGAGTATCAGCTATCCAGGCGGTATCTCATCTTAAGCTGAGTGAGCAGTTTGTTTCTCTTCAGTTGAAAAAACATAGGTGTTCACTAGTCCCAGACCCCGTCAGAGAAGCAGTGTGGGTGTGTGCTAAAAGGTACGTGTAACTTAGTGCCTTCTCTCCAAACATGAAGAAACTCTGCAGTCCAACTAACTTGAGACACCAAGCATAGTGATTTCATGAACAACGGCGTCTTCCGATACTTGAGCAGAGGCTGTGAAAAGCTTGGACACATGGCCCTTGGGGACGGTTGTGGTGTTTGGTTTGAGTTCTCCTCCGTGTCCGGCATGGAGCTGCCCACGTGGGGTGAAGACCGCGCAACTGGGGACCCTTCGCCCTCTCCCGTGAGGAGGGAGCATCAGCTAACTGCTGCCCGCCTCAGGGAGCCTGTCCAAAGGGCATCCGTGAACAGTTCAGCTTTTGAGGTAAGAGCATAGTTAAGTACCTCAAGAAATAAAAAGATTGGGAAAATACCAAAAAGAGCATTAGGTGAAATGAAATATTGCTGAAATCTTTATTGAGTATAGAGCCATTCCCCTCTGGAGAAAATCATTAAAATAGAGAGTTAGTTTTGACTAAATACACAAGCAAGAAATGACCCCCGCATCACAAATGATGCGCTAAGGATACTTTGCTATTTGAGCCCTCCTTATATATTTAGATACTTTGTACTTTGTAGAGAATCCAGGCTAGAAGTTCCTTCTTGTTGACTTTTTTTTTTTCTCTGTTATTGTATTTATTTATTTTGACTGTCGAGACTGTTTTTTTTTTATTGTGATAACATGCTCATAGCACATTTTACCATCTTACCTATTTTTAAGTGTACAGTTCGGTAGGGTTAAGTATATTTACAGTGTTAAACAACTAATCTCCAGAACTTCTTCGTCTTGTAGCGGAGACTCTATCCTCTTTAAACAACAACTCCTCAGTTCCCCTCCCCCAGCTCTGGCAGCCACCATTCTGCTTTCTGTCTCTGTGAATTGACTACTCTGAGTATCTCACATAGTGGAGTCATACGATGGCCGTCTTTTTGTGACCGCCTTATTGTTTCACTTAGCGTAATGTCCTCAGGTTCATCCGTGTTGTAGCGTGCGTCAGAATTTCCTTTCTTTTCAAGGTTGAATAGTATTTCATTGTATGTATACCACATTGATGATTTATTTGTCAATGGACATTTGAGTTTGGTTCACTTTGAATCAATAAAATATACACATACTACCATCATCCATGTGAATGTGTCTCAACAAAATAGAATCTGCAGATACTTCCTGGTTAGTCTTTCACTGTTGTCAGTAACTGTGAGTCGGCTTGGTGAGTGTTAGGGCCACATCGGTAGTCCAAATGTTTGCTTAAAAATAAATTACAGCAATTCGTCACTAGTCTGGAGACCTCAACCCTTCCCTACTTCAAGTTCAGGCAGCCACAGGATCCGTGAAAGAAGCCAGAAGACAAGGGTGGCAGCCACTTGGTGAGAGAGACATTTGCTTTCTTGAATTCAGTTCCCTCTACCCAGCATCCAGAAAAGCGTGTTTTTCATGGACATGTTCAGACCTCTAAGCTTGAGATGTGGGCTTATTTACTCAAAGGCATAGTACGTGCTTTTTCTCACCAGACTCTCTCCCAGGCTCCACTAGGTCAACATTCAGAGGTCTGGAAAATGGGCCTGGGGAACTATTTAGATTATTTCACATCCTTTTGCCCTGGAGTACTTCCCTGACTCAACACTTTCCTCTCATTCCTCAGAGGGAGAAAGAAATAGAAACTCATTCCATTGATTCTTTTACATGTGCGCCAGATCTGACCGCTTTGGCACTGGGTGAGCAGGAGATTAATGATTGGGGTTGTGCCATGAAACAAGTCATAGGGCTTTATATCACAATTTTTGTTTTAAAAATATTTTGTTTTCATAGCTGGGGATTACTCGATTGGCATGAGGGGAAGGGAGAATGAAAAAAATATGGAGAAGGATAAAAGAGAGTACTGATTTAAAAAAAATACAAAGCACACACACACACACACACAAATTGCATGTCAGTTTTGTGAAGAAATGCTTTGAGTTTTGAAGTAAATAGACAAGATAGTATCTCTATGCATTTGCATATCATTTCTTGCCTTAAGAAAATTGCACCAGAAGAGGTAATTACTGAGCCATTGAACTTAGGGTGTGATTATTCTAATCATGAAAGGATTACCAATAAATTACTTCTGAAATAGGAGTTTTTCTAGTCCATTCCAATATTCACACAATAGAATCAACTTATTTTTACAGCTGTACATTAAATGATAAAAATTTAATTGAAAATAAATTATAAATGAAAATAAAAGCATTGGTAAACCCTAATATTTAACCAGTTAAGAAGTGAAACATATCATTCCATTAAAGTTTGTGTCATTCATATGCATCTTTTGGGGAACATACCTGCAGTGTAACCTGATACACAAAGAGCTAGTGCATGCCCATTTGTATTAGTGGCTTCAGTGACTTTAGATTCGTGTATTTAACATAGTGGACCAAATGGACACAACTATTGGCTCTTAGTGTGTACTCCTGTCAAACATGTCTTTTGCTTTTACTCCGTGTTTATGGTATGAGATCTTTTAAAAATTATTCTGTATTTTTTTTAAAAGTTACCTAAAGATAAAGGGAGGTTATTAATTTTTTACATTAGAAATTAGTGAGGTCTTGGGAGTTAAGAAGAAATATTGCATACGTATCCAAAAAAGCCACCTCCTGTACATCCTGTAAGATCTTGTAGATAATGGAAACCAGAAAAATCTAAGTTAAGAGTAGACCTCAAGAATAAGCAAGTTAAATTCTCATACCCGTTCCTTGAGCTATAAGTTCGGTGAAAATCAGTGACTTGGGGAAGAAATAGGGGGCCCAGCAAAGAGTAGATGTTGGCCTGAGCAAATTACTTATTGGATAGTGGAGACCTAAGCATGCAAAGTAAGCTGAGATCTAGTGTTTTTATACAAGGTTACTTTGATTATTGATAGATGCATATTAACTTAATGATTTTATGGAGAACATGTAACCTTGGTCATCTGAAAGAAAAAAAAGGCCACCAGAATCAGCCACTGTGTACTATAGAAAACAGCTCCCCTTACCTGTTGATCCGCTAACATCTGGGTGTATTTTAGCAAGATTTTTGAAGAGGGTTTGGAGAATGAGCAAAGGGAAAGTGTGTTGAGCATGGGCTATGTGCCAGGCACTGAAGTTATCTCACTCCTTACTGAAACTTTGGATCATCTACATGGTGGTATTCCCATTTTACAGATAAGAAGACTGAGGCTCAGTTATGCTAAGTAATTTGGTAGATGGTATATCTAGGACAGTCTGATTCCAAGCCTGTGCCTCCTGCTCCTGGCCAGCTTGTTCTACCAGACACACTTTTATGGTGCTTCCCTCATATAATCATATATAACCTTGGGTAACATATAACCTCATCTTATCTTCTCTGCTTTGGGTGTGGTGAAATTGTAAATGCTAGGATGTGCATGCCAATATCTGAAAGCCATTAAGGAAAATGAGTCACCTGCTGGATGCATTGAACATCTCTGTATTATGAGAGCTGCATGGAGAAATAAAGTACCCAGTGATTTTTCTTCTTAAAAAGAACTGAATCTCTCTCCTGAGTAGAGACTGTTGGCAAGTTGACGTGCAATCATGGTCAGCAGAAAAGAAATTTAAGCAATAATGAAAAGCGTGTGTACTCGGAATGCCTTTAGGTCCAGAGCCGAAGAGTTGGCCTTCGGGTAATGGTGCTAAAATAAGGTAGATTTCAGGCATGAAAAAAATTCTAGCCCTGGAAGAAAAGACAGGTAACAAAAAAAATGAGGAGATTTAAAGCCGGCATGATATGGAGTTATTCTTCAACTCTGGGTAAGGTAGTGTAAACTGCTTTTGTTTCACACTTTACCCCCAAAATGCTTCTTTTAAAGAAAGAGAAGAAAATATTTTTGAAGTAACTCATCACCTTTTGGCGTTGGGCCCCAAAGCCTCCAAAGTGGAAAGTACCTTTGTAGGGCTGCAGATGCTTCCTGGTTCCAGAGCTGTGACCTGACTCCCGAACAAAAATGACATCAATGCTGAAGGCTCTGTTCTCCCATGTCATGTAATTCCAGTAGCCCCGCGGGGTAGTCTTTGCACCGTAGAGGGAGGGAAAACAGTCTGATTTATATTGTGAACTAACCAAAGGAAGGTTATTTAGTGTGATCTCTCTGGTATGTAAAGATTTTTTTTTTAATGTGTTCTAGTTCTGAGATAATTGTTGATAGACCTATCTTGCCTGTTCATATTTTTTAAAGGTCTTTGTATTGATGACATGTTTTTGCGGTGTCTTCATGATCAGTTTGGACTTCCCAGGCCATGGTGTACCAGTGATGAAGAAAAACTGTCCTTCACATAAGAATCAAGGAAACTGTTTCCATTATTTAATTTTTGACATCTCTAGAGGAACACAGCAAACTCTTTTTACCCATTAGTAGTTGAACTTGAAATAGGCTATCCCTCTGTATTGTGCCATCGAGTCTCAGTTTTTTCTTATTAGCATGAGGTTAAGTAACAGAACCATAAAAACTTCATAAAACAGATTGTGCCCAAATCCGGTCCACCTACATTCATTGGAGCTAGCTGACAGTAGATTTGTGATTTTTATGGTTGATCGTACCTAATGGGCCATGCATTTTAATGTTACTCTTTTTAAGAGAATCTAACTATTCAGAAATTTCTATTTGGCTTCCTTTCATGCCCTCTGTCTTTACTTCCTTCCCTGCCCTGGGCTTCATTCTTTCCTAGAGCTACTGCCAGTCTCTATGGCCATGCTCTTCACAGCACAATCCGAGGTCAGCATTCATTCATGTCTTTGTTTGGGCATCAACAGTGTAAGTGGGTGTAGCTGTGCCCCTCTCCCCCACCATGGCTGGCTGGAGAGAGACACAAAAGTCTGAACCTGTTGCCCATTGTAAAATGGAGAGGTCCGTCCTGGAGGAGGGGAAGCTGGAGAGCCAGTGAGAATACAGGACTTTTCCCCAGAACTCATGAAAGACAATGAAGTAAGGAATAGTTGTCTTCATGACAGTTATTTCATTTCTGGACCCTCTTTCCTACATTTTATCAAAATCTCCTCTCAAGAAAGCTCTACTAAACATATTGCTACTGTGTCTAACTACCTGATAAGACTGCGGTTGCCTTCTCCCAGAGGTGTCTGCACTTCGAACAGTGGTGTCCAGAGACCCTGCTAGCTAGCAGGTTGGTGAGCATTCCTGAAACAAGATGGCTTCTTAGTTCCCATGAAATCACCCTTCATGCCCCACAACCCTTCTGCAAGCTACTACCCTGCCTGTCACAGATCTGATCCTGCCCTTGTGGTTGAGGATAGGACAAGAGTCTACACATGCTGGTGGCTAGTAACCCAATGGGGAAGCACTGTCATGCTGCCTGGGTGCCTGGGGGTGTAACAGCTCAGGGCCAGCAGTGGGCCTTCTGGACACCCTCGGGGCAGATCACTCCCCAGCTGGGCTGCTTTTCCTTATCCCTGGTTAGTGAGGGCTGGCCATCAGCGTGGCCTGCCTTCCCCTCTGCCGCATTGTCTGCTCCACTGGAGTGCAAAAGAGGTCCATAGACACATCTACAACAGAGCTGAACATTGGATTATACCTTCACCATAAGTCTTCTCAGCCAACCTAAGAACTGCATTATGAATGGGAAGGAGTGGTGATTCACTGAGATACTCCTTTAAAGAGAGATTGAGCCCATAGAAAGTCTGTCCTCTTCCAGTGTTCTATATGGAACATTCATGGGTCACATAATAGTCTTGCATTTCTGTGCCATTAATTGCAAGGTTTGTGTGGATATTTCACATGTAAACTTAAAAAACAACGGCAGACTTTACCCTTCTCATAAACAGGCACTGATCTGCCCATTGTAGATTATGGTGCCCAGAGCACCACCAATCCACTGAAGATATATTCTTTTTTTTTTTTATGCCAACTAATGAAATGCTCTATTTCAACTGTACTCTGCTCTGGATTATAAAGCTCTTCAGTTACACCTCAAAGTCAGCCCTATATTGAGAAGGTCAGTGTCAAACTAGTAGATGGAGAGCCAAGGTTATCTGACCTTGAAAGAGTTTCTGTTCCCAGAGGCAAAGGAACTGTTGTTGTGTTTTAGTTGATGACATGCAAGTGGGTTTATTAGCATTGTGCAGGAAGTAGAAGGTCATCATGATACCTGGTAAATTCTGAGAGGGGCCAGGAGGTTAAGAAGAGGGAGATTCCACATCAGACATTCCTGGCTGAGAGTTGAAATACCGTGGAGCAAATAGTTTGAAAATTATGAGTGACCTTCTCAACTTCGTCCTAAACCCTCATGTCTGGGGATGCAAACCAAAGGAGGGAATGTGGCTTTACAGGGGTTTGGGGGTGAGGGGTGGCGATGGCACCTGGCCGTTTTCTTGTGGGGTTCTCTAAGGTGTGCTGGAGGGTGAATGGTGCTGAGATCTCCCCTGTATGCCTAAAATTCAACCTCAGACCCACAGCAGCTTCCTGGTGTTCCAGGCAGAAGAGGAGAGAGGTGTTGCCTGCAGGATGTGTTCAGACCAGCAAGGAGCACCCACGTCAATGATGTCATTTCCCCTTTGCTCCCTGACTGCAGGCCCCCCTGCCCCTCACTGCACCCCAGAGCTGCTGACCCAGACCTCCTCTAGGGGAGGGAAAGAAAGCCATTTCACCCCATAGTGTTAACACCCCAGTATGAGGCCTTCCCCATGTTCTAAAGGACAGGAGATAAGGCAGCCCAGGCAGATGGTCCAGATGGAACTGGCCGTGAAATGATAGTGTCACCACAACACCCACTTGGTGAAAACAAACAAAAATGCCTTTACAATAACAATATGTTTTGTTTGTGAGTAATAATCCCTGTCTTTATTTCTCTCACACACATATTTCTCATTAGATTTGTTCCATTGGATATTTTCAACTTATTTCTGTGTTCTGATGGAAGGAATGGCAAGGAAGTCCTCAATTACCTTTTTGGTGCCTTCTCTGGGCAGGGCAGTTGATAATCTTCTTAAATGTGCTTTTGAAAGCCTTTCAATGGCACCACCCAGAGTCCTGATGTAGATTTGTGAACTGTGGTTCCCCCCAAGTCCACAAGTTCCATATTTATGATGATAAACAGGAGCCATAGGACTTCTAATTTTGCTAAGGGGCTATTTTATCTCTCTCACTCTCTCAGCGTCTCAGCGTAGGGCCAGAGGCTGTTTGTGTTCTCACAGGCTGCTTTCCACTTCTTGCTCCTGCTATTTCCAGGCAATTAGCGAAGTCTGTTTAGAGTTGAATTGTTATGTGCAGACATTCTATTTTAATTCATTGTAATTAGAGGGACACATGTTAAACTTCTCCAAGGAGAACTACTAGGATCCAGACTTCTGATTCTAAAACATTGGAACCTTTACCTATTTTATGAACAAAAGATAGGCTGGATTTGAAAAATGACAATTAATAATATTCACCCAGCTGGAAGAATATATGAACTTGACCGCAGTAACTTCACGCTAGAGAGCTACAGCTCTCTTTTTTTTCCTTTTACTTCTTCAGAGATTATTTTCCTTAATTGCAATGTTAAAAACACTAATTTGTAATTAGGGCCCCAGTTAGATTGTGTTTATTATAGTGATGATGTTTGATCGTCACAAACTAGTCATTGATGATGGCCCGTGTTTTCCTTGTCTGTTTAAATAACATCAATCCATCTTTGAGTTTAAGAAACCACTCTCTTATTTGATTACTATTAGCAGCGAAATGGGATTGTCAAAGATAGTATTTGTAGAAGAAGGCACTTTTCTCCCAATAAAGCTTATCAGTTTTCACAATAACTTTTAGTTCCCAAATAATAGGGCTGTTTCTGGAGATTAATAGGCTGGAAGCTGGGAAAGGAGGCCAGGGCCCAGGCTTGAGCTCTCGGGTTCTCCTCCCTCTTAAAACTGTTACCTTTAGTCAGGTCTCAAGTGTGAGAAGGCTGCTTTATTATTATTATTATTATTATTATTATTATTATTATTATTTTCTTTATTGATTTTTTTTTTCTTTTTTAGAGAGAGAGGAAGGAAGAGGGAGAGATAGAAACATCGATGAGAGAGAACATGGATTGGCCGCCTCCTGCATGCCCCCCACTGGGGACCTGGCCCACAACCTGGGCATGTGTCCTGACCAGGAATAGAACCTGCAACCCCTTGGTGCATGGGTCGATGCTCAACCACTGAGCCACACTGACCAGGCGTGAGAAGGCTGCTGCTTAAAGCAAGACCTGGTCAGATCATGGAGAGGCGAGTGTTAACTGGCATGTGTTATCCTACCAGGAAGGTAATTCCCCTGCCCAGCTTGCCTACAGGCAGCTGTTGGAGCAAGGGTGGGATATATCACAAAGCTTTTGTAATAACGGGGGAGAAAAGAAACCTGGATTTTGGAAGCTCTTTTTTTCTTGAGGGGTTTTGAGTACTTTTGTTTAACTTGAGTTTAGTGTTCCATAAAAGAAGGGTTTTGTTGAAAATTGAAGAGAAACTCTGCCCAACAGAAATTCCATATCAGATGGAGATTTTTCTCCTTTCAAGCAGGTGTGAGAGCAGCCAAGCACTAAGGCGAGGGGGAGCCAGGGCGACGGATTGGAATGTTCTCCGTGGAGAGCCCTGGCTGGAGGGGCGTCTGGGGTTGGCTGCGAGGCCGAGGTGAGTGCTGGTGAGCTCGCTGGCCGCTCCCAGTGTAGGCACGGCCGCCTGGAGACATGTCGGAACTCATCAGACCCAAGAAGGTAGTAAATGGTCAAGAGGTAAACCCTCGCCCTGGTTGGTCTGGCTCAGTGGTCGGAGTGTCAGCCCATGGACTGAAGAGTCTTGGGTTCGATTCTGGTCAAGGGCACGTACCTCGGTTGCAGTTCGTCCCCGGCCCTGGTCAGGGTCGTGCGGGAGGCAACCAATCGATGTGTCTCTCTCACAGCGATGTTTCTCTCTCTCTACCCTTCCCTCCCACTCTATCTGAAGATAAATGGGAAAATATCCTCAGGTGAGGATGTAAGTAAAAAAAAAAAAAAAGAGGTAAACCCTCAAATCAAGCAGTCTGACAAAGCCAAGTCTCCCCCTAGACCAAGGCCTCCTTCCAGCCTTTCATTGATTCTAGAAGTGAAATCTGAGCACTAGAGAGATTCCTGCCTTCCTGGTACCTACCTTGTGGGGGAGGGGGGAAACAAGAAATAAGCAAGTAGGCAAAATATCTAGTGTGTCCACTGGTGTTAAGTGCTATGGAAAAGTAATGAGTTCTCAGGGAACTGGTCATCCTGATGCCCATAGGCTGAACCTGGTTGGGGCAGTTCTGAGAATATCTGTCACCCTTGTGGAGAGGACCTGGGTTAACTCTTCTTACATGTTTTATAAACGCTGGGCGGGGACATTTCCAAGTCAGCTCACTTGCATTTCCCTCTTTGTTAAGTGAGAATGTGGAGGCTCAGGAAAGCTGACCTGTTAGTGTGACATTAGTCATCTCATAAATGGTTATATAACTAAATAGCCAATGCATTTGTTTATCTTAATGGCACCTTTTATTTGCATCGATCTCCCTTTTTCAAATCTCTCATAGATCTATTTATTGCATTATTTTAGTCTCATACTCTGTGAGGTAGGAAGGGTGGATATTGAAACAGAGAACTTAAGATAAACAGCCAGGGTTAACATTGCACTATTTAACAGTTTCTCTGGTGAGGGCTGCCCACTCTTAGGGCCCAGTGGTTATGAACAGTGGTGTGGCTACAGGGAGAACGGGCTGATCGTCCACCTTGCATAGGCCAGGTTTACTTGCTTACTTTGCAATTTGTTTTTTGCAGACATGGGTAAGGTGATAGAAATAATTGTGCAACCCTGCCACCCCACAACAGAGAAAGCCAACATTCTGTCGTATGCATAAGTGAACAAAGTATATTTGCTTTGTTGTTGTTGTTGTTATTGTTGTTTTTTAATCAGACTCCTCACCTCCATTGGACTCATGAGGACATAAGAACACACGGGTTCAGACACCTTGCTTGGCCACATACTGGCACAGGATCTGTGGCAGCCCTAGTATTTATTGGGCTCTTATTAAGCAATGACTGTGTGATTGTATTCTAGGCACCGGGGTTAGCATTTTTCATAAGTTATTTCATACAGCAAACTGTAATATAAACCATATTATTACTGTATTTATTATCTTATTGCTGAGGAAACTGCACATGAGACATGACCAAGGCAGCATTTCCAAGGTAATGTGCCCAGGCTCTCACAGATATTGTGTTAAAATTGGAGCTCAAGCCCAGTTCTGTCTCTTTCCAAAAGTTATACCTCCCAATCACCATCCTAAATTCACAATAGGATTACTTAGGATTCCTGGGAAATTAGAGTTTATTCAGATTTCTGCTCTGAACTCTTTTTAGTTAGATGTTGCCATCTTTTTTGTTATTTCATTACCCTAGAGAGTCCCTCAGACATGATCATATGTTTGTTTTTGAATCCTCGCCCGAGGATATGTTTTTATTGATTTTAGAGAGAGGAAGGAACAGGGAGAGATAGAAAAAAATAAACACTGATGTGCAAGAGAAACATCAGTCGGTTGCCTCCGTACACACCCTGACCAGGGGTCAAACCCGCCACCTGGGCAGGTGCCCCGACAGGGAATTGACCCTCGACCCTTCGGTGCACTGGGTGATGCTCAAACCTACTGATCCACACTCGCCAGGGCTTGAGCCCATGTTTTAAGATTATTGTTATATCATTTATAAATCTTAGCATGACTTACAGTCTCACCAGGCGACCTAACTTTATTCCATCTCTAATATTTTGAACACCTTTAGAAATGAAATTATATGACAATTGTGTTTCTCAATTGAGAACCTTCTTTTTACCCCTAATAACCTGAGATTGTTTTGGTCCCCAAGTTACTGATAAAATTGTGCGTCTTTAGGATAGAATGAATTCTAAGATTATTTTCTCAATATTTGCTTTTGTTGTGTTGTTCTACATCACAGGGGCTACTGATTTTTGTTCTTTGATGGCAAGTTTGTTAAATCTGTTATACTTGCAGGAATCAATGCCCTTCCTTCTATCTTTGGCATTAGCTACACAAGTGGTGTGGTTTTTCGCAGACTGGTTACCTACAGCCACAGTGAATTTGTACAAGGCACCCTGTGAGGCATATTGAAGAGGAAGAAGATTGACAGAGCAATCAATGCAGAGTGGGTTTGTTTCCTAAATCTGGGATTTCAGCTCTTCCTCCCATCATGCTAGATGGTACAGGGTGGGGCAAAAGTAGGCTTACAGTTGTTCGTATGGAAAATAATACAATAATTAATAAATAATAGTACAAGAATAAGATTTCGTGCACTCACAACTGTAAACCTACTTTTGCCCTACCCTATATTATTGTGCTTGCTGAATTCAAGGCGCCCCCTGGTGGTATAATGTGAGAAAAATAATAGCAAAATTACAAGTATAAAGAGGCTATGAATCTAGATATGATTTTCTTATTCCCATTTGTAAGGCTCTCAAATGGATAACACCTCGTTTTTCCCTTTTATTTTAAATTCATCTGTAGTTATTTATATTATATTCAGAAAAAAACAAGCATAAATAATTTGATACCAAACCCTAGTGACTTTAAAATAATTTCTTACTGTTTTATGACAAAAGTAATACATGTGTAATCTAGAAATATTAAAGAATGTATAAAGAGTAAAAGAATCATTTATAATCTCATGACCCATATGGATTAACATTTTGGTGTATAGCGTATTTTTTTCTGTATATGTAGAGTAAAAGAAAACCTTAACACATGCCGTTTTCTCTTACATGATTTTGTCCACCTAATTATATGTGTGAATTTCATTCTGCATTGTTATAGAGTTGGGTCCTTCATTGTTAGTGGTTGTTTAGTTTGGTTGGCTCTTTTGTGTACATCCTTGTGGATCATCGTAGATTATTTTCTTAAAGTTAATTGGTAGAAATAGAACGGCTGAATCCAAGGGCTATACAGAATTTTAAGGCACTTGGTATTTATTGCTTGGTGATTTGTTAAAGCATCTCTTTGAGGAGGCATTTCCTTTAAGCTTGGAGTTCCTAACATTTGCATTCTTAGCCTGTGCCAGGAACGGTGCACTGTGTTTCACATGCCTCACTCATTTCGTCTTCACAACAACCTCATGAAGTAAATACTATTATTGTCCCCACTTTACAGGGAAGGGACATCAGGCTTTAAAAAATTAAGTAGCTGCTCGGCCAGTGTAGCTCAGTGGATGAGCGTCTACCCATGCACCAGAAGGTCGCCGGTTCGATTCCCTGTCAGGGCACATGCCCAGGTTGTGGGCCTGATCCCCAGTGGGGGGCATGCAGGAGGCAGCCAGTTGATGTTCTCTCTCATCAATGTTTCTATCTCTCTCCCTCTCACTTCCTCTCTCTCTAAAAAATCAATAAAGAAAAAAAAATGAAGTAGCTGTTTGTGACTTCAAAAGCAGGGAAATGGTAGGTTTTAGGAAATTTGATAAAAATAGCACTTTGAATTCCTTGAATCTTGAACTAAGTGGAAACTAATACTGACAATTCTCCATAGAACAAAGAAGCTGACAGTGTCAACCAGTGGTTATTGGCACCAATTCAAACGCCAACAAGAATCCCCAAAAATGGGGTGCAATGAAGAAGGAAACTTTATTTAGTGCAAACAGCTCAACTGTAATACAGCATGGCTGTGGAGCGGCTCAACAGTGCTAGGCAGTCTTTGGTGGAAAATGCACTACCATGGTCAGAACTGGCTTATATAGACAGGAGTCCCCACCCCTGGTCTCTGATTGGTCAGAATAGAGCAGATCTGATTAGTCAGAACTGCACAGCTCACCTCTGATTCGATGAGGAAAGCCTCAGTCCTATTGGTTGAAATAGGACTCCAGGAGCTCCTTTATAAGGCCTGGCTCAGAGGGCAGAAGCACAGAGCAGGCAGCCAGTTCCATGCAGTGGCTTCTCCGTGAAATGAAGTTTGCTGAGAGGCCCCTGTGCAGAAATGGCTGCTAGGCTTCCACTTTTGTTTTGTTTTGTTTTTTAAGCCCAGTTAGCCCCCAGGATCCCTTCTTAGGGTCTTTTTTTTTTGTTTTTTTAGGATTCACAACAGTAATAGAGGAGGAAAAGGAAATAAATTTGGAAACATGAATAAAAATCTAAGTTAAGGCTCTGTCAATTACATCTTTATGTTAGAAGAAGAAATGCTAGACAACTCTGATTATTGTGTAATTACAAACTTTAGAGGACTCCTGATATAGACATGATTTCACTAGATCTTGCAATTTTTTTCATGAATGTATTTTCTTTAACCACAATTAGTCTCAGACCTGGTTAAATTGCTCCCAAAGTCAAAAGTTGACTAGAAGTAAAGTGATATCAGAAAATCTCCCATTTGTGAACAAAACCGAAACTTTTGGTGAGTTTTTAAATTTTAGCAATCTCCAACATTCCTTAAAGTTGATCTCTACATTTCACTTGTGCCCTGTTATTCATACTCTTTTTTTTATATTGGTATATAATTATTTTTATTATTTAAGACTCAGAAATAGACGTAGCAGAAGAAAGAAAACAAGCATCGCTCATCACTCACTGTTATAAATACAGTATGTTTGTTCATTTTTGCTTCTCTCCGCCTCATCTGTGCATTAGGCATTCACCCCATTTTCACTATTTCTGATCAGCTCTTCTCAGGCTCATTAGCTTTGCCTTTCTTCTTAGGAAAGAAACTTGGGAACCCCTTTTCCTTCATGCCGCACTTAGCTTTTCAAAGAAATCTCAAGTAACGTTCAGTAAAACCACAGCATCTGTAGTTTCTCTTTGCCGGTTTCCTCTTATGATAGTCATTGGATTTATTAGGAATCTTTGAAATAATCAAAGTGTCTTTCCGTTTAATTCTTGCGGCATTATTATTTTTGACGCTCCAGCCGTTTCCTTGAAGCCGCGTCTTGTGTTTTCCCTTAATCTTGATGTAACCTTGTCGTGTTGATCAAGTACTTGGTTATCAGTATAATTCTCTGAAATGGCTTGAAGATGCTCAGCTCCTGTCCTACCCACTCTTTTTTTTTTTTTTTTTTTTAGGAACAATTTTCTATTTTATAGTTAAACCTGTAAATCAGGTGTCTAAGTTCTGCACACTTGATTTAACAAGAGTATGTGAGTGGCCTAATAAAATCCAGTTTTCTTTCTCTGCTTGCTTACTCTAGAGCTCAAAACCTCTAGGGCCCAAAACGTTTCCACGCAGATGAAGCCTGCTGAGAAGCGGGAAGGTTTTCTGTGAGTTTAATTTTGTAATTCTGAGAAAAGTTGTCTGTCATTATACAAGCGAACGCTCCAGTGGCCTCCGGTTCTGCAGCTTTCTCTCCACTGAATCATCTGAGAGGGACGGCCAGCCCCTCTCCAGCACCCCTGGGTCCTTGCTGCTCGGAAGCTGGGAGACTCTCCCTGCTTCTGTTTCCTTGAGTTCAGGGAAGGCAAGAAAAGACGCAACCAGTGGAGTTGGGATTTGCTCCAAAGTTGGAAGCCTTTGGCCTCTTGTGTGTTTCTCCTGCCCCTACTTTCTTGACTCTCAGATGGTTCTGGCCTAACCTGTTTCAGTGGCTTTCCTTGTTCCCTTCGTCCAGGTATTCTATTCTTGTTGCAGTTTCCTCCGCTGAGAGTCGCCTGCAGAGGGAGGTTGGGGTCTCTGGTCCTCCTGGCAGCCTCTGGTCAGCAGGGCACTGGTGCCCTCCACCCATTGCCATTCTCTGCTTCCTGTGCTGGGCTGCGTGTCTCCTGGGTTCTCTGCCCTCAGCCCATTCTATTCTCCATCTCCTTGTGATGGAGACCCTGTGGTTTTTCAGTACTTTTCCCCCTGGTCTGTCCATCGCAGCTCTTCAAATTTATCATCCTGTTTTTATCTTGCACTTTTATTAATCATGCATCTTTTATTATTTGTGGTATACTTTGGCATATTTCTTTCATAGCTGATGAAGCCTGTACACTTCAGGACATTAGAGCCAGGGGGCCCTACAGCAACCCTCGCCTTTCTAGCGAGAATATATTCACCTTGAAAAGGGCTTTTTTGAGATCAGTGTAGCGAATAATTCTTCTAATGGTGTCACACCCCTCTTCCCTTAAAAGTTCCTTTGAGTTCTTTTCCCTTTTTTAACCTCTAGGTACATTCTGGGTAGAGTATTTTAGAACAGTTCTTGTCCGGAGATCTGTCTTTGGGCTTTTTGTCTTTTGGATGTAGCCATTTTTGTTCAGATGTTCTTTTTCCCATGGATAGTTGTACCTAATATGTGTGAGACTAGTTCTAAATAATGTAAAATTATTCAGAAATACACATATATTATATATGTACATATATTAATGGAATGGATCATGGACATTATATAATTCAATTAAGGTGGTATTCAGAGGCTCCGTATATGTTGGCTATCCGTATGGATACAGGCATACCTCATTGTAGTGTGCTTTGTTTCATGCACTTCACAGATACTGTGGTTTTTTTTGCAAATTGAAGGTTTATGACAGCCCTGTGATTTTTAGCATTTACATTTTAGTGTTAGCACTTTTACCAATATCATACTTTCTAATTAAGGTATTATGTATTTTTTAGATATAATGTTATTGCACACAACATTATATAAACATAACTTTTATGTACTGAGAAACCAAAAAATGTGTGACTCACTTTATTGCAGTGTTTGCTTTATCGTGGTGGTCTGGAACCAAACCCTCTGAGGTCTGCCTGTAGATCTGTGTGTGTGCAGTGACACAGTTTATCATCTTGACAGTTTTTAAGTGTACACAGGTCATTAGTGTTAAGTACATTTATGTTGTTGGGCAACCAATCTCCAGAACTCTTTTTATTTTGCTAAATTGAAACGATGCACATTAAACAACTCCCCACTCCCCCCTACTCCCAGCTCCCGGCAGCCACGTTCTGCTTTCTGTCACTATGAATCGACGGCTCTAGGTACCTCACTAAGTGGGCTCATTCAGCACTTGTCTTTTGTGACAGCTTATTTCACTTCATGCAACATTCTCAAGGTTTATCCGTGTTGTAACATGTAACAGGATCCTTTTTAAAAAATATGTTTTTATTGATTTTCAGAGAGAGGAAGGGGGGAGAGAGAGAAACAGAAGCGTTGAGAGAGAAACATCATCCATGGTCTGCCTCCTGCACGCCCCCCACTGGGATTAAGCACCGTAACCCGGGCATGTGCCCTGACCAGGAATTGAACCTGCGACCTCCTGGTGTCTGTGACCATGCTCAACCAACAGAACCACATGGGCTGAGCACAAGATTCCTTTTTCAGGAATTCCTTTGTGAGCATGTTTTTAAGGCTGAGCAATGCTCCCTTACATGTGTGCACCGCATTTTGTTATCCTCTCACCTGCTGGGTGGCTTCCACCTTTGGTTGTGAATAATGGAGCTGTGAACGTGGAAAAGTAAGTCATTCTTCTTGCATGAGGACTATAGGGGTTTTCATTGTTTAAAACACACAAATATTTTTCCATCATGGTTTTTAAAAAAGAATAAAGTTGTCTTGCCCTGGCTGGGTTGACTCAGTGGTTAAACGGTTAGAGTGTTGACCCTCAGACCAAAGGGTCGTGGGTTTGATTCCTGGTCAAGGGCACATACTTGGATTGCAGGTCCAATTCTCAGCCTCTGCGGGGTTGTGTGGGAGGCAACTGATCAATGTAGCTCTCTTGCATAGATGTTTCTCTCTCTCTCCCTCCCTCCCTCCCCTCTTCCACTCTCTCTAAAAATCAATGGAAACATATCCTCAGGTAAGGATTAACAAAAAATAAAAATAAAGTTGTCTAAAAATTGGTCTGTGGACCAATGAGAATTGAAATATTTTTTAATTTTTTTTGATCCTCACTCGAGGATACTTTCGCATCAATCTTCAGATAGAGCTGGAGGGAGAGAAGGAGGAAGAGAGAGAGAGAAACATCAATGTGAGAGAGACACATCGAGTGGTTGCCACCCACACAACCCGAACCAGGGCCGGGGACAAAGCACAACCGAGGTACGTGCCCTTGGCCCACGTTGAACCCCGGACTCTTTGGTCCGCGGGCGACGCTTTTACTGCTAAGCCAAACCGGCCAGGGCAGAATTGAAATATTTAAACACTGGCACAGTAACATGGTAAACAGACGGCACACTCCAGAGCCAACCAGATTCAGATGTCAGAATGTGTTTCCTAAATTCTAATGCTGATCTCTGTTCCTGTGAGGGTTCACTGGGTCCCATCATGAAAAGTCTTGTCATCCTGCCTGGCGGACACGGGCACAGAGCACTGCACTCCCAGGCCTGTCCTTGCAGTCGCCCAGTGGCTGGTGTCCCAGTGGCCAGTGCCAATCAAGCTGGCAGGTTGGGGCTCACCACCAGACTGTATTAAGACTGGTATTTCATCTGGCTCTGGTCTTTCCCCTGCAGCCTTGGGACAACCTCAGGACAATAAGCCAATATTGTGACATGTTCTCAAATGACAAGGTGAATTTAGATGGGCTTCTGGCAGGATATTTTAGGGAAAGTTCATTGCCAGTCAGGCCTTTCCCCATTTCTCTCTACAACCTAAAATGGAACTGTCACCATTTTTTCTTTCTTTAGGGGAGGAGAGGGGGTAACTGGGCTACATTTTTACCAGGAACAAATAGATGGGCCGTCTGTCTGGTCAACCTGTTCTTTTTCTCTGTATGTTTTCACCCTTTCTCTTTTCTATTTTTTTTCTCTTTCTCCTGATACACAGGCTTTGCAGTGCATGCTGATCTCTCTTCAGGCAGAACTTGACATTCAAAGGTACTTGATGAAAATTGAATCATCTCAGCGAGTTAGTACTCCACCTTTTCTTTTCTCTGCATTGGGTCGCACCTCACCTCCTGCCTTTTCACTCGGCTGCGTGTGGCATTCTAATCGGTGTTAGCATCGTGCTTTGCCTGGTCTGCCCCGGGCCCTGATTTAAACCTCTCAAAGCTTGCAGCATTCTGAACGTGCATTTTTAAAAATTGTGAGAGTTATTGTTGAAATAAACACTAATTGCATGCTTGCTTCGAAATATTTTACTTTCCACAAGTGGGGTTGTGGAGTCAGCAGTAGACAACAGCAGGTCGGAGATCTGGGCCCAATCATCTGAAAAGGGGGACCTCTGACGGGGGACTCCACCTCGCCTGCTCACTTGGGACAGCACCGTCGTGGACGCAGAGCAGGAACCAGTGTTCTCGCGGCCTCGGAGCTCCGTGACTCTTCCTTAGCTTAGCTCCAGCACATTCGATTTCCGGTCCAGTCCACGTTACTGACATGCATTTTAATAATAAAAAGGACAGGAACAGACACATTTATATAGCACTTACTATGTGCCAGGCACTGTACCGAGTACTTTACAAGCATTAATTTCTCACAGCAAGTCCATGGGGTAGGTGTACTATGGTCTCCATTTTACAAGTGAGGAAACTGAGGCACAGATAAGTTAAGCAACTTGCCCAAGGCCACAAAGCTCTGGTAAGTAACAGAATTTGGATTTGACTCTAGGCACTCTGTCCCTATACTTTTTCAACATATTATTTATTTCTTCAAAGTCTTCAATGTTCTCTAGTTCATCCTAGGTGAGTTTAGAATGTTAAAACTGGAATGCAGTGGGGAGAGTTTCCAATTCCTGGATACCTGAGCCAACTTAGCACATAGCCACCCGCATCCTTTTTGTCCCCCAAACATGGGCTGTTTGTTTATTGTCTCCTGAGCATACGCAGGGCAGAAGCATTTGGTCTGTACTGTGAGGCCTGAAACGCACTGTGCTTAGGAAGGTTCCAGCAGCCCCGTGTGTGTACAAAAGTGAACTCCTGCCCGGCCAGTGTGGCTCAGTGGCTGAGTGTAGACCCATGCACCAAGAGGTTGCCGGTTCGATTCCTGGTCAGGGCACATGTCCAGGATGTGGGCCCAATCCCCAGTGGGGGCATGCAGGAGGGGGCCAGTCGATGTTCTCTCTCATCAATGTTTCTCTCTCTCTCTCTCTCTCTCTCTCCCTCTCCCTTCCTCTCTCTCTAAAAATCAATAAAGAAAAAAAAATTAACAAAAGTGAACTCCTTCCCACTCAGTCAGTCTTCGGTGACCACACTGACCTTTTTTCCTTCCCTTTTCTTAATAATCAGTCTCTTTGATTTTTTTTCTTTTAGGATAACAAACTCAAATTAGAAACCCCTGCTCAAACAGACAGAGAAGTGCAAGTTGGGCTAGATGAAATACAGAGAATCGTTGTCATACACCACACCCTCTCACTTCTGATGGGTCTGTTACCTTTCCTTTTCTCCGTGGTTCTTAATTCTTTTCACATGGCCACAATTCATGCAAAATAGAAGCATCTTTATGACGGCCTTGCACACACACTGAGCACTAGGTAGAAATGCAGAAAACGAAGCCGTGGTGTGCGCTTCTCTCCAGCTGTGTACACGGCCATTCGTTCTTCCTTTCTGCCGTCAGAACAGATTGGACATCATGATGTGGGATTTTCCATTATAAGAAATACACAGTTTGGGGTCTCCCTCAATATTGTTTTCTTATGCTTAAAACAAATGAATTCTCAGTGCCGACTCTTTATTTTTTTATGATAAATTTGACAGCAAATTTGGCAGTAAATAATGAGGTATTGGAGAATTTTTTCAAGGTTTTGTTGTTTTTTAAGCATTTAGACCCAAGTTAAAATCAGCACCATGTATTATTATTTTGCTAACACCTAGTATTTTTATTTTATGTTTATTGAGAGTATTTTTAACTTACTTTCACATAAACATTTATCAAATCACTCTTGTGATTCCATAATGTAAGTAGAGTGAAACGGTGAAGTGGTTCGTAGTACTTGAACACGATTTAGGCTTGGAGAGGAGGGGGGTGAAGGTCAGGGTGGAAACTGAAGGGGTTCTTCCTCCCTCTATTAAGGGAGTAGCTCTCAGAGCCTCTGCACATGTCAAATTCTGTATTTTGAAGTTGGAAGTAACCATTTACCGACTTCACAAAACCAAGGAAAAGGCAAGGTGAACACACTGAGAGATTGGTTGGTATACTTTCCTCTCACGTAGGACCCCACCAGCCTTGGGCCCCCACCTCGAATAAAGTGGGGAGCAGAGCCATCTAGAGCCATGCAGAGAGGGGTATGATGTAAGGGGAGCTAAATGTCAATTTACAGTTGGCAAATTCCTGTGTGTTTTTTCAGTTACCTCTCACCACAACTATTCAAGTAAATATTAGGATTCTTTTATAAAAGTGAGAACTCAAGTTCAAAAGTCGGCTTCTACGTGGGGCTGCGCTGCCGGTGCCGGTCCGGATCGGAGTCTGCGTTCTGTAAGACCGGTGTGACCAAAGGGTCCAGTCCTCTCGCCCTAAACCTTGTCTTCCTCCCAGCTCTCCAAACCCTCGTGTTCTTGCCTCCAGCAGGACTAGAGGAGAAAAGAACCCTTACCTGGGAAGCTAGTCAGAACTTTCACACGGTGATTTTTCATTGTAAAAGCATTCCTGTGGAAGGGGGGGGGGGTGTTTGGAAAGGTAGGTTAGAAAGTAACAGTAAACTCTGCTCCCAAGATGTCTGGAGAGGGTCTGGCCACAAGCACTTGGTGGCCTTGACTTGGTGGCCTCGGGCAACAAGTATGCCCTCTGATCAGCTCGCTGTGGCCTTCTTCATTGTGGGGGTAGTGAGGACATCTTCAGATCTCTCGTGACAGGCTGAGGGAGGTGGCCTTTGCTATCAGGGAAACCTCTTTGGTTTCACAGGGGGCACCGCCCCTGGGCTGGGGCCCCACGTCCTCTCCAAAAGGAACTGAAGCCTGGGCTGCGGGGATGAGCTTAATAATGGCTTTTGTCAGGGGACCTTCTCTGGTGCATACTTCGCACTACCCGGTACTGTTGGTTGTATTTGACTTGAAATTTCAAAGCCTGCAAGCAGGTCTCTTTCCTTTCATCACTGTAATAACAGCAATCCTCACATGGCCACCTTTTATCCTGAAGCCTTTTAAGTGCATTCCTGGCTCTCTGAATGGCAAAGGCATCTGCTGCTTTGCTCAGGCCTCTCCCAGTGAGCACTGTGGGAGCCAAAGCCTGCGAAACGGTTCCTTTGTTTAGAATGCACACCTTCTTGTTTCAAAAATAAACAGAGAGACCGACTGAGTCAGGGCAGCTGCCCATAAAGAGACTCTACCTGGAGGTAGATAAACAAATCGGGAGCCTGAGGAGACAAATTCACGAATACAGCAAACTGGGATTGGCTTGAACATTAAATTTAGCTTCAGCCATTCCAATATACATGATATTTTATATATATTTTATACACTTCTCATTACAGGTCAGAGTAGTACTTATTACTCCTCCATGAGGCAAAATTATTTTCCAGTTTCCAATTCCGAAAGAAACATGGTTTGCTCGTGCCTTCAAGAAAGACACATTGATGTATTGACATAACAGGTCAACAAGAAAATAGCAGTATTCTTCACCTGGTCTTTTATTTTGTTCCTTCGGGAGGGAAACACAACACTAGATAATAATTGCAGGAACGTGTGTCTGGAAGGGCTGGGGGCTGAGTTAACGAGATCCATATTTGGAACTTGCTGATGGTGTAACTTTCTAACTTGATGGAAGGCTGCTACATAGAGTTGATGGTGAGCTGGGCCTTCTTTATCTTCTTTAAATAGCCTTTATCTTGTGATGGCTCTAGAGGCACGTCAGAGAGCAGCCCAGTCATGGTGCTAGTTCAGACGGAAGTCGGTGTCATGTTACAGGTAGGTCACCCGGTGGGCAGGTGCAGGTTGGCATCTAATCCTGGAAGAGGAAGAGGCTGCCTGTCCGCCTGCTGACCTGGTGAGGAGCCCGCCCCATCTGCACGGCCACCGGCTTCAGCGGCTCCTCCAGGCACAGCCAAACCTCTTAAAGGAAAAAGGAGAATCGTATCATGTACACACTATGAAGGGGTTGAAATGTTTAAAATATTCCAGGGATTATAGAAAATTGTTAAAATCCCAAATTTACCTGGAGTCAGATTTTAAGAGCCTACTGCAATGGTGTCAGAACTACAGATGTGAGAATTTGTCTTTACAAGGTGATGTTATCTGCACGTCCAGAATCTATCTGATGGCCTTTGGCTCTTCTCTGCTAGCTGTATCTCTTTTTAAATTGGAGGTCCCTATGATTCTGGATTCCGACAAAATTTCGTAAGGCATGGAAATGAAAATGTGTCTCTGCGCCCATGTTTTTCCTATAAATTTGTGTCCTCATTTCAGGGGCCACCTATAAGGAGATGTCCTTTTACCTGGAACCTAGTCAAACACAGTGCACAGGAGAAGCCAGGAACAACATGAGTCCTTCAGGTCACCATAGACAAGAATCCTTCTGGATTCGCGATGCTCCCTGATCCACTGTTTAAAAATATCTTGCCTGCTCAGTAATTCTCTGATTTACCGAAGCAATTTATTCTCATTTTGGAGAAAACAAAAACAAAAATATATATTACCCAGAACACCGCCGTATAAAGAAAACCAATGCTAACATTTGGTGGTGTTTCCATTTTGTTTTGTTATTTTAAAAAATCCTTAAAAACACCTTGATTGTGACTGCGTAGTATTCCATAGGATGTCCGTCCACATTATAATTTGTTAACCAGTCTTCTAAGTTGTTTCTACATTTATTTATTCTGTTAAAGATATAATGCGTACAGATTTTCTCCCTGACACTCTAGTACAGGAAGTATCATTTTTCTTTTTTTTTTTTCAATTTTTATTAATTTATTTTTGTTACAGATGTTTCTCCTTTTTCCCCCCTTAACCCCCTCCTCCCCATCCTGCCCCCCCCCCAGCATTGTTGTCTATGTCCATGGTTATGCATACATGCATATAAGTTCTTTGGTTCATCTCATCCATTCCCCCCAACCCCCTACTCTGAAGTTTGTCAGTCTGAACCATACTCCTTTCTATGTCTCTGGGTCTATTTTGTTCATCAGCCCACCTTGTTCATTATATTCCACAAATAAGTGAGATCATGTGGTATTTGTTTTTCTCTGATTGGCTTATTTTGCTTAATAATACTCTCGAGGTCCCTCCATGTTGTCTCAAAGGATAAGAGAGCTTTCTTTCTTACAGCAGCATAGTACTCCATTGTGTATATGTACCACAGCTTTTTTATTCACTCATCTACTGATGGACACTTGGGCTATTTCCAGATCTTAGCGATTGTAAATAGTGCTGCTATGAACATAGGGGTACATATAATCTTTCTGACTGGTGTTTCAGGCTTCTTAGGGTATATTCCTAGAAGTGGGATCACTGGGTCAAATGGCAATTCAATTTTTAATTTTTTGAGGTAACACCACAGTGTTTTCCATAGTGGCTGCACCAGTCTGCATTCCCACCAGCAGTGTACTAGAGTCCCCTTTTCTCCACACCCTCGCCAACACTTGTTGTTTGATGATTTGTTGATGGTGGCCATTCTGACAGGTGTGAGGTGATACCTCATTGTTGTTTTAATTTGCATCTCTCTGATGATTAGTGATGTTGAGCATTTCTTCATATGTCTCTTAGCCATTTGTATGTCCTGGTTGGAGAGGTGTCTATTTAGATCCTCTGCCCATTTTTTAATTGGGTTCTTTGTCTTTCTTTTGTTGAGTTGTATGAGCACTCTATATATTTTGGAAATTAACCCCTTATCTAATGTGTCATTGGCAATTATGCTATCCCATAGAGTGGGTTCCCTATCTGTTTTGATGGTTGTTTCTTTTGCTGTGCAGAAGCTTTTGAGTTTGATGTAGTCCCAGGTTGACCTCTGTAGCATAGAGACACTTTTAACAGCCCTCCCCCTGGGAAGACCTGGGAGCACACAGACTTGGCAGTTTTCGCAGGAACCTGGGGAGAAGCGTAAGATGCTTCCTAACTTTTTTTGTTTGTTTGTTGCTGACAACTACAAGGACAAGATAAATTAAAACTATCTCAAAAGATTAATCTGACTCACAACACGAAAGAGTACCTGTGCAGTGTGGTGCTACTTTAAACAACGAGCAAGCATCCTTTTCTGCACAGAGGTGTCCTTATCACTGTTCCTTGGCATGTGTAGCAGGGGCTTTGCATGGCAACAGTGGGCTGGCAGGGGGTCCCCCTTGGCTCCCCTGGCTCAGCGCAGTGCCTGCCTTGCCGCATGGACGCCTGTGGCGGGCTCTAGATAGGAAGGCCATGGGCGGTGACCACTTGGCATCACGGCCTTTGCATGGTTCTGATCTGATAATGAAGTAATAGACACGGTGAAGGAAATGTGGAAACAAAAGACACAGTTGTACTTTGCTCAACTGCTGAATCGTCTGATTTTACTCCAGACCAAACATCTTTCTGTTTTCACAGGTGAAAATCATGAAACATGTCTGGGTCCTCTTTTAGTGGAAGGAGGGAGGATGGAGTTGAAATATTACCCTTGAAGAAACAGGGTTTAAACTGAGTTTATCAAAGATAATTCATCAGAATAAATCTTAGAGAAAATGCTTCCCATTTGTCCGAGCTGGGGAAGGGAAATAACGAATTTTCAGAGCTAAATTTAAGATAGGAGAGCTGTGTGAGAACCTCAGATACTCACAGTTGGATGTTGGCTTTCAGACGGGGGGTTTGCAGATATGTCCTCTCCGTGTTAGGCCCAGAAGTTTCTGGTTACCAGTCAACCTGGCAGGGAGCACCTAGATATACCCTAAACACTCAAGTGTGTGCGTTTATCACAACGGCAGGACCCTTCAGTGCTTGCACCAAGTTTTGTACTAAAAACAAAAGCTGATTTCTTCTGTTCTAAGTCTCTAGGACCAGGTCCACCCCGAAGTTTCATCACTGTGCTACACAGGTACGGTTCCCTCTTACATTCGTACCGCAGCTGTCACTTCCACCTGTCATTCCAGGACCACGGATGTCGTCAGTCCATTCCCCAGATCGGCCACCAGCCTAAGACTGGCACTGAGGACACATTGGCTCGGGTTGTGTTTTTCTGGCCATCAGCCATAGAAGTTGTGGGAAGTAGCCAAGGAGCCACGTGGAGACGGGCCCACAGCTCCAGAAGCGCACCTGGCTCTGGGTCCCAGGACTCACCTGAGAGTGGCAGGTGGCCGGCCTGCAGGGAGAGGCTCTCAGCTGATTCAGCTACCAGGCTAGGTTTATGCAGGGGGAGGGGCACAGGATGCAGGTTGGGAGCCAGGTATGGCTTATGGGACCTCTTTGTCTTTCTTCCCATCCCCAGACCCAAACCCAGCAGAGGCCTTAGACTTCAAAAACGGGAAAGGCAAAGAAGGAAAGTGACTGGTTTGTGGTTCTAGAAAGGACTCTGTAAGCAAATGTATAAGCTTAACCCTCCGTTGTGGCAATTTATTAGCTTTCCTGAAGCTAGAGGATTGTGGAGCAGGGAGGGTGGAGAAAACTAAAGTCTTGAGTTGATCCATTGTTTGTTAACTTCTAATATTTTGCTCCTTGAGTCTTTCATAAGAGTACCTAAAACTAGAAAGTTCTCTTAATTGAACGCAGAATTTTGACGAGGTTTGAGCTGAAAGCTTCACAAGTGCAAGAAATGGGGTGAAAGTGTCTGAATGCCGTGATTAAATTAACCACGCGAGTTGATGAGTGTTAGGACGATGGGTCATCCCGAATACATTTCCATGTGGGACACTTCATTATATTTCCTAATACTGTGTGGCAAATTAGGCATTAATTAGGATGAAGTGAAACCAGTAAAGCAATATTGAATTTTCGTCTCAAAAGATAACGTAATCTGAAGCGAAGTGGGCTAAGCAGACACTCCACTGTTCCCCACAGTTAACATATTACCTAAAGCTATGTTTGCAGGTTTCATTTTCTGGACCTCAGTATTTCAATTTAGAGTTTAAAAGCTCTGGAAAATGGCAATGAAAAAAAACACCATCAATGCTTCTAGCTCTAATTTTCTTCAACACTGCAAAGAATAAGAATAAATTTGATCTCCTAGCATAGCATAATGCTCATGGTGAACAATTCAGCAAATATTGGTTCACGATGATAAAAATGCAAGGACAGCAGTCCTTTAAGAAGTAATGCTATGCAACTGTGTTGCAGGCACTTGAAATAAATGCAGAAAGTAGATCCTAGTGCTAGCTCGCTGCATATTTCTACAGAGCAAGAGCTACAGGGTCAACAACGGGAAGAAAATCTCAGTAAACTAAAGTTTTCTGGGTGACATGATTTATTCTACTTTGTGTGGTATGTATCTTCGAGTTAGGAAATTTTAGTCCAGAAAGGACTAACTTCCAACTAATGCAACCTTGTCTTACAGACGAGAACAGTGACTTAGTGAGGCTGTCTACTGCTCAGTTTTTATAGAGGCTGAATTAGAGCCAGCATCTTCAGACTCTGACCTGGTTAAATGTCAGCTCTGGAGTTCTACAGATTTGACCCCAGTCCCTGCACTTGCTAGAATTACTGTCTATTTTCTCACTGAAGTTGTAGTGGGGGTTAACGGAGATTGCTACGTGTCAGTCAACCAGCACGGTGCAGCAGGTACTCGACTCGATTTGTTAGTTCCTGTCTCTCCTCCCTCAGCCCTTCATTAAGCAGAGAATGTTCCTAGTGAGTCTGCACTGGCTGCAGATGAAGCAGAGGGGAGATCTGCCTGCAGCCTGTTGCCCCAGGGTCTCTTGGTGATAGAAAGCCATCTTTGCATAAGAGAAGAGTAGAAAGGATGAGTGGGGTTCAGGCGGCCTCGTTACACAGACCACAATTTTCTGCATACCCCAAAAGACTTCCCATTTGGGTTTGTAAGCTTAGGGTTGCCTGACGATTTGGGGAAAACTCTAGAATACTGTGATGGAAAAGGATGATTGGTGGGTACCATGGGTCTCCATGGAGCACAGAGAGAAATCCAGCCTTACAGACCCTTAAGTCCTACTCAGGTGACTCATAGAGCATTTCTGCCATCTGCTGCTTCACACGGCTCCCTCACTCAGGTAGCCCTGCACTCAGCAGCTCAGGGTTAAGCTCCACACGCAATTCCATGGACGACGCAGGACCAAGAAGAGGCTCCACCTGAGCCGCATGGAAACAGCAACTTCCAAAAGAAGGATTTTTAAATTAGACCAAATCTGAAATTATGTGAACATCCTATCCTCCCTTTTTTTTTTAAATCCTCACTCAAGGATATTTTTCCATTTATCTTCAGTTAGAGTGGGAGGGAGAGAGAAACATTGATGTGAGAGAGACACATCGATTGGCTGCCTCCTGCACAACCCCAACCAGGGACCAAACCACAACTGAGGCACGTGCCCTTGACTAGAATCGAACCCGTGACTCTGGTCCATGGGCTGATGCTCTAACCACTGAGCAAAACCAGCCAGGGCAATGTTTTTCTTATTTTATGATAATAATGATACCATGCGGAGTGTTACTTTCAATAGAGAGAGCATTTTTGGATGTCCCTAACTCTGCAAAATAAAAATATTGGTTACCCTATATTGTACAGTCCCCTGTATATTTTTAAAGAAATTTTAATCCTTGAAGTACGAAATAATGGGAATTATTGCTGCAGTTTCACTTTCTTCATGGTTACTACTGATGTCATGTGTGAACATCGTGGCAGCCTGGGCAGGGGAGCTGTTAGAATTGGTCTCTCAGTGATGGCTTGTTTGCAAGGCACAGTGTCGTTTTAAGGTGGCAAGAGCATACAATGGAGTAAAGACAGTCTCTTCGATAAATGGTGTTGGGAAAATTGTTCAGGTACATGCAAGAAAATGAAACTAGACCACCAACTTACATCATACACAAGAATAAACTCCAAATGGATGAAAGACTTAAATGAAAGTCACGAAACCACAACAATCCTAGAAGAAAACTGGAAGTAAAATCTCACACATCTCACATAGCAGAATTTTCACTGATACATCTCCTAAGAGAAGCAAAGGAAAAATAAACAAATGGGACTGCATCAAGCTATAAAACTTTTGTACGGAAAAATAAATCATCCTCAAAATGAAAAGGGAACCCACTATATGGGAGAACATATTCGCCTATGATACATCTGATAAGGGGATACTTTCCAAAATATATAAAGAACTCATACAACTCAACAAAAGGAAGACAATCCAGTTTAAAAATGGGCAAAGGAACTGAATAGACACTTCTCCAAACATTACATACAAATGGCCAGGAGACATATGAAAAAATGCTCAATGTCACTAAATCATCAAAAAGATGCAAATTAAAACTACAATGAGGTATGACCTCACACCTGTCAGAATGGCTGCTATCAATCAACAAACAACACGTGCTGGAGAGGATGTGGAGGAAAGGGAACCCTAGTGCACTGCTGGTGGGAATGCAGACTGGTGCAGACACTGGAAAGCAGTATGGTGTTTCCTCAAAAAATTAAAAATGGAACTCCAGTTTGATCCAGCAATCTCACTTCTGGGAATATATCCTAAGAATCCTGAAACACCAATCAGAAAGAATATATGCACCCCTGTGTTCACAGCAGCATTATTTATAATAGCTAAGATCTGGAAACAGCCCAAAAACTGTGGTACATTTACACAATGGAATACTATGCAGCTGTAACAAAGAAGGAGCTCTTACTCTTTGAGACAGCATGGAGGGACCTGGAGATTATTATGCTATGTGAAATAAACTAGTCAGAGAAAGACAAATATCACATGATCTCACTTATATGTGGAATCTAATGAACAAAATAAGCTGACAAACAAAATAGGTCCAGAGGCATGGATGCATGGAATAGACAGATTTCAGAGGGAAGCAGGGAGGGTGCGCAGGGAGAGATTAACCTAAGAACTTATGTATATGCATAGCCCATGGACACAAACAAGAGTGCAGCGAGGGCCTGGGGTGGGTGTGAGAGCAGGGTGGAGGGGTCAATGGGGGAAAAGGGGGGGGGCATTTGTAATACTCTCAATAATAAAAATAAATTTTAGAAAAACATACATTGCTGTTCTTTAAAAGTAGTTTGAGAACAACAAATGGAATTAATTGGAAGGGCCTCGCAGTGTACTGGAGTCAGGATCTGCGACCCTGGGGGCCCAGCTAGCTCCTCTTTTTATCTTTCAGGCTTTTCCACTGGGGCCAAGGGCATCTCTCATCTCCATCTTCTTATACAGATCTGCTTCCTCCTCTCCTTGCTCTTCCTTTCTGTTTCATGTTCCCTGCCCATTCCAGCCGCAGCTTCACATGACTTCACATCTCAGGTTCTTAATAGACACTAATAGCTCATCTGACCCAGGTCTGCATTTCCAGGGGAGAGAAAATGATTGGTCTAGGCAAGATCAGGTGACCATTGCTTGGTCCAATCAGCTGAGATTGATGACCATACATTTTTATTGCTCAAACCAGTGTACGTTTGAGGAAAAGGAGGTTACTACTAATAATTACATTAGAACAACAGGTGCCAAGCAGAACTTCCCGCGGAGGCTGTAGTGTGTGTTGACTGTAGATATAAAACATTGGGCTTCAGGGGCTATTCACATGGGCAGGGAGGGAGTCCTTAGAGAAGGGCAACATTGTCTGGGGGCGGGAACCCTTTCAAAAATGGCTAGGTGTCAAGTCAACAATAAAAGTATAACTTTTTTATGTGTTCAGTATTACTGGAGAGGATTGCAGGAGGCATAATGCTGCCAGGAGGTCGCCCATAGAAAGAGACAACGTGGTACTCAACGGCTGTTGGATGATGTGCGTCTGTTAGTCTAGCTGAGAGACCGGAGAACGACATCAGGCTCTCATTCCTCAGAGTGTACGTGGTGGGGAAACTTAGCCGCCCACCTTCTCCTCCTGTATGCCCCTCGAGTGCACGAAGACAGGAGAACGTAAGCAGGTGACCTAGCTCAGGCCAGAGCACTTCCTCGCCATGTTCTGCTCTCCCAGCCCACCCTGTGATGTCCAGTTATTCTCCCTCGCAGTGACACACCTCTTAATTCTTCTAGTCCAGCTGTTAAGTGTATGTTGTCCTTGGCCCCAAACTATACCTTAAATACATTATGAGCTCAAGAACCATATACAACACTGCTGACCCTTGGAGCCAGCCCTGTGCTAAGTACTGAGACCCTGTTCCAAATGCTTTTTGACTTTTTTTTTAATCACAGGGTATTTGAGACTAGTGTCAGCAATTGCCATTGTCTTTTCTCTCAAGTGATGTCTCAGCAGTGAGCTGGCATCAGAGGGGGGGGTGCCGTGTGAGGAGATTGCTAATATGCATGTAGTTTGCAGTGAGAAAGTGAACGACATAAGAACGAGAGGAGTTTATATTTGGAACTGAGTGGCCGTGTACAAGGAAGTTAAAAATAAAGATTTAGCCCTTACATCTTTATTTTTATACATTCAACCACCATGATGACCCTGAACAAGAAATGAGATTTAATTCTGATTTTCTTCAAGGATTATTGCCGTTTACAATGGAAAATGACAACTCGTCAATGTCTGCCGTAGGCTGCAAAGATGACTGGACGGCAGAGGTTGTAAATTAAGCCGTGCTGCTTCAAGTAATATTATTCCTTAGCTATTTTGCTAAACTGAACGTCTTTTTTTAAGTCAGGGATGAGGACATCTGAGCTTGATATTCTGCTGAGCATAGTAACCAGGTTCATTGCTCAGCATACTTCACTGAAGACCATATGAATTTATGCAAATTTTGGTGAGCAGCACAGTGATATAGGGTTGATTTTTCTAGTCAAATAATACTTCCTAAAGAGTGCCAAAGCCAGATCTTAATCTCCATAGCAGAAGCAAACTTTATAAGAAATAAATCTGGGAATAAACCACTTTGGAAGCTTGCACAGAAAAAATCAACACAGTGACGCAATCTAACTGTTAACGGGCGTCCTTTCTGTCCCTGTTATTGGCACGCAATCTCAGCGGAGGGTTTCCTGTGGAACACCCAGGTTGGCCTCCTCCTCGAAGCCACATCCCACATTCAGGGATGTGGGTGCTATGTGCTGACCTTACTCCTGTTTCCCCCATAGAAAGGTCCTGAGAGGTGTAGCAAGGTACAGGCATCTAGATAACGCAATAGCCTCCTGCCAAGAGGGTGTCCTTGTACTGTTAAGGAGAGAGATGGGAAACAAACTGATCGTTGACCCTCAGAGGGTTCCCAGAGTATCAGGCGCATCTGGGCATCCCTGAAAGAGCTCTGTAGCTGAAGCTCCGGCTACGTAATCATCAGTGTACCTGTTGCAAAAATCATTACGAGCTTCGAGGCAGCCAGAGCAGAGCATGAAACCAACCGCAAAACCCTTTCAAGGATGGGGCCCTGTGTGACTGCACAGGCTGCACACCCACGAGCTGGCCCTGCCTCGTGAGATAAGTGCCTCGGTGCCTAAATTCAGAACAGTGACATCCTCAGGAAGACTTAAAGGAAGTTAAGGAATGCAAACAAATGGAAAAATTGACTACCAGGGACTGATAGTGTGTGTGTGTATATATATGTGTGTGTGTGTGTGTGTGTGTGTGTGTGTGTGTGTGTGTGTATATATATATATATATATATATATATATATATATATATATATATATATAAAATGCCTAGATCACACCACGAGCCCATCAGCACCGTTGGCATCTTCTGAAGTGATGAAAACTCACCTACCTGATTAATGCAGATCAGGTTGCCTCCAGGAAGGTGCCTGGAATCCTGTAATTCAAGTCAGGGCAGGCAATGGGAGGGAAAAGCCGAGATAATACATTCATTCAGCTAATCCCCCGTTTCACTGACTCCCTTTCAATGACTTTCTACATGTATAATCTGCACCTTCTACGGAATAGCAGAGGGATCTTTTAAAAAGAGTATCTATCCTGGCCCTTTGCTCTCTTTTCCTGCCTAAAATGCTTAAATGATATCTGGTACCTTCGAGTCAAGTTGAGAATTCTCACCTTGACTCCAGGGCTGTGTGTTCTGGTCTCTTCTGGACTTGAGCCACACCAATCCTCCAGTGCTTGCCACTTCTCTCTGCCTCAGGCATTTTGCACGGACTGTTCCCTGCACCTGGAATGGCTTTCCTGCTTTGCATCCCTCCCATCTGGTTTCCCCTTCTCCAACTTCCCTCTTTCTTGAGAACACAGTTTGCATGCTTTTCCAACCTTCCACCCATACACATTCCCCACCCCCCACCACCAGCAGTTTGGGTTATACACTATTTTTGCACCTTTAATTTGTTTTGATGTCTGTCACCAGAGTAGATGTAAGCACCCCGAGGGTGGAATCGTGTCTGTTCTGTGCACCATTCTGTCCCCAGGCCTAGCATAGTGCCTGGAACATGATGGATGCTCAACAGGTGTCTGCTGGGAGTATGAATGGATGTTCCACCCAGTTCACAGTTTACACTTAATTGTGCAATATCTTGTGTTATTTGTTGTCCTTTGCTAATTTCATTGATGAGTTTTGAAACTCTGACCTCAGGCCACATTTCTGTTTTTCTGCATCTTCCACAGTGCTCAACCAGAAGTACATGGTCAAGGGATGTTATTGACTAATAGCTTGTAAGCGTTTTACACATTCAACTTCCTGCCATTACAGTATAGAACTAAGAGGGAAACTCAATTATGTACTTTGTGTATTATTATACATACTTTCTTCTGATTGGCAAGGTAATAACCAAAGCTCAACATAATCTTATTTATAGGATTTGTACCTCAAAAGAAAAATTCAACTGTGATATAAATCTCTCCCTCACACTCTTAGGTTACTGATTTTGGAAATAGTCTTGACATAAGATTAAAGGCCTGGTTGTGCTCAGTGTTCTCTGGTGTAAATGCATCACCCATTTAGGTACATAGTCACGTGCCTCTTAATGACAGGGTAGTTCCGAGAAGTGTGTCATTAGGCGATTTTCTCCTTGTGCGAATATCACTTGCACAAACCTAGCTAGTGTAGTCTACTACACACCCACACTGTGTGTGCGGTCCGTCAGTGACCGGAGCGTCGTTACAGGGCACGTGGCTGTATTTAAATGTGCGAGCTCCCATGTGCTATGATAACAGCTGTTAGAATTTGTCTGGCAAAAGAAATTAATATGCAGTCATTCTTTCCTATAATGTAGCTTGTCCTCAACAAATGGCATTTGTAAGGTAGATGTTCAGTGATACAAGTCTTAATGGAATGCTCAGGGCCAATATGTTTTTCTCAGTAACTTTTACAACTGGGACTCTGAGCCACTGGGTCTTCAGTTCAGTCTTTCTGCTGGACTTCTTACCTTGTTACGTTATTTGTATAGATTGCAGACCTTGATAGCATTGCAAATATTTTTAGCATGATTAATAACAGTTTATCTTCCCACTTTCTTTCAAATGCCTTTTGCAGACAAGAAGCCCCAAACTGTCTCACAGTCCTCAGCCTCCCAGTCTGGGCGACCCGGTGGAGCATTTATCAGAGACCTCTGGTGACTCCTTGGAAGCCATGTCTGAGGGAGACGCTCCAAGTCCTTTTTCCAGAGGCAGCCGGACTCGAGCGAGCCTTCCGGTGGTGAGATCGACCAACCAGACGAAAGAAAGATCTCTGGGTGAGCCTCAAAAGCAGTTTCTGATGTCCCTTTATTACTGCATGTGTCTGTTTTTATACTTCCGAACTCATACTCCTGCAATGGAGCATTAATTTGATTTTGATGTGTAAAAACACGAGTCCTCAGAAACTTTACTGATTGAACACCAAGCAGGAACACTGGCCTGCTGGGGAAGCAGCAAGTCTAAGATGTCTTTGGGACTGGGCACATTCAGACCTGGCTGGGGTTAGCCACTCGAGCCAAAACGCTAGAAAGTAGCTAGCGGTACTTGCCTGTGTTTCCGGTATAGGGAATAGCGGAGACAAACTACAGAATGAACACTTTCTCAGGAACCTCCTTCCTCGTCTCAGACGCCTGGACAGCTGGAGTATGGGTCCTGTGATGTGGGTTTGCACCAGCCCCATGCTGCTGTCTGGCAGTCCAGAAGAGGATGTGAGTGGCTCCAGGAAAAAGAGGTGCAATGTGGCCCAAACTCCCATGACTATTAAGGAAAACTGTAAATGCGGGGCTGCTCATCCCACCACCACACAGAAGGATGCAGGAGGGGCTTGGCATGCATTTCGCAAAGCTTCTCCTGTAAACGAGCTTTTAAGAAAAGTAGGAGGTTTCTGTCTTTCTGCCTTACCGCTTATCGTTTGCTTTTTCATATTGGATGTTCACTTTCTATCTTGCTCTGCTATTTTTTTCTGGCCCTTTAACAAGATGTACAGGTTATGAGGACTTAGACCTCTTTGCCAGTTGTGCTGGTGTGTCACATGCTTACCCTGCCATTCCAAGTTTTCCACTTGGTACCTGTGTTTGCAGACAGATGGGGTCAGGGGAGAGAGGGGACAGGAACTGGGTCAACTAACAAAAAAGCTTCATGGTCCCATTGTACAAGACAGCTAAATTCTGCCTTGTAAAGCCTAGCAGATGCTTTGTTTGAAGAAGAACGATGTGAGGAAGTATCCTGAGTGTGTTCCTCACTTGCAGATGACGAGAGCAGATTGGGTTCAGACATTGTCCTAGCTGTCCATAAACAAAAACCCTATCATTATTTGCATTATCAATGTTAATTTTAAAATTATATTTGTATACTTCATTTTAGCATATAATCCAGTTTCCTCATTTCACAAATAAGAGAAAAAACACGCAAAAAAAAAATCTGCTTTTTAAAAAAAAGTTTGGCGGTCACATGGTTGATTAAATGGCAGAAGCAGTTAGTCTAGGCTTCCAGTTCCTACTGCCTCTTTTACAAACAAAGACAAGGGACATAAAGGGATGTGATATACCCAAGGAGCATCGTGGGCCAGGGCCGTGTCCACATGGCACAGGCTTCCACACTGGCACCAGGCTGGGGCTTTCCAGCTGGATTATGGAGCCTCGGGCTCTCTTAAACCCAGCCAAGCTTGAGGCAAGAGCACCAGGAGCTGGCTAAGGAGTGGAATTTCTCCTTTGTGCTTTGCAGGAAGTAAGTGTGGTTCAGTTCTCTGTAAAGATAGCCTATGCTTTGTGAAGTAAAATGAAGATAAGAATAAATGCCTCTGTGCCTTCCCCAACACCTGGGGAACATTGAACCTTTGATAATGGACCCTTTGTCTTATGGGCAGGAGCTTCCCCGGCAGCCATGCAGTTGGCAGTGCCGGTAGAGCCTGGCCTCGGAAAGCAAGTCACAGCCCTGCCCTAGGAATTCTGAGGGTGGCTGGTGTTTTCTCTTGCCCTTCTGCAGAATGCTGAGTTTTACCCTGAGCACACCTTGCTGTCAAGTTCCTGAGAATGCAGAACCACAGCTGATTAAAAAGTGCATCCGAGATGTTTATCCTTCCAGCTTTATGAGGGGCTTTTGGTCTGTGATTTTTACCACTCCTGGATAGAAACAGAGGAACACAGTGAAAGGAGAGGAATGAGAAGTTTTTCCAAGCAAGGGGAGCTGTGGTTCCAGAAAATGAACTGGCATTGGTCCAGTGGGGTTGGCGCTGCCCTGGTCACCTCTTGGTGGCCTGTTTGGGAATGTCCTCCCAGCCACACCTGGCCTTGTGGAGTAATTCAGTTGAGCCTGGATGGGAAATAAACAGGAAAGTGAGTCAGAGAGAGTCTAAACATAATCTCCCTGCCAGGGGCCTCGTTCGGCTTTATGTTCAGGAAAATCCTGTGTGCCTGGCTTTATTTAACACTCAGACACGGGCTCCTGGGAAGAGCAGAGAGAGCTGGGGGCCAGGAGCAGCGGATGTCTCCCAGCCCTTGGTGACTCCAGGTCTCAGAGGCTGCAGATTGGATACTGAGCTGGGTACTCCTGCAAACCTACCATTGGTGTCATTTGGACACCTGGGGTATCTTTTAGAATCTCTACATTGTTGTTTTACCTTAATACACAGAATTTTAAGATCTTCCCCCAAACCCTGTTGATCCTGCCTTTATTTAAAATTTTCAGTTTGTTCATCATGGATTTTTGCATTAATTTTGAGTTTTCTTAAATCACATTAAATGATTATTGATCTTGATTACTGTTTGGGGCCCCCTTAAATTTTGCACTCACGGAGAGTGCCTCACTCTCCTCACTCCAGTGGCTGCCCCTTGTGTCACCCCAGGAACAACACATACCATTGCTGCGGCCTCAAAGCCACAGAGCCCAGAAGCGGCTGAGTCCAGCCCAGTTCCCAGGCCAGTCTTCTGCACATGCGCAGTGTGTCACTCAGGCTGCGCAAGGGGGAGACCCGGGCACCCTGAGGGCGGAGCCGGGGCTAGGCAGGTTGTCAGTCCACTCTGGCTCCCTGGACAGGATGAAACTTCCCCTCGCTTCAAGCAGCCTGTGCCCAGAGATAAACCTGCCCGCTGAATCATTTTCCCACTTGACCGATCCCTCCTTTCTGTTCCTTGAGCGTGTTTAGGGGGTGGGCGGAGTGCAGGGAGGCTGGGTGCGTTTCAGAGGCTTTAAGCAGACACGAGGAGAGAGAAGGGGCAGAGAGGTTAGCCAGGGCCATTGTCTGTGTTCATGTTCTCCCTCAGATGCTTCCTGCAGGCAGGATGCGAGCTCCTCTTTGGAGGAGGCGCTGTGGGGCTGCAGGCAGGACTGTGACGGACGAGCTGCACAGTGCTTTCTGATGCTGAGGGCCAGCCAGCCATTCCTGGAGGTTTCCCAAGCGGAAAGCGGAGAAAGGGGTGTGCTCGGCGGCTCTGATTTACAACAGGACCAGGGTCCAGCGATCTGCACCTATAAATCTGTACTTCTGCAGGGTGCTGGCTTCCCCGCCTGCTCCACCCATCGGAACCCAAGCGAAATTCTTCTCGGTGTCATTTTCACCATTCCTCCTTCCCTTTCTCTTTAGTGAAAATGGAGAAGATGGGGAGAAAGGAAATCTACAAAATAAAGTAAAAACCGCTGCGCAGTAGATTTCGTTGTAGAAATAATTTCCATGAAAAACTGCCCCGCCGATATGAGGTCTGGGTCTGCGTGATGGGGTCGTTGGTTGCCTTTTAATCATCGCTGTCTTATAAATGCCTGTCTGGAATGTGACCATAGGCAGGGGCTGGTGTCTGGCGCTCCGCAGTCAGCGGGGGAAAGGGTAGCCGCAAGACGTTCCCACCCTTCTGCAGTGCACTCAGGAATTTGAAAATAAAACTCATGTGAAAACAAGAAGAGCAGCGGCGCTTCCTTCTTGCTGCAGCCAGATGCCTGTGTTGACCCTGTTCTGAATGGTTAGCTTGTCTTTTCATCCTCTTAAAGGGGTCTCTTTGGATGAGGTACATTTGATCAGTTTTTCCCTTTGTGGATTGTGCTTTTGGTGTTATGTCAGAGAACTGTTCACGAAGTCAAAGTCCTGAATAACATCTTTTTTTTTCCTGTCAGTGTTATATTTATGTATTGTGCATTTCGGTCCATGATCTACTCTGAGTTAATTTTTGTAGAAGGTGTGATCCTTACCAACCTGGCAGCCAGATGTGTTGCCATGTCAGAAACAAACTGTCTCTTAAACGCACAGACTCAACAAGCAAGAATGATTTTAAGTGGCTCAGGAGGATTTTAGACTAATTGAGGACAACTTTTTCCATGCCTGTGAATTGTTGAGTATCTGTGTGGCTGTTCTTTTACTCCAACAAGGTAACAGTTGATGGTGACCATTCCTAGGGGAGGAGGGCTTGTGAATTTAGGGAACACAAGGTTCACAGTTGCTAGCATTTTCCCTCCTGTGCTCACGAGTAGGTAGGGGGTTAGAGCAAAGGACTGAGGAAACCTCCATCTGCTAAGTGGGAAGCCTGGAAGGGTTTTGAGCAAAGACTGTTCTCAGATTATTTTAGTGTGAAGATTATCCCTTGCATAGTTAACATAGAAATAAATTTTAGACAAATGAAAAGTAGTATTGCTCTATAGAGTAAGTGAAACATCTATGAAATTTGTTATTCTACGTGCTAGTAGTGATTGAAATGTAATATTATAAAAACAAAATCTTGCAGAAGAGAGTTTCATAGCGGCTCAATAGGTTTGGGGCACATTCCTGACCTTTTTAGGGTGCTATCAAAGAAAAGGTCCGAGTATTTTCTCTAGTATGGGAACTAAGTAGAGAGGGTGGGTGGATATGGCAAGCTGCGGGCCTGGGCCACTCCATCCTCCTCCCGGTTTGCCTTGCTTTGGAGGCAGGAAGCAGACTGATTCTGGATTATGAAATGCGCTGAGTTCCAGAAGTAGGAACCAAGGTGTTTGTAGAGGCTTTTGGGTGTTCTTTAGCATCATTTGCCAAGGTCCCAGGGCCATGCTAGCTTGATGGCATTGAAAGTCAGGGTGCAAGGCATCCATTTTTCTAGTACTGGGGGCACAGGTGTGGCCGGGCTTTCCAGTACCTCCTGGCAGCTTCCTGCCCAAGGCAGTGTAACTTTGGAGTCATGCTGTCTGGGGTGCTGGGGAGCTTCCCCTTTGTCAGGGGTCCTGCAGGTCCCAGTTCTAAAGTTAAAATGAGCCTAAAGATTCTACAAACTCCAGAATAACTCCATATTTGCTTAAACCAGCTCAGTTCTCTGCAACTGAACCAGGACTGATACAAGGAGTCTGATTTGCTGATTTGTAGAAATTGTAGTGCTGCCTATTCTGGCTGTTTCAGAGAATATGACAAGTACCAGTAGGTTCAGACAAGTGACTTCTAGGGACTTGGCAGTGAACTAGAGAATGAACCGGAGGTGTGGTTTTCAAATTGTGTTCTTAAGGAGTTTTCTATGCTATAAATATTATAGTTTAAAATAAGATTTCATTGAAAAAATGAGCTATGCTAAACTACTAACACACACACAGTAAAAACATTATATAGACCAGGAAGAAAGTAAGGGAGGGAGGGAGGGAGGAAGGAAGGAAGTTCTGAACATATTTTCTCTATACAACAAGAGGTATTTAGGATTTTAATTTGGCTAAATTAGGTGAGTCAAAAAGATTACCTCTTAGCTTTCTTGCACTTGACATAATGAATGTCTTGAAAGGTAGTTTTTATAAACTGAATCAATCTTTAAACTAAGTTAACAAGTGGATTTGGGACTGGGAATCAACCACCAAAAGGAATATGTCAAGAAATCTTTTTTTTTAAATTAATTTATTTTTGTTACAGATGTTTCTCCTTTTCCCCCTTAGCAAGAAATCTTTTAGTATAGTGAAACAGTTGTGATAAAAGTAATCACCCCTAATTTTCCTTTATGGGTTTGGATTTTTACATATGAGGTTTTCTGAGAGAAGGGAGTACTTGCAAGTTTGCCCACTTGGCTCTCAATTCCCCCATAAAAAGAATGTTCTTGTAAGATTGTGTAGACTTATGCTGTGCTTGTGCTTATGTTAAAAACTAAAGTTAGACATCTTTTGAAAGCTCTGCTGTTACAATTCCTCGGTTAAAACTAGGGAATGATTTCTCAGGTTTTGCAGAAATCATTTAGTTGTAATAAGGTACCTGAGAAGGTCAATGGCCTTTACCACTATCTCCAGGATTACTTTGTAGACAGGATGCAGGTAGGAAACGCATCAACCGAGGCGAATAGAAGCTTTGATTGATTCCAAGGGTCGGAACCCTCCCGGAGTCACCATTATTTTACATCATCTGTTGTTATTTAGGTGGTAACGATGAGGAGTCTTGGGGAAGACTTAGGGTCTGCTGTTTTTCTTTCTTTCTTTACAGCTGAAATATTCCTAAACCTGGACTACAGGTCATCTTTTCATAAAGTTAACGTAAAACGTTTCAATAATGCAGGTGGAGCTAATAGGGTACATAGCTGGTTATGGGGTTATGGAGTTTCATTTCCACAGCCTTTTCAGAAAATCATCTGCCAATAAGGCAGTGTAAAATATCTCTTTCTCTCTCCGTCACAGCTGTGATACCCCATCCTAACCCAGACACCTAGAAAACTTGTTTTGCTTTTGTTCCTGATGTAAAAAATACTCTTATTCAAAAAAAGAACTCTTCATCAAGTTTCATAAGACAACCTGAGAGCAGGTAAGGCAAGTTTTATCTGTAATGCATACCTCTCTACATACAAATAGATTTGATTTGACTTATTCAAAAACAATAAAAGTATATAAGAACCATTAAAACAAGAATTAATACCATCACAGTTGGGCACACTGTGTGTACCAGGGAAATTAAGATAAGGATAATTGCTATGATTGCAGCCAAGACTAAAAAAGAAAAAGGAGAAATGTAATGAATCAAGTACATTTCATTATTTAAAAAGAGGTTCATACCAGCTCATTCAGAAAAAAAATGTTTTACAGAATTAGAATCCAAGAACTCCTATATGTAGCTAAATGTTGTTGACATTGGATTATGTAACAGAGTTACATGTAGCAGTTCCTTTATGAAAAGCTTCTCATATAGCTACATCTTTATATAAAGGCTCAAAATCCAAGGGCATAGTAGGAAGCCTTATCTTTTGAACTCTACCTATTTCTGGTGATCTGATCTGATAGATGGAAAGACTGGATGTAGTCTTGATAATTCACCTGGTCCTTAGATGATTGGTCCTTGAGTACTGTTTGTCTTTGCAGGGTGAGTAACTTCAGACAGAGAAGAAAATTTGGGGGGCAGTGCAGTGTTGAAGGCTTTGAGTTAGAGAAGGAATCTCTCTCTCATGATGATAAAATTCCAAATTTTGTGTATGCTTTAATAATGCCAGCTGTTCCTCCACACTCTCTCCAGGAATGAAATTGTAAGTATCTAGATTCAAATGAGATCCTCAGATATGCTCTGCGATTGTTTGGTTAGAACAAGACACATTAACAAAACACACCTGAACTACTTACAGGAAAAAGATTTAGTTTGTCAGCCTCTTATTTTCCTTTGCAATGGAAACTCTACCTAAAAGCTCCTCACTAAACCTTGTTTTTCTTTCTTTCTTTCTTTCTTTCTTTCTTTCTTTCTTTCTTTCTTTCTTTCTTTCTTCATTCATTCATTCATTCATTCATTTTTTTGGTAAATGCAAGATTCATTGCTACTTAAAAGTTTTGTGCCAAGTTAATTTGTTTTTGAAAAACTAACTTTTAAATATAATCCTTGATGTTCATCTAATTCTGTAAGAGTCCCCCCACATTTTTGTACCAGCTTTAAAAAATACCCTAACACACAGTAAAAATAATAGTGAGATGCACACAGCTTCGACACGCGCCCAAGTACAGTGCCCCCCTTGGTGCTGTCATCCCAGCAGTGACCTTCAGAGGGCTGCCTGCTGACATCTGGAGACTGAGACTTTTGGCAGCTTCTTATATTTTGGGAGGAAGAAACATATTCTGCATTGTTAGAGGGTAGAGGTATGTCTTCTGAGGCTAAGGAGCTGGTGCAGGGTCCAGGTCACTTCCCGATCAGATTCCTCCAGTTAGCTCTGAGATACGGGATTGCAATTAAGCTGTCTCAGGGTCTGGAGATGAGGTCCTGTCTGGACAACCAGGGGACTCACTCTCCATCCAGACGCTGCTTGGAGCAGGATAACAGGCAAGCCCCCGCGGTACCGCCATGAAGGTGGGGCCCCAGTTCTTGTCAGTGTGAGCCGCCCCTTTAGGGGCTCTAATTAGCTGAATTGCATTCCCCCAAGTTCATAAGTTGAAGTCCTAGCCCCCAGTATCTTAGAATGTGACTGTATTCAGAGATAGGGCCTTTAAACAGGTAATTAATTTAAAGTGAGGTCACTAGGGGGGGCCCTAATCCAATATGACTGCCGTCCTTATGAGAAGAGATTAGGCAGACACAGATGGAAGACTGTGTGAGGACACAGGACCAGATGGCCATCTACAAGCCAAGACAAAAGGCCTCAGAAGGAGCCAGTTCTGCTGACACCTTGATCTCAAACGTCTAGCCTCCACCACTGTGAGGAAATACATTTCTGCCGTTTAATCCTCCGGCCTGCGGTACTGATTACGGCAGCCTGAGCAGACTAACGCAGGGGCTCAGGACACTCTGCTCCTTTCTCCTTCTTTTCGCATTTGCGGGATCTGTCAGGCTTGTTGTTACAAACTTAAAGTGTTTCTTCAAGACGGTGAAATTAGGTTTGTCAGATTTTTCTGTTTATTTTAATTGAGTTTTATTCCAGCCTCTTCACAGTGTATACCTTCACAGTGTATCCACCCGGTTTCTTAGCATTGCGAGGGGAAATTTAAAACCCGTGGTGCAGATTCAGTGTCCATGACTACCTTTCGCTTTGGCATCTCTCAAGCCCCATCCTCAAATTTAGCCAATGAAAGTTCTTTGGCATCTAACTGGTTTAACTATCCCATCGAGAAAAGCTCCTATTTCATCGTGCTGAGTTTGAGTTCTCCAAGGTTTGGTAATGTCATGAAAAATGATATTCCCACCAACTTTTCACTTTCAGAATTTTTCCAAGGTGTTAATTGGCTTTCAGATGTCTTTGGCTAAGTGTCTCCCAGTAATATAAAGCTAAACATGATAAAAATAAGTAAGTCCTTTGCTCCCCCCACACACACACACACAGAGTGTTGTCCACTTCTCAATTTTTTCTCCATTCATGTATTTATGCATTTATTAAAAATCTGTTCAATTTCTAGCACTGTTAACAGTTCCATGGTGAGTTATTCCAAAAATATATGAAATCTGGTTCTTGTATTTAAGGAATTTTCAGTATAACTAAAGGCACATGGTAACCATGTAAGAATTTTTAAATATACATAAATCAAAGACTACAAAGAAGAAGCTGTGCATACAACCAGACCTGCTGGCCTCCTGGCTGTTCCAGCAGCTCCCCCATCAGGAACTGTGCCACGCTGCTCTCTCTGCCTGGGTCCCCCCCCTCCCGTTCCTGGCCCCATCTCTGCATGGCTCCCTCCTCACCTCATCCAGACCTCTGCTGCGATGCACTCACCGAAGACCCCTCCGCTGAGTGAGGTTCTGCACCCTGCTGCATGCTTCCTCATGACACTCGTCATTCAGGAATGTGGTTCTCAAACTCTTTCCAGCTCTACTTCTTGAATTTCGGTTCAGTAGATTTGGGGTGGGGACCCCAGAATTTGTCTCTCTAACAAGTTCCCAGGGGATGCTGATGCTGCTGGTCTGGGAATCACTGGTTTAAAGTAGCATTAGCCCGGGAAAGATTTGAAGTGTTATTACAGTGCGGCACCACATGAGGGCATTGTACTCAGCTCCCAGTAGGGGATGGAAAGCAGTCATCCTTTGGCAGGAAAATAAGGAGGGCTCAAGTGTCTGGCCTCCGTCATGTCCTTGAACTAGAGTATTTAATCCTAGTACACGTGACTAGCAGGGCCCTCACAAGGGTGGGGATATTCACCCTTTCTGCAGTGGGCTGTGGAACCGTCGGCTCACCGTGGTCTGGCTCGCCTTCCATGTTGTGCTGTTCTTACTTTTGATCCCTGTTTGACTTCTGAACCACCTCGCTCTGCCACCTCATCTCCCAGCTTGACACACTTAGTGGGCAGACTCAACAATAAAAAGGTGGCTGACCCTTTTATATGACTTCACGCCTCTCCACACATCCCAATTTCCCAGATTCAGGGATCTCCCCCACCCACGTCCTGCCTTTGTCTGTCCCAGGGAACTCTGCCCCATCCATGGCCAATTAGCACCCATATGCTGATATTCTTTCTGGTGTTGACAAGGCAAATGCCTCAGGACAGTGTAGCTGAAGACTTTCCTGGGGAAGAAAGTTCCCTTGGGACAAGATGCGTTGTGCTTTGATTTAGTAATTGGTTTTGTGTGGTTCTAGGGTGATGTACTTTCCTGTGCTTCCATGTGCCTTCATAAGAGCCAAGTAATGTAGGGACTTTTTAAGAGTAAAAGAGTTCAATTTAACAACAATGTGTTAAATACCCACAATGTATATGGTGCTATATCAGGTGGGAAGAAAGAAAAGCATTCTTTGAACAAATACTGAGTTTCTACTAAAACACTCTTGGGTGCAATAAAAAAAAAAATGAGTCACAACCTTCCAATCCTGCAGCTTGTATTCTGTTGGGGTGGCAGATGATGAATGAAATATATGATAGATGGTATAAGTGCAGTGGAGGAAAATTAAGTAGGGGAAGGGTACAGAGATGAAGGTAGGAGAGTTGTCCTTTTAAATAGAATGGAGAGCATCGCTGAGAAAGTGGCATTTGAGCCACAACCTGGGGCACGTGCAGATACCAGGGAGAATTCCAGGCAGAGGGAACAGCCAGTGCAAAGGCTCTGGGCATTCGGGTAACAGTAACAGAGGAGCAGGGACTGAGGCTGGAGAGGCGACGGGACTGACTAATTACCGCTATTGCAACAGCAAAGACCTGGGCTACGCTGGCCACATCGGAATGGCAATGGCTGTATGGCACAGTGATGAGCAGTGGCATCACTTCAGTTATGAAGACTGCATTCTGGCTGCTGGGTTTGGCATAGACTAAAGGGGCATGGGCAGAAGTCAGGAGGCCAGGAGGAGTCTTGCAATAATCTAGGGAGATGAGGGTGTTGGCAGTGGATGCAAAGAGAAGAATTTGGATTCTGTAGGTGTTTTGAAATTAGAGTAAGATTGGCCCCTGCCATCCAGGAGTTTGTGTTGTAATGGAGGAGACATATATGTGAGAACGCATATATGTACCTGGCTGGTGTGGCTCAGTGGCTGAGCATCGACCCATGTACCAAGAGGTCACTGGTTCCGTTCCGGGTCAGGGCACATGCCCAGGTTGTGGGCCAAATTCCCAGTGGGGGGGCGTGCAGGAGGCGGCCAATCCATGTTCTCTCTCATTGATGTTTCTATCTCTCTCTCCCTTTCCCTTCCTCTCTCTCTAAAATCAATAAAAAATTTTTAAAAAAGAAAGAAAGAAAGCATACATGCAAATGCCATCAGAGTAGCCAACATGTGCTAAGAACTCACTTTATGCCAAGAAGCACCTAACACGCTGAGGACCAAAGGCAGGATTTGAGCCCTGGCGGTCTGTCTCCAGAGCCCACGCGCTTACTACCCTGTACTGAACAGAGAAAGAAAGAAATTCCGCTTTGGAAAACTTGGAAGGTTTTTAATGAAAAGTAGCATTTGCATGCGATTTTGAGGGATGAATAGCAGTTGACAGTTTGAAAAAAGGGCAGATATTTTAAGAGGGCGGAATCAGAATACCAGCTCCGTGCACTGATCTCTCGGACTCCTCCAGAAGCTGCCCCGGGGCCACAGTGGCATAGCTCTCCCTACAGCAGTTATTCATCCCTGTCCCGTGCTGTTCATACCTGGAGCTACCGTGTCCCCCACCCCGGAATGGGCACTGAGTGTAACAGAAGCCGCAGTGTAGTGATTAGGGTCACCTCATCTGGACTCCATTACTCACCTGCTGTGTGACTTTGGGCAAGTTATTCACTCTCTGAGCCCCTTCTGTAGATACCTACCTAGTTGTAAAGAACAGCTGAGATCATGTAGGTAATGTTCTTCTTACAGCCTCCTATACAGTAAGTACTCTATCAATTAACTGATGTTCACAACGATGACCTGAGTTATAAATAAAAGTGTCCATTACGTTTTGTTTTCTAAGATAGGACATTATAAATTTCATTTAGAAATATTTACATCACAAGTTAAAAACAAAACATTTCTCATTTGAGATTTTTTAGCTTCTAATTTAGCTTCTAACTCCTGTGGAGTTAATTCAAACATATCACCTCAATTTTCCCCCAGTTCAAAATAAATTCCCCACTATTGCCCTTTCACATTATTATGTTTTATTTGCTAAGTTTATAGTTATTTTACAGTAATTATATGGCAGTCTGGCTGATTTCTGATAGTCTTTACTTTCATCAGTCATATGCCTTTAAATTACATTTTAGGCTAGATTATTTCTGGAAATGTCTCTGTAAGGTAACTAGTCCATCCATGACATGCCCTCTCTGTTTGACTGTTAGACATTGTCTCTAAATTTTAACATGCCCTCTACCTTCCATTGTGTTTCTGGATCCATAGCTTTCAAGTCCTCTGTTTATCAGCCCTAAGAGTATGACCCAGGCAATCCAGGTTGCGGAGAGCTGGTGTTCAGTTGAATGTGGATAATGCTTCAGCAAGAGTCCAGAAAATATAAAAATTATGCTTCTATGGAAGGATGATCTTAGGGAGATTTCTGGCAATATGTCAGAGTGATGGAGCTTGGAATGTCAACAGCCCCCTCCTTACTGCCAACACACAGAAATGAAGGACGAAATAGAATCACACCAAATGAATACAGGGCCGAGTTTGAAAGAAAGGAAAGGAAATCTCCAGCTTCCAGAAGGAAAGAAGGATATGACCGTGGAAATGTCTGTGAACATGAATATTTTAGAAGTGGATTTTGGTCCCAGGGCTAGGACTCTGATACTCACATAGCAACAGGAAAACAAACAGAAAGACTGATTGCCCCCTGCAAAAATGGCCTGTCAGTCCAAATAGCTGGTCATCCAATAAAATGGGATGGAAGCAGAGCACTCACTCACAGCCAAGGAAAGCAGCAAATAAGTTTGCCTTCTGACCCAGGCATTGGGTAGAAAAGAAAAAAAAAAAAACATCTGGAAGAAACAAAAGCTCTGAACTTATAATACCTGTCTTTTGAGGGGAATCCCCAAGTATATCAGTCAGCATAGGCTGAGTAATGCTGCAGTAATAAACAATCCCAAATTTCAGTGACTGTTATCACAACCAACCTGTATTTCTTGCTCAAATTGCATTTCCAGTGCAGGTGGGCAGGTGTGTCTGCCTGTCAGAGACTCAGGAACCCATGCTGGTAGAGGCTCCATTTCAACATGTCACTGAAGCTGGATACAGGGAGCATTGCAGATTCTGCTCTGGCTCTTACAGCTGCTACAAGCAGTGAAGTTTCAGCTAAAAGAAGTCACAAGGCCACGCTCCACTTCAAAGGGGACAAGGAAGTGCAAGCCAACGGTGCCTAGAGGAAAACTAGACTATTGTGGACCAGCACCAGTGACAGCCACACCAAGCCCTTACATTTGCACAGACGTGATCAGGATCGCACCCCTGCTAGAACAGGTTATTCAACTGAAGAGAGAAATAATCAATGATAATATAAATCTTAGGAAATCTCACAATCTGAGGAGAAATTGTTAAAAAACCATGGCCCCAGTCGGGTGGCTCAGTAGGTTGGAGCATTGTCCCACACACCAAAATGTCGTGGGTTCGATTCTCTGTCAGAGCACATACCTAGGTTGCAGATTTGATCCCTGGTTGGAGTGCATACAGGAGGCAACTGATCGATGATTGCTCTTACATCGATGTTCCTCTCACTCTCTCCCCCTCCCTTCCTCTCTCTAAACATATCCTGGTGAGGGGGGAAAAAAACATAAAAGGACAATTCAGAGACAGGATAAAATGACCAAGACCACCTATGTCCAATAGGAATTACAGAAGCCAAGACTAAAAATACGTGGGGAAAGACAACAGTGGAAGAAACAGCTGCTGAGACTTTTTCTGGAACTGAAGACAGACCTGAGCTTTAAGATTGAAACACAGCACAAAACCCCAAGCAAAAATTTTAAAATAACATCCACACATAGGCCCACCGTAGGGAAACTTCAAAACATCAAATATCAACAGAATATCTTAAAAGCAGCCAGAGACAAAAGACAGGTTATCTATAAAGAAAGAAAACTTGACAAAAGCATACTTTTCTAAGCAAAGTCAGAAAATAATGGAATAATATCTTCAAAATTCTGGGGGAATAAAATCACTTTCAACTGATATTTCTTTAACCAACAATATTATTATTTAAGAGTGAGAGCAAAAAGAAGACATTTCAAATAAATAAGATTAAGAGTATTTAGCACTCACAGACTCCTGCTGGAAGAACTGGTAGCATATGTATTTCACACAAAAGTCTTCAGCAGAATATTAGCTAATCAAATTCATCTGTGTATGAAAGGAATAATACATTACAGCCAAGTGATTTATCCCAAGGGTGCAAGGCTGGTTCAATATTTGAAATTCAATCAATGTAATCCACCATATCAATCTGCTCAAGAAGAAAAATTGTATTATTATAGCAACTGATACATAAAAAGCATTTGAAAAATTCCAGCACCCACTTATGATTAAGAAAAACCACTCCCAGCAAACTAGGAATAGAGGGGCACTGCCTCACCTCATAAAGAGCAGCTATAAAAACCTACAGTCAACATAGTACTTAATGGTAAGAGACTGAATGCTTTCCCTCTAAGACTGGGAACAAAGCAGGAATGTCCAATCTCATTACTGGAAGTTCATAATTCTGGAAGTTCTAGTCAGTACAATAGATAAGTAAAGGAAAATAAAAGTCATGCCATTTGGAAAGAGAAATTTTTCTCTGTTTTCTGATGACATCTATACAGAAAATCCCAAAGTGCACACACACACACACACACACACACACACACACACAAAACCTTCAAAGAAGTAGTGGATCTGAGTGAGATCAACACACAAAATTAATGACATTTCTATATATTAACTGCAAACAACCAGAAGCCAAAATAAAAAACAGTACCATATACAATTGCTTCAAAGAATGTGAAATACTTAGGTATAAATCTAACAGTCCATGTGCTGTGTCTGTGTGCTGAAAATCACAATATGCTGATGGAAGGAATCAAAGATCTAATAACTGAAGAGACATACTATTTTCATAGATTGGCTGACTCAACAAAGTAAAAATGTTACTTCTCTCTAAATTGATCTATAGGCTTAAAACAACTCCTTTCAAAATCATAGAAGGTTTTTTTAGAAACATTAACAAGCTTATTCTAAAATTTATGTAAAAAGGCAAAGGAGCTAGAAGAGCCAAATAATTTTTTTTAAAGAAGAGCCCTGGCCGGTTTGGCTCAGCGGTTAGAGCGTCGGCCTGCGGTCCAGAGAGACCCGGGTTCGGTTCCCGCTGAGGGCATGTGCTTCAGTTGCAGTTTGTCCCCAGCCCTGGTTGGTCGTGTGGGTGGCAGCCACTTGATGTGTCCCTTTCACGTTGATCTTTCTCTCTCTCTGTCTCCCTCTCTCTCCTTCCCACTCTATCTGGACAAAAAATGAAAAAATGTCCTCAGGTGAGGATAAAAAAAAATAAAAATAAAAAAAAGAAGAAGAAAGTGGGAGGAATCAATCTACCTGATTTCAAGGCCTACTCTAGAGCTACAGTAATCAAGACGGTGTGGTGTGGGCAGAAAGATAAACACATACATCAATGAACAGAATAGAGATTCTAGAAATACTCCCTCACAACAGATTTTTGACAAAATTTCAAAGCAGTTCAATGGAGGAGAGAGAGCTTTTTCAATGATGTCTTTTCCAAAGACAAAAACTAGAACTTTAACCTAATTCTCATGCTTTACAGAAAATTGACCCAAAATAGGTTATAGACTTAAAGAAAAACTAAAAACTAGAGGGGAAAAAAAAAGATATTTTTCAGGACCTTGAGCTTTGTGAAGAGTTCTTAGACATAACACCAAAAGCATGACCCATGAAAATTGATAAAATGGATCCCAAGAAGAAGACCCTGTTAGGAAGATGAAAAGACAAGTTAGAGTCTGGGAGAAAATTATCTGTAGTCACAAACCAACAAAGGACTAGAGTAGGTAAATAACTCAAAACTCAACAGTAAAAAATCAAACGATCTAATTAGCAAATGAACAAAATACAGACAGAGACATTCCACTAAAGTGGGTGTACAGATAGTAAATAAGCACATGAAAATATGTTCATCATTAGCCTTTTGGAAAATGCAGGTTTAAACCACAATGAGATATCACTACATACATCAGGATGGTTAAGATAAAAAAGAATTATAATGCCAATTCTGGCAAAGATGCAGAGAAACTGGACCTTACATCGGATTTTACATTGCTCGTGTGAATGTAAAATGGTACAGCCACTCTGGAAAATAGTTTTATAGTTTAAAAAAAAACTAAAAACTAAAAAATGAACTGACCATATGACTCAGCACTTGCACTCTGGCATTTATCTCAGGAAAATAAAAACTCGTATTCACTCAGACACTGGTACATGGAAGTTCATAGCTGCTCTGTGTGTATCAGCCAAAATCTGGACGCTCCCCAAATGTCCTTCAGTGGATGAACAGTGAGGCACAATGTGGTACATTCATACCGTGGAATACTACTGCAATACAAAGGGACAAACTGTTAATACGGAAACTTAAATGTATCTGAAGGGATGATGCAGAGTGAACAAGAAGCACCGGTCTCCAAAGGTACTATTCCATTTATATAAAACATTATTAAAGTAAAATGAGAGAAGTGGAGAACAGATTAGAAGTTAACAGGGGTTGTGTGAGGGTGCTGACTACAAAGGGGCAGCCTGCAGGAGCCTTGTTCTGATGGTACAGTTACATATTGTGATTGGATAGTAGTTACACAGCATTAAACTTCATAGAAGTACACACACACACACATGAGTGTGTGTATAAATCAGAATAAGCTCTGTGGGCTGTATCAATTTCAGTGACCTGGTTTTGTTATTGTTTATAGTTATTCAAGATGTCCATATTGGTGGAAGTCGGTGAAGGTACATGGGGCCTCACCATAGACTTCTTTGCAACTTTCTATGAATCCATATTTCAAAATAAAAAGTTAAAAAATAAATATTTCATTAAGAAGTGTAATAAACATAGGAAGGAGAAGTGAAATGTGTGAAGTGATAGTGATAAAATAAATGTTTTTCAGAAAATCTAAATAAACGTCAGTCATAATGAATCATTTAATGGAGTTAAAAACAAGATAAAATAAAAATATCAGGTAGTTACAATGTAAGACCAGAGAGGGTGATCAGAGTAAAAGTATTCTAAAATCTGCCCATTGCCTAGGAGGGAGATAGAAAACCATGTGTTCGAGATACCTTTATGGTAAAATTGCATCTACACCAACCAGTATTACTTTAATTCATATTAAAATCATATATTGAACATCTGCTCTGTGTCTGGAAACCTACTGACATCACAAGTTCCTATCAAAATCCTGAAAGAAGGATCCCCTTTTCATTGATGAAGAAACAGAGGCCAGATAGGGGTGAATAACATATAAATGGTCATAGCAGCAAGTGGTGAAGGCAGGATTTGAACCTGGGATGCTCTGACACCTAAACCTATGTATTGTTTTTTTTGGTTTGTTTGTTTCTTTTTATCCTCACCTGAGGACTTTTTTTTTTTTTTTTTTTTTTTTTGCATTTATCTTCAGATAGAGCGGGAGGGAGAGAGGGAAGGAGAGAGAGAGAAACATCGATGTGAGAGAGACACATGGAGTGGTTGCCACCCACACAACCCCAACTGGGGCACAAACTGCAACCGAGGTACGTGCCCTTAGTGGGAACCAAACCCGGGCCTCTCTGGTCTGCAGGCTGACGCTCTAACCGCTGAGCCAAACCAGCCAGGGCTATGTTGTTTTTTAATTCCACTATGCCCTCCTGGGCATAATTAATATTTAAATAAATTAATTTTCTAAGTGGAATGCCTGCAGTGTTTTGAAGATAAAATATTTTTATCTTTTTAGGAAATGAAATATGAATCATATCAAACTATAGCGAAAACAAAAGGCTTTCATATCTACCCTTTGCATTTTATTTCATTGGCCAAACAAGGGCAAAATTTCCTCCAATACAGAAAGGTTCCACAGCTTCTTTTTTCCTTTATCAGCTCTAAACCACCGTTGTGAAGCTGTTTCACGGGAGCCCAGCATTCCAGTTGTGTTACCTCCTAGAAGAATGAAGAGAATCAATTAACATTCAAATTTAGTATTTATTCAGTAAAGCAATGAGCATAGAAATAAAACTTTTTATCTTATCCTGTGTGGAGTAGAAAGGGGAGGTGATATTTGGAACCTGAAAGAAAACCATAAGTCTTTTGAACTATTGGTTAATTTCCCATTTGTAAATCTATGTTTCCTGAATCTAAAATGATCTTGAAATCAAGTATGTTAAGGTGCATTTTCACACACACACACACATTCACAGAGCTTGCAGGAGAACACACACACGTTCATAGTGGGTCGTAGGAAAGAGGTAGGGCTTAGTTGTTCATGTTTGTTGACAGGTTGAAGTTACAGAAACCTGGAGATCGGTCTCTGGTCTACAGGCTTTGTCTCCTTTTAACCTGAAACAAATGACTAAAGCTCACCATTTTACAGGATTGACAAGGAGTACTTTTATCTTGAAACATCGTGCGGCAGAAGCTCCTGTTTGCTGGCTCATAAAAGATTTTATGCCTCATCTGTTGTACTTAGGGTGACTATAGCAAATGTACTAGAAAAATATTTGAAATGTGTTGCCCCCTGAAGTTAGAATTATAATCAGGTGTATTATTGAACAATCCAAGTTTCCTTAATGTGTACAGATTTCTGCATTGGCAGGAAGTATTGAAATACACCCAAAGAGAGCATTAAGCAAAATGTAGCCTCAAACTACACACACACACACACACACATGCACACACACACACACACACACACACGTGATTGCACACCCTTTTGTGTGCAGACTTCAGAATGTGTTTGCCTGGCTCTTTCCCAATACTTTCATCTGATGAAACAACAAAAGCACCTGTCACAGGCTGAGCTCACAGCCTTCTATAAAAACATCAGGAACATTCTAATCCTGGCGTTACCATCCCAGCTCTGTCATGGAGTAACTTGGAGACCCTGGGAAAATTTCTTCTTCCTAGGCCTCGATTTCCTCATCCATAAAATCCTGACCCATTTCCCAGGAGATTTGAGAGAAAGACAGGCATTAGAGAAATGGTGGTGAAAAGCCAGGCTGTCTTTAGAAATTATTTTTAAAAAATTTTTTTTCAGTTACAGTTGATACACAATATTATATTAGTTTCAAGTGTACAGCATAGTGATTAGACATTTATATAACTTATGAAGTGTTCACCTTGATAAATCTAGTACCAATCTGACACCATACAGTTACCACAATATTATTGAGTATATTCTCTGTGCTGTACTTTACATCCTATGACTATTCTGTAACTACCAATCTGTACTTTTTAGTTCCTTCCTCTTTTCACTCATCCCCTCCTATCTGGCAACTGTCAAAATATTCTCTGTATCTATGAATCTGTTTCTGTTCTGCTTATTTATTTATTTATTTATTTATTTATTTACTTTTTAGATTCCACATATAAGTGACATCAGATGGCATTTGTTTTTCTCTGACTTATTTCACGCATCACAATACACTCTAGGTCCATCCATGTTTTTGCCGATGGCAAGACTTCATTCTTTTTTATGGCTGAGTCATATCCCATTGTATATATGCACCACGTTTTCTTTACCCATTCATCAATTGATGGACACTTAGGTTGCTTCCATATCTTGACTATTGTTAAATAATGCTGCAGTGAGCACATGGATGTATATGTCTTTTCAATTTAGTGTTTTGGGTTTCTTCAGATAAATACCCAGAAGTGGAATTGCTGGGTCCTCCTTTTGTCTTTTGTTATGTAGCCTTTGTTTTAAAGTCTATTTTGTCTGGTGTAAGTATCGCTACCCCAGGTTTTTTTATTATTTCCGTTTTCATGAAATATCTTTCTCCATCTCTTTACTTTCAGTCTGTGTGTGTTTTTCCATCTGAAGTGAATTTCTTGTAGACAGCATACCTGGGTCGGCAAAAGTATGTTTACAGTTATAACACAAGTAAATCATACAATAATTAATAAATAACAATACAAGAATAAACTGTGTTTTATGTACTCACAACTGTAAACCTACTTTGCCAATGTCTGTATGTAAGGGTCTTGTTTTGTTATCAATTCATTCACCATGTATCTTTTGATGTAGCAGTTAACCCATTAGTATTTAAAGTAATTGTTCATAGATATGTATCTATTGCCATTTTCTAATTTATGTTTTTATCTTTTTTTTTTCTTTTGCTTCTTAAAGATCTTTTAACAGTTCATGTAATGCTCGTTTGGTGGTGTTACGTTTTTCTTGTCTAGGAAGCTTTTTATCTGTCCTTTGATTCTAAATGATACTTTTGATGGGTAGAGTAATATTGGTCATAGGTCCTTACTTTTCCATTACTTTGCATATTTCTTGTCAATTTCTTGTGACCTAAAAAGTTTCTGTTGAGAAATCAGCTGACAGTCTTATGGGAGCTGCCTTGTAAGTAACTAACTACATTTTTCTTGCTGCTTTTAAGTTTTTCTCTTTGTCTTTGATCTTTTGCATTTTAATTATAATGTGTCTTAGTGTGGGCCTCTTTGGGTTCATCTTGTTTGGGACTCTTTGCGCTTCCTTGACTTGTATGTCTGTTTCCTTCACCAGGTTAGGGAAATTTTCTGTCATTATTTTTACAAATAGGTTTTCAATTTCTAGCTCTCTTTTCCTTCTGGCACTCCCATGTTGCAAATGTTGATATGTTTGAAGTTGTCCCAGAGGCTCCTTAAATTATTCTCATTTTTTTTCTGTTCTGATTGGGTATTTTCTGCTTTCTTAGCTTCCAAATTACTGATTTGATCCTCTGCTTTATCTGCTCTATTTTTTTAATTTCTTTTTTTTTTATTAATTTGTTTTTGTTACAGATGTTTCTCCTTTTTCCCCCCATTGACACCCTCCTCCTGATCCCCCTCGCCCCATCCCCAGCTTTGTTGTCTATGTCCATTGGTCGTGCATACCTGCATATAAGTTCTGTGGTTTATCTCTTTCCCCCCCCAACCCCCCTCCTCTGAGGCTTGTCAGTCTGTACCCCACCTCTATGTCTCTGGGTCAATTTTGTTCATCAGTTTGTTTAGTTCATTATATTCCACAAATAAGTGAGATCATGTGATATTTGTCTTTCTCTGCTTGGCTTGTTTTGCTTAGCATAATACTCTCCAGGTCCTTCCATGCCATCTCAAAGGATAAGAGATCCTTCTTTCTTATAGCTGCATAGTATTCCATTGTTTACATGTACCACAGCTTTTTTATCCACTCAACTACTGATGGACACTTGGATTGTTTCCAGATCTTAGCTATTGTAAATAGTGCTGCTATGAACATAGGGGTACATATATTCTTTCTGATTGGTGTTTCAGGCTTCTTAGGGTATATTCCTAGAAGTGGGATCACTGGGTCAAATGGCAGTTCAATTTTTAACTTTTTGAGGTAACACCATAGTGTTTTCCATAGTGGCTGCACCAGTCTGCATTCCCACCAGCAGTGTACTAGAGTCCCCTTTTCTCCACACCCTCACCAGCACTTATTGTTTGATTTGTTGATGGTGGCCATTCTGACAGGTGTGAGGTGATACCTCATACTTGTTTTAATTTGCATCTCTCTGATGATTAGTGAGGTTGAGCATTTTTTCATATGTCTCTTGGCCATTTTTATGTCCTGTTTGGAGAGGTGTCCATTTAGGTCCTCTGCCCATTTTTTAATTGGGTTCTTTGTCTTCCTTTTGTTGAGTTGTATGAGCACTCTATATATTTTGGAAATTAACCCCTTATCTGATGCATCATTGGCGATTATGGTCTCCCATATAGTGGGATCCCTTTCCATTTTGATGGTTGTTTCTTTTGCTGTGCAGAAGCTTTTTAGTTTGATGTAGTCCCATGTGTTCATTTTTTCCTTTGTTTCTTTTGCCTTAGGTGTTGTATCAGTGAAAATTCTGCTGCGTATGATGTCTGAAATTTTGTTGCCTGCATTTTCTTCTAGAATTTGTATGGATTCACAAGTTACATTTAAGTCTTTTATCCATTTTGAGTTTATTCTCGTGTATGGTGTAAGTTATCTAGCTTCATTTTTTGCAAGTAGCTGTCCAATTTTCCCAGCACCATTTACTGAAGAGACTGTCTTAACTCCACTGTATGCTCTTGCCACCTTTGTCAAATATTAATTGAGCATATTGTCTTGGGTCCATTTCTGGGTTCTCTATTCTGTTCCATTGATCTATCTACCTGTTCTTGTGCCAGTACTAGGTTGTTTTGATTACAGTGGCTTTGTAGTATAACCTGATATCTGGTAATGTGATCCCTCCTACTTTGTTCTTCTTTATCAAGATTGCTGTGGCTATTTGGGGTCTTTTTTGGTTCCATATAAACTTTTGGAGCGTTTGTTCTAGTTCTGTGAAATATGTCACTGGTATTTTGATGGGGATTGCATTGAATCTATAGATTGCTTTGGTTAGTAAGGACATTTTAATGATGTTAATTCTTCCAATCCATGATCAAGGTATATACTTCCACTTTTTTATATCTTCCTCTATTTCTTTTTTCAATGACCTGTAGTTTTCTGTGAAGAGGTCCTTTACTTCTTTGGTTAAGTTTATTCCTAGGTATCTTAATTTTTTTGCTGCGATGGTAAATGGAATTGTTTTTTTAGTTTCTCTTTCTGTGAGTTCATCATTGGTGTATAAGAATGCCGTTGATTTCTTGACATTAATTTAGTATCCTGCTACTTTGCCAAATTCATTTATTAAGTCTAGTAGATTTTTAATGGAGTCTTTAATATCATGTCACTGCAAATAATGACAGTTTCACTTCCTCCTTTCCAATTTGGATTCCTTTTATTTTTTCTTCACATCTGATTGCTGTGGCTAAGACTTCCAGTACTATGTTAAATAAGAGTGGCAAAAGTGGGCATCTCTGTCTTGTTCCCATTCTTAAGGGGAATGCTTTTAGTTTTTGCCTATTGAGTATGATGTTGACTATAGGTCTTTCATATATGGCCTTTAATATGTTGAGATATGATCCTTCTATTCCCACATTGCTGAGCGTTTTTATCAGAAATGGGTGCTGGATTTTGTCAAATGCTTTTTCAGCGTCTATTGATATGATCATATGGTTTTTATCTTTCATTTTGTTTATGTGGTGTATCACATTTATTGATTTGTGAATATTGTACCATCCTTGCATCCCTGGGATGAATCCCACTTGGTCATGATGAACAATTTTTTTGATGTATTGCTGGATCAGATTTGCTTATATTTTGTTAAGGATTTTGACATCTGTGTTCATCAGGGATATTGGCCTGTAGTTTTCTTTCTTTGTAGTGTCTTTATCTAGTTTTGGAATTAGGATTATGCTGGCCTCGTAAAATGAGTTTGGAAGTATTCTGTCTTCTTGCATTTTTTGGAATAGTTTGAGGAGAATGGGTATTAGATCTTCTTTGAATGTTCAGTAAAACTCCTCCTTGAAACCATCTGGGACTGGGCTTTTGCTTGCTGGGAGTTTCTTAATTATATCTTCAATTTCCTTTGTTGTTATTGGTCTGTTCAAGTTTTCTATCTCTTCCTCGTTCAGTTTTTGGAGGCTGTGTGTTTCTAGATATTTGTCCATTGCTCCTAGATTGTCCAATTTGTTGGCATATAATTGTTCATAGTATGTTTCAATGATCCTTTGTATTTCTGTGGTGTCAGTTGTTACTTCTCTTCTTTCATTTCTGATTTTTTTTTTTCTTTTTTTTTTTTTCTTTTTTTTTATTTTTTTTTTTTTTATTTTTTTATTTTTTTATTAATTTATTTTTGTTAAAGATGTTTCTCCTTTTTTCCCCATTGACACCCTCCTCCCCATCCCCCCACCCCATCCCCAGCTTTGTTGTCCAGGTCCATCAGTTATGCATACATGCGTATAAGTTCTGTGGTTTATCTCTTCCCTCCCCCCCCACCCCCTCTTCTGAGGGTTGTCAGTCTGTACCCTACTTTCACATCTCTGGGTCTACCCTGTTCCCCATACTGTTATGTTTATTATATTCCACAAATGAGTGAGATCATGTGATATTTTTCTTTCTCTGCTTGGTTTGTTTCGCTTAGGATAATACTCTCGAGGTCCCTCCATGTCGTCTCAAAGGATAAGAGATCTTTCTTTCTTATAGCTGCATAGTACTCCATTGTGTATATGTACCACAGCTTTTTTATCCATTCATCCACTGATGGGCACTTGGGCTGTTTCCAGATCTTAGCTATTGTGAATAGTGCTGCTATGAACATGGGAGTACATATATTCTTTCTGATTGGTGTTTCAGGTTTCTTAGGGTATATTCCTAGAAGTGGGATCACTGGGTCAAATGGCAGTTCAATTTTTAATTTTTTGAGGTAACACCATAGTGTTTTCCACAGTGGCTGCACCAGTCTGCATTCCCACCAGCAGTGTACTAGAGTCCCCTTTTCTCCACATCCTCGCCAACACTTGTTGTTTGACGATTTGTTGATGGCGGCCATTCTGACAGGTGTGAGGTAATACCTCATTGTTGTTTTAATTTGCATCTCTCTGATGATTAGTGATGTTGAGCATTTCTTCATATGTCTCTTAGCCATTTGTATGTCCTGTTTGGAGAGGTGTCTATTTAGTTCCTCTGACCATTTTTTAATTGGGTTCTTTGTCTTCCTTTTGTTGAGTTGTATGAGCACTCTATATATTTTGGAGATTAACCCCTTATCTGATGTATCATTGGCAATTATGGTCTCCCATACAGTGGGTTCTCTTTCCGTTTTGATGGTTGTTTCTTTTGCTGTGCAGAAGCTTTTGAGTTTGATGTAGTCCCATGTGTTCATTTTTTCCTTTATTTCTGTTGCCTTAGGTGTTGTATCAGTGAAGATTCTGCTGCGTATGATGTCTGAAATTTTGTTGCCTACATTTTCTTCTAGGATTTTTATGGATTCACGAGTCACATTTAAGTCTTTTACCCATTTTGAGTTTATTCTTGTGTATGGTGTAAGTTGATCGTCTAGTTTCATTTTTTTGCATGTAGCTGTCCAATTTTCCCAACACCATTTATTAAAGAGGCTGTCTTTGCTCCACTGTATGCTCTTGCCACCTTTGTCAAATATTAGTTGAGCATAATATCTTGGGTCAATTTCTGGATTCTCTGTTCTGTTCCACTGGTCTATATGCCTGTTCTTATGCCAATACCAGGCTGTTTTGATTATAGTAGCTCTGTAGTATAATCTGATATCTGGTATTGTGATCCCACCTACTTTGTCCTTCTTTTTCAAGATTGCTGTGGCTATTCGGGGTCTTTTTTGGTTCCATATGAACTTTTGGAGTATTTGTTCTAGTTCTGTGAAATATGTCGCTGGTATTTTGATTGGGATTGCATTGAATCTATAGATTGTTTTGGGTAATATGGACATTTTAATGATGTTAATTCTTCCAATCCATGAACAAGGTATGTGCTTCCACTTTTTTATATCTTCCTCTATTTCTTTTTTCAATGTCCTGTAGTTTTCTGCAAATAGATCCTTTACTTCTTTGGTTAAGTTTATTCCTAGGTATCTTAATTTTTTTGCCGCGATGGTAAATGGGATTGTTTTTTTAGTTTCTCTTTCTGTGAGTTCATCATTGGTGTATAAGAATGCCGTCGATTTCTTGACATTTATTTTGTATCCTGCTACTTTGCCAAATTCATTTATTAGGTCTAGTAGATTTTTGATGGAGTCTTTAGGGTTTTCTATGTATAATATCATGTCATCTGCGAATAATGACAGTTTCACTTCCTCCTTTCCAATTTGGATACCTTTTATTTTTTCTTCACGTCTGATTGCTGTGGCTAAGACTTCCAGTACTATGTTAAATAAGAGTGGTGAAAGTGGGCATCCCTGTCTTGTTCCTGTTCTTAAGGGAAAAGTTTTTAGTTTTTGCCCATTGATTATGATGTTGGCTGTAGGTCTTTCATATATGGCCTTTATAATGTTGAGATATGATCCCTCTATTCCCAAATTGCTGAGTGTTTTTATCAGAAATGGGTGTTGAATTTTGTCGAATGCTTTTTCAGCGTCTATTGATATGATCATGTGGTTTTTATCTTTCATTTTGTTTATGTGGTGTATCACATTTATTGATTTGCGAATATTGAACCAGCCTTGCATCCCTGGGATGAATCCCACTTGGTCATGGTGAATAATTTTTTTGATGTATTGCTGGATCCGATTTGCTAGTATTTTGTTTAAGATTTTGGCATCTATGTTCATCAGGGATATTGGCCTGTAGTTTTCTTTCTTTGTAGTGTCTTTTTCTGGTTTTGGAATTAGAATTATGCTGGCCTCATAAAATGAGTTTGGAAGTCTTCCTTCTTCTTGAATTTTTAGAAACAGTTTGAGAAGAATGGGTGTTAGTTCTTCTTTGAATGTTCGGTAAAACTCCCCTGTGAAGCCGTCTGGGCCTGGACTTTTGTTTGCTGGGAGAGTCTTGATTACATCTTCAATTTCCTTGGTTGTTATTGGTCTGTTCAAGTTTTCTATCTCTTCCCGGTCCAGTTTTGGGAGACTATATGTTTCTAGAAATTTGTCCATTTCGCTTAGATTGTCGAATTTGTTGCCATATAAATGTTCATAGTATTCATTAACGATCCTTTGTATTTCTGTGGTGTCAGTTGTTACTTCTCCTCTTTCGTTTCTGATTTTGTGTATTTGGGTTCTCTCTCTTTGTTTCTTGGTGAGTCTAGCTAAGGGTCCATCAATCTTGTTTATCTTTTCAAAAAACCAGCTCTTTGTTTCATTGATCCTTTGAATTGTTTTTTTGGTCTCCATGTCATTTATTTCTGCTCTGATCTTTACTATTTCCTTCCTTCTACTTGCTCTGGGGTTTTCCTTTTGTTTGCTTTCTAGTTCTTTAAGTTGTGAGGTCATTTCTGATTTTTATTTGGTTTCTCTCTTTTTGTTTCTTGGTGAGTCTGCCTAAAGGTCCATTGATCTTCTTTATCTTTTCAAAGAACCAGCTTTTTGTTTCATTGATCTTTTGAATTGGTTTTTTTTTTTTTAGTCTCTATGTCGTTTATTTCTGCTCTGACCTTTACTATTTCCTTCCTCCTACTAGCTCTGGACTTTTCTTTTTGTTTACTTTCTAGTTCTTTAAGTTGTAGGGTTAGAAAGTCAATTAGGAATTTTTCTTTTTCCTGAGGTAGACCTGTAGTGATATGAACTTCCCTCTCAGGACTGCTTTCGCTTTGTCCCATAGATTTTGTGTTGTGTGTTCGTTTTCATTGGTTTCCAGAAAGATTTTAATTTCTTCCTTGATCTCGTTAGTAACCCATTTGTTATTTAATAACATGCTATTTACCCTCCAAGTATTTGAATTTTTTTTGTGTTTTTATTGTAATTGATTTCTAGTTTCATGCCCCTGTGATCTGAGAAGATGCTTGATATGATTTCATTTTTCTTGAATTTGTAGAGACTTGCTTTGTGTCCTAACAAGTGATCTATCTTTGAGAATGACCCATGTGCACTTGAGAAGAATGTATATTCTGCAGCTTTGGGGTGAAATGTTCTGTAAATATCAATGAAGTCCAACTGATCTGGTTTGTCTTGTAAGGACTCTATGTCCTTGTTAACTTTTTGTCTAGAAGATCTATCCAGTGGTGTCAGTAGAGTGTTAAAGTCACCCACTGTGATTGTGTTGCTATTGATCTCTCCCTTGAAGTCCTCCAGAAGTTTTGTAATATATTTTGGTGCTCCTGTATTTGGTGTGTATATATGTTTACCAGGGTTATATCCTCTTGTTGGATTGATCCTTTTAATATTATGTAGTGACCTTCTCTGTCTCTTATTATGGCCCTTGTTTTGAAGTCTATCTTGTCAGATATGAGTATTGCTCCACCAGCTTTTTTTCCATTTCTATTTGCTTGGAAAATATTTTTCCATCCCTTCACTTTCATCCTGTGTGAGTCTTTTGTTGTGAGGTGGGTCTCTTGTAGACAGCATCTATATGGGTTGTGTTTTCTTATCCAATCAGCTACCCTATGTCTTTTGATTGGAGCATTTAAGCCATTTACATTTAAGGTAATTATTGATAGATAGTTATTAGTTGCCATTTTAATTTTATGCCTGTGTTCCCCCCCCCCTCTCTGTTTCTTCTTCTTCTTCCAACAGCCCCTTCAGCATTTCTTGTAGTGCTGGTTTGGTGGTGGTAAATTCCTTTAGCTTTTTTTTTTTTTTTTTTTTTTATCCATGAAGCTCTTTATTTCTCCTTCAATTTTGAATGATAGCCTTGCTGGATAGAGTAGTCTTGGATTCAGACCCTTGCCTTGCATTACTTTGTACACTTCATGCCACTCCCTTCTGGCCTGCATCATTTCTATTGAGAAATCAGCTAACAGTCTAATGGGAGCGCCCTTGTAGGTAACTTCCTGTCTCTCTCTTGCTTCCTTTAGGATTCTTTCTTTGTCTTTAATGTTTGCCATTTTTATTATGATGTGTCTAGCTGTGGGTCTTCTGGGGTTCATCTTGCTTGGGACTCTCTCTGTTTCCTGGACTTGTGTGACTTTGTCCTTCACCAGTTTAGGGAAGTTTTCTGTCACTATTTCTTCAAACAGGTTCTCTATTCCTTTCTCTGATTCTTCTACTTCCAGTATCCATATAATGCGAATGTTGTTACGTTTTGTATTGTCCCACAGCTCCCTTAAACTTTCCTCCCTCTTTTTAAATTTTTTTTTTCCATTTGCTGCTCTATTTGGGTGTTTTTCTCTACCTTGTCTTCTAAGCCACTGATTTGGTCTTCAGCTTCTTCTAATCTACTATTTGACCATTCTAAGGTATTTTTCATAACAGCTATGTCATTCTTTATTTCCTCTTGATTTTTATGCATAGCTTCTACCTCTTTTTTTAAGCTGAAGTAGTTCCCAGTGAGCTCTTCATAATTCTCATTACGTTGCTTGTAGTTCTCACCAAATTGTTTAATCACCCTTAAAATCATTGCTTTGAAATCTTTATCTGACAAGTTGCTGTCTTCCATGTCCTGTAGTTCCTTTTCTGATGATTCCTCTTTTTCTTTCCTTTGGGTGTTTTTTCTTTGTCTCCCCATTTTAGCCGTCTGGTAGCTCTAGACCAGGTGAGGGATGTTTGGATGTGTAAGCAGCTCACTGTATATTAAATAAGGCTACTGTGCCTCCCAGACTGTTCTGTTGTGTGTTGCCTCTTGCCTGCTGTGGATCCTGGAGGATTGACTACTGGGGGCTGGTATTGGTGTGTCCTGGTAGGTGCTGCTGCTGGATCACGTGGGCCCCTCTGGAGCTATGTTCCTAGCTGGTTGCTGGTGCCACCTGTAGCTGAATAGCTCAGGCCCTGTTGGAGCCACACTCCCTGCCCATACCGTGGGCAGCTGTGTTGCACAGGCCTAACTGGAGCCCTGGCTCCCCACCAAGCTTGTGGGCAGCTGGGTTGTACAGGCCCCGTTGGAGCCCCTGCTTCCCTCTGATCCCATGGGGAGCTGGATCACGCAGTCCCTTTGGAGACCCGACTCCACGCCTATCTTGTGGGTAGCTGGGTCGCACAGGCCTTTCTGGTGACCCAGCGCCCTGCAAGTCCCACGGGCAGCTGGATCACTCAGTCCCTTTGGAGACCCAGCTCCACGCCTATCTTGTGGGTAGCTGGGTCGCACAGGCCTCTCTGGTGCTCCAGTTCCCAGCAGGTCCCGCGGGCAGCTGGATCGCACAGTCTCTTTATCTGCTCTACTATTGATTCCTTATAATGTATTCTTCATTTCTGACAGCTACTTTTTTATGTTTTCTATCTCAATTTTAATCTTTCCTATCTTTTTCTTGAAGTTCTCACTATGTTCCTCTATACTTCCCCTACGTTCATTGAGCATCCTTATAACCAGTTTTGAACTCTGCATCTGGTAGATTGCTTGACTCTATTTTGTTTAGTTCTTTTCCTGGTGTTGTGTTCTTTTCTTTCATTTCAGACCTGTTTCTTTGTCTCCTCATTTTGGCTGCCTCCCTGTGTTTGTTTCTATGTATGAGATAGAGCTGCCATGTCTCCTGGGCTTAGTAGAGTGGCCTTATGTAGTAGGTGTTCTGTAGGGTCCAGTGACACAGCCTCCCCTATCACCAGAGCTGAGTGCTTCAGGTGCACCCCCCGTGTGTACCTCCTATTGTAGTTGAGCCTTGATTGCTGTTGGCACATCACTGGGAGGGACTACCCCCAGACCAGTCGTTGCATGAACTGGCTGCAACAACCATGGAGGATCTGCAGTGCAGGGGCCAACCCCAGGGAGCAGGAGTTGCTTCAGCAGGGCTCTTATGCCCCTGAATTTGCCCCTTGAGTGTGTCACTCATGGAGGTGGTTGAGTGGTGGTTCGACGTGTTCTGAAACTGTCCACCAGGTACACTTGCTCTGGAACCTCCCAGGAGGTACTGGCCAAGGTCAGCCTCCACCTGTGCCCTGCCTGAGGCCACCCAGCATGAGCTACAGAATGATCTGCAGATGGCTGCTACTCATGCTGGTCTTAGAGGTGCCCAAGAGAGGCCAAGCTGTGCACCAAGGATGGCTGCTGCTACTGTCAGGCCTGGAGCCACTTAGCAAGTGGTATGGGGTACACAGAGGCCAGATGCTGCTTGTTTGAGAGATTTTAGGAAAGTCCAAAGCATGAGCCAAGACAGGCTGTTTATATGGAAAAGCCCCTGGAAATAGTTTGGGTAGGTCCACAAGTTGGGTGGGGCAGGATCTCAGGGAACCACCAGGGCAGGACGAACAGTGATAGCCAGGTCGATGGAGTCTCAGAGATAGTGCCCACCTGATGGTTCTGTCGGGGGAGGGCTCAGCAAAGGAACAATTCTGTCAATACTTCTGTCTGTGAGAAGGCTGCCCCTCCAGCTCTCACCTTGATGCCAGACAATTCAGTTCCCCCCCTTATGTCCCTGGTGCCCCAGTGCTGGAGTTTAGAGTGAGTGAGTTCAAATCCATGCACAAGCCCTTTAAGAGGAATGCCTAGGACTCCAGCAGCCACAATCCCCACTGGTCTTCACAACCAGAAGTTATTGGACTTCTCTTCCTGGCACTGGAACCCTGGGGTGGGGTCCTGGGGTGGGGATGGGACCCCTCATTCCTCAGAGGGGACCTACGCAGCTGAGATGTCCCTCCCGATTTTTAACCGCCACAAGTGGGAATGGGACCAGCCCGTTCTGCATCTACACCCCTCCTACCTGTCTTGACGTGGCTTTTTCTTTTTATCCTTAGTGATAGGACTCTTTTCAGGTAGATATTTTACATTCTCAGTGACGGCTGTTCTGTAGTTCAGTTGGGATCTTGATGTGGTTGTGGGAGGAGGCGAGTACCACATTTACCTACACTGCCATCGTGACTGGCGCTCCCAGAAATTCTTAGTGACAATGAAATAGGGACCCATTTATTCACTTTGTACCCTTAATAATGAGAAGATAGCTACATCTTTCACAAGGAAAACCGAAAGGCGGTGCCGGAAGGGAAGAACTTGGCACAGGCAGGCAGACGCGGCCATACTGCCCGGAATCCTCCGGCCAGCCCACTCTGGAGTCAGCTTCTTCCAGAGTCACCTTCGCTACGGTTTTTCACAGCACTCGCCATTACTGTGGCCATGGCTGTAAACAGTGGCCAGGCAGTAGCTGTGTGCAAACTGGCTTCATTAAAATTGGGTTTCATAAAAGATAAAAAAGGTTATTTCTGAAATTTTTGTTTGAAACCCTGTTTCCAATGAAATTATCACTATGGCATTTGCTTCTCAATTTTTGATCGGTCAAGGTTCACTTGAATCAAAATAGTTATTATTTCTTTTATGCCATAACCTTGAGAAGTCATATAGCCTATGGTTAAAGCATAAACTCCAAACTCTGATCACCTGGATGGGATCACAGCTCTTTCATCTACCACTTTGTGATGTGGATCAAAGTACTTAATACCCTTTGCCTCAATTTCCCCATCTGCAAGTGGGTATAAAAGTAGAACCTACTTCCTCGTGTCCTGAGGATTAAATTAGTTAATTTATGTTAATTGTTCAGTATATTGCCTGAACCATAGTAAGCACTATTTAAATTATATTATTTTTTAAAATATTTTTTCTTTATTAATTTTAGAGAGAGAAGGGAGAGGAGAGAGAAATAAAAACATCAATGAGATAGAAACATCGATTGGCTGCCTCCTGCATGCCCCCCACTGGGGATTGGGCCCACAACCTTGGCATGTGTCCTGACCGAGAATCAAACCAGCGACCTCTTGATGCATGGGTCGACACTCAACCACTGAGCCACACCAGCTGGGCTTACGTTATAGTATTATTATTAAGCATTTTGGAAATCCACTGTGGAAAAATAAATCATGAGCTATCAGCTCACCTGCAAAATGTATCTAGAACCTGACCACTACATACCTCCTTCATTTCTGTCCCTCCACTGCCTCTTGTTAGGACTGTTGCAGTAGCCTCCTAACTGTTCCCCTGCTTCCCCTCTTGCAACCTGAATGGTCATTTCAGCTGCTAAGTCACATCATACCAGTCTTCTGTTCTAAATGCTTCTTGGTCCATCATCTCCTTCAAAGTACAAGGCCCACCTGCCATCTGGCCTCATCTCCTGCTGCCCTCCCCTCACCCCTCTGCTCTAGCTACTGGCATCTTGGTAGTTCCTTTAACAGCTTAGCTTGTTGCTACTCAAAACCTATATACTTTCTGTTCTGTTTGCCTGAGAATGTCATTTCCTAGACATCTATGAGAAGGGTGGCTTCTACTTCATTCGATTTTTATTTAAATGTCATCTTACCTGAAGTGGACTTCTCTGAAATAACTTGTCCTTTCCTATTAGGCTTACCCTAACCTGCTTTCTCTCCATACAGTGGACTGATTATCACCTGACATAGTATATGCTCATCTGTTTATTGATATATCTTTGTCTCTCCCCAACTAGCATAAAAGGTCCATGAGAACAGGTATCTTGTTTTATTCACTGCTGTTTTACAAGTTCTCAAAATGGTGCCTACATATAGTAGATGCTCAATAAATATGTGTTAAATCATTTAATGAACTGGAGTGGATGATATGGTGGTTTATATTTGTCAAAGCACTTCTACATATAATTTAATGACTCCTACAAAGTAGATTTCACAGGGGGGGGGGGGCAAATTTCTTGCATTCACACCTATAAAGAATAAGTCAGATCCTCCCAAAATTTCTATAATGACAGAAAACAGATCATTGCTTTCATTTTGGTGATAGTTTTATGGGTATATGCATACGCCAAAACTCATCACATTTGTACATTTAAATATGTAAAACTCATTATATATTATTTTATCTAATAAAGCTGTTTTGAAAAAAAAAAAAAAAAGAAGTTAAATAACTTGCCTAAGGTCACACATTTTTGTGGCAAAGTTTGACTACAGTCCACGTCCACACACACCTCTTATTTTCTCCCAGATCCCTGCATTGCCCACCAAGGTGATGACTGAGGCTTGACAATAACATTCACTGCGTACGTATTCCTCTGTGTTGAAAGGGAACTTCGATTTTACCATTTGGACATGTTTTCTAGCACTTACATAAGGTTCCATCCTTTAAATTAAGTGAAAATCATATAGCCAAAAGGAATTGGATAGCATTTGAGGGATCGCAGGTTTACAGAAATTTTAGATGAGCAAACTGAGACAATTAAATGGTTTGACCGAGGTCATCGAGGACAGCAGCTTTGGCACAGGGATTAGAAATTGGATAACCCTGAATTTTGTTTTTCAGCATAAAAGCCACATTTCTCCTCCCTCTGCTCTTTTTCTAAGGTACTGAAACTATGTTTCTCAATTCCTTTGTGCATGCTTTCGTTTTCTCTCTTGTGAATGAAGCATTCTAAATGTCTTCCGGCATGTACTCGACTCACTATTATGCTCTTTTTTTTTCTTTCTTCAATTTACCATGTAAGAGAGGAAAACAATATCAATAGTACTGAAGTCAGTAAAAATATCTATCAGCAAGATGTGCATGTTAGATTAAGTTAAGGCTGAAATTCCACCTATTGTGATCAAAGGTGCCACATTTTAATTAATAAATCTGTTTCTATCAAAGGAATTGCTCTCAAATTAATCAATATATTTCCATTCAAATAGACACATTTAAAATTTTTTTCCTGCTGTGTACAACTGAGAATTGAGTTAATGCTCATTGACAGATACAAAGACAGACAAGACAGAACAAATACACAAGTATTTTGTAATGCAAGGAAAGCATACCATTTTTGAGATCCTTAAGATTGTTTTCGTGTTGTGAATTATCACAGAATCTTTACCTTTTAACTTTAAATTTATTGATTTATCCCATTATTACACTTATATTCCAAAACCCTTGGTCAAATAATTTATAATTGTGATTTTAAGTGTATTTGGATACTACCAAAGGATGTATTTGGTGAATTCTTTCACAGTGGTAATAATTACTCCTTGGTTTGTCTATTAGGAGAAATTGTGTGTGTGTGTGTGTGTGTGTGTGTGTGTGTGTGTGTGTGTATACATACATACACACATATGATTTTTTTAGATTGGGACACCATTTTCTATTATATTTGCAAACATCACTAAGTGATCTAAGACAAGCATATTCTGGCAGAGAGGAAAGAAGCAATGGAAAATTAAAACTCCATTCTGCTTTTTTTTCCATTTGCATCATGCCTCACATCTAAACAGACACTAGTATTTTTTCTTGAGCCTAGCTGTGAATGTTGAAAATTTTTATCTTTTCTTTGGAATTTGGAAACTAGATACTATCGGTAGGAAGTTGCTAATGAAAATTGATGCTTTTGCTTCTGGCCAAGCATATCACAAAGATCTTGGATGTAACCCCACTTTGTGTACAAAACACGCCTTATAAAACCAGAGAAGGTGTTGCCGAGGGTGGGTTGGTTGTATCTGCGTCTGAACAAGTCCTGCTGGACTGCCAGATAGCACTGTGACCGAACGCTGTGTGTGTCTGCAAAATGCTAAAGATCCTGTGCAGTTGTTATGTTTGTTACAATTTTCCATTACGATTGTAACAATACTCTAAAAATTATTTGGTTAAAAAAGAGAAGTCTGAATCTTATACGAGTATTTTTATCATTACTGATGGCATTTGGGCAGCGTCTCGTCTGGCTTGCGCGGCGGTCTTCAGCCATCACTGGCACTCTTCTGAGCCTGGATCGCCCAGCGCTTTAGCTTACGCTCCCAGGTTTTATGAAATCCCCTCCCAGCTACTGTCACATCAGGACAAAATGGTTTGAAAGAGCTGTCTGTACGCACTGTCTCCAGTCCCTCTCCCGTGGTTTCCCTTGAACCTATCCATTCAGACCTTCAGTCCCACCACTCCACAGAAACAGCTCTGGCCAAGGTCACAGTGGTCTCCACGTGTTAACCAGCCCTTTGTGCTTGACCTGCCAACACCTGACTCACTAGACCACTTCCTGTCCTTCAGACACGCTTTTCTCTCGGCTTCCTGGACACCTCTGCCTCTCAGTTCTCCTCCTACTGCACCGACTGCTCCTCCTTCATCACCTTTGTTGGTTCCCTCTCATTTTCTCACCTATAAGCATTGGCCTCCGCCCCAGACCTCATCTGTTCTTACCTATACCAGCCCTCCAGGTGGTCTAATCTAGTCCTGTATGATTGTGTTAGTGTGGGCAGTGATATCAAAATACCATAGACTTGGTAGCTTAAACAGCAGACGTTTAAGTCCTTATAGTCTGGAGGCTGGAAGTCCAAGGTCAGGGTGCCAGCATGCTCGGGTTCTGGTGAGGCCTCTCCTCCTGGCCTGCAGATGGCCGTCTGCTCACTGTGTCCTCACATGGCCTTTCCTTCACGAAGAAAGAAAGTGGGCAAGCTCTCTGTTGAGTCTTCTTATAAGGGCAATAATCTCATCATGAGGGCTCCACCTACAAGGCCCCATCTAAACCTGATCACCTGCCAAAGGCCGCACCTCCAAATGCCATCAGATTGGGAGTTAGGGCTCCAACAAGCTCTCAGTCTGCAATAATGCCCATGATCCTTCTGGCTGGGGCCTCCCGCCTGAGGTCCCGATTAATATCTTAGATTGCCTACTGGATATCTCACCCTTAATAGGATAAAAAATGAACTTCTAATTCCAACAAAATCTGTTCCTCCCAATGTCATCCCCATCTCAGTCATTGCCACCCCATCCTGCCAGTTGCCCATGCCAAAACCTTGCCATTCCCCTTGACTTCTTTTTAAATCTCATTTCCTATCCAATCTGTCAGGAAATCCTAGTCACTCTACTTTCAAAAATCCAGATCTAACCACTTCTCATCATCTCCAGCACTCTGCCCAGGTCCAGCCCACCGCAATCTCTCTCCTGGATTATTGCCTTAGGTTCCTAGGGTCTAACAATTTTAGTCCTGTCCCCTATGGTCAGTTCTTAGCACAGCAGCCCTGGTAAATAGATCTCACTTCGTGACACCTCTGCTCATCACCCTTTGTTGGCTTCCCAGCTCATTATGAGTACAGGAAACTACGCGGTGTGACCACTTGCTAACTTCAGCCCGTTTGCCATCTCACTCATTTTCCTCCAAACACACTAGTCCTTTGCTGTTTCTGGAACACAACAGGCATACCCCTGCCTCAAGAGAACTTGCCACTCCCTCTCCCCGGCTGGCTCCTCACCCAGATATCTTTGAGCCTTGCTCCCACACTTCTTTCAAATATCTCATCAGCAGGACATCCGACACAGAATAAAATAGCAATCCACCCACTCCCAGCCCATGCTGTGCCCCCACACCCTGCGTTATTTTGTTCCCTGTTGTTTGGCACACTCCTACACTTTCTTGTCTGCGAGTTTATTGTCTATTGTACAGCAGTGGAAGTGAAGACCTTGGAGCTTACCATTGCGTCCCAGCCTTCAGAAGACTGTGTGTCACACAGGTCCTCAGGAACTATTTCTAGAATGATTGAAATTCATCTTTTGTGGCACTAATTCTGCGTAAGTGAATGCAGTGCTGCTACTCTGTGACTCTAGCACAGCCCTGAGTTTCATCGACGTTCCTCTTTCCCTGTAGCTTTCATCCAAGGATCAAAATAACCATTCAAGCTGCTTTGCTTTTCATTGTTTTAACTTGCATAAGCACACTGTGAAGGTTGAATGACTTGTCCTGTGGGAAAGGGACATACTCCATTATTCTTCCTTTTCCTATGCTTGTTATAAAGCATAATGTTGGTCTGTCAGTTGGATCAATATTATAGAAGATAAAGCCAAGAGAATGCAAGATGCTTCTAAGTCATCGTAATCTGGGTTAGGTCTTGTTTCTCCAGGTTTCTTCCAGCCTGGGGTATCTGTTCAATGGGCGAGATGATGGGGCACCAAAGACAACAACTTTGCTTGATTTATTCCTTAGCTAATAAAGCAGCTGGAGACTACAGTGCTTGTGTCCCAGTGCTTTGAGGAGGAATGCAAACAATTGTCATTTTGATCTCGAGGCATTTAGAGAGGACTCTTACCTGTGAAAGGAGGGAGAAGAGTTATTTATGGTGAACCTGGACGCAGGAGTTGTCTTTTACAGGCTGTGACAGGGGAGACTGGGGCCTAGATCTGAGCAGGGGCACTTTGTCATTGCCGTCCCTCCCCACACCCCTCCGACATTTGTTCTTGACTGATCTCCTGGTGGAGAATAGAAGCTGCTCTGAAAAGCAGCACTGAAACGTCAAAGGGAAATGTGGAGGGGCTGTAGGCATGTGTGATGTCTCGAATGCTGCTTCAGGAAGGACCAGAGGGGAACAGAAGGGGAAGGTCCAGTGAAAAGTCTCTCTGGGTCTTTCGAGGGCAGATCAGGAGCTCAGTGTGGCGAGTGCAGCCCTTCCTTAGAGTCCCTGAGCCGGGGCGGGGCAGCTGGGGGAGACCTGCTCGCTGTGACCCTCCTGCACCCGGAGTTCCAGTGGCAGTGACCCTCTCCTTTCTCACTTGCTCTTAAAGCAAGAAGTGGCATACAAGGGTCTGCTCCACAACAGTTAGAGAGGGAAAGCCCCCTTCCCCACCAGGACAGGTGCCACCAAATGACCCAGATCAGAACACTTGACTGTTCTGTCTTCTGGCCTGCTCACAGCTGTGACCCTGAGCACCCAGCCTGGGCCCTAGAGACCTGGGGCGCTTTCCTCTGCCATCCCTCTGGGTTCTCCTAGACAAGAGCTGTCTTGGGGACCCATTTATTCTCTGGCCAGGGCTGAAAGAAGGACACTCCTGCTCTCTCCACAGGGGCAGGGTGTGAGAGAGGCAGAGGCAGCAGACCCAGGGGAGGCTTCCAGGTATTCCACACCCTCTGGCATGGGCCTGAGGACACAGGAGGAGAGACGCGGGGCAGCGGGAAGACACAGGGAGGGGACGTAGGCGGGCAGCCAGGGACAAGCCTCAGATGGGACTCACCCTGCTCACGCTGTCACTGCCCACTTCAGGCTGGAGTCCGTGTGGATTTTCCTGGGAGTGTCCACTTGGCAGCTGCAGCCTGGATGGCGGAGGGAATTTTATAACAGCCCCAGAAAAGTCTCTTGAAAGCTCCAAGGAATCAGATAGCGAACACATAACAATAGCAGTCATAGGAAAATTTTAAATTTTAAATTAGTACCAAAAGCAGTTCTCCGTGGTGTAAAGTGTGGAGTCCTAAAAGCAGATCAGCATGACTCAGCCTTTCCCACTAACAGAAAACCAAAAATAAAGTAACCAAATCTCTGGAGAAGTAGAGGACACTCAGGTACCCGCCTCCATTAGGACTACTCAAAAATAGACACAAAATCACCTGTTGATGGAGGGGACGTGCCCCAGCTCGGATACAAGATGCGAGAAGGCTCTATTCCGGGCTTTGACGCCGGTGTTCCGAGACGTGTGTCGCTGTGTCACACACGCTTGCCCGGGCCAGGAGCACAGCGGCTCGTCCACTGTTTGTCTAAATAGCTTTAAAGCTATAAATCAGGCTAACAAACCGTTAGATAAAATATGTTCTGTCCTCGTCCTTTGACAAATACACTTCCATAAAACGACCTGGAAAGCCAGGTTTGATTTCGGAATTCTCACATTTTCTCAGAGTTCTGTGCTGGATGATGAGACAGAGAAGGGTCCTCCTCATCCCCAGCCTGCAGCAGCCTTTCCCCTCCTCATTCCACCTCCAGCTCCCTTCATGTTGCACACACGCGTGTTGCCCACCCACAGGGGCAAGCGCCCCCACACGCCCTGCAAGCAGCCCTGCCCTGACCGCCCTCAGTACCTGGAGTGCATGCACCAGTGTTGGGGGCGGGGACCCTAAAGTGTAGTGCCTGAGACAGGGCCCTTCCCCACACTCCCACAGCCCACACTTTGACCTTCACACTCCCAAGCCCTTCGCTTCCATCAAGTCAAATCACAGACATTAAGGGAAGCTGTGTCCAGCCCTGGCCGGTTTGGCTCAGCGGTTAGAGTGTCTGCCGATGGACCAATGAGTCGCAGGTTCGATTCTGGTCAAGGGCATGTACGTCGGTTACGGTTCGTCCCCAGCCCTGGCTGGGGTTGTGCGGGAGGCAGCCAGTCGATGTGTCCCTTTCACGTCGATGTTTCTTTCTCTCTCTTCCTCTTTCTCCCTTCCCACTCTATCTGAACAAAAAAATGGGAGGGGAAATGTCCTCGGGTGAGGATAAAAACAAAAAGAGAGAGAGAAGCTGTGTCCGGCCAGTGTGGCTCAGTGGTTGAGTGTCGACCCGTGCACCAAGAGGTCGCTGGTTCGATTCCTGGTCAGGGCACCCTGATTCCAGGTTGTGGGCCCCATCCCCAGTGGGGGCATGCAGGAGGCGGCCAATCGATGATCTCTCTCTTCGATGTTTCTCTCTCTCCCTCTCCCTTCCTCTCTCTCTAAAATCAATAAAGGGGGGAAAATTTTTAAAAAAAAGAGAGAGAGAGAAAAGCTCTCGTTCCTCTGAGTGCTGCGTTGGATGGATTAGGTAACTTTATGTTTTTGGGTCACACAGGAGATACACAAGTCTATTTTTTAAAGACCAGTGAGATATGAATTCCCTGAACTGCCCACACCCTCTTTCTCACCACTGTCTAGAAAAAGTTCTGAGCCTCCCCCTCAGACACCTAAGAAGAAGCTGAGAAGAAGCAGCCCAGGAGAGGAGCAGCGGCTGGTCAGGACGTGCCTCACCCTCCCGGTCGGCCAGTTTCTCTCTGTGGCCTTCTCCTTGGGGGAACAGAAAAGCAAGGAGTAAAATTTGAGTGTTCCTGAAATATTCCTCAGTGGTTGCCTGTGGCCAGAGTATCACCCTCGAACCGAAGCACCCCCATTTCAGGCCCCATAACACGAGTGGGTGAACCGCTAGGCCTAAGGGTGGCAGAGACCAGTTGTTCACAGACTGGTGCTCGTTTTCCCCAAAATAGTTCCCTGAAGTGCTAGAGAACGGATGAGTTCCGCGAGAGTTACACACTGAGAGGGACTGGACTTGCTGGGGACGAGCACCCCTGTGGAAGGCAGAGTACAGAAAGGCAGGAGACGAGGGGTGGCCCCCAGGAATGAGGGTGAGAAAGGGAAGATGTGGGAAGAGAGGCACAGTAGACAAACCTCTTTGGAGTCCAGGCATCCCACATGTCCTATCTTTCAAACATGAGCTTGAAAAAGTAGAGGTTCTGTCCTATGAAATGGAATCCCACAGATATGGGTCTACTGACACTTATTTACAATGTTTATCATCAAGGATGGCTTCTATTTTTTTGTCATTAGCATGACTTAGGTATAAAAATATAAAGAGGTGCCAATGTTTCCATTTACCCTGAAAGTTTCCTCTGGAAATTCTTGGTGATCCTGATGTTTGTCTACCAGAGGAGAAAAGAAGTTTATCTACGGACACCCCCCTCTGTCTTTTTCTCCCAGCTTGAGAACCAAACAGGATGTACCTTTTCAGGTAGAATAATTTCTACATAATAATAGAAAATAAAAGAAATTCTGAACAGTAAAATTCCTAACACTATATATTGGTGTGTTGTTTAAAATCTCTATGTAATTATATAAAATCTAGCATTTCATACTGAAAACTTTTCTAAGGATGTATTCGTTGATCCATAATAATTACTGGTTATTATTATGTAAAATACTAATAATTTAGCAGAGAAGAAAATAAATTTCAGATTAACTCAGATGGTTTCTCACTAATGTCCATACTCTCTGAGCCTAAATCTGCTAATCAGTGTGATTGAAGGAAATGCAGGATATATAATCTCCTAGTCGGGGTGGTTATAGACTTTGATTTAGCCACTCTTTCTGATACTTTGAAAACATGCATTGAAACTTGTGAAAGTCACACTTTTCATATCCCTAAAAGGCCAGTTAATTTTTTTTTTTCTGGAACCATGATCATTGTATTTTTATACTTTTGTTCTTATCTTTTTTAAAAAAAAAACCTCCTTCTTTCTTTTGTGGCCTTTACTCCTTGCTTTGTATTATAAAATTTCTATACCTACTCTTTTATCAAAAGCCAAGGAAAAACTTCCAAATTTCCATAACAACATCCAGGTTTAAGCTCCTGGGAAACAGCTGGGTGCTCTGTGGAATCAATGTTATTTAGACAGCATGATTTGGGCATTCTTTCTTTTAAAATGATTTATTGTTCAATTTTTTTTTTTAATGAATAAAAGTACAGAAAACAAAAGATAATAGACATTACCAAAATTAAACAGATATTCTCATCTGTTTAACACCTGAGAGGCAGCATGCACAACGGTCAAGATCACTGGGTATGTCACGCAAATTACTTCTCTTCGCCTCAATGTTCCTCATCTGTAAAATGGGGGTAATTATAGTAGCAATCTCATAAAGACGATTAAGTGAGTTAATATTTGGAAAGGGTTTAGATCAGTGTCTGGCACATAACAAGTGCTATGTAAGTTGTCAAATTTTTAAAAGTATGTTTCTATCATTGCTTTGGACCTCTTACATTTTTAAAGGAAGAAAATGTGGTAAAACCCCACCTCCCTTCCTCCCTGCCTCTTTCTTTCTCAGAGCTAAACACATGCTGAAGTCGGAGGGTATGATTGCCATGCAAATGTTGGCGCTTCTACTATATTTGCTGTATTCATAAAGAATATATATTCCTGTCTTGTGTGTCATAAAATCTTACATAAATGGGATCATACTGCATGTATCCTTTTGTAACTTTCTGTGTTCACTCAACTTTAGGGTTTGAGGTTTATCCATGTTGATGGATGTGGTTCTATTCTATTCATTAGAACTATTGTTTACTATTCCATTATACAAATAAACCACTGAGAATAAATCAATGAGAAATGGAGCTATAATGAGCATCCTGGGACAAGTGCCCGCACCTGTGATGGACAATTTAAAAGAAGTAGCCAGATGATGGGATACATATCTTCAGCTTTACCAGGTGTCCTAAAGTGATTTTGCAAATTTACACTCCTACCAGCAATGAATAACAGACTCCATTATTCCAAGACCACATCAATACTTGAGGATATTAGATTGAGTCACTTTTGACTATCTGATAGGTATAAAATAGTATTCATTGTTTCTATTTTTAATCTCATAATTACTAGTGAAGTTGGTCATTCTAATGTTTATTGACTGCTGGGATTTTTTTCCTGTATGACTTGCCTATTCATATCCAATTTTTGGTTATTCATTATTGCCCATTTTCTAGTTTCTTATTGATTTATAGGGGTTCTTTAATTATTCACAATACTAATCCTTGATAGAGCATGTGATTTGTAAATATCTTCTTTCAAACTGTAGTGTGTCATCTTTACTTTGTTTATAGTGTCTTTTGCAGTACAGAATGTTCATTTTAATGTGGTATAATTAAGCAACATTTTTTCTATGTTTTATGATTTTTGTTTCTTTTAAAAGTCTTTTCCTATACCAATGTGCTAGGAGACAATACCCATGTTTTGTTTTGTTTTTAAAGTTTCATAGCTTAGCTGTTCACATATAGGTTTTTAGCCCATCAGGAATTTATTTTACTTATGGTATGAGGAAAGAATATATTTTTTACTTTTTTCATGTGGAGTACCAATTTCCCTGGTCCTATTTATTGAATAGTCATTTTTCCAAGGATGTGTACCACTGCTCTGTCATATAGATTAAGCTTTCATAGAACCCGTGTTTTTTTCTAGGCTCACTATTTTGTTTCATAGCCCTATTTGTTCTATCCCTTTGCCAAACCCACACTGTTTTAATAGTGTTGGTATATGGTAGAGCAAGCCCCCCCTTCTACTGTGACCTTCAAAATTACCATATTGTTGTTATAAGTGGTCTATTTTTATTAAACTATATTTTCTAATTTTTTTCTAGTATTTGGGTTACAGTTGATTCTATATATTTATTTTATATCAGTCATTGATTCCTTATTAGTTCTAATAGTGTGTCTGCCTGTTTTCTTGGATTTTCTGTTATATCATCAGAGAATAACCAGTGGTTTGATTATCCTTTCTAATCCTTATGCCCTTTATTTCTTTTTCTTGTCTTAACTGTGCTAGTCAGGACTTCAGATGCAGTGATAGCAAAAATTCTGAGTTTAAGGAGAGTGCTTCTAATGTTGAATCATTTAGCATTATGTTTTTTGAGTTTTGGTGGATTCCTTTTATCAAATTAAGAAAGTTCTCTTTAATTCTTAAATGGTTGGGTTTTTTAAATATGAATGTGTTTGGGGTTTTTCTTAACATTTTTCTGACACTATCAAGATTATTGTATAGTTTCTTTTATTATTGGAGAATGTATTGGGACTAGACTTTCTAGTGTTAAACCATCCTTGCATTCCTGAGATAAACTCTTATTGTCATGTATTCTTTCATACATTGTTAGATTTGCTTTACTAATATTTTATTCAGGGGGTTGCATTTACATTTAAAGTGCTTTCTATTTCTACCTTTCTAATATTCAGCCTTATAAAGTGAGTTCATACTGCAATGCTTAATTTAACCAATAGAAGAGAGAATTCAATTACAATTGTAGTATACCCACAATCACCTATAGTGCATCTCACAACATTGTCTTACAATATTTTCTGCCTTAATTTTTGAGTAACCTTTAAGACTAAATTATTGTCTCAGTTGATGTTGTTGCAAGTTCTGTAGTGATTTGGTGTTAAGATTCTTTATAGATAACTTTCTAGCAATCCATGTAAAAGGGCAGGAGGAGCCATTGGGATGAATAGGATCACAGCACCAGAAATTAGTATCTTTGACATTCATGTCTTCAACACAACTTGAATTAGAAGTCATCAACAAATTCTTCAAGGCATTTTTTACGGAAATGCTGACTTCAATGGTATTACCATTTCATTTGATAATATAAAGCAAGGTTCAGATCCCTATAAATAAATAATTAACTTTCATACTGAATTTTATGTTTCTAACTTTATATTCTGATTTTTTTTTTTAATCCTCACCTGAGGATATTTTTCCATTGATTTTCAGATAGAGTGGGAGGTAGGGTGAGAGAGACACATCAATTGTTTGCCCCCCGCACAACCCCAACCATAGCTGGGAATCAAACCACAACCGAGGTATGGGCCCTTGACCGGAACTGAACCCTTTGGTCCATGGGCTGACACTAACCACTGAGCCAAACCCACCAGGGCTATATTCTGACTTTTATTTATTTATTTATTTATTTTTAATTAATTTATTTATTTTTGTTACAGATGTTTCTCCTTTTTCCCCCCAGATACCCTCCTCCCTATCCTGCCCCCTACCCCCCCCCCAAGCATTGTTGTCTATGTCCATTGGTTACAAATACATGCATATAATTTCTTTGGTTTATCTCATCCCTTCCCCCAGCCCCCCTCCTCTGAGGTCTGTCAGTCTGAACTGTACTCATTTCTATGTCTCTATATTCTGATTTTTAAAGGGATCCCTCAAAACTGTGTAAGCTTCAGGCCCCATAAAACCTGGATTCATCACTGCCGTCAAGGTGATTAATTTTTTAAAATCTAGTCCCTTTTTGTTTTATAACATTACTTTGTAACTTAACAAAATATGCATTTTTTTCATTGCCATATTCATTTAGAATTCCTTTTAATAACAATGTAGTATTCCAATGAATAGGTTTATGAAATGAATGGATTTATTAAATGAATCCCGTAATATTAGAACTCTCCCATATTATTCTTATAAATGACACTTTATTAAGATCCTAGTAAATACATCTTTGTGCATAAATGTGTAGAAGTAGAATTACTGGCTCAAACCATATGTATATTTTGGGAGCTTTTGACACATATTGACAAATAGCCCTTCAGAGAAATGGTATCAATTTACTTTCCCAGCAATGGTATGTGAAAGAACTTATTTTCCCAACCCTTGTCAGCACTGTGTATTTTATTTTAAAACATTTGCCAATTTCATAGGTGTAAAATATTTATGTTTTTAATATTTATGTTTTTCTTATTAAGTTGAAAACTGTTAGTTTCCATCAGAAAGTATTATAAGAACTCTTTCTATTTTTAAGGCATTAGCATTTGCCATAGTGGTAATACAAATATTGATTTACATAATCTTACGTTGGATTTGGAGAAACTGAGTAATTTAGGTCGTATGGAATTGTGCCTGTGGAAAATGCTGTTTAGGGAAATTGTAGAAGGCATCCCAGAAGGCAAGCACACATCGATTAACATGACTGCATTACAGAGAGAATTGAATTCATTTCAACCAAAAGATATCTGAGCATCTACTGTGTACCCAGTACTCTACTATATATTACCATCTATATGATGAATACAACTAATATTAATGCAGAATTAAAAGCCATGCTTTCAGTTTCAGTAAAACACAACGTAAACACACATGTGAGAAAAATTAATTCCTCAAATCTTAATGAAGGTGATGGAGGAGTGGTTGAGTGAGATCATTCAGAGGAGGTAATGTGGGTGACAAGCAAAGAAGCGGTGGGGAAGTCACCCGAGCCAGTGAGTGGTAAGTTCTCAGAGCAGCAAGAGGTCTGGGACAACCACAGTGCTCTAGGAATGAGGCCTGCTGTGGGTAGTATGTCGGAACAGGAGGTCGAGGTCTGTATTAGTCTATTCAAGCTGCTATAACAAATTACCATAGGCTGGGTGTCTTAAGCAACAATGTATTTCTCACAGTTCCAGGGGCTGGGAAGTTCAACATTAAGGTGCTAGAAGATCTCGTATCTGGGGGGAACATGTTTTGCAGATGGCTATCTTCTGGTTATATCCCACATGGAGAAAGGGGGGAGAAAGAGAGAGAGAGACAGAGCACGTGCGAGCGAGAGAGCTCTCTGTCTCTTTTTGTAAGAGCATTAATCTCATCACAGGGCTCCACTCTCATGACCTAATTACCTCCCAGGGTCCCACCTTGAAATACAGTCACATTGGGGATTCAGGTTTTAACATGAATTTTGGAGAAACAAAAACATTCAGTCCACAGCAAGGTCACACTGTGAAAATCCTTGCATGTCATATTAAGATAACGAACATTTTGGACGATATCCCACATTCTGGAAATGTTCTGAGATTTAAAAGATTATGAGGATGCGTGATGCAAGTGTGACCTGCCAAGTGCACTTAGTTTTTTGTAAAATTGCGACCAAGTGTTCTTGGTAAAAAAAAAAAAAAAAAAAAAAATGCACATTGCCTCTCAGAGCTATGAGGTGGGAGCGCCCTTGAGTGTCCAGGCTTCCCAGAAGGGTTCCAAATGTTGTAGGTTCATTTCTTTCTTTCTTTCTTTAATTTATCTTTATTGTTGAAAGTATTACAGATGTCCCTCCTTTTTCCCCCACTGACACCTCCCTCCCCTGCCTTCCCCACACTGTTGTCTATATCCATTGGTTATGCATATATGCATTTAAGTTCTTTGGTTTATCTCTTCCAGATCCCGTCCCCCTTCCCTCTGAGGTTCGTCAGTCTGTTCCCCATTTCCATGTCTCTTACCCTTTCTGACAGCATGGTGGGACCTGGATAGTATTAAGCTAAGCGAAATAAACCAGTCCAAGAAAGACAAGTATCACATGATCTCACTTATATGTGGAATCTAATGAACAAACTAAACTAACAAACAAAATAGATCCTAAGTCATGGACGCGTGAGGCGGCTTTCAGCTCTCTTGCTGTCCGGGCTCTGTGCCTTGCCCACGGCCCCCCACACGTGCATCGTTTCTAACTGTGCGTCAGCATTTACTCCGCTGACTTAAAGACAGGGGTCTTTGTTCCAAGCTGCCCCCATCAGGCCTCAGCATCGTCACGCAGATGGCCAGGCTCAAGTGTGAGGACAGCTAAGATCAGCCAGACAGGAGGGTTAGAGGAAATGGCTGTGACTAAATGCAGAAATTTATTTAGGCTGTATGCTTCCGGAGAGAGAGTATGGTCCTAACCTAAACACAAAAAGGTCCTTCAAAGTGAGAGGCAAACAAGTGTTTACTTGAGATCAATAAGAATAGCTATTCTGGAATTATTAATTCAGGCATAAGTCCAGACAATGTTCTGATAAGGAGGCAAAGGCAATGGATATTTATGAGAAAGGGAAGGGGAACAATTACATCAGTAGAAGGAAAGCATTTCTATTGGTGCAGATAACATAACATAACATATGATGTTAATTCTAAACAGTGTTTTCAACTTTCAGTCCAGTAGTCATAATAACTGCTTTCTTATTAGCTTTGCAAATAGTTTTGGGAAACATTGTGGCCCTGGGTCCAGTCCAAAGGTTATTTTGTCCTGTTTTTCCATTCCAAGAGTTGAGGTAAGACGTGCGAGGCAGTTCCTCTGGCAGGGCAGCTCCGGCTCCATTTGAACGTGGCTCCGTTTATATTATCATTTACAACTGGTCTGTGGATGGATGGAATTGGAGATATATATATATACATATATATATATATATGTATATATATATATATATATATATATTAAGCCATTTACTAGCTGTAACTTTAGGTAAGTTACTGGGACCTTCTGGGCTTCCTTTTCCCAATCTGTGAAATGGGGCCATGACACTGATCTGATGAGAGAAGCCGTGCTGAATAAGTGCAATACAGTAAGTCCTCCCTCGATGTCATTCATTGGTTCTGCAACTTGAAGTGGAGCGAAACCAGCTTTACCACAGGCTGACTGATACACGTGAACAAGAGTTAAGTTCCTAGGGCACCTCATCAACGTTAGAACGCAGTGTTACTGAGGACCTGCTGTACCTGCATGCTGTTTCTGACACATAGCAGACATCCTATAAATGCATTTCCCTGTCCTCTTTCCGTCTTCATAAAGAAAGATTTTATGATCCAGAGTCCTTCAGATTTCCTCGGCGCGCCTGGAGCCGCCAGCACGGACTCAGCTGGGGAAGCAAGCCAGCGCGTGCTGACTCTCATCACCGCGCCAATAAAACGCCATCGGGTATTAAGAGAATTCCTTCTGAGTTTAAACATTTGTAAATTCCTTTCCGGAACTGAGAAACCAAACTGAATCAGGTGTAAAAAGACTTCTCTGTGTACAAAGGCATCTTCCCCGTCCTTTCCGGATTATCGTGGTCTGGAACTGGACTTGTGTACCCAGCTGGCAGCCGTACCAGCCAGACCCTGAGGTAACCTTAGTTCAGGCCCAATTTTTTTTTCACTCAGAGCCTACAAATTCTATTTAAAGCACACACACGTACAGAATGCAGATGTGGAAATGAAAACCAGGCTCTCTGGGGGCAGGAGGCCATGATATGTGACTGCAGGGAGGCCATAAGTGGCCCGCCGGCAGGAGCCTCGCCCGGGCGTGGTTGGGGCCCAGACCTCAGGAGGGTTTGGGCCTTGTGGTGTGGCACTAGCAATCACGTGGGCAGCCACCACAGCTCCCATTTGGGGCAAAAACGTTGCACGATCTGAGACCAGACAGGCTTGAAAGTTTTTCCTGCACTCTGAAGAACATGTTAGGGCAGGGATATTCTGGAAAACTAACACCATGAGGAAGCTGAGGGGCCAAACTGGGATGGGCCGGAGGGGAAGTTGGGCTGCTCCTGCCGAATGCAAAGGGACTACTCCAGTCAAGGAAACAGCCACTTCAGAAGGCAGTTCTAATGTGTACACAGAGCGGGAAGGAGATCACTGGGCTGTTGACATCGTGTAGCAGGAGCTCTTATAGTTCAGATAGACCCCAAATGAACATTCTTTTTGGATGACGAATACATCATTCATTCATTTATCCATGCGTCCATTCATCCGTTCATTCATTCATTCATCCATTCATTCATTCGTTCATTCGTCCATTCAACATTTACTGAGAACCTACTATGTAGCAAGTTATAGAACACGTACTAAGGATACCACGGTGAACAACATAAAACAATTTAAATTATATTGTTGACCCTTGAACAACGTGGTTTGAAATGCATGAGTCCACTTATACACAGATTTTTTTTCAATAAATTCTGTAGATGTATTTTCTTTTCTGTGGCTTACTTTAGCATAAGAATATAGTATGTAATATGTATCACATGCGAAATATGTGTCAATTGACTTTATACAGGCTGGGCAAAAGTAGGTTTACAGCTGTTCATATGAAAAATAATACAATAATTAAATAGTAATACAAGAATAAACTGTGTTTTGTGCACTCAGTACTGTAAAACTACTTTTGCCCACTCTGTGTTGTCGGTAAGGCTTTTGGCGAACAGTTAGGCTATCAGTAGTTACACTTTGGGGGGGTCGAAAGTTGTGCTCGGATTTTTAACTGTACAGGGATCAACCCCTAACCCCCCCACCCCATTGTTCAAGCATCAACTGTATAGTGAAAAATGCTCCAGAACAGAAATGAAGCAAGGATAGGAGTATGAAATATTAAGGAAAATGGGTGCTGAAATAACTGAGAAGCTGACTTTAATAAATATCCAGCCCAGCCGGTGTGGCTCAGTGGTTGAGCGTCAACCCATGCACCAAGAGGTTGCCAGTTTGATTCCCGGTCAGGGCACATGCCCAGGTTGTGGGCCTGATCCCCAGTTGGGAGGCATGCAGGAGGCGGCCAGTCAATGTTCTCTCTCATCGATGTTTCTATCTCTCTCTCCTTCTCCCTTCCTCTCTCTAAAATCAATAAAGAAAAAAATTTTTTTAAATAAATAAGTAAATATCTAATTGATGGTTTGGATGGATATAAACCTAATCAAAAGTAATTCCTCCCAGAATTTGAGGCTATTTCTCCATTTTTGTTGGTTTCTGAGTTGATGTTGAGAAATCTAATGCCTTTTTGAGTCCTGGTCCTTCTTTTGTGACTTTTCTCAGGGCAGATGGGAACCTGTTTCCCTTACCATCTGGAATATCTCAGTGATGAACTTGAGTGTGTTGAACATTTCATGAATATTTTCAATCTCCAATCTCATGTCCTTTGGTTTCAAGGCCAATTTTCTTATAATACTTTTTGTAAAACTTCTCTGTGTTTCCTGACCTCTTTTTTTTTTTTATCCTCACCTAGGAAATTTTTGCATTTATCTTCAGATAGAGCAGGAGGGAGAGAGGGAGGAAGAGAGAGAGAGAAACATCGATGTGAGAGACACATCGACTGGTTGCCACCCACACGACCCCAACCAGGGCCAGGGACAAACCACAACCGAGGTACGTGCCCTTAGCGGGAACCGATCCCGGGTCTCTCTGGTCCATGGGCCGACGCTCTAACCGCTGAGCCAAACCGGCCAGGGCTCCCTGATCTCTTTTTATCCAAATCTCCATTATTAGGTATTGGAATGCTCTGAAGTAATTCCCTATTTTTCTTATTGGTTTTCACCCTTTTCCCGTCCCTTAGTCTTAAGATTTTATCAACTTTTTCTTTTTCACTGATTCTTTCATTTCTGCCCTCATGGTTCCCAGAGCTCACTCTTGTTCTCCAAATATTCCCCATTTCTTGGACTGTCTCATCTCTTCTGAGTTTCTGTTTTCTGTTTATTTTGGTCTTTTCCTTCACATTAGAGGCTTTTATAAGATGTCTGTTAATCCCAGGTCGTCTGCTCATATGTGAGGACGCATGCGTGTCCTAACTGGAACCTTTTCTATATGGACCAGGCTGCTCGACAACGGGGTGACCAACAGAACCTGAACAGTTACCCTCAAAATTCTGTTGCCCTCTTTCCGTGGGCCAGGCAGCTTTCCTAGAGGGGTTCCACCAGTTTCCTGATGGAGATGCCATCCCTTTGCCAGCATTCTGTCAGAGGGCACTCACCACCCACCCCTGTGCCCGGGATGCAGAATCTGGTGTGTTGGTTCAACTTCTTCAGCCTTCTGTGGATATGGGGAGTGTGGCTTGGCTACGTGGGATAAAAAGAGAGATGTAGGCAGGTTGCTGTGCCATTAAAAAAAAGGAAGTTCAGTCAGGGCTCATGCCTTCCACTCACTCTGCATTCTTACCTTCAAAGGGTCTCATTTCCAGGCTTCCCTGGGCCTGTGCATTCTCTGTGGCGTTACCTCCTTGCAGACCCACGTGGCAGCCTTCTCTTGTCTGCTGTTGTTTCTTCCCTCGTTCCCTTAATTCTTTAAGGTATGCTTTCTTATTCCTCATTGTCATTTTAATGGAATTTCAGGAGGAGACAGAGATAGTTTGTTACATGAACTGCCATGTTTAACCAGAAGTCATGTTCTGTTTTCTTCTAAGTCTCTCCTGTCAGAGATCACTCTAGGGGTCATAGTCCCGCCTCAGTACATTCTCACAATAGGATCCAAACTAAATGTCAGGATCTTCACTTCCCTGGTTCAATGATCTATTACTGAGTAACAAATGACCCTAAATATACTGACTTAAAACACCCAGTTATTTATGTGTTCATGATTCTGCAACATGGGCCAGGCTTGGAGGGAGCATCTCAATTCTGTTTCATGTGACTTCAGCTGGGGCAACTCTCCTGGGGGTGGGGGGTACCCCTACTAAGATGGCTCAACCTCATGACCTGCTAGTCAAGCTGGCTGTAGAATGGGTGCTTAGTGGGGCCACCAGTCAGGGCTTCCATTCTTCTCCTTGTGGACTCCACACATTGTTTGGCTGGCCTGCACAGAAGCATGGTTCTGTGAGGGAGAATCCATGACCACGCTCACCAATAGGGCAAGCTCTAGTGTGCAAGCACTCAGCTAGCCTCCGTTGTGCATCTCATTGCTAATGTTCCATTGGCCAAAGAAAGTCACATGGCAAAGCTCAGACTCGGTCTTGGAGGAAACTACACTTTATAAGAGCATGACTACTGGGAGGCAGGGTTCACTGGGAGCCACATACCCTCTGGAAGGAACCCTGAAATTCTGGGCTCCTGTGCTTGTTTTTCTTTGTGTAACTGACTTGTTCCAGTTTCTTTCTGAGACATTGAGGTGCCACTCTTTTCTTCGAGATAGTTTCATATGGTATAAACATTAAATAAATATGTATTGGACCACAGAAATATTGTTGCATTGCCACTTAAAATGTTTCTGAATGGACTATAAAGATTTAAACCATATATCTTACATGTGGCTCTAAAGAATGTGTTTTTAGTTAGTAAAAGACATGGGAAAAAAATCAGCCTATGGGGTTAAATTCCTAAATTATACCTTTCAATGGAATTAAGGATTGGCTTTTGCTTTAGGCTACCAGAGGTTAGCTTTTTGTTCTTTTGGTTTTAAAAACATTGAAAATTAGCTTCTTTAACACCTGCCTGGACTCCATAGAATAAAAATGGGTACTTTTAAGGTAACCAGAGAGTGCATTCCTTGGAAATTCTGAATACATATTTCTTGTTACACGCTGTCAAGCTTGTCCAGAACATTCCCGCATGTGCTCAAACAGAAGTGGCTCAGCTTGTTCCGCGTGTCCTGTGCATCTTGGTTGGACTGACACTGTGTTCATTTTGCATACAGGGGTTCTCTATCTCCAGTACGGAGATGAAACCAAGCAGCTCAGGATGCCCAATGAAATCACAAGTGCAGACACAATCCGGGCTCTCTTTGTAAGTGCCTTTCCACAGCAGCTCACCATGAAAATGCTGGAGTCGCCCAGTGTTGCCATTTACATCAAAGATGAAAGCAGAAATGTCTATTATGAATTAAATGATGTAAGGTAAGTAGTTATACCGTGTGTGTGTGCATGTGTGTGTGTGTGTGTATGTGTGTGTGTGTGTGTGTACCATATTGCAGTTAGCATTGCTACAGTTTGTATTGAGTCCTAATCTCTTTGTGTCCCAGTGAAGAAAGTATTGCTCTTATCCTGACCGGCAGGCTTATCTCACCTAGGTGTGAATTCACTATCTGGTTTTCTGTAATTCACTTACATGGTGTAGTTTACAAAGACAAGGACAGAGTTCTCCCACAGAGATCTTTGCATGTTACGTCTGAAAAGAACTTAGGAAATGATTCCGTCCACTGGTTATCTCAGAGTTGTGGAAACTATGGCCTCGGTGGAGAGACTTGATCAAGATCATAAGAGTTGAAGACACTACTTATGACTGGAACTTTCCCAACTGCTGCCCAAGCACTCTGCCCCTCACAGACAGAGCCTGTAGACATCTCAGGTAAAGATCCCACTGAGCCACTCCATACATGAGCAAGTTAGAATAAAAGCAGCGGACTCAGTTACTGTCCACAAGAAAAAAGGCTGAGGAGTATTCTCCCTTTCCAGTTGTTTCTTAAGTAGTTGGCTTTACCAAAGGATCTCACTTTCCAGAAGGGCTTTCTCCAGGACCCCCAGTATCATGATCTCTGAAGTGAGGCTAGATGGACTCCGGCCACTGCAGGAAATGAAAGCATCTTTACCAACTGCAGTGGTGTTGCGTATAGAGCAGAAGGGACCCACCTGTTCTGTCCCAGCCAAACAGCCTGAGAAGCAGGATGTAAATCAACACCAACAAGCAGATGCTAGTATGGCCTCTAAATATTTTAGAAATTAAAAAATTATTTAGTGACTAATGTAGCCTTTTTATTTTATGGTACCAGACATTCAGATGCATAAAAGTTAATGGACTTATTCATGATTGCACAGCCAGTTCATTACCATACCTAGTCCAAACCTGACTGTCCGCATTCTTGGTCAAGAATTTTCTATTCCCTTGGAATGGTCCCTCCTCGGCTCATCGGGGCCACAACTTGGATTTCTGGGTACTTGCCCTGTGGGGACAGCAGGCTGGCCTGTTTCTTCATTATGGAAGTAGTGGAAACCACTTCTTAAAAATATGCCTTTAATGCATAATAAATGTAAACTGATAAATATCTTATCTAGTCATGTGCCAAGGTGCATGAGCAATTTAGGGCTTTCAAAGTTTGACACATGCCCTAAGGTAGAGGGTGCTGCATCCATCTCACAACCTTCCTGCTTTTATAAACATGTTTAAATATTCATGGGTATCAGACAATCCATGTTTGTTTTTTGAAATAAATTATTCATCAGGCTGTCACCCTCCCCCCAAAAAAGGAAATTTACTAAGCATAAACTTAAACGTGAAGTAATCACGTTGTTTAAAGAGTATGTTTGCAGTAATATAATCCCATGTGGAGTTTTTACATGGACATGGCATTTTACAACAATCCTCTTGAAGGTCTACATTTTGCAGTTAGAGGAATTGAGGGAAACAGTAATAATAAATAAGGGTGAAACTAGGCAAAGCCATTTTTCATTATGGAGCTCAAGGCCGATGAGGTTATTATGAACAACTGGACCCACTGCCTCACAGCCTGTGCAAGAATCTTTATATTACAATGAGTTATAATATTCTAGCACCTTCCCCAAGCCTCAGAGTATTACTAACACTTCCTTTATCATTCTGAGGGAGTGTCATTCCACAGTCACAAAGAGGGAAGTGGGAGGAAGGACAAAGAGGAAAGATCCCCCAAATTTCCAAATTAAGATGATCCTTTTTCATGCAAATTCAGTTGATAAAATAGATGGAAGCAGTGCTTGAGAGACGTGATCACTTTTAACATGGATACTTTTCAGATAATATGTTTATATTTGCAACAATGATGACCTTGTTGATCCTTATGCTGAGTATTGATAGCCTGATTTTTTAAAATCTCATTTAAAATGTTTAAGTGGGCAGTCATCGATTTATTAATTGGTCTAGAATTTTACTTTTTAGTGTTTTGATTTACTTACAAAAATGGATCTAAAAAATTTAAGTGATGAAGATGTTTTTATTTGGTGGTGAATATTATGTTTATGTTAGATAATCACATGTATGTCCTTTCCAAAGAATTATTCTATTTCTTTGCTTGTATGTATAAATGCCTCAACTATATCTTATTTGAATAAATTCTCACCATCAGCATCATATAGAACCTCTCCTCCTCCCTCCCCCCCCAATAATGTACCATGTGGATTTTAACTGAAGACAATGGCTTTCATCTAAACCTAGAGACAAGTTTCATTTTATATCCTTCAGTGTTTTTGAAGTGAGAATATACTTGCTAAATGTTTGGCTATTTCATCATTGTGTTGGGTTCTCCACATTTTCCTTAGGGAAATGCCACAGAGAGTTCAGGTTGAAATGCTGTGCTACAAATGTTGCCATGGCAAATGCAATCTGGGCCTTTACTGTTTGTTCATCTTGGACGAACATGTTTTTAAATTAATCATAAACCAACCTCATGTATTTTAAATACCTTTAGAATCACACCAAGTTTTTTTCATGGCTCAAGTATGGTTTTCAGTTTCTTCACATTGTTACTGTGACTTTTCTCTGAAGACAAAGCGTGAGTTCGTTTAGTGAATCCCCACATTCTTACCTTCTGTGAACATCCCCCTTCATAGTAATGTAGCCCCTTCTAATAACAAGGGTTGCACACTCCCCCCTAAGCTGACTTCTAACGAGCTACTTGAAATCTGGAGCAACCGTGCAAGTTTGGGCTAGTCACTGCTTCAAAGCAATTACTGGTGGATATTTAAAGGAGGGAAGCAAGACTAGTCCAAGAATTCTCCACTTCGTTTAAAACAAAAACATAACCCAGTAATCCCAGTGATTGCGATCAGCCCACAAAACGTGTGGCTGCACCTGGAGGAAAGGAATGCATCTTCCTGCACACGTTTCCCTGAGCTCACTGCGCTGGCGTTGGAAGGAGCCACGGTGCAGACAAGGCTGCAAGTGCCTTGGGTGGCCCTTCTGCTGATGAACTCTGAATATGAAGGGAAAAGGACTTCGTAGACATTCATATGCTCTTAAATAATGTTAAGGTAGGAAATGAGTAAGATGTGGGACTTTTGTTCTTTGCTGCAATATGACTGCCTCCCCAGCTCTAAATGCTGGGTTCAGAAGGAGAGACAGACAGGTGGAAGAATTTATCTGCTGCTATTCCTTCTAAATACCCTGCACATCCATGAATTCAGCTGGTATGTAGAAAAGTATTTTTAAAAACCCACTGTGGAAGGAAAAAAAAGCATTGTAAAGATACTAGTTTTGATCTTTGTGGTACTTTTTTTTCTGGGCTGCAAATAGATATTCTTTTTCTTGCTGAAACTGTGAGAAGGAGAAAAAAATCATTTTTTGTTTGTGTGCATTCATGCGATAAGCAGAAAACCTGGTGTTTGGGTAAAGTAAGCAATTAAATATTTAAATATTAACTAAATCTCTTTGAACATATTGTAGATATTGGAGCTTTATTGTTTCTTAAAGTGTTACCTTTCCTTGTTCAGAATCTTGAAAGAAAGTTCATGCCACCCGATATCTATGGGTGGAGAACTACACAGAAAGAATAATATTACCGGAAGAACAAAAAAATAAAAGGAAAGAAAAGCTGAAGTAATTTTTCATTTCCTTATTTATTTTTGCCTAGTGTATGGTAAAAGAACTTTTTGTCTGGTTGCTTGTGGACAACAGCTGGATTGTCTGCTGCTGTCTTTTGCCTGATTCTTATGGGCAAAGAAAATGGGCAAAGTAAGGCTCCTTTTGTCTGCCATAGTTAATGACGTTTTTGATTCTAGGAACATTCAGGACAGATCACTCCTCAAAGTGTACAACAAGGATCCCGCACATGCGTTCAATCACACACCAAAAACTGTGAACGGAGACATGAGGGTAAGTGTTCCTGTTCTATTTTTAATTTTATTTGGTGAGTTAAACCATCTCTTTTTCTGGTATGTGCTCCGGATGAAATCACACCCCGCCACCAGGTTTTGGGTGTTCTCACCACTCATCTTGTCTGATGACTCAGTTGTTTCTTGGTAGAAAAAGATTTTCTGGTCATTTGGGGCCAAGGGACTGAAATAGGGCCTCACACAGCCTCATTCATCTCAAGCATGAAGTTTAGTTATGTTCCCACTTCAAGGGGATCCTGAAAAATCTTTACATTAATGAGTTCTTGGTCCCTAGTACATTAACTTACTCAGAGGATCTCTTGCTATTTTCTCTCCAATTAAAACAAAATTAACATACAAACAGCAATGAAAAATAAATAATTGCATGTAAAATCTATTCATTTTCTTACATCAGCTATTTTAAGTCTTCGTACTCTAAATTATTCACCTTCTAATTCAGGACTGTTTGCTGTTGTAGTATATTCAGTATTATCAAATCTTATCTGAATCGTGTTGAGGGCATAGTCCAAAAATCTGCATGCTTCGGTAGCTAAAATTTTCTCCATTTAGATCATCTCGGATTATCCAAACATTCACAGCACACAGATAGTTTGGAGAAAAAAGAGCAGAGAAACTGAAAAGGCAGATTTTCAAACCACATTATTAACGCAGGTCCACTAGAAAGGGATTGTGTTTCCAACAATAGTGCTACATCTCTCTGCAGGGAAAATGGGAGAAGAAAAGAAAGATTAACTTCTATAGATTAACTGTACCTCCTTCCTCCTCCCTGCCCCCACACTCAAATTTAGAAGATGCTGTGCTATTTTATATCATCTTTTCTGAGGATTAGCACTCTGCTGGATGCTGAAGTTTAACTAGAAAAAAAGTAAATGAATTGGTTTTATTGCCAGAGAAGCCCAGGCACCGCCTGTCCCGGAGCTGCAGCAGAGCGCCCGAGGTGAAGCCGTCTCCGCTTCCTGACAGCGGCGTTAGTTTTCTCCTGCTGCCGTAGAACTATCACACATTTAGTGGCTTCAAACAACATAGATTTACTATGTTACGGTTCTATAGGTCAGACATCCAATATGGGTGGATTAAGATCTAGGGGTCACCGGCAGGATGTTGGCTTTCCTTTCCTTTTCCTCAGTTTTTAGGGGCCACCCACCTTTCTCAGCCTGCAGCCCTCTTCCTGCAGCGAAATAGCATCTCTCTGGCTGTGCTATCATCACACCTCTAACCCTGGACACCTGTGGTTACATCGGGCCTACCTGACACTCCAGAATAGTCTCCCTATTGTAAAGCAGCTGATTCGCAACCTTCATCCCCCTTCCCACGTAGCCACAGGCTCCAGGGTTTAGGATGTAGGCATCATTGTTCTGTCCACCACACGGGGTATGTGAGTTTAGGACCAACAGGCCAGGAGGTACGGTAGAAAGTGCTGGAAGGATTTCTATGTAATTCTGGCCTGGAATATGAGTGATGACATTGTGGGATCAGAGCCTACACTTCTGAAGGAAGAGGCCTCTTACGGACTCAACTGCTGCTTTTTTTTTTTTTTTTATGTCAGAAATGATGTGTGATTTGAAGTGAAGGCTGTGTGGCTACTTCAGACAATCTAGGATTTTGAGGTTTATTTTTAGGCTGTTACACTCTAAATGTAAACCAGCACCATGTGAAGACAGATCGAGTTGTGCTAATCAGGAAGCGTGGACTGACTATTATAAAACCCTTTGCGTTTTATTACTTCGTTATTCTCTTTCTCAGTGACGTTTTTAAGAATCTTCACTCCCTTGGAAATCTTTGTGTTTGATATGTCCAGCCTTTGAACTAGAGTTTCATAGTGCTCTGAGTTCTGTTTCCTTTACATAGTCCCAGAATTGCCTCTGAAAATCTTGTTTATGGCTGGGGAGGACACTTGTTTTCATTCTTAAGCAGATGTGGTACCTACATAAGGGGCCAGCAGTGAGCACGGGGAGAATCAGATATTAACCATATGGACAAAGCCTATTAGAATTCAGAACTTTTGCTGCGTGTGTTGGTGAAGGTGTTCTTTCAGATGGGTTTTTACTTTCAGATGAGACCCTAGCAATCACTTTGAGTCGCCCACAGCCTACTTTAGACAGCAAGTTATTTTTTTTGTTTGTTTGTTTTTGTTAATCCTCACTCAAGGATATTTTTTCCATTGATTTTTAGAGAGGGGGAGGGAGAGACAGAGAGAGAGATGTGAAAGAGACACATCATTGGTTGCCTCTCCCACATGCCAGACACAGGCAGGGATCAAACCTGCAACCCAGGCACATGCCTTTGACCGGAAATCCAACCTGAGACCCTTGCATGTGCAGGGTGATGCTCTAACCACTGAGCATCGTAGGTCAGGAGCTAGACATCAGTTTTTTGTGTGAGGAAATCAACTGTTGTCCCTAGCTGAGGAGACAACAACTATTCACCATCCAACCCACTGAAAAGCTTTTAGGTTTCAGTGAGGACTACTTAGAAATGAGACAGAGAACACAGTTAAGAAACCAACCAGGTGTGATTATGCCTGCAGTTCGTAACTTGGCCTCATCACAGACTCCAGAAATTAAAACACATGGAATTCCTTCATCCTCACCTCTTGGCTCGAGAGGTTGGAATTCTCTCTCCTTCCTGATGAACGTAGCTGCCTTTCCGTTAAAGGAAAGGAAGCTTTGCTGAGCCCTGTCTGGAGTGCAGCTGCATAACCCCATTGCTGGTGGTGAAGAACAGAAACAGAGCACAGAGCAAGGCTGACTTGTTGTAGACTAAACTGAGCTATACGGTGGGTTGAGGGAGCTCCATCCTCCCGTGTGTTTGCAATGTGCGCTGGCCGTGGAGGAATTCGCTGACGGCTCACAGGCGTAGCTGCGCAGCCGAGCGCCACCTGTCATTCATTCACGTCCATCCCCAGCCTCAGAGGCCGCCCGGGCGGACCTCAGCTGCCCGCTCGTTACCAGGACACGTGCGTATCATGAAAATCATTGGTTGGACCGTGCAGAGACCAACAACGGCAATGCCAGAGCTTTGCAGTGGCCTCTGAAACTTTCCATACACAGGGAATTGAACATCTTGCCTGTGCAAGAAAAGCTGTAAGACTGTGATCCAACAGTCAGCTCTGGGCTATGGTGGTCGCCGTGCTGCTCAGGAAGCGCGTCGGACTCGAGCGTGAGCTCGGAGGCTGTGAGCTCGCACGGAATCGTGCTGGGTGAGGAAGACGTGCCTGGCTTCTCATTTAGCATTACCTGAGCATTTATGAGGCTAGTCTGTTTCATGAGACTTGTGGTTCTCTGCTGGAACTGAGCACACCCGTCTCCTGATTTTTCCCATCGCCTGGCTTTTGTTCTGTTACATTAAATAGTAGCTTTGATAATTCAGTTCCCATGGTACTGTATTTACCATGTGGAACAGACCCTTTTGCAAAAAATTGTATGTGTACTCACGGGTTTGTAATTACAAAGGTACAACTCCAGGATGACCATTGCATTCCTTGGCTGTCGCTGGGTACCACCAGTGACCTCCCGTCCACCAAACCCAGTGGCTTTTTCAGTTTTCGGGCTTTTCCACATTCTCATGTACTTTGAGATTACTTCCCGACATTCTCTGCTCCCATCATTCACTTCTCTCCCTCTTGTATGTCTTTAATTTTTACTTGTATGTAGATAGTTTCCAGACTTGCATTTAGAACACAATCCCCAGAACTGGCCCTGCATCTAAATTAGTTCCTAATCCCGGATTCAGCTGCTGCCTCCCAGACCTCTTCTGTTTGCCCTCTGCATTTGACCTGATGGGCAGTCTCCTTAGAAACCTTGGTTTCCATTACACTGCCGTTTCTAAATTCCTGCCTACATTCAAACACGCCTCAGCATCTTTTTTTTAAAATTTATCTTTTTTAAAATATTACAGATGTCCTCCCACCTTTTCCCCCCTCATACACCTCAGCATCTTTTATTCACTAACTCTTCTTCCTCTTTCCCTCTATGGTCTTCAGTGTGTTCAGGAGGACTTTACCAGTTTGTGTGTATGTGTGGTATTTAACTGGCTTTTTAAAAAAAATCTGTACCATTTCACTTATGATGTTTATCTTACTACTGATTTAACCATTATGTCAGTGTAGATGATCCTTAAAACCATATTCCTAGCTCTGCCCTTTCTTAAGAGTTCAGGACCCAAATGTTCAACTTCCACGTGGTTGTCTCTATATGGATAGTCTTCTAATGTTTCCAGTGTATCTTGCTGAAGACAAAATTTCTAATCTTGATTTTTCTTCCAAGCCATTTCCTCCTGTTTTTCTATCCTTGTGAGTGATGGGTGTGTGTGTGTGTGTGTGTGTGTGTGTGTGTGTACGCGCGTGCACATGCACATATGTGTGTTTTGAGGAGTGGGGAGCAGAGATTTTAAAAGTTGCAATATCAGTGAGTCTTCAGTTGCCTGACTCCTGTTTCTCAGCATATCCCACCAGTCACCGGAACCACTCTCCCTTCCACCAATGCCTACACTGCGCTTATAATAGCTAACTTTTTTTTGAGCATTTACTAACCACTTTTCTGGGTACTTTTATTTAATCTTCAAGACAACATTTTAAGGCAGGTATTGCCTCATATTTATAACTCAGGAAACAGTTGCCGAGGTATGTTGAGAAATTTGCCCATGGCCATGCTGGAGCATGGCGGAGCTGTGATTGGAACCCCGGCATCTGGGCTCCACCTTGCAGGCTGTTAGCAACACTGCTGTACTGCTGTAGTGGCAGCATTTATTACTTTCCTATCAGTCACTTATGCAACAGCCTTTAACCAGTCTCCACAACTCTTCTTACTCCACTCTAAAAACTGTTTCCCAAGCCGTCTCCCTAAGCCCCACTTCCCATTGTGCAAAGAATAGCTCAGGCCAATGGTCAGTATCATCTCCACACCCAACCCCCAGCAAAACTGCCTCACCGTTCTTGCTCCAAGTATATGAAGTGTGCTCTCCCACCCCATATATCTGCCTTTCACAATTCCATCCAACATACTACAGGACAATGGCCCGATTCCATTGACAAATTCCTGGCATGAGAAAAGGGTGAGAAGGGACACTATTATGTTTCTAGGTCTCATCTATACTTAACACCAAATGCCATATGTGTACCAGGTTTGAATCCTGATGAGAACAAACCAACTGTAAATGATACTTTTGAAACTCTTTGGAAAATTTGAGCATGTTTTGGGCATCAGATGATATTAAGGGATAACCGGTAATTCTGTTGGATATAATGATGGCTTGGTGGTTGTTTTTAAAAGTGAGACATACTAAAGTATTTACAGGTCAAATGGCACAATTAATGGGATTTGCCTTAATATACTCCAGCAAAGCAAACGAAAAAAGTGGAAATACATGAAACAAAATTGGCAAAATGTTGAAAAAATGTCAAAGCTGATGATGGTAGTCTGTTATATTATTTTATCTACTTTTTTATAGTTGAAAATTTCCATAATAAAATGTAAAAAAAATAAGCACATGCTTTTAGAGGCCAAATAAAAGATCCCCTATTCCATGAAGCTTTCCCTAATGCTCTATCAGAATTCATCTTTCTTTTGGGGGGACATTTTGCACATTCTCTTGGTGTTATAATCATTGTAATGCATGTTCATCTCACCCCTAAGTCTGGAAATTCTCCAAAGGCACAAACATGCTCATGTTCGTCTTTGTATCCCTCCGAAAGCCTGTTGCAGAGTCTTACACAGGCTGAGTGTAAACACTTGTCAAGCGCAGTGCACTGAGTAGTGTAATGGTACTGCTACAAATCTGTGCTATTCGTGTTCTGTCATTAAGGAGAACCCACTGTTAAAATATCTCCCTGTTCTCATCACCAGAAAGAGTTGTGCTTCTCCCGGTTTATTTTTATCATCTAGACACTCTGAATCTTGTACGTGGTCATTTTCCCTCTTTGTATTGCTCCGCTAAAGCTTAGAATTATACTTGTGTCCCACCCACAGCAAGCGGACAGGCGTTCTGCAGTGTGTATTTTGTGTGTTGGCTTTGTTCCTGGCCTCTTTTGAGTTTTCCTCCTCTCATGTTCTTTTTGTCCTGCGGTCCACTTTGACTTTTTTTTTTTTTTTTTGCCAAAATTGTGATAATTTGTATGAACTCGATTAAATTTTTGTGGAATCAGTCAGGTTAGAAGTAGTATTTATTCTACACTGTTGTTTTTCTGGATTTAGGATAATGGACTTTTTTGTGTCTATATAGTAGGCAATGTGCTAAATACTTTAAATGTTATTTAATTTAGGCAACATCTCTGCGAAGTAGGTATTCTGACTCCATTTTACAGATGATATAGCTGAGGCAATGATGTCTCTCCCAGGCCCACACAGACGGTAAACAGCAGACACCAGATTTGAACCTAGTTTATTCTAACTCTGGATTCAGCCCACAGTCTCCCTTTCTTGATATTTCCATGTGAGTTTTGCAAGTTTTGAAATGATGCTCCTAATAAGATTTTAGAACACATAAAATATTCTTTTAGAATATTTGTTTCACTTCTTTATTATGGTGTCTTTTTATATTTGACTTTGTTTCGTTCTGTTCTCTTCTGACAAGCTTAAAATTATATCCCACCAAAAAAAAAAAAAAAAAAAGAAAAGAAAATAGAAAATCAGAGAAAAGGAAAATAAGAAGTATGTGCCCATTTCCTAATATGATAGAGCTCTTTTCTTTTGTCCACAGGCCAGTGTTCTGGTTGAGAAGGGTCTGGGACTTGGGGAGGCAGGAGTGAATGAAATAATCCTATAGAAATGGAAGAGAAGAGAATCCCATAGAAATGGAAGTTTCAGAAAACACTCCTAACTAATTTTCTTCCATTCGTTCAAGGTCCTCCTTCACCCAACCACCAGTGTTCCCTTCACTCACATAATGGCAGTGGAATTAATAACTGACCTTCATGATGTGCCCTGGACCAGGTACCATGCCTAGCATTTTGAAAAATGAGCATTTTGCTCATTTGATTTTCAAAACAACCCAGTGTGAGAGGAATCCTTCTGATCCCCCTGTTTCAGATGTGGAAGCTGAGGATCCAGGGGGGTTAGAAAGCTTGCTCCAAGCCACACAGCTCAGAAGTGGAGCAGGATTTGGAGCCAGGCAGGGCAACTCCAAAAGTGGCCTTCTTAGTCCCTCCCGTGGTCACTACTGCCCTCCACGCTGCTGTCATCATCAGTGTCTATGTGCCACCCATTTTTTAAAACCTAATTCGAAAGCCACTCTCATCATCTAACCTCCCCTTACTCCTCTCTTCTCCTAGCCTCACCACTGCCTCTTCTCTGACTTCCAGAGAACGTCACCTGCCTGCCCGTCTCACAGCACCCGCCCTTGTCCTGCCTGCACTGTAGATACTGACGTCCACATCTTAAGTTCCCGTCTAGATTCTAAGCTGCTTAGGGGAGAGTCCCTGTGTTTCCCTTGGACAGTGTCCTGCTTTGAGAAAATTCTCATTAGTCTCGGTAAAAAGGGGGCTGCACTTTTCTTATCACAAATTTCCAGTTAATGCCTTCTATCCTAAGATTAGTACAATAATTTATAAATGGAAGCGTCTGAGGTTTATAACATATTCCCTAGTTTATCCCAGAAGTAATTCCTGACCAAAATGAGAAATATGAATGCCTATCTAGCCTAACAAAACTTCCTACCAATATAATTTTAGAGCAGTGAATAGCCCTAAAGCGTAAGATGAGAACAACAGATTTGTCAGATTAGATTAAGTGACTATCAGAAATGCATACATATCTGCATTTTATTTTCAGGAGTTAAGTTCCCCTATAGTAGAAAGTAAACAAATCTCCAGATAGCAAATTAAATAAGACAGATCTTGTTTCACTGTATTTATAACTCAGTAGGACAAATCTTGCTTGTAGATTGGGTAGTCAGTGTTTTAAATGCCTCCAAATTTATAAAGTAGGAGAGATTACTTTAGAACAGTTAATCTGACTCTTTTATTGTGAAGTTCCACTGATTCACTCACCCAACACTATGTTTGCAGCCACTTCTCGGATTCAGGCTTTTGTGCAAGATTCTGAAGGTATACCGTTGACCCTTGAACAACACGATCTTGAACTGTGTGGGTCCACTTATATGCAGAATTTTTTCATTTACAGTGCAGTACTGTAAATGTATTTTCTCTTCTTGATGACTTTCTTTTTTTATTTATTTTTTATAAAATATTTTATCTTTATTGATTTTAGAGAGAGAGGAAAGGAAAGAGAGAAAGAAACATCAATGAGAGAGAACATGGATTGGCCACCTCCTGCATGTCCCCCACTGGGGATTGGGCCCACAACCTGGGCATGTGTCCTGACCAGGAATCGAACCGGGGACCTCTTGGTGCATGGGTCAATGCTCAACCACTGAGCCACACCGGCTGGGTGACTTTCTTTTTTTTTAAATTTTAAATTAAATTTATTGGGGTGACATTGGTTAATAAAGTTATATAGGTTTGAAGTGTACAGTTCTATGATGTATCACCTGTATATTGATTGTGTGTTTACTGCCCCAAATCAAATCTCCTTCCATCACCATATATTGACCCCCTTTACACTTTACTGTCCTCTAACCCCCCTTTCCCTCTGGTAACCACCATACTCTTGTCTGTGTCTACGAGGTTTGGTTTGTCTGTCTTGTTTGTTCATTTGGTTGCTTTCAGTTTTATATTTCACATATGAGTGAAGTCATATGGTTCTTGACATTTTTCCGTCTGACTTATTTCGTTTAAGATGATATTCTCAAGATCAGTCCAAGTTGTCACAAATGGCAGTAGGTCGCCTTTTCTTATGGCCGAGTAGCAGTCCGTTGTACAAAGGAGCCAAACACATACAGTGGAGGAAAGAAAGCCTCTTCAGTATGGAGCTGGGAAAACTGGAAAGCTCCGTGCAAAGGAATGAAATGACTGCTATTTGTCACCATACACAAAAATTAACTCACAGTGGATCAAAGACCTAAATATGAGATGTGAAACAATAAACTACATAGAAGAAAACATAGGTACTAAACTTAGGGACCTTGTTCTTAGAGAGGATTTTGTGAATTTGAACCCAAAGGCTAGGGAAGTAAAGGCAAAAATAAATGAATGGGACTATATCAAATTTATGACTTTATTAATAGCATTTCCTTTTCTCTAGATTACTTTATTGTATGAATATAGTATATGATACATGTAACATACGTCATATGTGTTAATCAACTATTTACGTTATCGGTACGGCTTCCAGTGAAGGCTATTAGTAGTTAAGTTTTGGGGGAGTCAAAAGTAAACATGGATTTTTGACCGTGCAGAGGATCGGAGCCCTCACGTCCATATTATTCAAGAGTCAACCGTAATAGTGACCAAGGATGGTAACTGCCCTCACAAATCTTACAGTCTAATAGAAGATCAGGAAGTCAGTAATCAATAATGACACAGACATCTGTAATTTTCACATCAGTTCCAGGCTATGTGAAATCCTTGCCTTCATTCTGCTATTTGCTTGAGTGAGCACAATGGAGCTCACTGTGCACGATGGATGTAATTATGTCCCTTTTCTGTCGTGTCTTTCTGATAGGCACAAAGATGTTTCTATTGGAATGGTAAGGAATCACTCTTATTGAGATGATTAGCTAGGCAAACACATTTTGATGCAGTGAAGATCCAGGATAAGGTAGAGATTCCTCCCTCACTGTTTCCAGTTCTACTTTATTTTATTCTTAAGAAGCAAGAAAGGGTAATATATGCACATCTGATACGCAGCTTCCAAGTGATACAAATCTCATCTTTCCTGCTGTGTGGCTGCTTGCTTTTCCTTGCACTTATTTTTCCTTTTTGTCATTGAGAGGTTATGACAACACGAGCCATATTGTATTTATAAACATCACGTGTTTCCTTGATATGGCTTGCAGCTTCTGCCAGACGGAACACATGGAAGAAACATTTCTCGTTAGCTCAGCATTGGTTTTACTTATGCCGATTTCCGGGACAGGAAAAATGCCTTCCTACTCAGATTTAACTTTCATAGAGTAGAAATAAACCTCTGAATGTCCGTGAAATAGTTTTAACAAGGGTGGATACTGCTCCTTTAAACCACATATTTTGACTAAAAGCTTCCTTCTGTTTAAAAAAAAAAAAAAAAATCCTCCAGCCTTGCATTCAGTCGCCATAAAGACAGGCAGAGCTGGGAGCCTTCGAGAGATGGGTGGGTTCAAGGTCTCTGCAAGTCTAGAAAGTTTCTTCTAGAAGAGAAAGGCTCACGGAAGATGTAAGGTAAGAACTGTGCCTTTATACAGACTAGAACTTTGTTGTCACGCTGTGGCACATTTCCTAGAACTGGGTCAGGACTTCTGTGTTCAAGTGCATTCAGTGAGGAACTAAAATTTTAGGTGTTTATTTTAACTGTTTAGAAGGACATTTCTTTGTCATTGGCATTAGTCTGTTAAAAATATCCATTCAGATTACATTGGGCTGTCTTCAGCCTATAAATCGTGTGATCTAGTTTCTGTTGAACCTTCTAATTTAGAAGAGGATTTAAATTGTCAACATTGTTTGCTAGTACAGATCTCATTGATGTATGTGTTTTGTGACAGTTTTCAGTGTTTCCATGAAGATGCTCACTTGCATTTAGTTCCTGAGACAAATGTAGAAAATTTGAAAGTATGGAGATTAGTGTGTGTTCTTTAGCAGTCTAGGGAAAATGTCTTGTTTTTTTCCTTGTGGAAAACACTTTAAATTTTAAAATAAAAATAGCTCTTTTATCTTGATTTTGACATTTTTAAAAGAAATATCAATTTAAGTTTTATGAATAATATTAAAACCCTCTACAGTTTTAATATACTATAACATATATATATATATATATATATATATATATATATTTCTTTTCTATCAGGTTTAATGATTGAGTGGAAAAAAACCTTCCACAGAAATTATATTTACTTGAGAATCACTATTCTGTCTTACTCTTGCAGTAGTTCAGTCACAATATTTTGCATTTCTTTCTTTTAAAGGAGTTAAATAAGAATAATGTTCTATTAAATCAATCTGTTTTACTTTAAAGGTACATGTGTGCATGGATCTGCTTATCCATAACTCTGTGGATGTCTTTATCCCAATTTATAAATAGTTTAATATGCATGGAAAGTTGTTTTCCATTGTGGTCTAAATAATATATGTTATTTTATGTAGTCATCATAATAACCCTTTGGTGTAGGTACTATCATACCCATCTTAAGATTGGAAAACCAAGGCTGAGAGAGATTAATAACAAGGTCACACACTAGTAAATAGCAGAGTTGTGATTCACACCCGGCTAACTGTCTCCACAGGTCTTGTTTTGGAACCCAACCATGCACAGCCCTACCAGGAGCTAAGAGCTCTAAGTCTGGAGTCAGATACAGATAGATCATCTTGAAAGTCATGATTATAAATAAAGAATTGATGCTTAATTGTCTTCAAGATAAATTATTTTGTACAATTTGGGATTTTTTTTATTTTTTTTTAGATCTGTTGCATCCAAGACATAGTATCAGACTGGTTGTTATGCAGGGACCTGGTTACAACTTAGAGTGAAGTGAAAACGGTGAACAGCAGATGCTGTGGGTAGCAAACAGCACTGTGGATAAAGGACGGTTTCCTCCTTAGCGCTTCCTTCTTTGCTTCGTGTTCTGTGCACTCGTGAACACTTTTCCTGGGACAGGGCAGGGAGCTTACTAGTGAGCTCGATTTGGACGTGAGGAAGTGTCTCTGCATGGAGACTGCCTACATGTGCCTGCCTGCTGTCCTTTTAGGCTTCTAAAGAAAGGTAGACAGGAAGGACGTTAAAGAACATTGAAGGCGGAGGGTTCTGGAGCTGGGACAGCTAGCTGAGCCATCTCAGACGCAGGTGCTGCTGCTTTCCTCACCTCCTCCTGAAGACTGAGACATCTACTCAGCCGAAAACTATCCTGGTGACTCGTGCTGCGAGGTGATGACGGCCAACCGCATCCCAGGGACGCGGTGCTCACAGCCCTGCACTTGGGCTGCAGGACCCAAGCAGCCTGCTTCCAACCCCATCTCTGCATAAAACCTGGGGCTGGCTGAGCCGCCGACACAACTGAAAGTTCACTGGGACAGGACCTTCCTCCGCCTCCAGCGACTGCTGGGGTGAGCTCCTGAAAGCTCTGTGCCTTGCTGGAAAGTTCAGGAGAGGTTTATGCCACAGCCTCAGCTTTTTGATGTCCATGCCACATCCCTTTTCTTGGCTCTTTTAAATATAGACATTAACAGAAATTGCCTTTGACTGCGATCACAGGTCCTGGTATTTTCAGGTTGTATCCCTTGCACCTGCCTACATGTTGTTCTCCCCCTGGGGTTTTGTTTGAGTCTCCTCTCTGGGTCCCCGTCAGGGCAGCTTGAACTATAGGAGTGTGTTTCCTATTATATCAGCACAGGCTGCCTCGGGTCCAAGATCCGACCTTGCAGAGGGCTTCCAGGTGACCATTCTTTTCTTCATGCTTTTCCTCAAATTCCTCAGGTGAGCATGTGTTACTCTTGTGCAAATTTAGGGAGAAATACACAATCATTTTTTGAAGAGGAAAAAAAAATGTTTTTAAGATCCATATTGCCTGGTGGGAAGCCCTGCTTTTTTCCCGTGGGGTTGGCGATCCCTTTGCTTGCGTGTAGTCTGCAGGCACGACGCTGTCTGCTCCGGGAACTCCAGCTGGGTGCTGTAGGGTTGTGACTAGGGGATACACCTGATCGCTGCCACTGGCGCAGGCCTGGCTTATTTGGAATCAGGGTTTTAGAGGTGGAAAGAAGGGCTTACGCATTGTCTCTTACAACCCTTTCATCCATCACTTGTGGCTCAGGAGGCCCAGCATGGTTGGTGTGACCTGGTTAAGACCACAACCTAAGGAAGTGACAAAAATAAGCCTGGAGCCCAGGCCCCCTGGCCCCGCACACCAGCCTTCTGTCCATCCCCAGGGCTCCCCTGTTTTTGTTCTCACCGTCTCGAGGTTTGTTTCTTGATTGATTTAGTCAAACACTGTACATCTGACTTCTCAGCCCTCCCCTGTTGTATTTGAGTGTAGCTGGGTTTCACCTACTGTCCAGATAGCAGCGCCACGCTGCTGTGTGGCCAGACCTGTTAGTTAGCAATGCATGGGCCTGGACCAAAAACAAATGGCCTTTTGAACCAACCAGATTTACATCATTCAATATTTAAGGAGAGCAAGCCATCAAGTCAACGGAAAAACAGCAGCTGCTTCAAATTATGAGATACTTTGACTAAAACAATATTGGTATAAAGGGTTGTGTAGTGTTATAGTGTTGTTTTCAAAAGGCAGCCTCTTCACTAAGGCAGACGGCTCCTACAATAACCCTATCTGAAACTTGAATGTGTTACAATTCAAACTGCTTTCAAAACGGTTCTTCACTTGGAGCCAGTGATTTTAAGTGACACATAGAGAAACAGGTTTTTGTATTTCAATAACTATATAACGTTTTTTATTTTATTTATTGATATTAGAGAGAGAGGAAGGGAGAGGGAGAGAGAGATAGAAACATCGATGAGAGAGAACATCGATTGGCTGCCTCTTGCATGTCCCCCACTGGGGATTTGGCCCACAACCTGGGCATGTGCCCTGACCAGGAATCAAACTGGTGTCCTCCTGGTGCATGGGTCAACGCTCAACCACTGAGCCACACCAGCCGGGCTATATAACGTTGTTTTAATGAGTATTGGAAAGATAAGTAGTACCAAGAACTTGAAAGTTAATGAATGTCATTGCTTTGTCACAACTAAGTAAAAAGAAAGTCCATTTAAAATTGATTTAAAGGAAAGCATAATATTACAGTTGGTGTGAGGGTCTGGCAGAGATTGTGACCATGTCTTGTTATGGAGTGAAGTGTGGACGCCCAGGCTTTATGACAAAGCCCAAGCTGGGTGTTCACAGAGGGAGAGTAAAACATCATTAAAGATCATACAGCTCCAAAAGATGAACCATTTCGATGTCAGGATCAAATCGAATTCTTGCTTAAGTGTTCTCAAGAACCTCAGCATCTTGTTACTTGGCACAAAAAGAGGAACTGTTCACTCAGTCACTTTTGTGAAGATTTATTTATTTAAGGCCTCTCCTGACAAAGCTGTGACTACCCAGTGTGTCATTTCAGCTAGAGGACCTTCCTCGTGGCCCAGGAAGCACTGCTCACTCCGTATCCCTGAAATTCAGAAAGTATGTTTCACTCAGTTGATTGACTCACGTACTTGATTTCTTTGTATTTTTCTTCTTTTCCTGTGAAATCAAAGGCCATGCTTTCCCTTGTCCTGATTTAACTCTTTGAACCTGTTTCCTTTTCATTTGCCCTTGATATAGTAGGAAGAGCCGCCAAAGAAAAACCCAGACGTAACAATGTCAATGATGAGGTCATTCAGAAATAGCAGGGCTGAAACTCCAATGCGTGTTTTTTCGGCAACACGCCTCTGAAGTGTGAGGCGTCGCAGCCGGGCTCTGAGAGCCTCGTCCGGGCTGAGCCTCTCGTCCGTTCTTTGAACTCACTTCTAAGGAGGAAGGTGGCTGACTGGAACATTCGGGAGATGATTGACCCATTACCATAGGGACTGACAGAACATTCTAGATGTATATCCACACAGTGGATGCTAGCTCTGCTTGCTTTCTAAGCAAGTCTAAAAATATATTTCCTAGCAGCTGTGCCCCTGCAAAACAACACAAAACAAAAAATCGGCTCCGCTCTTGTGCAGATCACTCGCTCGAGATCTCCAGGGTTCAGATCTCAGCGCTTTAGAGTCTGCTGCAGACTTCACTGTGTATATTTAGAGCAAGGAGTCTATTAGCCTGCTCTCTGGGAGAACCTCTGCATTCTCATGAAAATGAGAAATGTGCCGCTATTGGCAACTGAAGGTTATAATTATGTTAATCTGACCATTTTAAGGCTGAAATATGTTGTTTTAAAATGTGTCTGTATTTTTATTATGTGTAACAATGATCTGAAGACATTTAGTGAAATGCTAATACGTTTCTATTTAGTATCACTCTGTGACTAGAGCCTAGCAATGCGTCAGAGGTGGTATTTTGATATTTTTAATTTTGGCAGAGAACTTTGATGTACGGAATTATACTCATATACATAGTACATCTTAATATAAAAACTACCAAAACATATTTTTATATTTTAAAGTAGATACAGTGACTACATGTGAAAGATCGTCTTGGCATATATGTTCCATAACAAAACATTTCTACATTTGCATTACATCGCCACACTTTGCTGCACACCCACACACACAAACCCCAAAAAATTATTTTTGAGCAATACCACAGACAAATATTTTTCTATCAGGAACGAAGGCACACAGATCACTGTTTTTAATACAAATACGGAACAAGCCTGGAATGGACAATATAGTTGAAATTCTGAGAGCATTCAAAAACTTGTCTTTAGCTCATTGGTTTTGCTTCCTCACCAACCAAAACTTTTATTCTGTCCACAGGCAAGTGATGACAAAGGTTCCCTTCTCATTCCTGAAGAGAGGTTCTCCCGGGTGGGAAGGGAAGGAGACATGGATAATTTCCCATCGCATAATTTTTATAAATAATTGATATTTGAATGTACTTGTCATACCAGCATAAAGTGCATGAGAAGAGTTTGTGTAACCTGATCTGGGTTCAGAGTTGCCAATTCATTTGATACTGAGAATGGTAAAAGCACCTTCTTGACTGTGAGTCCATGGCGTATAATTGGGCTTTTTTTCTCTAGGATGATGCATTGGAATATTATACAGCTCGGTCGTCCTGTGTTGGCTGTGTTCAGAATCTCCACTACTTCTCGAGCTCAAAAAGCGAGTGTTGTTCTCTTGATCCTCCTGTGAATATATTGAAGAGGGTATTGTCCATTCTATTTGTTTCGCTCTCACAAGTCATTGAATGAGCCCATGAATGTTCGTTGGTGATTTTAATAACAACACGTGTTGATCATTCTTTTCTGCATGTGAAGTCATATGAGAATAATTTAGCTCATGTAATGTCCATAGCACCAGGAGGGTAAGAACAGAAGGTATTCCTGAACCAACTTAGCAGCAGAACCAGAGCCTCAGGGAAGATCAGTGGCAGGACCAGTCATGGCAGGAGACCACAGCTCAGGAGGGGAGCCCAAGCCTTTTCATTCACTGTCCAGTGCTCATCCGCCACACCCTTCCTTGGGCATCAAGGAGGGGAGACGTACTGATGGAAGAGCATGATTAAACCCTTTTAAAAACTGGACACTAGCCCTGACCGGTTTGGCTCAGCAGTTAGAGCGTCAGCTATCGGACCAAAGAATCATCGTGGGTTTGATTCCGGTCAAGGGCATGTACCTCGGTTGCGGTTCGGTCTCTGGCCTTGGTCAGGGTCATGCGGGAGACAACCAGTTGATGTGTCCCTCTCACATCGGTGTTTCTCTCTCTCTCTCTCTCTCTCTCTCTCTCTCTCTCCCCCTCTCCCTCCCAGTCTATCTGAAAATGAATGAAAAAATATCCTCGGGTGAGGATTTTTTTTTAAATTGGAAACTAATCTGTAGGCTTCCGTACATTGAAGGGGAACGTGGGAGTTCAGAGCCACTGGACTCAAGCCATCGCCTTCCTGCCCCGATTTTAAGAAACTCCCTTTATCTGTTTACTGACCCCTATCTTCCTGTCCGCTGTGGGAGAAACTTTGCCCCAGTGTCCCTTTTCAAAGAAGGAGAGAAAAGTAAGAGAATGGGTAATGTAAAGAGGAAGAAACAAGACCGAAAGTTGGGTTGGGCCGTTGGGGAAGATATGCTTCTTTGGGTGAGCCTGGAGCTTGTTTCTCTCTGCAGCGAGCTGAACACTCGTGCTGCTGGTCATGAACTGCCCAAGGCGCATCACGGACTGCAAAGCACTTTCTTCTCGTGCTCACCTCCTGTGAGGCAGATTCTTTCCTGTGTGAGGCGAGCAACTAGACCATGTCTGCCCCTTGCTGGATGGGGCATGACTGCCTCACAGGGAGTCACTGGACCAGCAGCCGTCTTCTCTGTCGTGAGCACCCATTATAGGAGTGCCCAGAGGCCTGGCAGTTCGTCGTTGGGACGCAGGGAAGCAGACGTTGGCTCTGAGGAGGCTCCTGACAGCATTGGAACCTGGGGAAGCAGTGGCTGGCTGGTGATGGCGGCACTGCCCCAGCTGTCTGGCAGGGCACAGCAGGGCACAGGGCAGGCTGAGCCGCTCGCACGCCAGGCCTGGGGTATGCACGACTCCCAAACAGGCTGACTTTGAGGCTGTTATTTATCCAAATAAGGAGAAGCAGTGGTTTTGCTGACCAGCTCAGATTTCCGAGCCATGTCCGCTGGCTGGCTGGCTGGCTGGCTGGCTGACTTGATATTTGAACTGAAAACACAAAGGTATTCCTTTGAAATGGAGCATTCTTGTGGGGTCATGGGTATCCTGAAGACATCATTTGGAAGGCAGTTGCTCCCCACATTTGTAGATAACAGTAATATGGTCTGGTCTCCTGTACTCTCCTCTTGTACCTCTTGCAACATTCAATACAGATGATTTTGTTCAGGTATTTCTGGACCTGATTTTATATGTAAATAATACCGATCTTAGTGATCGCTGAACCATTGCCTTCCTTTGAAGTGTGCAAGGAAGGTCAGCCCTCTGCACTGGCTTCTTAGCACTAGAGTGCAGGGTTGTTCTGGCTCTTCATGGATCCCTGCCCTGATCTTTGGCTTTGGGAAGACACTTGAAGTCTCTGGGCCCACTTGCTTTTTTTAAAATCCTCACCTGAAGATAAGTTTTTATTGATTTTAGAGAGAGAGGAAGGGGGAGAGAGAAACATAGATTAATTGCCTCCCGTATGCACCCGACCCGGGATCAAATCTGCAACCTAGGTATGTGCCCTGACTGGGAATCAAACCCACAACCATTTCGGTGTACGGAACGATGCTCCAACCAACTGAGCTAACCGGCCAGGGCTGGGTGCCAGTTTCTGTATCTGTAACATGGGATTATAGCATTCATGTGGTGGGAATGAGCTGGGAATTAAATGAGGGAATTCTGGAAAGCATGTGGAAACAGGAAGTTGCCAAAAATGACTTTCCTTTTCCTATTTCCATCTTCTCCTGACAGATTTAGTTGAACACGTTTACAGATAAGGAAATTCTAGATTAATTGTGATTGCCACCCAAAGTATAATAAGGTTGGCTTTCTGAAACAGGATTTAACCAAGCCCACAGTGGAGCGGGGATTTTAATGGGAGCTCCCCACATCGCTGTAGTTCCTGGAGAAGTGGTTTGCAAAGAGTGGTCCCTGGACCAGCAGTCAGCAGCACCTGGGGACATGCTAGAAATAAAGATTATGGAGCCCCACCCAGACTGCTAAATCAGACAGTCTGGAAGTGGAGCCCATAATCTGTGTTTTAGCAAGCCCTCCAGGTGGCTCTGATGTATGCTGAAGTTGGAGAACCACGGTCCTAAAGTAACTTGCTGGTTGGGTCACAAATCAACCCATTGCCCCAGGACTCCTGGCGCTCCCACACCTCTTGTCTCTGACATGCCTTACTTCCTGCCGTGAATACCTAAGAAAGGACACTCTTTCTTACCTACTGAAATTCTGTTCATTGTTTATGGACTCACTTAAATCTCACCTCTTCAGAGACGTGTTCCTCAGCTCTCCTCGCCAGAAGAATGGAGAGCCCAGGAGTGTTTGTCTATGGCACTCATTTGTTAATTGCCGAAGTTATTCTTGCTTTGTCTTATTTTTGAATAGTCAGGTACATGCCTCATTTTTTTCCCCCTACTATGATGTAAGTTCTTCAGTGTAAGTCTTACAGATCCTTTTTTCATCGGCAGCCTTAATCCTGGGCTACTCAATAAATATTGTGTGGACCCACGGAAGGTGATAGTTGGAATGGGCCTCTTGCTCAGACTTCTTGTTTATAGTTTAAAACCTGGTGTTAACACTTGGCTCAGAGTGCAGGTTCCATGACTCCCTGTTCTGTGCTGTTCCCACGTCCCCATGCTGCCCTGGCGGCAGAGACGGCCTGCATGGTGGCACCGGGGGCCCCTGGTCCAGTCCAGACCAGCAGGGGCTCTCGTGCTCTCTGCCACAGACTCCGGCCAAACTCAAAGAAAACAGATGGAATTTCAAAGGTATATTCATTTAATGTGTAAACATGGAGCCCTTTAAACTCTTGTAACTAGTGAGAACTGGGCAAGTTCATGAGCCTATGTAATTATATAACAGATGACATCATTACACGAGAGACTTCCACGAGAGACTTCCCAGTTCACTAATTCGGTCTGCTGGGACGCCCAAGGCACTCCTTCTGGCGTCGAAAGTTGCTGCTAAGGGGACAGCAAGTGGCTCTTCGGAACCCACGAAGAGTTGGCACAAGGACAGTTTTGATCTGGATTTCCATCGTTGTTTTTCAAGTTGATTTTGAGGGAAAATGGAACTTGGTGGATTTGTTGAGTTATTGTCCTTCAGTGTTGTCCTCTGGGGCTCTTCCCTCACACAACCCGTTCTTTTTTTGACAGCTTGGCTAATATTGTTCAGCCAAGGATCACACTAATGGCACAACTAAAGAACCTTTCATCAGAAGCCATCCATAAAGCTCCCTTCGAAACGGGCTCTGCTGACAGAGCGCACCGGGCGCGGCGTGTTTGTTCTGTTACTTGGTGATGGAGCCGCACACATCCTACTCCGATCGATACAGAAACAGAGCAGACGGCAGGCCGTGGGTGATTCCAGTGGAAGGGCCACTATTATGACCCAGGCCCCCAGCGCTGGTTTCAGAACAGCTGTGCAGAAAGAAGGGGGAAATGTGAGGGAAGACAGAAGCCAGCCCGAAGGGGTTAAACCTTCCTGGGACACGGGTGTTAAGGAGCTGAGGCTGTCTGCCACCTGAGGAAGGGTTTGATGAGAGGAGCCCATGGAAGTCTTGAGATTTGAGTAGCTACTTGTGAGAGGACAGTGACAGACCAATCAACTTGGCGTCTACCAGTCATCAATTTGTTTCCCACTCTCTTCTCCAGTGGTCTCTGTCAAACATCTATGTGTTTAAGCTGCAGTTGTAAAGCATAAAATGCTACATAGATCATCATTAATTTGTTGCTTAAGTTTAGATATGTTGAGGATATGTTATATCATCAAACTAATATATATTTTTTTATTCTTACATCCTGGTGATTATCCTAAAGCTACATGATGTTGTATCAACTTTTTTCACTTGCAACATAATTGACTGGATCAGTATCCCTAATGAGAGGCAGGAGGGACATAGGGCACAGCGACAGAGGTGCATGTCTTTGTTAGTGATCCAGCATCTCTGAGAGCTGTGGTCCCAGGAGCGTCACCAGCAGCGGGTCTGGGGTCATAATGGTAACAAGTATTAATCAGATAAGGCCCCGATATTTTATCCTGTAAGTAATTTGCTATCTGTGACTAATGAAAACATCTATGTATATATACATATATGTATGTATATATACATACTTACACATATATCACTAGTGATGAAATGATATCTAAATAATGATAATTACTGATACATAATATATGTAAGTGTAATATATAAGCATAATATATACTAATAAGTATACTAGTTAAGTAGAATGTATAATTAATTATATATAACTAATATAACTAATTTTGAGGCCAAAGATAAAACCTACTAGTAAGTGAAGAGAGTACGTGGGTAATTGGATCCTAAGCCCACTGATATGTCCCAGTTATATTTTCCTTTGCTGTGAAAACTTCAGCCTGTGAGTGAAGCAAATGAGGTATTTCTCCAACAGAGTTTACTAGGCTACATACAGAAGGTCACAACTCAAACACACAGACAGCCAGTAATCGCCGTAGGGAAGGCCTTGGGAACACGACTCCTCCCAGAGCAGCTCCCAGCGTCCTGGCAGACACGCGGTCTCACACGTACACAACGAAGGAAGCAGGACACGGAGCCTGGCTGGAGATGGGCACTCTTGCCGCTTCACTCCTTAGCAGCAATGGGAAGTTGAGCAAGGTTCTCAACTCCTTACACTTCCATCTCCTACCCATTTGATGGGGGTGGTAATACCTCACCTGTGTATTTCTGAGGCCCATGAAATTGAAAGCACTGGGTAAGCTGCCATCTGCTGGATGATTATCGTGTGTGTGTGTGTGTGTGTGTGTGTGTGTGTGTGTGTGTCCAACTAAGTCCTTTGTAGAATAAGAAATGTTATAAATAAATAAAGCAATATATTATATATTGCAGAATGTATGCTGACAAGTTAAACTAAATAGGAGTTTAGAAAACTGTCATAAAAAGAAAAATACAGTCTAAGGAACTGAAAGTTACATTTGGGTGACTTACTACTAGCAACAAGTCTGGAAACACCAAAAAGGATTTCTGTATAAAGGAACAGTGTCCGCCAGGAAGTGGGTGATGTGCAGAGATGGAGATAACTAATGAGAAGGTGTTATTTGCACCATCTGTTGCAAAAGTGATAGAAAGAAGGTATCATTTTACAAACTGTAACTATTTTAGGTACAAAAGGAGGTTGTCCTTGGCCTGGATAATGCAGGAGTATCCCAACAGAAGATTGAGTATCAGTGAGAGAAGAACATTTTTCTTTTATCTGCCCTGCAGCTCGACACAGTTACTGGCTGTGACTTGGAAGTTCAGTGGTTTATTTAACATCACGTCTTCACTCTGTTCCAGACGGAGGTCTTGAATCACCGTTGGGCACAGTCCTGAGTCAGCCAGGTCTGACACTGGAGGGCTCAGCAAGGTTCCCTGTGTCAAAATATTTGTGGAAATGTGCTTATCTTTCATATAGCCATAAGATAACCACTGACTGGACCATTTCTTTCCTGAGAATTAAATAATTTTGGCAACAGTCAGTCTGTCTCATGTCTGGGAGACATTCCATTTATGATCAAATGAAATATTAAAAGGTTCGCTAATACCCCACAAATGGCCATCCTTGCGATTTTAACAGTGTAAGCAAGATGAATTTGAAATTTTTTTAAATCACTTTCTTTCACAATATTGTCTTCATGTTGATAAGCACATTTTAGATTTTTCCTTTCACGTGTGCAATTTTGTTAAAGCCAATAAAGAAATGAGTAAGAAAAGGGAAATAGGAATACATTTCTCAAGATCCTTAGCCTTTCCAGAGCATTATTTCCTGTTGAGGTAATGCTGAATTTACTAGCATGTCCCTTCTTACTAGTAACTCAAAAGAAATACACTGCTTCCACTCTGCTGAGGTGCCAGCCAGTGAGAGGGGGGAGGATGCAGAGTAGACCCCTGTGAACGGCTGGGAAGAGCAGGCTCTCAAAGGCGTAGCATCCCGAGGACGGCCCTGCCAGGAGGGTCCTGTGAAGTATGGAAACGAGAGTGGGGTGTTAGTGGTGGGGTTGTGGTGACTTGTCTGAAAGACCCCTTCGCTGGAGAGCGCGAGCCACGCAGGTGAAGCAGAGTCCTGGACAGCACAGGACGCTGATCGGGGAGTCAGCTTGCCTGTTCCTCAGGCAGCCCTTAGGGTATTGAACTCCTCTTTCTCCGGGGTGAGCGTGTGCTTCCTATCACAGAGCATTTAGCTCACTGGCAAGCTTGCAGACTCCTGCCAGTGAATGAATGACTGCTGTGGTAGCGACGGAGCCTCATGTGTTCCGTCTGAACCTGAAAGGAAGAGATGGGAGAGGTGACCCAGACATCCCCTCACCTTGCACCCACCGGCGTATGTGGTAACAGGGTCGACAGAAGCCATCTGTCTCTAAAATAGCTGACACGGACGACCGTGTTGATTGTGGCATGATTTGCTTAGCCAAACATCCGATGAGCGGAGAGCTTCTGTTTTCTGGGGAGGGGCCGTGACCCGGACACTCCACCTTGGACCCTCTTCCAAGCAGCCCTGCTCATACACACCACCGGCATCAGTACAAGAGCCCTGATGGTTATGATGTCTCATGCCCAAAACAGAGTCTTTAGGGATGTGATGGGGGTGGAATCGTGGCTCGATCGGACAACGGAGAGCTCCCCCTTCCTGGAAAGCTCACGCTGGACTGAAGAAACAGAACCTGCAAATGCGGACCAGATGCGTCCGGGCTGACAGTGCGCGCTTCCCAGACTCTGGCGAGAAATAACAAACTCCTGCTGATTAGATTAAAAATCAAAACAAGGGCCTTCGCATTCCTCCTTCTCTTTTCCGACCTCTTAGGTGGCATCTGTTACAACCGCTTCGTCCAAATATTGTTCCTAATGAGACATCTTAGGAGGGTGGCGATGTCATGTGCTCCGTGCTCTCCCTCCTTTAATAACCACAGAGCGTCTCGATGGCAGTAAACAGTTTTTTGAGAAAGCCTGCAATGCTGACTGAAAATGAACTTGAGAGATGTCATGGAATTCTTCTGGTCAGCAAGAACAACCTCTAAAAGCCTTAAAATGTTTGAAAAATGTGCAGGCTGCCCGGAGCGTGGTCATGGGGTGTGGCCTGAGGCCGGGGAAGCTTCCAGCCCAGCATTTTTCTGAGTGACTTTTCGCCGGATTCCCACTTGGATAGCTTTCCCTTCCACTCAGTCCCCGAGGGCCTGGAAAGCATGCCGGTGACCACCGAGCCTACCCGTGGGCTAAGGAAATGCCTCCTTTCTCCCTCATCTTTCGCTGGCGATGTGTTAATACCTGTCGTCCGCTGAACACTGCACAAGCCACTTCTTGCTGGGAATGCACAGGTCCCTGTGCCTGTTCACCTGGGAGAGAATGGCTGGCTAGGCTGCGGTTGCCCACTGAGGTCTCTGAAGACAACCCTGGCTTTCTCCGTGCCACGAGGGTGGGGCAGAAAGGCTCTGGCTTCCTCTCTCGAATCCCCTCTTCGCTTAAGCGTTGGCTGGCCCCGTCTGTCTTTTCCACTCCATTCAGGTATGTTTCCAGGATGACCGCAGTGGCCTGCCTGGCACCGTGTAGGACTGATTAATGGCTCCTACCCAAAGTTCAGCTTGGTAAGCCGGGCTGGTTAATGAATAGACAGACAGCCTCCTCCCTCCTGTTTTCCCTCCGGTGTCATAAACCAGGGGAATTGGCTCACGTTTCCTTCCGTTGCCAATCCAGAGACTTCACAAGTCTGGCAGCAGAACAGGTGTGGGTGCTGGTCTAACCAGGTTTCCCTAGCAGCACCCTCCCTCCACAGAGCACCGACCTGAGAGCTGGTCCCGAGGGTAATTAGCATGTTGGGTTTTCTGATGGTTTCCCTTGGTGGTGGCTGGTCGTTCGCTAGTTTTAATGATCGTGTTTGCTTTACTAAATCTATTTTGTAATATTTCCTTCATTGTTAACCCATTTACCTGGGCCTCTCAGAGTTCCTTGGTTGTGTGTGTTTTCCATGTAAGCGGTTGTTAAAGGACTGAGTCACCCATGCCGCAGCCCGTGGTTGCATGTGGGCTGAGGTTGTTCAGTGACTAATTTCCAAGGGGAGGGGACATTGGCTTATCATAGGGAGGACGACTTTTTATCCATGCCTGTGGCAGCTTCTTTCAGAAGACTAAGCAGAACAAAGTGGTCTGTACTGGTTGCAAACACTCGAGCTGGGGGACATTTCAGGATCTGTGTCCTTTGTGGTGTCTTCTCTGAAGAGAAAACTCTAAAATATCGAAGTGTGGAACTGAGGATTAGATGAAGCCAGCAAACAAAGGAATCGGGTAATTGGGAGCTGAGCCAATGTGATTTCTCACGGCGTTAGTTATACAGGTGATTGCCTTAAGAAAAAGTAAGTGGCTTTAATTCTTCGTCCGTGAAAGTCTCCTAAGAATCCTCTTCAGTTTTGTCCGGTTACTTCATTGTGTAGTCTGGTGGAGTGGGGTGTTTACAAATTCTAGACTTGAAAGGGTGGGGTTTGAAATCAAATAAATTGTACATAATATTCCCTTTCTGCAAACAATATATGCATTTTAAGTACTCCCCAAACAGACATGATTAAATGAGAAAGTTCCCCAAATGATTTGAAACAAACATTCTTTATGCTAGAATTTTTTTCCCCAGAAATAATTTTAAGATGTTTCCCCTTCTTATCCTACATTCAAGCAACTTCTCAATGAGTAATGTTTGATTTAACTTACAGTGTTGTGGGGAAATAAAATTTGGATATATGTTAGGATTTCTAACTCCAACTTTAGGCAATTCATTTGGTACCGCCCCAGATTTTTTTTCTGGCCTTGAGGAAGTTCAGGCCAAACAGCATACTAAGCTGGGAGCTCTGGTCAGGGACGGCAGCCTCAGCTGGGGCTGTGGAGCTGGGCTCGGGAAGAAACTGTGTTGTTTACAAGAATGGGAAGGACTCAGCCCAGAGACTGCAGTGGCCTGGGCAGTGATGGGAAGAGGGAGCGACGATGCCCCACACAGCAGATGAATGGTGGAGAAACGCCTCGTTCTTACATTGCCAATATGCAGACAAATGAACATTTCCTTTGGGCCAAGACACAGGCAAAGGAATATCTGTGTCGTATTCTGATAAGGTGGTAAAAGAACCTTTACTTTTGTGTGTAGGTCATTTCTCTCCTGATGTAAAATGAAATTCTTTAAAGTTCACATAAAGACATTACTGTTGAAATCTTGTGGGGCGGAAGCGTCAGGGATATAACATTTCCAGGTACGTTTACCTCACTGAGGGAAGTGAGAGGATGGAGTAGTTTAGTGGCAGCCGAGAGGCTGGTGGGGAAGTAAGGGACTCGTATATTAAGGTGCATAGCAACTGTGTGTGTGTGTGTGTGTGTGTGTGTGTGAATTTTGCTTATTTGTTTCACCTTTCAAGTTTAATATAATTTTCTCCCAAAAGGGCCAACTTTGAGTACTAGTGCAGGAAAAACCCAGTATTATTTAATGCCAATTCCTTATTCATTCGCCAAAAAAACAGTTAAAAAACAAAACGAAAACTGTGTACATGCCTGATTCTAGGAAGTTATCTCCATGGAAAGAATACTAACATGAAAGGCTTGGAATTTTTTTTTTAACTGTGAATTATAGAATCTTAGTCATCATCTCAGTTCAGCCAGTCCGACAGTGAGTATCTCCTGGAGTACATAAAGTCCAGTTTTTACTACAATAGCAAATAGTCTCCATGGGCTTTCACACTGAAGACTTGAAAAGGATTCTCTCTTCTCATCTCCCCATCCATACCTTCCGTCTCATCCTAAGAGTGAGTTTCCTTTGGTCAATCCATATCCTTTAGTGTAGGAACCCAAGTTATCCCGTTTGAAGGGTTCATTCCAGTTGTGGGTTTAAAACATTTCCCACTACATAATGGGAACATCATGTCATTCTCTCCTTGGGCTCTGTGTAGAGCCAAGGATGAAATGATCAGGGTTCTTTTTTAGAACTCAGTCTTGGAAAGCCAGTCATCGCTTGGCAAATCAACGTAAGAATTCTGCCAGAGGCTTTCGACGTCTGCGTCTCTCGTGCTGATGGAGACATTCGACTTTAGATTACCTCCTCTGCCATAGCTGAGTGCTGTGCTGACTTCCACTGTGCATGACGCAGGTGGACAGTGCTTCTGCCAGCGGCCCTGTTGGATGATGGCAGTTATTTTGAAGTGGACAAGGCAGGGGTGATACACAGCATTACCATTAGGTACATGATGCTGATTGATTGTGGCCAGGATCCATCCTCTCTGGCTGAGGTTTCATTCTGGTTAGTTGGTACCCATAGCGATTCTGGCTACTGGATGTTCAATAGTTTGACTAATCACCCACATTCCCAATACAAATACACTGCGTATTAGAATTATTATTGTTACGTTTCTTTCTGAATTCATCTACATATGACATCAAGAAAGTCTAATGAGATTTTTTGCATGTTTTATTTTAAAAGTTAGTTATATAAAGTACCTCCTAACTATTTCTTCCCATATTACCAAACATGTTTCTAAAATACCTATATAGAAAAATAAATAAAATAAAATACCTGTGCAGGCACCCTATTGTTTTAAAAGAAACTCACTCAACTTTTCATGAAATAAAGTTGATTTTACATTTTTCTTTCATTAGTATTCTTTATCCTTCTAGGCAGTTCTGTACTCCTCAGAATCTTGATGTCTATTTTTACTCTCTTGCTAGAAAAAGGGGAGGTGTGTTTGGTGTATTAATTGGGGTCAGGATCCCTCAAATCAAGATGTAATCTGAAGCCAGATAAGTCAGGACGGTAAAGAACAGGGAGTAGTAACTAACCCAGTAAGGATTATTGTTCATCTGAAACTCCCTTTAATTTTTGGGATAAAGAATAATAATAATAGTGCCTCCCACTTATTGCACCTGACCCACCTTGAGCATTGTGTTACACTTTGCACACAGTGGCATGCTTGAATCGATATGATGAATTTATCTGTGCATTCATCTGGGTTGGTGGTTGTGTTGTGCGGTCTGATTGCGTGGGGAACTCGGCCAGACACGCCCGGCTAGCTGAGCAGTCCCTCTTGTATTTGATGACCTGCGAAGGCATGCTTTGCTCCCCACTGCACCAGATCTTTCTTTCTTCTTTTTTATTTTCCAATTTGTTTTAAGACTTTATTTCAACAGCTGTTACAGCTTATTAGTCATCAAAATAAATCATCAGTGGCTGGGTTATAGCTTCTAGGACGTAAAGCAGCTTTAATTGCTGAGTTATTGCCGTCAGACTCACCCCAGAAGGCTTTAGACTTGAAGTTGATAGTTTCTTTCACTGAGCCTGTGGAAGTTAGTAGGAGAGGTATTTATAGAGGGTCCATGTTGCTCTGTTGCAAAACTTCTGACACACAACTGCTCCAGCCATTCTGGAATGAGAATTGGGTACATTTTTACATAGTGATAATATCACACTTTGGGAATGCCCGTGAGCAATTGAGTCAAGTGAGTGACCAGACAGAGGACCGGCTGGGCCTTGTGGAGCTTCAGCCTCTGTCTGGATCCAGGAAAGCTGGAAAATGGGGAGAGGGTTCCCAGGGTGAGGACAACTTGAGGATATCCCAAGTTCAGTTTAGAGAGGAACCAACTAGCCTATTGCGGTTGGACTGTGTGTGTGTCGGGAGGTGGAGGGAGTGGAAATACAGTTGTAATTGCCAGTGAGGAGCCTGCATACCCTGAGGTTCCCAGAAACAGTTGCCCCCCACCATAAGAGGGCTGAGAAGCAGAAGCCAGCGGTGCTCAGATAAGGCAGCCTGAAGGGGCTCCCTGTGGTTACTGCCTATCTGCACCTTGCTTGCAGTTTTTGTTGGTCATTCCCACTGTGCAATCCTTCATAACATGCAGAACCCCTGGGTCAAGGGCTCTGCCGCACCTTTCCAGACACAACTAAAGGAAGCCTGGGAGTCCCGCCATTCTCCCCGCATTCTCGTCCCAGAGAAGTACCAAGAGCGCCCTCTTAGGGTAGGAAGTGGGGACTTATCAGACCTGTATGCTAGAATAATGCCTGCTTCTAAGCAAGTCCTTGGTAAATACCATTTACTAAATGAGTGACTTTGTAAGGTAAGGGATTAGTGTGTATTCAGGGCACTGGGTTCTGCTTCATTTTCAACCTTCTTCCGTTGCCTCTGCTTTTTCTTCTCTCTTTCCCCGTCACCTCCACTAGGGGTCTCTCAGCTGCTCATCTTGGTTCTCATCCATTTGGGCCCACGCCTCTCTCCTCATCCCCCACCTCACCCAACCCCGACCATGTCTGTCACATCTCCCACAGGTCTGCATGCAAATGCGGCCCCTGTGACAGCACAAACAGAGCTTGGAGGGCAGACGTGGAGGTGCCCAGGCTGTTTGTCCCTTCCCTGATGTCCATTTGGAAAATCTCAGTGAGCATCACCCTCCTGGACTTTGACCAAAACAAAAAGTATCAAATATTCATATCCTGAATTAATTTGTAGTTTTTATTCTGCCCCTTGCCAAACACAACAGTGTAGTTGCAAATTAGTTTTCGCTTTCTCCATTAAGTTGATTCCTTTTTTTATTGAGATATAATTGACATACAACACTATATTAGTTTCAGGTGGACAAAATGATTCTACATGTGTGAATATTGAGAAGGGATCACACAATGAGTCTAGTTAACATCCATCTAGTTACAATTTTTCTTTCTTGTGATGAGAACTTTTTAAATTCCTCTCTTAGCAACTTGCAAATATACAATACAGTATTAACTATAATCACCATGCTGTATATTACACCCCATGACTTCTTTCTTTTATTTATTACACCTGCAAGTCTGTATCTTTTGACCACCTTTACCCACCCCTCACCTCCTGCCTCTAGCAAACGGAAGACCCTGTGGGGGTCCCTGCTCTCCTAAACCAATGGTAACGGCACAGAAGTCACTGCTTCCTGAGCAAGAACCGGGCTTACAGTGGCTGACTCCAGCAGGCTTCTTGTCATCGCATGGCAGCCCCAGAGGCTGTGCTGTTCGGAGTCCTCCTCCCCACCATGCCTGGGATTCCCTCCCCTCTTCTCTCCCTTGCCTCCTGTTTCACCCTTATCTCCTGGGTCATTATTTCCTCCCAACCTCCAGAGCCCGGTTTCTCGTAGGCTCAGTAAGGAGATGGGGAGTCATGCATGTCCGTTTGCTCCTGGCCGTGTCCCTAGATTGAACCAGCTTGGAAAGATGGGAAAGGTGATTACTATTTTCCAGGGCTAATACTAGAAAATGTGCCCAGAACAAGTTTTAGAAAACATAATTTTAGCACTTTGCATACATTAGACCCACATTTATTAAGTGTCTCCAAGAAGCGATGACTTCAAAATTTAAAGCACCACACTGCCCCCCCCCCCCAGCATTGGGTTCTCCGTCAGGTGGCCCTGTGGCTGTCGTAACAAGTCACCACACACTTGGTGGCCTAGACACCACAGACACATCACCTCTCGGCTGTGGAGGCCAGAAGTCTGCAATGGGCTGGCGGTGCCACTCCCTCTGAGCCTCTAGGGCAGCACCGATTTCCTTGCCTCTTCCAGCTTCTAGACCCGGCCCGTGTTCTTTGGCTCGCAGCCCCTCGTCCGTCTTCTGTGCCAGTGGTATAGCATCTTCTAGTGTCTCTCTGACCCTTCTGCTTCCCTGTCACATATCAGGACCCTTGTAATTGTATGGAGCTGACCTGGTAGCCCAGGATAATCTCCCCATCTCAACATGTTTAAAGGGGGACACCTGCAAAGTCCCCATGCCAGGTAAGGGGACATAGTTACAGGGTCCAGGGATTAGGGTGTGGACATCTTACAGGGGCCATTATTCGGTCTACCACATCCGGGAAGCCGTGCTGGCACATTGAGGCATCTCTAAAAATGTGAATGTCAAAGTACGTTTTCTAATGTCTTGCTTTATTTTCAGATGCAGAGAGAAATGATTTATGCAAGAGGAGAGGGCCCTGGTGCCTCTCGACCTGGATCCACAGCTCATCCAGCCCATGCCCTTCCAAATTCTCCACCCTCCACTCCTGTGCCCCACTCCATGCCTCCCTCCCCCTCCAGAATTCCATACGGGGGCACCCGCCCCATGGTGGTTCCTGGCAACGCCACCATCCCCAGGGACAGACTCTCCAGCCTGCCAGTCTCCAGGTCCATCTCACCCAGCCCGAGTGCTATTTTGGAAAGGAGAGACGTAAAGCCCGATGAGGACCTGAGTGGCAAGAACATTGCCATGTACCGAAATGAGGGTTTCTATGCCGATCCGTACTTGTACCACGAGGGACGGATGAGTATCGCCTCTTCCCATGGCGGGCACCCGCTGGATGTCCCTGATCACATCATCGCCTATCACCGCACGGCAATTCGGTCAGCAAGTGCGTACTGCAGCCCGTCTGTGCAGGCGGAAATGCACCTGGAGCAGTCACTGTACAGACAGAAGTCAAGGAAATATCCAGACAGCCACTTGCCTACTCTGGGCTCCAAAACACCCCCCACCTCTCCCCACCGAGTCAGTGACATGAGAATGGTGGACATGCACCCTCATCATAACGCCCACGGGCCCCCTCACACCATGCAGCCCGACCGGGCCTCACCCAGCCGCCAGGCCTTCAAAAAGGAGCCGGGCACCTTGGTGTATATTGAAAAGCCGCGGACCGCCGCAGGATTATCCGGCATTGTGGACCTCGGCCCTCCTCTGGTGGAGAAGCAGATGTTTGCTTACAGCACCGCTACGATACCCAAAGACAGAGAGACAAGGTAAGGTGCTGAGGGTGGCGAGGGGGGCTGTGCCTGTGTGTTGTTGAGCGCCGCTCCAAAGAGGTCTCACCAGGAGAGCAGGTGGCAGCTGGGCGCCAGCCTCGTGCGGCATGCCCTGCGGAGGCTGCAGAGGGCACAGAGCAGGATCAAAGACCATCCTTGTCTGCGGCTTCTGAATTGTTGGGGGTCAGGTGAGCAGGCCCCTGGCAGTACTGACGGCGGACAGGCACACCAGGAGTTGTTGGTGGGGGCCACCCGAGCGTGGGTCGAACAGCGCCGTCATTACCTACAGCTAAATAATTCGGACGAAAATTGTGGTTAGCGGAAACCATTCAGACAAATAAATCAAGAACTCGTGACTGATTGGCCACAGAAAATAAGGAGTGAGTGGTTCCAGGTGTAGCTGTTGGAAATGACGATTTGTGTTTTTCCTCGTGCGGTGAAATTGTGTTTTCTCATCTGGTTTGGGGAAATGGAAAGAATGTGTTACAGGCTGTCATCTAGAGTGATAAAACATGAATTTGCATAAAAATAGGATGGTTTAGATTTACTACTCATTCCAGAGTGGTGCTGAGATCAGCAAAATTATCTGGTGAATGACATGCTGGGCATTTTCATTTCTTTTTTAATATAAATATTGTCATAATTTTCCACTCTAGAACCTTCCTACTAGATCTTAAAAACTCTCCAAAGTTCATATAGTAATAGAAAGGCTAATTTTGATAGAGGGAATTTCTCCAGCCTGAATTGGTTAAAGGAAATCAACGTAATAATTATAATCATAAAAAAAATCTAGTCAAAGAAATTGAGTCCAAAAAGAAGGTTAAGGCTTTTACCAGAGAAGTATGAAAAATAAGATCTAGATATTTAATCATTCAGCACCTTATAGGAACAAGTGTTACCTGCTCCTCGCTAAAAATGGTAACGTCACTTACTACTATTACATAACCCTATTAAAAAAAAAAAAAGCCAAAATTGTGAATGGAATATGAATTGTCTTTCTTACTTTTTCACACACAAATCAGAAAGCCCTGTCCTCGTTAGCAGAATTTTACCTGTTCAGTCACAAAAGAGAGATTCCTGGAGGATGGGAAGGGAACCGACAGGGAAGTTTGGGGATCATTAACGCACTGACAAAGCCTAATCCTCTCACACAACTGAAATAACCCAGCAGTGCTGACTGGCCTGACTAAGAAAAGTTAAGGCTTGGGAAACAATATTTATTCTCTCCTTTCAAAGGCCTTAGGAAGTGAAATTCTAAAAATAAAAAAAAAAGGGATACTTCTCACAACCACAGATAGCTGAGGGGTGTGGGATCAATACTGAGGCTTGTTGGAACAGACCAATGTCACAGCTAGAGGGACATTTACCAAGACGTGCCTCGAGGCTCAGAGGCTTGTGCCTTGTGCTTTGAAGACAGGGTAACCGTCCTCTGAGGGGGGCGGTGAGGGGCTGGAGGGGGAAATGAGTCACCTAGGGGATGGGACTTGGAGTCCTAAGAATGTCGTACAGGAAACGATAAAACGATTCATCTCCAGGCTATCATGTGAAGGCCAGAACCCATCCTCCCTACCACCCCCACCCACCCCGTGCTGACTCGCCTTGTGGGCCCAAGAGGATTGAGAGCTTGATTCCACCGTGGGTCATAGTAGGCGATTTCCACCCTGCTGGGCTGTGGGCACATTTTCCTCATGATGGTGTCTGGCTTCTTCCCCAGCGCCTAGCTCAGTGTCACGCACGCAGTTACCTCGTGTGTGTAACTCAACGAGCACCACTGAGCCCAGTTTTTTCCAGGACTTAGTTATGGGAAGGAGAAATGCAGGAACCCTCTGCTGGTATGTGGCGTCTTCTCTCTATTGGATCAAAGTCTTGAAGACTTTCAGCTTTAGTCAGTATCAGAATTCTTTTAGGGCCTCTGCTTCTTCTTTAGGTTTCTGTTTTACCGAAGCTCAGAAAAATCCTATGCATTTCTGTTTCATATGTTAGAAGCCCTTGTTAGAAAATCCGATTTACCTCAGTTCTAGAATAACACATGTTAGAAAAGTTCACTAAAAAAGATTAATGTTCACCTAAAATACCCTGTCGTTATCGCTACTGTATTCTGACATACGACTGTAATTATGAACGTCATTTTATATTTTTGCACTTTTGCATTCCCTGAAATGTGAAATAGCAGAACAAGAATTTTATCTCACACATCTGGCCTAGGTGATTCCTCACCTGGTAGCCGGCTTATCTCCAGAGGGTGGAATTGGAGTGCTTGTATATACATGAGCAGGCTAGATTCCCTTCTTCTGCAGGCACACACGCCCCTCGGCATTTAGAGTTCCCATCACTGAAACACCTCACCGTCCTCAATCCAGGCACACGATAAAGTGTGTAAAGAATGGTTCTCTAGTAAGAAGAACTTGATTCTGGAAATTTTGCTATCAGCACTCCCACCCATCACCCCATAGTTACCTGGATGGTCACACTTCTCCTCGTCAACTATAATTCTGAACACTTTTAGAGAGCTTAATGGCTGGAGTGAAATGTAGTACTGCTGGGCACTACATTTATAAGTACTACTGTCTGAAGAAGAATGCGGACGGCAGCTAGCTTTTATTAAGAGCGTTTTAGGGACCAAACACGGTATTAAGTGGTTTCTATACATTGTGGGATGTAATCATCATGACCCACTGAGGTATGTACTGTCGTCATCCCAATTTTACAAATGCAGAAACTGAGCTCAGAGAGGTTAAGTAACTTGCCACTCAGTGGCGTAGAATGTCCAAGTGCGTTAAAGAACCCATACCTTTACCCGTGAGCCATATTCTGCCTGCTGAGTAAGAACTGTGAGCCCCACCTGCACCCAGAAGAGAAGTGAATTCTGAGCATTTCAACCAGAATTTTCCAAAAGTGGCTTCAGGACTAGATGCTAAATGACTGCTCCTAAAGGATATTTACAGTCATAATCATGGTAGAATTTGCATAATTATGCTGTAATTTGCATAAATATGTACATGCCATTTAAAATATAACTGCCCTAGCTAATACATTAGCACAAGTATGCAGAAATAAGGAAAGAACACAGAGAACATTCTTGGTAGATTTTATTTTCAAAAAATGAATGTGAGTACTCTGTCAATGAAATTTTTTAAAAACAAGAACGTAAAACAATTACTGAAGCACAAAATTGTAGTCCGTTGTTTCACCTAGACCGTGATGTTATTTTAGATATATTTAATCTGTGGAAGGATGTGTAAATACATCTAACTTCATGAGTCTCAGGCTCTATGAAGTGCCAAACCAATTTCTGTTGCAGTTTCATGATCTTAAAAAGCAAATAAATCTGGGAGCACTTTTTATATAAAACTCTGAGGTGAACGTTTACATCTAAGATGTGAAGCTACAGAAACACAGGAGGGAGACGGAGAAATGTGTGGCGATGCTTTCTTCCGGGCACGGCTGGATTCTGATGCCGTCCCGAAGAGCTCTGTGGGAAAGAGCCGGCGTAACTGCAGGGCGTTTGAAATCGCAGAGGAAAATCCTTTCTTTCCCATCTGCTCTCAGGAAACTTCCAACCGTAGCTTTTTTTTTTTTTTTTTTTTTTTTTTGAGGGCACATGATTTTATAACAGCCCCATTGGCTTGAAAATGAGTTTAAAGTAATTTCATCTTGATTCTTATATTGAGTTATGTGCCTTGATTTAATAAATTTGGCATCTCTTTTTTTTTTATATATAAAGGTGCTTCCACAAAGCATTGAGTAATGACAAATTATACATAGAAGATCTGGGGGAAAGTCGTGCATATAGGAGACATATCTGTTAGTAGGGATCTCCTCCCAAGATGCCCACGGACTTTGGGGTAGAGGAGCAGAGTACAGCTGCTTTGACCTCAGTACAGCAATTCTCGTGTCTGAGCTTCTAGAAAGAAAAGAAAATGATCCTGCGTGATGAGGTGGCTTCACTCGGATGACTTCCCTTCAGCGGGGCTCCGAGGAGAGAGGGTCCCTGTGACTGTTAGGAGTGCCGAGGGAGACGGTGTGTGACAGACGACAGTACATGAGGCTCTCTCTTCCCTCGGTCATAAAATTACTGCATTAAATAGCACCATCATTTCTATTCGTGGCACATAAAACAGCCCTTAAGAATTATAAAATTCTAGGACATTTATGTTTTGCTATCTTCTATATATAGTTTGGATCATATCACCTGCAATATCTTTATCGAAATAACACTCAAAATTCAAGGGTGCTCATTTCAAAGTGACTAATATCTCGCCTTCCAAATTCCTCCTAATGTAGTATTTTTCAAAACATGGTAAACTTGAACTAAGATTGTATCTCACTCTTCTGCACCTACAGTAGCTGAATTCAACAAACTAGTCGAGAATGCACAGAGGCAGATCCTTGCCCTGTCTGGACATGTGTGCTTGGAGAAGGAGAAGCCACGTGAGGTCCCTCTGTCATTTCTAAAACATTGCAGATTTAAAGAAACAGAATCTCTTGTCTTGAGCCAATTAGAAAGAAGGGAAAGGAAAGATTCTATGTGCAGAAGGAAGCCCGCATGCTAACTGGTAGCCTGTGTCTGTTCTTAATCATTTTACATCATTTTCTCATTTTACGGGGATTAAGTGTTACTGTGTTGGGAGCTTTGAGGGGTGGGATGCATCCTTGGTTTAGCAGTTGATTGAGTGAAAGTCTAAATGCAGATTTGTGTCATTTAAACATGTTCGCAGTGACTGACAGGCCTTCGAAGATTTTCTAAGTGTACTTTATCCCGCTGCAGAGCTGAGTCTGAATGATCACACAGAATGACTGGCGTTTCCTCCTCCCGCGTGGTGCCAGAAGCGAGCACATCAGAGATGTCCTAAGTGGTTAGACTTGGCTTCTTCCTAAAGCAACGTGTCCTTAACTTGTTCACTATTGCTACTTTGGGCCTGATCATTTGGGGGGGGGAGTTCTCTTGTGTATTGTGGGGTGTTTAGTGGCATCTCCATTCTCTACTCCACTAGATACCAGTAGCAGACTACCCACCCCAACCAACCCTGCCCCGGTCATGACATCAAAAATGTCTCCAGACATAGTCAAGTGTCCCCTGGGGGGTGAAGTGCCCCTGGTTGAGACGCACAGGTCTAAAGGAAATTTGGACTTTTTAACTTAATGTAGTGGACAGATGAAAGAATGCCTCACACTTAAGGAATGTAAATTGTGACATTCATAAAACATAGATCTTGACAATTTTTACAGTTCTATTCTTACCTCTTGGTAAAGCAACTTCTTTATTGTTAATAACTTGCTATCATTATCTTCAGTTCAATCAATCTGCTGTCAACTATTTATTGAGAGACAGTGATAAACAGTGTTGACAAATGTGGACTCCAAAGCCGGCTTGCTTGGGTTCAAATCCGAGTTCTAACATTTGCTAGCAGTTGGGGATCTTGGACACATTCCTGAGCTTAACACACAGAGCTGGCTGAGACAAAGGACTATTCGTGAATATAATACCGAGAGGACATAAAGTAGGGGAGGGGATTATAGGAAACAACAAAACTAAGTGGGAACAGAGAAGGGAACCAGCTGGGCTTCAGGATCCAAATTAGAATGTTTAGAGTATCAAAGCCATTTTTAAATCCATTTCAGAAGCGTAGTCAGACTTGCACATCTTGGGTCCAAGAGCAAAAAGAAAAGCCAGGATTCCGGGCATCCCTTTAAAAGGGCACCTGAGCTATGGGGCAGGATGAAGATGCCTAACCGGGTGCAGCTGAGACGATTGGGTTACCTGTTTTGATGCCTAGTAGTGCCTGACTGATTCAGCTCTTGTCTTGATTGCTTTTCCGCGTAGCTCTAATTATGGGATCAATACATGTTTATTGAGCTTCTCTTATGTGCTTGTCTGTGGGCTAGATGCTTCGCAGGACTAAAAGAAATTTCTCTGTGGTCCCCATGCATAAGAAGGATAAACTGTGAAGACTGTCGTAAAGCATCAAAATTGTAATATAAACATATAAGCTGTGCCACAGTTAAGTACAAGAAGCTCCTGAAGTCTGGATGCCTACTAAGTAATTGTTTTTGCAGGAACAACCACAGGAATAGGATTTCATTCATGGGTGATGCTCAGGGATTCTCTTCTTGTCACTTTGACAATGACAATGTCTCCTAGTGAAGCACAGAGAAGGGAGGAGGTCGTGTCAAGTCACTAAGAGGGAAAAATAGCTCTCCCAGAGTCTGCAGCTTCATTCAGGAAGAGTTCTGTTCCCAACATCGAGAAGTCCATCTGGAAAGTCAGGCCACATTTTCCTTGAAAACAATGAGGAACAATGATAAAACTAATAATACATTGTAGGTTATAGAGGCTTCCGTGGACCAGCTGGAAATTCAACCACCATTTATTCCAAGCTCTAAACAATGAAAGTACAAGTAAACTTTTAATTACAAGCCTAATTTGGGGACTGCTTGTACATAATTAATTCCAAAGAAGTGATACAGAGAGTAATGGCTATGAATTCAGACAAGGGAGCGCTTTCCTGCATGTATACTGGTCTGGGAGCCTTCGTGAGAATGTCGAGATGCACTGAATTTCAGGGATATATATAACACAATGAAAAGATATTATTTGGGAAGTCAGACTGATCTTTATCCAAAATCTGCTGTATTTCTACCATTATGGTGCCTATAAAAATGACATCTGGATATGATGGTTTGCCAGTCTCAGAAGTCAAGTAAGGGCCGATAAACTGAACTATTACTTCAGTCTCAGGAATATAAACTTCATGGTTGAGTAATATTTGCTAGTCATTTCTTAACTGCTGAGTTCAGGCAACAGCTGTCTGGTAAACGCTACTTAACCACCTGCCAAGCTGTGAAGATAGCCTCTTGCACAAGGAGTATTCTATCAAAAACACCAGTGGAATGACTGTCACAAAGTCTGTGTTACTGCAAGCCAATTTATCAAAAGGAAAAGCCATCATCTGTCACTAATTAGATGAAATTTAAATACACCCTTGTATTCCCTTTGAATATTCATGAGGTGCTGTCAATCAGACACCAGAAGCTAAGCTAGAGGAACAGAAATTCTGGGAGATTCAGATAAGCCCCTTTCCTTGCTGACTGGAACCTCTTTCTTCAAAGAGAAAATGAATAAATGTTTAGGGGTGTGTTCAGCCTCCTGGAAAGACTCAGGGCAGACTCATGGCGGGTTCAGCCCAGCCTGAAGATGGGGCTCATCTAAGTAGTCTAAGAGCCCAGCAGCTGGGTAATCCTGGGCTTGCATGATGTCCAGGCTACGTTTTAGCCTCTTTTGTGCTTAGTTGTCCTTCTGTCTGGTGAAGATCACAGAGATTACACTTGTTTGAATGTTGGACTTTATTTTTCATGAATGAAGTGATTCAAATATATAGCCAGGTCTAAGCATGAATTTGAACTTTTGAAACCTGCAGGTCTTGCCCGGCTGGTGTGGCTCAGTGGTTGGGCGTCGACCCATGCACCAGGAGGTCTCTGGTTCGATTCCCCGTCAGGACATGTGCCCAGGTTATGGGCCCAATCCCCAGTGGGTGTCATGCAGGAGGCAGTCAATCGATGTTCTCTCTCATCGATGTTTCCATCTCTCTCCCCCTCTCCCTTCCTCTCTCTCTAAAATCAATAAAGAAAAAAGAAATTTTTTTTTAACAAAAAAACCTGCAGGCCTTAAAAAGTCTGTATTACCCACAACACTCTTGTAGGACCAATTGCATTTTCAGGAAAGACCTCCTGTCCCTCCCTGTCCATCTTCAGGGCTGACAAGATCTTAGAGACCACTGTCCTAGTCGGTGACTTTACAGAAGGAGAAGCAATTGGGAGACTTCCCAAAGGTCCAGTGACTGGAGCCACTAGACAAATGATGTTTTCCCTCTCGTGCCGTCTCAATATTTTGTCTTTTTAATGAAGGCAGTATATCCTAACTCCTCCAACAAGCACAGTATCTAAAAAGACAAAATTAAAAAACACATAAGAGAAGCCAAGTATAAGAAATGTTTTTCTTTTTCCTTAAGAGTCATTATCTTACTTCTTTTGAGTCCATGCTGAGGCTGTGCAGACCCAGAGCAGGTGGGAGCGGCCGCCTGTTCCACGGCTCCCTGAGGCCCCCCACCCCACCCCCCACCCCGGCTTCTGACAGCACCTCGGAAGGTAAAACACAGGCCGTGTTCAGGTTGCCAGAACCTGAACAAACAACTGTTCATACTCGTTTGTACCTGTACCAAAAAAAAATGAGCTGTCACTTCTAGAGCATGAATATTAAAAAATTATCCTCAGGGAAGAGAAAGAAAATGCAGAGTGGGTGATTTCAGCGCGCAGGGTGTAGGCTTGCCCCGGGGAGCGGAGGCTCTCAGCACCCGGGAAGCGGCCTCACCCCAGCGGTGAGTCACTGGGCGGGCAGCTCAGAGCCCTGCGGGGGGCACTGGTGTGCCAGTGTCTCCCAGGTCAGCTGGCTGTTTCCCAGGGGAGCCCCGCCTCCCCAAGCCCGTGTGCTTTGCCAAGCAGGACGGTAACCATGACCTCTTCAGCGTCCCGTGCCGTTTCAATGAGAACGGGTATAGAATCCTTTGGTGAATTGGAAGGTGCTCTATAGGTAAGAGTCTCTACTGACACAAAATTGCGAAGCCACAGTCCTTTGCAGGCAGGAGGCATAGTGTGTGAGCCCTTTGGGTCTGAGAGACGGTGTCCTCATGCCCGACTTGGGACTGCACAGCCTGCCAGAAAGTAAGCTGCCAAACAGAGTGAAGGCTCCCTGCGCATTCGCCTTGCGGGCCCAAGGCTGTGAGGCCGGAGATCAGTGAGGGACACCTTGGGGGCGCTGGCCTGGGTGCGGCTCAGCTCTGCCGGGCCTGCCAGGCCTTTTTTTTTTTTCTTTAATCAAGATCACTGAATTAGAATGGAAAGAAAACGACGGGACCTAAATACCCCTCCAACTAGAACATTGTGTGATCACAGAAGTCTGTGTGTGCAGGATTCCAGGTGTGGTGTTCTCTGGGTGTTGGGCCTGGGAGAATGGGCATCTCTCTTTAACAGGGAGCGGGAGCCCTAGAGGCCCTGTTCCCTCTGCCTGTGGAAGATTCATTCAGCCTTTCACACTCCCTGTCACAAGCTCCACTCCACAGGCACCCGCTTCCTGTGTCTGAACTTGGGACTTTCCTACCTCTGGGACTTTGCATTTGTTCTTCTCTTCCAGCAGACATCTGTCTACCTGGCTGGCTTCTTGCCAATGTCAGGGCTTCACTTAAATGCCATCTGCTCAAAGTGGCCTTTCCGGACCGACCACCACATGGGCGTAGCGAGCGCACGCGTGCACACACACACACACACAATCACACACAGTGGTGTGATACATAAATAATATATGTATATTTATATGCAGGTATATATTTTTATATTTACATATATATTTCTCTCCTTAACTAGTTCGTTGTACCCTTACCCTCACCCCAAAATGTAAGTTCCGTGAGGGTAAGAAGCCCTTTGTTTTATTCACAGCTGTAGCCCAAGCATCTGCCCCTGCGCCTGGCACACAGACCATGCCAGAAAAATATCTGTCCAATGAATGAAGTTAAGAGACAAAAGAAAGCCTTCCACATCCATAACGCATTGCAGTTATGCAAGTTGTAGTTATTGGCCGTCAAACTTCACCTGGGCATTCAGGATAAATAGCAGCAGTTATAATTTGTGAAGAACTATTTATTACAGGGAATACCATCATCTCCACAGTATCTCTCTTCACATCTTGTTATACGCTCTCGTTCTCTCAATGCCTCAGTAAATTTATGAAGATTAAAAATAGCTTTTTCTTCCCAGATCCTCATACATGGAGCTCCATTTTTTTTTTTTTACCTATTTCTTTACAGTTGTTATTCAGTGTGTATCTCCATAAGTAAATGCAGAGCATTGCAGATGAACACTTCTGCTTTGGTCATTGTCTTTCCTGACTTGGGGAAAACCTGGTTGCCTGACCAGAGGATTCCACACTCTGTCTCCTTGAAGTATCCCCAAGAGGGTATTTCATTTATTTCCTCTCATTTATTTCCCTCCTCAGTCAGTCAGAAAGCGAAGCCAGCCGGCTGGGAACGGCAAGGCTGAGAGAGAGGCCAGCCACAGAGAACCCAGTCAGGACTGTGGAGAGAGCGTGTGGTCCACCTGAGTGAGGAGCAGGACAATTGCACTGAATCTCCAGTCTTGATGACTGCAGATGAAGGAGGGAAGGATGCCAGTGAAGAGCTGGTGTGTGTGACTAAGGGAACCAAAGACAACTGAAGATTGTAGGGAGGATTTTGGTTTTTGTTTTAATAATTTTTTTTTCTTTATTGATTTTAGAGAGAGAGGAAGGGAGAGAGAGAGAGATAGAAACATCGATGAGAGAGAACACTGATTGGCTGCCTCCTGCATGTTCCCCACTGGGGATTTGGCCCACAACCTGGGCATGTGCCCCGACTGGGAATCGAACCGGCGACCTCCTAGTGCATGGGTCGACCCTCAACCACTGAGCCACACCAGCTGGGCTGTAGGGAGGATTTTGGAGTGTCTGATCTGAACAGGAGAACTTACCAAGTAAGAATTTAAGGTCAGAGTGTATCTGTGAAGAACACTTTGAGGATCTATAATGCCAAACTGATGACAGGGCTGTCAGCACGGATATTGAAGCTACAAAGGATGATGGACAGAGGAGGTGTGGCCGACAGGAGGCCATCTTTCCAGGCTGAATTCGTGCACGGGGGTGAGGGAATTTTCTGGATGCTGGTAGGGAACCTGTGTGTATGACATGCCACTGAGTCAGCTCCGACTCCTGGGGACCCTGTGAATGTGTGATGTCCACCATGTCCTGTCCTCACCGCCCCGCTCAGCTCCGTAGATGCCTGTCTGTGGCGTCTTTTATGGAATCTATCTCATACTTGGTCTTCCTCTTTTCTGCTGACTTTCATGTTCCCCAGCATTACTGTCTTTTCCAAAGAACCCTGCCTTTTCATGATGTGCCCCAGTAGGGCAGCTTCGGGTTGACGTGTATGCCTCCAGTGATGTTTCAGACCTATTTTGCTCCAGAGCCCACTTGTGGGAGTTTTTGGAAGAATGTCTTCAGTATATAGTTCTCTCACCAATAGGTTAAAGTGGGGCAGAAAGAGAAGGTTTGCTGCTCAGAGTCCTCCGAAGCTGTATCACAAGTTCAGGTCATTTGAATTCCAGTGTTCTGTTGAACTCTTCTGAAAACAGTGTCTTCAATTACTTTGATTTTTATCTCTCATACCAGAGAGTCAGGGCATGAGCAAACAAGGACATAACCTAGCTTTAAGCCTGTTCACTATTCAGTTCTGGAAAATGCCTTTGGCACTGCCAAGACTGCATGGTTTTAGTTCACTTAGATTTCTCCCAGGAAAGAAAACATAAGTGGCTTTGTGAAAAGGAGGTCTGCTCCATGGTGGCACTCCACTTGCTGCTGGGGACACAGCAGCTTGCACTGGGCCGAGCACAACGGAAGGGCTCAGAAACAAAGCTAAACAAAACTAAACAAAAATCACAAAATACTAGAACTAGAAGTGGATTGCTGGACCACCTAGAAAGTACTCTCAGGATGCCAGCCCTGGTTGCGATCATTGTTACTGGCTACCCTGCACCACTGGGTTTCCAAGTTAGTGCCTGGGTAGGAAGGTGAATGCCTCTCCCGGCCAAACCAACCCGACCTCCTCAGTCGGCTGCTTTCAGCCAGCTCCCCAGCACTTGCTTTGGATATTTAAAAACATGGCCTAAGGGCTTCATTATAGGGGAATTACCAGTCTCATACTTGTTACAGCTTTGCCTCGTTTTTTAATAGCCATTAATTTACTCAGATAGGGAATGATAAGGACTTAATTCAGGCTTAATGAAGCCTTGGTCAGAACAAAGACAAGTCCATGGTAAAAAAAAAAAATTTGAAGGTGAAAACCTGAATCAAAAAAGTTGTGTAAATGGAATTACTGGATAAAACTATTCCCTCAGATGCAAAATTTCTTTCTTCTCTCTACTCTGAAGACAGCAAACTGCTCTGCTCGAAGGCTAGGTTTTGCTCTGTCTTCACAGGCAGACAGGGCCTTGCAGGAAAGCCCATGGTAACAGCAAGAATTTAAATACTGGGATCAGCACTTTTCCTGGATTTGGACTTGAATTTTTATTAATACTATGCTTGGGCCCCGAGAAGATTCATTCATCCAGGCTGACTTACGGTGCTAAATGACTAGTTAACCGTACATACTAATCCCATAAATATGGTTTATGGAATGATAGAAAATGGTTTATGAAATTACTTTTAAGCCATCTTTTCAACAGTAATTATAGCAGTCCTGTAATACCTTAAACCAAGCGCTATTGGCAAGAATTAGCTTAAGCATCTTTAATATTCTGACAATTATTATACACAATTGCCCCTGCAATAAAATGGCAGGTTGTATATAATTTCTCTCTTTCCACTGTATTTCCCTTTTTTCCCCTTTCACATTAAACATACTTCATAACATTTCATCGTGGGCAAAGGCAGCATAAGTTTCCAGTTGCTGTAATTTAGTTAAACCATAAAATTGTTTCCAGATTACCAACCATGAAATGGAAAGACAATCTTATTTATGAATTTATAAATCAGATAATCTCCCTCAAATGAATCCTGAAACCAGAAACACTTTGATGATTAAATAGGAGGGAAAAAGTTTTCTCATTCCCATGTGTCAAAGAATTGTATTTTCGTAAAGTGGTTTTGGCGGAAACAGTGGAACACACGTGTGCAAGCCGTGGGCTCAGGGCCTCGGCCACGCGCCGGACCCGCTGTTCCCTGGGTGGTGGGGAGAATCGCTCCCCTCAACTGTTAAGCTCAAGTGTTCTGAACTCTCAAGGCTCTGAGAGATCGTGTCTCCTTCCTGGGGGCCTAAGCGGTGACAGAGCCTGGAGGAGGCACCCAGGGAGCACTTACTTCTGTCCTCACAGATACAAAAAGGAGAACCAAGGGTGTGGATACCTGGCCTGAGTGTAGGGCTTTTCCTTCAAGGCATCCAGACTCTCACCCCAGGAAGTTCTGCAACCATATCCACATGATCCCTGAGGAGTAAGGAGAGTGGGGTGCGATTTGGGGGTTGTCTTTCTCTGCATCCTAAAACCATTGCCCGGGGCAGCTCTGCAAAAAGCCAAGTACCCGCCCTGGCCAGTTGGGCTCAGCGGTTACAGCGTCCAGAGTCTCAGCTTTGATTCCAGTCAAGGGCACGGACCTCGGTTGCTGTTCAATCCCCAGCCCTGGTCAGGGTCGTGTGGGAGGCAACCACATCGATGTGTCTCTCTCTCACATCGATGTTTCTCTCTCTCTCTCTCCCTCCCATTCTATCTGAAGATAAATGGAAAAATATCCTCAGGTGAGGATTTTTTTAAAAAGCCAAGTACCCACTGAGCCAAGGAAATGGCACCCTGTGAACACCCGTGTGGAGACAGCCCAGCCGGGGCTGTAACTGTGCAATTCTAACTGGGTGATGGATCAGCTGCAGATCAATGTCCTGAGTCTGGAGCGATCCTGGTGCTTTGTTTTGGTTTTAATGCTACTGCTCTCCTTTCTTAGACAAGGTAAAGAAAGCTGTCGGCCAGAGTAGGATCAGAAAGAACACTGATTAGCCCTAATCAGGGCTGTGCCTAGAGACAATATTGGAATCCTTTCTACCGTTTCCCTCTTATACGGTTCTCACTTATTCTCTGCAGTTGTAGACTTACCTGTTTCTTGCATTGCTTAGTAGTACTATCATCTGTGTGTAGTTGGGTTGTGACCAGGCCTTCCTATCCCACACTCCAGCTTCATGGAACCCACTAAGCTGCTTCCTGACCAACGCTGTCTGGACCCTATAAATGTCACGCTGCTTTTTAAGGAAAGAAAGAAGAAAGCAATCCTTTCCATTTGCCTGGTATTGGATAAGAGCAGTAACCTAGTGCATCTCAAGGTGGCTCCGAATGCACCTCAACTCTGAGGTCGTGAGTGACGTCCACCATCACTGTGGGAAGAATGGGGCCTGGACTGCTTTCACCCGATCCTCAGCTGGTCCTTGTGGAAATCACTCATTTCCTAAGAGCCCATTTGTGTGAGGCTGTGTCTCCCACATGGCAGGCAGTACCATCAGCCAGCATCCAATCATTTCTGAGATGCCATAGTGACTTGGGTCTGATGAACTTGGGATATCCACTAGGTATTTACTAACCCACCTCCTTGAATGGAGTTTCTTACTAATTTTTCTCTTTGGCACATGCTCTGTGTTATGGCAGAGAGAAGACCAGACACAGGTGTGACTGGAAATGCTTGCAGCTCAGGGGCTTAGCATACACTGCTACACCTGGAAACACCTGCAAAGGCACTGCATGGAAATGGAGATGCGTCTCCACTCTCGCTGCTTGAGATTTCTCCTTCCTACACCATTGAGCAAAGAGAGCGTACTATTCATACTTAAATTGTTTCTCACTGTCTAAGCTCATGACTTCTGTCCAAGAAGCTCAGTATGGTGACAGAACCATCCAGTTGAAACTAAAGAAAAGGCATGGAATTCTGAAGTCAACGCTTGTAATTGTGAAACTAAGCTCAATGTTTCATATGGCACTAAGGGTTATATTCCAAAGGCAGAACACAAGGCCAAAAAGTTGTGTATGGACACAATTCTCCTTGAAAGTCCGCTTGATGCCATGAAGTTTAAGATACAGATATAGCATCTCTCAATAAGTCCAATTTAACAAGTTATTATTTTCCAGGTGCAGAACAGACCACCATGATTTTTTTCCATTGGGTACCAGATAAAATAGTTGGCTTGTGCCCTGGCCAATGTGACTGGTTAGAGCATCAGCCCGCACACCAAAGGGTCTCAGGTTCAATTTCTGTCAAGGGCACATATCTGGGTTGCAGGTTCAATTCCCTGCCCCAGTCAGGGTGTGTGCAGGAGGCAACCAATCAATGTGTCTCTCTCACATTGATGTTTCTCTCCTCCCCACCTCCCCCTGTCTCCCTCCCTCCTTCCCCTCCACTCTCTTTAAAAATCAATGGATGTCTAGGGAGGAAAAAGGAGAAACATCTGTAACAAAAATAAATTAATAAAAATTGGGGAAAAAAATCAATGGAAAAAGTATCCTTGGGTGAGGATTAACAACAACAAAAATAGTTGGCTTGTATGTAAAAGCCACAATGTATGAATATGCTATTTGTAGCACAAGAATCACCATCACTTACACTATGAGAGGTTGGTGGGACTGAGACCCTCAGTGAAGAGTGGGGTCTCAAGCTCACACTAGGACACCTGCTCATGGGTCAGGATAGCAGGAGAGATGCCCACACTATTCAAACTGCCCTCCTCTGCCTCCCTTTATTGTTCTCAATTCCCAAATAAGTGTAAGTGAATTTGCATGCAGTCACGGTGTGATGCCCTCCGCCCCGAGCCGGCAGAGGGAGGTCACGTGTGATGTTGTTTGTAGAATGTGTTGAAAGTAATGGTTACAGCTCAGTGAAACTGCTGCTGTCTGAGGTACAGAAATGGGAGCCAGACGAATCGTGATGAAGCGTTAGAGCCCTGAACAGACAGGTGCAGTATCTGCGCACAGTAATTGGGATTATTCATTCATGTCTTGAGATGACGAAGTTGTTAGGGATATTTGTTTTTCTGCTTGACCCTGTTAAATTTCCTGGGTCATTAGAGTGAGCACCATTCACCCCCCCAAGTCAGACACTGATTTCAATCCTATTTTTCCGTGGTCTTAAGAGACATTTGTCGGTGTTGCTCTCAGACAATAAAACAAGTTTTACCTCACACACAACAAACATCCCCGTCACTTACACCAGAACAGTCATCAGCCCCCCAGCTGAGGAGTATATCTTAGAGGCCTGAGCCACTGGGCCACAGCTGCCCAGGACACCGCTGAGACCAGTGTTAAAATTGCAAAAGCAGGACAGAAAGGCTCAAACACTAAGCGCAAACGGAAGTATTTCCGAGGGAGACGCCTTTCAATTTCCCAGGAGGCCTCTCAGGTTTGCGCAGGGTCTTTTCAGTGAGATCTTGGGGTTAGAACTAAACTCTGATCACAGTTCAAGCTCAGCAGGCTCTTCTCTCCCCGAGCTGGGGAGGGTGCACTTTGCTGGCCTACCAGGTGGTACCTGTTATGACCCTCAGGTGATCACTCACCTAGACAAACCAGTCTGGAAGTCAATAAAGCTTTAACAAACAATTCTCTTGTTTTACAGAGAGAGGATGCAAGCCATGGAGAAACAGATTGCCAGTTTAACTGGCCTTGTTCAGTCTGCGCTTTTTAAAGGGCCCCTTGCAAGTAATAGCAAAGATGCATCTAGGTAAAAGCAAAAAGCAAACCAATGAAATAATTCGATCTGTTTCTCTCTAATCATTCAGATAATTCATTCATGCAAATTTGTTTTCTTGTGATCATTTCAAGGCTGAAAATATTTACATCTCTCTGAATCATAGTTTGTTTGTTTGTTCGTTTTTTTTCCTTCTGGTAATTCTTGGTCGAAGGTAACACTTTGGCCCAAGAAGGGTAAACGGGCTTCCCAGTGCATGTGGCTTCACGGACCACGGCGCAGCCCTGCAGCTGCCAGCCGCCCGCCATCGTCTGAAAGTCATGAGTGCCCACCTGCTGTGTCCCACCTGCTGTGTCCGTGCACTCCTGGGAAGCCTTTTCCATCCCGGCCAACAGTGGTGCTGATGCTAAAATGCCCTCATTGCTTGATACCATCACTACCTGCTGCTCATGCTTAGAAAAATGACTGGAGGGGCACAGAAAAAGGCATTTTGGAAACTGTATAGCTGACTCTCTTTTTCTTTTATTCAGCGAGAAAATGATGAAAACAGCCAGTAAGAACCACACCGACAGTGCAGGTAAGTGTTCTTGGTGCTCCGGGAGGCCTGCAGGCTGCCTTGGGTGAGCTCTGCTTGCTGCAGAATTATACACCTTCCCCTGAGTCATCAGCTTGGTGTGATTTCAGAGGCTTCCCGCATAATGCACTGCACCATCACACCTTCCCTGCTTGCCACTGAAACTACAGATCCGGCATTAATGGGGGGCGGGGGAGGGGTGCTAACCTCTTCAGTCTTCTCCCTTCAGCCTTTATGCATTCATTTACTATTTGTTCATTTATTTATTTGTATGGCCACACATCCAACAAACATATACGTACCTGGCACTGGACAAGGACAGTGGGCATGATTCAGACATGGCTGCCTGCCTAGAACTCCTAACCTGGTGGGGAAAAGGGACATGGGACAAGTGATTACATGAGTGTTGAGTGTGAAGCAAAAGTGAAGGATGAATGTCTACCTGACAGTTCTAGCCTTGACCAAGGACCTTTCCCTAAGGGAGTGACACAAACTGAGACCTGAAAGGTGACTAGGACTTCTATAAGTGAAGGGGGAAGGGAAGAGCCATCCAGGATGGGGAGAAGCACGTGCAAACACCATGGCAAGGAATTTATATAATATTCCAAGTGCAAATTGGAGCCACTGGAAGGCTCTGTCCCAGGGGAGGACCCCAGCCCGGCTGCAGTGTGGTAATGGATGAGAAGGGACAAGCTGATAAGGAGCCACCAGTGATCGAGGCGAGAAAGAAGGTATCCTTGGACAGGGCCTGCTTTTTAAATGTCAGCATTCCCCAAAAAAAGGTCCCAATTAAATTCCACATGGAGTCCCCTAGTACCCAGGTATATCTGGTGTACATCGTATCCTTCAAGCTCAAGGCAGGCCTCTCTAAGAATAGGAGATCTTCCTTCCTGGGTTAGAAATAGACATCACTACAAGGGACATGTTTGGTTACTGAATTACACAGGAAGTATGTGGCAAGTGGGGTGAAACCCCTAATTTGGGGAAGCCACAGAGTGTTGTGCAGCGTGGTGGAGTGGACAGCATCTGGGACTTCAGCGGGGACCTCTGCTAGTCCTGGCCACGTGGCTAAGTACAGGCAGTGCAGTTGCAAAGCCAGCGGGGCGGTCTCCAGCGCTCCCCGTCCTCCCCGGACCTACTGGTTTACTTAGAACTTAATCAGTGACCTTGTCTGCAGCCAGAGAGTTATCTCACGGAAATCACTGAACTTGTCTTCAGAAAGTGCCAGTTTGTTTTGGAGGTATTTATTCACTCGTTTATGTTTTGATCTATTATGAACTTAAGGGAAAAAAGGAACCTATGGAACTCATAGAAAGAGAGAATGGTGGTTCCTGGGGATGGGGAAATGGGGAGCTGTTGGTCAAAACGTACAAACTTCCAGTTGGAAGATGAGCAAGTTCTGGGGATCTAATGTACAGCATTGTGATTGTAGATAATGATATGTCAGAGAAAGACAAATACCAGATGTTCTCACTTATGTGTGGAATCTAATGAACAAGGTAAACTAACAGAATAGAAGCAGACTCATAGATACAGAGAATAGACTGATAGCTGGAGGGGGGGGGGATGTGGAGGGAGTTTGTGGTGCTGGGTGAAAAATGTGAAGAGATTAAGCAAAAAAACAACTCATAGACACAGACAACATTATGGTGATTACCAGAGGAAAGGGGAGTGGGGGAGGGAGGAGAGGGTAAAGGAGGGATAAATAGTGATGGAAGGAGACTTGACTTGGGGTGGTGAACACACAATACAATATACAGATGATGTATTATAGAATTGTATACAGGAAACCTTTATAATCTTATTAACTAATGTCACCCCAATAAATTTAATTTTAAAAAAATACTCAACTCTATACTTGAAGATTGCCAAGAGAGTAGATATTACATGTTCTCACCACAAAAAGGAAAGGTGATTATGTGACATTATGGGTGTCTTGGCTAACACCACAGTGGTAACCATATTGCAGTATTTAAGTATCAAATCAACATGGTCTGCACGTTACAGTTCCACAATGGAATACATCAGTTATATCTCAATAAAGTTGGAGGGAACGGAAGGAAACCACTGAGCCCTAAACCTTCCATCCCTCTGGATTCTCGTCCAGAAGTGATTAGTATCTGACATCATTGATCTAATCAATATATACATGCTGCTTTGTATTCTCCTTCTATTCCTTCTACTTTTGGGGACATCACCATCATCATTATAATGAGAAACATTTAATGAGTGTTTCCAGTGTGCCAGGCACTGTTCTGAGTGCTCTTCACACATGAACTCCTGGCACATCCTCGCTGCTCCATATTCCAGAGAAGAAGACTCAACACACTTCCACAGTGTGACACATCCCCATGGTCCACCCACCTGTCATCTTTTTCTCATATTTTTGTGTGAAGGTGTCCCGGTCCCTTTAAAGATACATAGGTTTTTCATTTCTTTGTTTTGAGTAATTTTGTGTATGTCTTTTTTTGGAGCATGGGAGAAGGAGCAGGTGCAATTTCCTTTTGATGTATTTCCCAAAGTGGAATCAATAAGTCCAAAGGGACAAACAGTTGAGTATCTCTGGCAACACCCTGCCAGTGTTCTCTTCTGAAAGGCTGAGCCAATGTGCAGTGCCCCCGGCAACAGGCATGTGTGTTTGCTCCCCCGCATCTCTGCTGAGTTTGGTCTTTCTTATTCTAATGTGTCAGGGCTAGATGTGGTCCACAGGGCTTTCGTTGCCATAGCAGCCTTGTAGAGTGCACAAAATATATTAAGTCTTCCAGAACCCTAGGAAGTAAGCTATAAGACAAGAATTATTATGCCTGTTCTGTAGACAAGTACATGGAATTATACAGAGGTCAAGGAGCTCATTTGTCCAAGAGTAAATGAAAAGGAGAACCCAGATTTCCTATTATTTTAGGAATATTTGATTCTATGGATATAAGAGAGCAGAGGGAACCTCCCATTTCAAAGGCATACTATGTATTTTATACTGTGTATTATATCATTTAACACACATAATCCTGTAAGGAAGACGTTAGCCACACAGCTAGTAAGAGTCATAGCCAGTCTGGCCAACCCCTAAACCCATGTTCTTTCTATCACAACAGAATACATTAAATTTGCATCATATTTGCATGTAATAAATTTCACAGTGAGATATACTTGACTGAAGTGAATTACCTAGCAGTGATTTGGTGGGAGAAAGAGAGGCCATTACCTGGAAAGGGTGAAGTGCACAGACAGGAGTGTTTCTGAGGACAAACTGCACGATGACTCTCCTTATTCATTTGTGCATGTTGGGAGCAGAATGTGACTACCTGCTTGTGGGTGTGGAGAGCAGATCTCAGGTCCTGTGAACCTAATCTGAAGGGGAACTTGTTTATCACTTGGGGTCCCTACCCAGCAGATCCAGCTCTATGCATGGATTTTGGGGCACTTGCCTATAGATCTCAGCCTATTGCTGCCACCCCCAGCCCTCTACACCAGCTGACATTCCAGGTGAGGAGGGGAGGCTGGCAGAAGCTCCACCTGCCTACTCTGCTCAGAGAAATCATCACAGCTGATTGCAGGGTGGGTCCCTCTGTGCCAGACACCAGGCTAAGCAGTCTACACGTGTTAATTCCATTATCTCACACAATAACCCTTACATCCATTTTGCAGATGAGGAAACTGAGAGTGAGAGAGGTTAAGTTATTCTGCCAAGGTCACCCAGCTAGGAAGTGGATACTGAGAATGATTTCCAGGTTTCTGATTTAAATAATTGAGTATGTAATAGTGCCACTGGCTAAGAACAGACCTACAGAGACAAAAAGAGGTCTGGAAAGATGAATAGTTCTGTAGCAACACGAAGGTACTGGTATGTGGATCTAAAGAGAATTGTTTGCCGGAGACAAAGATGCAGGGGACCTGGGCAGGTGGTGGTGGTGGAAGTGACATCCCTGGAAGGCATGTCCAGGGAGAGAACAGGCCCAGGACAGAACAGGCCAGGATTTTTAAAGTTGGCCAAGGAAGAAATTAGGAAAGAGACTGACCAAGAGAAAGTAGCGGAGAGGTAAGAAGACGAGGGACAGGAAAGTTCAAATTGACTAAAAGGAAAGAAGTTGCTAACAGACCGAGGCGATGTCTACTGGGTGGACAACCGACTGGTGCCCACCTTCTAAAGAGCCGTTTCGGTGAATGATGGATTAGAAACCAAATTTAGTGGATTAAAAGGTTATAGATGAAGAAATTTTTAGAAATGAGTATAGATTCCATAAAGAAATTTTTTTGGTGAAAGATATTTTTTAAACCAGTTATCAGCATTCAATTTCATCAGATGGCATGGAGATTCGGCCTCTCCTCCATGCAGGAGGTCAGTGAGGTGCCCTCAGAATGTAAAAGAAGGAGGAATTGAGTGATGATAAAGTAACTTGACCAATTCTAAAAGAAAAACTTCCTATTTATTGTGACTCCCTCAGAATACTTGATCTTGAAGGTGCTGTTAATTCTGACATGCTGCTGTTATTGGAAATGTTACTGGATGTCCTCTTACTGAAACCCTTCACCGTTGGAGACTATTCACTGGAACAATTACAGATATGGCAAATCTTGCTTTTATGAGGGTGATTTTGACTTGGGGGCGGGGAGATTGCCAAAAGTTGGTCAGAGCCACAGTGGTGATGGTAGTGGCTTGTTAGGCTCATAAAATAACAAAATCCACTGTCTGCTCTGCTGGTTTCCTTTGGAAATCCTTAAAATGCTTTCTGGTCTGCTCCCCTGCCTTCCCCAAGGGGCCCAGGAGAGGCCAGGAGACCGGCTCTATCAGGGCTCGGGGCTCGGTGTGCCGCCAGCTCCCCGCTGGTGTTGCTGAGGCCAAGCATTGAGGGGACAGTTGTGAGGCACTCCTCGCTCACTAGCACTGCACCTGTAGCCCATGGCAGCAGCCCTGTGTGTGCTGGCAAAGGAAAGGTTCCCATGGGTGCTGAGCCGAGGTGGGAAGAGAGACCACCGCGCTGTAACCACTCCAGGGTACGCAAGCAGCGACAGGGTGCTGTGGTGCCAGGCCAGCCCGGCCCATTTGCACCCTCCACTTGGCCCTTTACAGGAAAGAATTTAACAGCCCCTTCCGAATTGTGTGTGTGTGTGTGTGTGTGTGTGTGTGTGTGTGTGTAGGATTTTACTCTGGTGGCCTGTTCCATAGAACCGCATTGTCCTAAAAAAAAAAAAAAATTGCACTTTTGATTCCTGTACTTTGCTCATCCAGCCTATAAGTGCTACTTGGGATCCTTTTCAGGCCTTTTTAAAGCAAATTTGGTCAAATCAGGCCTTTTCCCAGATGAACTTACAAAATGACTGCGGTTTATTTAAGTTGGACTCAAGGAGCCCAAGTTTATGGAAGCTAGAAACTGATTAGGAAGAGTTTCTGTCTGCTGCCTAGATTCCCCTCCTAAAGAATTTTCACGTCACGCCTGATTTTCTCACTAAAGGAGAGGGGGCAGAGGTCCTGGGCTGCTTTTGGTCTGGAAAGCTTAAAAGATCAGAAGAAACCCAGTTCTTATTAGTTTTCCCTTTGTGATCAGCCCAATCTCTGCTCAGAAGCTCTGCATGTTCTTGGGGTGCTGCCTGCAGGAAATAGTTATGGAAGCACCCTGGGTGAGGTCCCAGAATTTTAAAATTATTTTTCTGTTATAAAATTACAGATACTCACTATGCAGATTTAAAACTAGGAAAAGTAATAATATAAAAAATAAAACTCATGAATACCAACAGCCAGAGATACTGTTAATACTTTGTTACAGAAACATCTAATCTTTTCTCTGTGCAAACCTGATACATGTAAAGAAGATACTAGACAGACCGCTTCCTTAAATGGCGTCATGCTTTGCCTCCTGGCCTGATCGCCTGCCTTTGGCCCTGACCTTCTAGCACATAATGTTTACAGACTGCATGCTGCAATGTTGCGGGAAGTTTCCACAATTCATTTAAATTTAATGTCTATTTTGCCAGTTAGAAGACCAGCATAATTTATTTTTCCACAATGAAGGAAATGGGCATTCTTAGAGTTACCAGGTTATCTCTCTCGGGGTGGGACTAGACTTAGACTTTACTCTCTGGCTCTCTCAGGCTCTTTGCTATTCTTTTCTCCTAGGAACTCCCCACGTTCCGGGTGGGAAGACTCTCGGCGCCCTGGAGTCCCCGGGGCCGCCCAGCCAGCCCCTGCCCGCCGGCACCGCGGCCGTCCACCTGAGCCTGCTGGACGTGAGGCGGAGTGTGGCCGAACTCAGGCTCCAGCTGCAGCAGATGCGACAGCTCCAGGTACACACGGTGTTCCTTGTGGACAGTGTCCTCTGTCTTAGTTGCCCAAAGTTGGCTTTCCCCTCCTCCCGCACCCCAAGCCCCGCTGCACCCTCCCAGGGTTCTCTCCACCCTCCTTTCCTGAGGGTGAACTGAAGACCTGACCAGCAGAGCCCTGCAGGCAGGTTTCCTCCCCACACACTTAAATAGGTCTAGAGCCTTCCACTGCACCCAGACTCAGGGCACAAGCACTTCTTTGAGCTCCGCATGCTTTTACACAGGAAAACCCCTTGAACTCCTGTTCTTCCAGGGAGCGCTGAAAGCAGAGGAGCCCCGTGGAGCATAATAGCAGCTGGTTAAGACTTCCTGTCAGTGTTTCAGCTCCTGCGTCTCCCCACGGAGCAGGCACAATGATGGGACAGTCAACGAAGCTTTTTTTTTTTTTTTTTTTTACCAGAAACTAAGATGTATTTAGAAATATGAGTTTAAACTAGATGATTCATTCATAAGGAAAAGAAACCATCATGGGTGGTTTTGTTGAGAAAAACATCTGCATTCTATCTGGATAGTGTGTTCCATAGCATTTTCCTTAACTCTTTTCCACTGTTAAGGAATATATGCGCTACATGGGAACCCAAAGGGAGGGAAAGTGACCCTTTGTGTCACGAAGTGGTAAGCCAACCCATTAGTCTGACAAGCAGAATAATGTATCGCCGGGTTGCGGGTACTCGGGAGCTGGGGCGGTGCCTCTCTTCATGAGATCGTGTACCTGCTTTGTGTGTCAACCCCACGCCTCCTGCCTTTGGTAGGAAGTTGATCATTGAGGATAGACAGCTGGTTCAGACTGTACCCAGGCAGCCTCCTTCCCTTTGAGGAGTTCATAGTTCAAACATTGGAAAGAGACCCGCCCAGGAGCCTAGAGTCACACAGGCGTGGCATCCACAGTGGCCAGGGGGTGTAGCCAGGGAGGTCCAATAAGGAAAGGGCTTCGGACCACAGCCCTTCTCCCTTCAGTTCGCAGATGCATGAGCCCTACATGTTTCACCACCTCATTAAGCCAAGAAGATGATTTCCCCTTGCCCTCCACCTGCCAGAGAATAAACAGAAAGGCAGCTGGCTTGAGAGGCCCCATCTTGGATTGTAAGGTCTGACACACCACTCAACATGGCTCAGTGCTCAGGTCTCCAAGGTGACTCTGTCTCTGAGGCCACATCCCAGACACCGTGGATGTCCCAGGCAAATTCATTTAAATACTTTTCTGAATCATGTCATCTGTGAAGTTCCCCATCCTTTGCATTAGTTTCTCCTTGCTTTGCAATTTTAAAGACACTTTACGATGAAATGATGTGTATGGGTTGGGCTGAGGGTGTGTGCCGGGTGACAAAGTCCAATCCCCGCAGTGTCCAGGCAGTAACTTAACAAGTGAAGTGGAGGAGGGACAACGGCAAGATGGCCCCTCTAAAGGACAGTCACCACTCAACTCCAGCTAGATCTTAACCTGAAAGTATTATAGTCAGTGTTCCCAGATGTTTCAGCATTTCAAGAGAATCAGGAAATACGGGTTTTATATGAAATATCTGTATTCAGTTTTAGAATGTTGGAAAATAACTAACAGCCAATTATTTAGTACTCTGCAAGCCAGACAACACATGTGCAGGACAGAGAGGGCCTGTCCTCTCCCAGGTTCTCACCTGGGGTTTAGGAGGGCAAGCCCTTTCCCACACTGCTCCTCCCTCGTAGCGCTACCTACTGGCCGTTTGGAAATCGTTGCTCCTCAGTGGACACTCAAGAAAAAAAATCCCTAAATGATTTCTTTATCTGACCTCTTCAGTATTATGCAGAACTGAAACCAAAAAAAAAAAAAAGTATGCACAAAAAATAATAATAATAACAACCTCGATAAATTTGTAAAAACCCAACTGCAATAAAATGGTGGCATTTTCTACATTCTAAAAATAAATAAATAAATAAAATCCCTAAATGTATCATTTGTATGGTAGTGCCTACTGTTTCAAAAGTGAACATTTGTTGGTTTGAGGGCAGGGGTGGAATTGCTGTAGCATAAACATCGCTGAAGGGTGGCGAATTTGATACCAAGGTTGTGATGTGTGTGGCTGTGATATCACCCTGTCGGTGGCTGGCTTTGTTTGGTCCTCTGGCTGGCTGGGAGGAGTCTCCCACAACTTGCCACTCCTTGCAACCCTTGAACTGTGGAGGTTCAGTTGCGGAATCATAGCTTCTCAAACAAAGCAGCTCTCCAGTCAAGGTCTGGGAATGCTGTCTTAACCACACACGTTCCCTTGTTGCCCAGAACTGCTCAGCGTTTCTGGCTTTAGGGGGGTAAAGAACAGTGAGCAGACAGGCTCTTGAGCTTAGAAGTGTTTGCAGTTCTAAAGAGCAGACACATGAGGAAAGATAAGCACTTTGTCTCCTAAACTGGCTGCTGTTGCTTCTACCTCGGTCTTCGTATCTTCTGTGTCTCCGTCAGCTTTCCTTTTCGTCAGACTTCTGTCTTTTCAGTCAGGGAGTCTACTTCAGTGAGACAGAAAGAGTTCAGAATAATTCAGCCATCTCAGCCCCGGTTCTCCTTCGGCATATGTGTTATATACTCCACAACTGAAGTACAACCCCAAAGTGATTATAAGTCCAATAATGGAGTATCATTAGAGATACATGAAACTCTGTAGAATAGTCTCAGAAGAACAAAAATTGAATTAGAAATTCAAATGTTCTTTGAACTGTGTTATAAGATAGTGAAACTGAATGAAATCTTTTGTGCTTGGCAGCCGGCTCTAGTAATTAGATAATTAAATCACTGGAAAGTCCTAGACTATAGAGCATGTCCTATTTGAGGATTTCATTTTCAGAATTGATGGATTATTCTCAAGAAAAGAAAGTTGACGCAGACACAGTGGCATGGATATATTTAAACAGAACAAAAGCAATGTCAAAGGAGGCTAAGCAGAACGTCAAGAAAACCATTAATACTCTGTTTACGTCCTCCTTTGCTGTCCAGTTTCACGTGAATTATCAGCATAAGAGTATGGTCCTTGCCCAGCTGGTGTGGCTCAGTGGATTGAGCATCATCCCACGGACTGAGAGTTCCCGGTTCGATTCCCGGTCAGGGCACATGCCCAGGTTGCAGGCTCGATCCCCAGTAGGGGGCATGCAGGAGGTGGCCAATCGATGTTCTCTCTCTCTCCCTTCTTCTCTCTCTAAAAAATCAATAAAAACATTTTTTTAAAAAGAGAGAGAATGGTCCTTAATCCCAGCTACCCATTAGAATCACCTGAGGTCTTTAACAAAAATATCGCTACCCAAGCACCACTGCCAGAGTCTGACTTCATTGGTGTGGGCCAGAGGCACGCACTGGTGATTCTAGAATGTTCCAGGGTGAGATTCTAGAGTGTTCCAGGCACTGTTTTATGAGTGCTCAGGTCACTGGGATAACTCTTGGAAATGTTGAGATCTCAGCTATCATAGGGTGAAACAGAAACAAATGGGGCACCTGCCACCCTGTAAGAGTGACACACCTACTGATGTTAAAGCTCATTCCCAGGGACTGCTCATCTGTGTTCTCTACTCAGTTATACTCGTTACAAGAGCTGTACAGAGCTTTATATTCTTGTTTCCTGGCAATGATGGTAATGGGGCAGGTGAAGGTCTTGTTCCTAACAATTGCTCAGAAGATGATTATCTTTGTCTGTTTACCTTTTCTGTACGATTTAGAAAAAAATAAATGATGACTTACATCTCTTTCTCAAAATGTCACAGTACTTGGGTTTTACCAGATGAGTCCTGTATCCGCAGAAGTGACCACAGTTCTGCCCCTTCTGTTGGCTGAGGGGAAAGAGAAGCTTCTAGAAGAGATGGCACGAGTTTGGTGGGGGCCAGAGGAGACTTGGCTAAAGAAGGAATGGATACATCCTTCCTTTTCTAATTCCCACAAACTTTTTCTTGGTTCTTATCTTCTTATTCTGCTTCTTGATAAATAAAAAATGGGGTCATTCTGAACGTAGTGCTCCAGTTTTAAAACTACTGAGAATTTACTGTGTCTTCCTAAGAGAGGGAGGAGGTAAAACATCAACATAAAAAAGAAACAGAAGTACACAGAGCCCTTCTGTTTGAAATAATATAATTCAGGGAGGTTATCTTTTTTTTTTCTTCTATTTATCTTCAGATAGAGTGGGAGGGAGAGGGAGAGAGAGGGAGGGAGAGGGAGAGAGAGGGAGGGAGAGGGAGAGAGAGGGAGGGAGAGGGAGAGAGGGGGAGGGAGAGAAACATCGGCGTGAGAGGGACACATCAACTGGTTGCCTCCCCCACGATCCAACCAGGGCCGGGGACTGAACCGCAACCGAGGTACATGCCCTTGGCCAGGATCGAACCCGCAACTCATTGGTCCACGGGCCAACACTCTACCGCTGAGCCAAACCAGCCAGGGCAGGGCGGTTATCTTAAGGTGTCTTTTTACAAGAGTACCTCACAGAAATGTGCTGGAGTACCATTTATCTCCTGACATCCAAAATAATGGTCATGGAATTGTGTATCCCTGGAAAAGCACACTAGAGGTGGCCCATGCTGAGCAGACCTAATAAATGGGAGTAGTACGGGATTTGACAGATTGTCATACAATAGGCCAAGTCCTAGTCACACCTTCACACAGAAGCCAGCTAAGGTGAGGAGACTTCTCCCAGATAACATGTAGTTGTGACCAGGCATCCTTTACTTTGTTCTGACAGCTGGGGGACTTTCCCAGGTGGTCAGGGGTCATTCTGGGGTCTGGCTATCATTGTGAAATTTCCTGATTTTGGGTAGAACCACTGTTCAGTGTCACTGGTAGGCAGAAAAATGAGTTCAACTATACTACTGAGCAGTTTAACTATATGGTTGGCAAGACCAGTAGTCTTAGATTTTACCTAAGAAGTCCAGATTGAGCATATGAGGTACATTTCTATTTTGAGGAGGGTAGAACTAAGTTTAGGCAGTTTTCTACTTTCTTGATAGAGTTGATATGGATAGCTTATTAGGCCCAATTAAATTTTAATGGCCAAGTGCATTATTTCTGTTGAAGTATTTTTATAAAAATGTCAAGGCACGGCATTTACAGTAAATGTATGTTTCCAGCATTGAGGGGTACTGCAACTGTCTTGCCTTCCCACTGTTGACAACTAGGAAACTGAAAAATCAATAAATGTATGAAACAACTATTTTTAAATTTTGGACAACAAGCAACCCAGGATTGTGATCCTTAGGAGAATGGAAACAAAGGATCTATACCTACAATTGACTCAGCTTTCTTCCTAGGGTCACTTTTCAGATTATAATGCAGAAAGGGATAACCCAGGCCAGTGGGTGTAGCTCAGTGGTTGAGCATCAACCCATGCACCAGGAGCTCGCCAGTTCGATTTCCGGTCAGGGCACATGCCCAGGTTGGGGGCCAAATCCCCAGTGGGGGGCATGCAGGAGGTGGCCAACCAATGTTCTCTCTCACTGATGAATCTCTCTCTCCCTCTCCCTCTCTCTCTAGAATCAATAAAGAAAAAAAATTTTTTTTTAAGAAAAAGGGGTAACCCAGGCATAGTGCTGACACTCTTAATTGAGGAGATACTGTCGAAGTTTAGAGAGTTGAAGCAACTAGAATGTGTGGGGTGGAGTACCAAACCAGCGGGAGCTCTGTGGAGAAAGTACCATATAAATCTGTGAGTCTATTATTAAACAATAAGCCAAGTATGTGTAGCATGAAAGAACACTAAGCCATGTAAAAACAAAATGGGAGGCTGTAAGATAAAACAATCCCCAGAGCTCACAAAGGGAGATGTTCATGATTTGACAAGCAAAAGTAAAGAGTCTTGTTTGGTCACTTGGGAAATTTAGTAGAGATCAGAAAAGAGCCATGCTTCAATCTTAGGACTCAACTAGCCCCCAGAGTGAAAAGTACCCTAGATTCCCCCTAACAAAGATTAAAAGCAAGCCTCTAAAGAACAAAAATGATCCACAAGTCACTGAAACAACAGCCAGAGAAAGTTTTCTGTAACAGAAAACAAAAAATCAAGATCTGCATGCCCAGCATCCAATCAAAAATTATGTGATGATTCTGAAGGATGTGACCCATAACCTTAAGAAAATTCATCAGTAGATATCTACCAGAAATGACAGGAATAATGAGATCATCAACAAGGGCTTTGAAATTGCTATTATAATTATTCTCAAGGGTTAAAAAGAAAATATGGACACAATGAGACGAGAAATGGATGATATAAAAAATATCTAAGTGGAATTTTCAAGAACTAAAAAACACAGTATCTGAATAGACTTAATAAAAGATTAATCTGCCCGGCCGATGTGGCTCAGTGGTTGAGAGTCGACCCATGAACCAGGAGGTCTCTGGTTAGATTCCCAGTCAGGACACATGCCCAGGTTGTGGGCCCAATCCCCAGTGGGGGGCATGCAGGAGGCGGCCAGTCGATGTTCTCTCTCATCGATGTTTCTATCTCTCCCTCTCTCTCTAAAATAAACTAGAAACATATTAAAAACAAAAAACAAGAGAAAAAAGACTGAAGAAAATGAACCAAAGCTTAGTGATTTGTGGAACAATGTTAAGTAGTCAAGGGGAAAGAGAAAAACATTGGAAGAAATCATGGCTGAAATTTTTCCAAATCTGATCAACACTGTAAATCCACAGACCCAAAAACTCAATAAACCCTGGAATGATAAGCACAAATGGAACCACACTAAAGCACATTGGAATCAAATTCCTAAAAACCAGGGATAAATAGAAAAATCTTAAAAGCGGGGGGGAGGGGGGGGGAGAGGACACATCACATAAAGAAGAATTAACACTGACTTCTCATCAGAGACAAAAGTTAAGTCAGAAGATTATGGAATGACATCTTTAAAGTATTGAAAGGAAAAAACTCTTTCAGAAAATACAAGACATTTCCCTGCTCCTTTTATGAAGCTAACATTACTCTAAGAGCAAAACCAATCAATTGTATTATAAGAAAAAACTCCCACAGACAGATATCTCTCCAGAAAATATGTTTAACAAAATGGTTAAATGCAGCAATATATTAAAAAGATAATACAGTATCCTTGGTTTTATCCCAGGAAAGCAAGACTGTTTTAATATTTAAAAAAAAATGAATCAATGTATTTGACTTTATTAACAGAATAAAGGAGAAAAATCATATTTCAATAAATGCACAAAGAATAAGACAAAATTCAACATCGATGATAAAACACTCATGGCTCAAGAATGAGAAGGAAACTTCCTTAACCTGATAGAGGATGTCTGAGAAAACGGGAATCTATAGTTAATGATAAAACACTAAACACATTCCCCATCAAATCAAGAACAAGGCCGAGGAAAGCTGTTCCCTCTTCTGTTGAACACTGTATTGAAGATCCTAGCACATACAGCAAGGCTAGAAAAAGAAAGAAAAGGTATACAGATAGGAAAGTAAAAAGTATAATTGGCTTTACTCACAGATGACTTGATTGTATACATATAAAATCAAATAGAATCTATTTTTAAAATGTTACCCAAAGAGTGAATGTTGGTAAAATCACCAGAATCAAGTCAGTAAGTAAAAATATAAATATTTTGGTACATACAATGCACAAAAATCATACAGTAGATTTATCCATACAATGAAATACCACTCCATGTTAACAAGAATGAACTACTAAAACATGGCTGGATCTCAAAAACAATATACTTAAGGAAAGAAGCCAGACGCAGTGGATTACGTATTGTGTCATTCTATTTATGTGACATTCTAGAACAGGAAGAACTAAATCCATGGGGACAGAAAGCAGATTGGTAGTTTTCCTTGGGCTAGGGGTTGGGGAATTGATTGCAAAGAGTCATGAAGGAATTTAGTAGGGTGATAAAAAATGTTATCTCTCTTTTCAGTGGCGGTTACTTTGGTGTATACGTTTGTCAAAACTCATTGACTTGTGCACTTAAAATGCCTATACAGATGGTCCCCCCACTCAGGATGGTTCAACTTACAATTTCTCAACTTTACCATGGTGTACAAGCAATACATATTCCATTGTAACTGTACTTCAAATTTTGACTTTTGATCTTTTCTGGGCTAGTGATATGAAGTCTGATCCTCTCTTGTGATGCTGGGCAGCTTCCAGTCAGCCACACAATCACCAGGGTAAACAACTGATAATCTACAGCATAATCATTGTGTTACATGAGTTTGTCCAACTATAGGCTAATGTAAGTGTTCTAAGCACCTTTAAGGTAGGCTAGGCTAGGCTATGATGTTCAGTAGTCTAGGTGTATTAGATGCATTTTCAACTTACGCTATATTCAACTTATGATGGGTTTATGGGGACCTAACTCCATGGGTAAGTTGAGGACCATCTGCATTTTACTGTTTGTAAACTACACCTTAAACAAGTATTTTTAAGTTAATTAAAATGTAGATACCACTGCTAAGCCAAAATAAACATAACGACTTGAAGTGCTGATGACTAATTTATTTGAAGCATTTAAGATCCACAGGCTGCCTTCAGCACCTTTTCATACCCTGCTGGGTGCAGCCCTGGGGACAGTGGCTAGTCCGCCAGGCTGGGTGGGGTGGGGGGGTGGGGCAGGACTAGAGCCCAGTGGAAAGAGAACCTGTGCACACGTTTGCTCCTTCGTGATTAACTCATTGTTGGCCATGTGCCAGCCAGCGTGCTACTGAAAATTCCGGTTGGTCCCTCCAGCTGGCTCCAGGCAGCGCCTCTTTCTGGGAAGGAGGGTCATGCAGCCCGGAACTCCAGGCGAGTCTCTCCTTCCCCTCTTCTTTGAGTGGAATCATTTGACTATGATCTGACCATGTTACCAGTTGAATATTATATGCATTTGTGTTCTGATATGTCTGCGGGCTTCTCAGAAACATTATTTAGAGAGTTATTCATACAGCAAATATGCATTGGGTACCCACTGTGGGCCAGAAACCACGCTTGTGCCTGGGAATGAAACACACACGCTCCCTGCGGTGCTGCCGGCACTGTCTCCCTCACCGTGATGTTTGAAAGATTACTGGTTGGAATTCAAAAGACCCAGTTCTCATCCTGATTCTGCCCTGCAGCTGCCCAAGTGACTCTGAATGAGTCATTTAACCTCTCAGGGCTTCACTTTTCTGGGCTTTCAAATTTCAGCTTTTAGAATTTGAAATACTCTTTCAATAATTTCACCCTGGCCGGTTTGGCTCAGCGGTTAGAGCATCAGCCCGTGGACCAGAGAGTCCCGGGTTCGGTTACCGCTAAGGGCATATACCTGGATTGCAGTTTGTCCCTGGCCCCGGTTGGGGTCGTGTGGGTGGCAACCACTCAGTGTGTCTCTCTCACATGGATGTTTCTCTCTCTCTCTCTCTCTCTCTCCTTCCCACTCTATCTGAGGATAAATGCAAAAATGTCCTCAGGTGAGGATAAAAAAAATGAAATAAATTTTTAAAAAGACTTAAAATATAAATAAATAAGTGAGTAAATAAATAAATAATTTCCAGGTTGATGGCCACTGATACTATCCACTGCTAACTAGATAGACCATAACTTTATTGGAGCTTGTCTGTGAGATTTCTGCAAGAGGTGCGGAGGACTGCGTCACACGGCTCATGGCACATTGACGTCATCGTCCAGTCAAGGGCCCTTTTCTTGGACCACGGTGCTCACCCTCGGTGGCACATCAGAATCACCTGAGTTTAAAAGTTCTCATTGCCGAGGCTACACCTCAAAGCAGAACCTCTCAGGGGGTGAACCCAGGCATCAGTCACTTTTAGACACAATTAATCATCTACTTATTTGTCCTTTTCCACACCCATTACCATTTGTTCCTCAGACCCAGTGGAAGTAGCTCTGTGGGTTTGACACATAGCATTGAATCTGAGTATATCATTTTGATAGTAGGTAGTGTTGCTGTGTGTATTTAACAACCACTGCAGTCAGAGCAAGGCAGGGCATTAGAGATGAACCCAAACCATCTCTGAGCCCATGGGTCACCTTATATTTCTTTCATCTAGGAAAAGAGTTTTTAGATCTCTGTGGTTTGTTATTACCAACATTGCTGCTTAACTCAATTTATGCATTCAACCAGTATTTACTGAATGCCCGTTCCGTGCCATGCACTGTGTCCTGGAGGCTCTGTGAAGAGCAGAAATTAACCAGGTGGAGGGAATAGCAGGTGCAAAGTCCCTAAGGCAGAAAGGAGTTTGACCAGTCAGAAGAACTGAAAGGAGGTTCATGTGGCTGGAGCAGAGGGCGTGCCAGCTGCTTGTGGTGCGAGGAGGCTGGCATATATTGGAAAGAGCCTTCCCACCCTGCGCCTTGTGGGCAGAGCTGTAGCTGCAGCAAGCATGGGAGGAAGTCGCCCTCTGTGCATGGTCTCCAAATGTGGTGACTTGCAGCAATATACTGATGGACTGTTTTTTAAGACCACAATAAAAATACAGTATTAGCCAAAACAGTAGGAGAACATGATCGTGAGTCAGAGAGAGGAGGTAACCCAAGAGTGGCACATTTTTATCTGGTTCCCTCCCAGACAAAACCACAGGCCCTGCCCCAGGGTTATGCTCCCTGATAACAGTAGCTGGTAGCCGAGGGCTAGGGCTGTGCCAGGCACTGCTGTCTGCACTGAATGCCTCTCTGGATCGACATTGCCAGCCTGTGAGTTATACACTATTACCACTCCTTTTCATGGTGGACACAGAGATTGTAATTGGCCGCGGTCACACTGCTACTGAGTGTAAAACTAGACACTGAACCCACGCAGTCTCTCTGGACGGCCACTTGATCACGGCGCTGTGCTGATGCTGGAAGGTGGCGGTGGCTCTGCTCACGGCTCGTGTTGAAACGTTTCATCTTTATTCAGAGGAGATGGAAGCCAGAGTGAGGTTTCAAGCAGGTGGTAACGTGGTCAGATGGCATTCCCTTCAGTTTGCAGACAATAGACAGTTGACAAAGACACCATCTCCTAGGAGGTGATATTCCGTAGCTGTACACAGTCCACAAGACCAGAAAACAGAGGAAACAACAGCTTGTTGACGTTAGGTATACAATAATTACTGTTTTTGAGGCCAGCTGAATGAACTCACTTGCTGTATGAGCTGTCAGAAAATGGTCGTGCCCAGGGGAACACTTGGCACCTTCTTGGAAATAGGACTCAAGTGTTTAACTAGATTCTTGGGAAACCTGGATGCAAACTCACACATCCTATACTCTGTGGTTAGAAACAGTGCTCTAGAAAGTATATGGAAAATTATATGGAGCCTGGCTGGTGTGGCTCAGTGGTTGAGCATCAACCCATGCACCAAGAAGTCATCAGTTCGATTCCCGGTCAGGGCACATGCCCGGGGAGTGGGCCCAATCCCCAATGGGGGGCATGCAGGAGGCAGCCAGTCGATGTTCTCTCTCATCGATGTTTCTATCTCTCTCTCTCTCTCTCCTTTCCTCTCTCTCTAAAATCAATAAAGAAAAATTATTTTTAAAATAAAACTATATGGAAATTGTCTTATGCATGTAAGCAGCCTGTGCATAATCCAGGGAAATCGGTAAATTGCCAAGAGCCTGGGGTCGATCTGGAGTCGTAATCATTGCCACCATCAGCATCACACCATGTCTTAATGGTCTGCGATTACCTGGTATTTGGTACATGAACCCATATAAAAAAAAGAGGCGCACAATTCTCTTTTAACAGATACCCTGAAATAGTCCATAGGCAAATCAATATTTGTTCAGTACCTGGTCTATATACTAAGTACTATCTCATTTAATCCTCAGACTAGCCCTGCCAAGGGAAGTGAATCCTCGTCCTCAGAGATAAGGAAATGGAGACCAAGACAGGCCAAGTAACACGCCAGAATCTCACAGTAGCCGGGAAAAAGGGTTAGGGTTTGATCCAAAATCTGCTTGGCTCCAAACCTGGTGCTCTTGGCTGCTCCCTATAAAAACAAGTCAGTGAGGGTTTATGTCCATTGTCCATGAGGCATTGGCCAGAGTAAAGAAAGGATCTTATTTTTTGCAGACTCAGAAATGAAAAGTCCGGCTGTCCGCTGGCTGCTAAAATTCAGATGTTGGCTGAAGAAGCAATATTATATACAGTCCTGGGTCTTCCCCTTTTTTGTTGGAATAAAGAGAGATTCAGCTGCAAGCTGTTTATCCTAACCCGCCTCTGCAGCCTGCCAGGCACTCACCGCAGAGTCAAGCAGGCAGGGCCAATTGAGGTTGATTTCTTTTGTTCAACAGCTGCAGAACCAGGAGCTGCTGAGGGCAATGATGAAGAAGGCCGAGCTGGAAATAAGTGGCAAAGTGACGGAAATGATGAAGAGACTGGAGGATCCTGTGCAACGGCAGCGCGTCCTGGTGGAGCAAGAGAGACAAAAGTACCTGCACGAAGAGGAGAAGATCGTCAAGAAGTTGTGGTGAGTGCCAGGCACTCGGCGCGTGCGTAGCTGTTTAACCAGAAAGGGAAACCTGACTTTGCCAGGGAGGGAGCCCTTCCTAGATGGTGTTCTCTTCCTCTGCCTTTCTTGAGCACCTACTATGTACAAGTTAGAGTTCTGCTGGTTCTGGGTATCCGTGGACACTTAGTGCCCCTCTGTCCAGGCCCAAGAAGTCCAGCGATCCGCAGGTAACGGGGCTGGTCTCTTTAAAAGTGGGAGCAGCACACTCTTGTAGGGCTCAGCAACACGGAATTAAAAGGAGCAAATGGCAAAACCCGATGATGAATGGGGGAGTCTGCATTTAATCTCAATAAATGAAAACGAATCGTCAAAATAACACAGCGCTAAAATTATCTCCCTATTATTCAACTGTAGTTAAAATCACGAAAGAGGAATTTAACTGTAAAGTATGCCTGATCCCAGAATGAGAGATGCTTCCTGACCGTTCCCAGTCTTCTGTGAGGTTCTTATTGAAAACATCCATCAAGTCCTGCCATCGAAATGAGCAGAGTTTTATGACTCCCCAGTCACGAGGGCAAGCACATCTTTTATGTTAATGTATATTTTGTTACGCAGCGGAGATTGATCACGGAGCTATTTCACCTTTTAGTATAATGAATAGTAATGTTTGCAGTTCTTCTAGTGTTGGTAATTCTCTTGTTTCTTGGAAAGCTCGAACCTTGGAATTGTAAGGGTGTAACTTCCAAATTCTCTTCATGACCAGAATCCCCGGAGCCTCCCTGATGGGAAGCACTGTGTCTGTCTCCTGTTTGATATTTGAGCTGTTGCTTATCTCGCCTCAGATGCACCCAATGGGCCTGATTAAAATTAGAACGGCCCTCTCAATAGCAGTCTAGAGGGAAAAAAACAATTTCAGTTATTATTTTCCCAAAAAAATTAAATTTGACCACTGTTCATCGCCATCTCAAAATATTTTATTTAGTTCATGCGTTTATAGACAGTTACTCTCCCACCATGAGGCAATAAGGCTATTATTTGTCTTAAATGTTTTTGTGATCGCCAAATTGTTTAAAACTAGGTCTCAGGACTTTTCTTGAAACTTCTTTTAAAATAGATAGCCTTTTAACCCTGGCCAGTTTGGCTCAGCGGTTAGAGCGTCAGCCCATGGACTAAAGAGTCACAGGTTCAATTCCCAGGCCAGCCGGGGTCCTGCAGGAGGCAACCAAGAGATCTCTCTCTCTCTCTCTCATTCTCTCCCCCTCCTTCCCACTCTATCCAAAAAAATATTCTCAGGTGAGGATTAAAAAATAAATAAAATATATAGCCTATTTTATATAGCCTTTTAACAATATTTTATACATTTTCCAAATAAACTATGAAAACGTAGATTTCCTCCTTTTAAAATTTGTATATTTATTAGTTAGCTGAGATCACTCTTGTTTCTTGACTAAAATAAGGCATCTTTAATCTCAGTATTATCCTGAGAATAGTAGGCCCACACAGGAATGAGATATGAGGGGGAATGGAATGACCTTGAGAGGACTTTGCCCGTGGCTTTGTGGGACGGCCACACACGAGCAAGTTGTGCTCGGGGCACGGGGACCTTCAGCCTGGCACAGCGGAACATAGGCGTATGCATGTAGCACAGAGCAGGTGGTACGCAGGTGCCAAGTTAACCCACACAAAGGAGAGATCGTGTGGAGCCCTGGAACCAGAGAGACTTCACCTGCAATCAGGTATTCTTTATATGCCCCCAGGCCAAGCGCAGACCATGTGCATAGTAGGGCCTCACAAAGGTTCGTTAAACTGAACTGAAATGGTCCATCAGTGGAGGCTAGACAGGGGCACCTCCCAGGTGGAGGAACCCTGGGAACCAACAAGTCTTGGGACCAGGAAGACACAGGACATCCTTGGAAAATTGGAATAGTCCAGTTTGGAGGGTGGGTGCAAGGTACCAATCCCGTCTCTGCCTGAGTTGTGCTATTCCCGTTTGCATGGTGCCTGCCCGTGTCTTCGCCCATGCTCGCGCCCAGCACACCTGCTTGATGTCTGTTTGTTCTGTGTTCACTGAGACTGGAAGAGCACGTAACTGGATTTCTGGCTTTTCACGACAGTCCCTGGGTCCAACCCAGATTCAGAGTTTTCTCTGGATGGAGTTTAGGAATGTGCATTTCACAAAGATATAGGGCAGATTTTAAAGCATCTTCACATGCGAGATATCTGCCTGGCCTGATGAAGAGGTCACTGAAGCTTTTTCGATCAAGGAAGTAACAGATTCAGAGCTGCCCTTCAGACAGATCCCTCCGGCCATCACGTCCAGGGTGGACTGGGGAGAAGGAGATTGGCGTCTAAGAAATCATATTGGGACTGACTTTAACCGTCCAGACGGAAGTCAGTAAGACCTGAACCAGGCAGTAGAAATAGGAATGAGAAGATAAATGCAAAGGGTTGGATTGGATGGGTCAGAGTGGTGAGAAAGAGCGGGTTATAAAAGACAGCTGGACATTTCAACCCTGGAGCATTGGGACAAAAATTACATCTCCCCTTCCCTTCCTTGCCCCTCCCTCTCTCCTCCTCTCCCTGACCCTCCTCCTCCCCAACCTCTCTCTACACACACACACACACACACGGAAATAAGTTACCTTGAGGATCATGTTAGGGTAAGTTGCTGGTGAGCTATTCAGATAGCAGAAAAATAAGAATGGGGTCTAGGACTATGGAGAAAAATTGGATCAAGAGAATTTCTCTTTGGTGAGTTTCGACATGGAAATAATCGTTGGGCTTCTAATAACAGTCAAATGAAATATATTTCAACAAATTAATGCTTTTTTTCACCAAGGTAGAATGAAAAGCAACTTCAACAGAATGGATTTGCCTGTAAACCATAGCATTTGTAAACACCTGACATTCTTTTGAGCAGAGTTCACAACTCAAAAGTCGTATTGATTACTATAATGTTAAAAACTTGTTTTCAGGATTCATTTTGGCTCCATGATCCCTTTTCACGTTTTGAATGAACAAATTTTTTCTGACTGCTTTATCTGGAATAGACGTATATGAAGAGAAATGACATTGTTGTAAACAATAATATCAGTACATATTTGCGTATGTTCCATGATCAACTCAAGGAAAACTGTGACATTTAAGGGTCTGCTGCGTGCAAGGTTATGAAATCCCAGAGTCACATTGTGTGAAAGAGATTCAAATAGAATTTTAGGCTGACTGACTTGGGTCAGATGACAACTCCTTAGAGTATTAATTGCAGCCTGGCTGACTGGAGGACTGTTAATGGAACCATGATAGCATTTGGGTCTTAGCTCTTCCATCAAAGCTTAGAAGGGCTAGACAGTCCTTCTAAAATAATTAAAACAATCTATTTGATTTTGGAGTGGAAAAGGACTTTCCACACGTGTGTAGAACTCTTGGAGAGGTGGCACACATTCTGTCTGCCTCAGAGATGCAGGAGCTGTGGGAACATTCCAGCTGGCTCACAGAGACTGGGTACTGTCCACAGTTTGTAAGTGTGGACGGTGAGAAGACAGCTTTGCATTTCAGTTCTGAAGTTGCATCATTTTATCTGAAGGGAATCATAGGCAATTTGGGTCCATTTTCCATACAGAACGAAAGACAAAGCAACAACGTCACCCCACTTCTCGGAGGTGGGTGAATTTGTAGTTTGCCCCAGGGTCCTTGTTGAACATATGCGACATTCTGCCTGAATCGCTCTCGCAGCCGTCATCCCATCCATAACTTCATCCACTTGCCCACCTGGTGTGAAGGGTCTTAGCGGGCCATGCCTGTGCAGATACTGTCTTATTTATCCCGCGGCTGCCTGCACTGGACTCAGGACTCCGCACTGGAATCGCTGTTCACTTACTGCCACCTAGTGGCTCTTCATCTCTCCAAGTTTCTTGTTTCTTCAAGAGGGGCTTTTCTGTTAGATTTACAGGCAAACTGAAATGATACCAGTGTGCGTTTAGGATATGGTTATTAATGTTCTCAAGTAACAGGATGTTTGTTTGTTTGTTTGTTTGTTTGTTTTTTGAAGTGAAAGATCTTAATTCTTTTGGAGCTGGCAGTACCCGAAGAGGGGTGTGTGTGTGTGTGTGTGTGTGTGTGTGTGTAATCAGATCTGTGATCATTTTTTCTCTTTGTAACTTGAAAAGGAAAGTCAGTCCTTACTGATGGGACAATAAGTATAAACAAGAGGTTCAATCAGGGGCAGGTTTGCTCCCCTCTCCCAGGGACATTTAAAAATACCTGGACACAGTCTTGTTTGTCACAACGTGGGGGACAGTGCTGCTGGCATCTAGGGCACAGAAACAGGGGTGCTGCTAAACATCCTCAATGCACAGGACCGGCCCCACTGCAAACAATTATCTGGTCCAAAATGTCAAATGCCAAGGTCGAGAAGCCTGATCTGGGGAACCCCATTTTACTCCACTACAGTATTCCCTCTCCCTCTCCCTCTCCCTCTCCCTCCCTTTTTCTTTCTCTCTCCCTCCCTCCTGTGTCATGTCACAAAGTGCACACATCCCTCCCTTAGTTGGCATCAGCACCACTGAAAGTGAAGAGTGGGTCCTTTGTCAGCCAGCTACCATCTTCCCCGTGGCCACCCTGGGCCACTCCACTGACAGGCCCTGGGTAAACTGGCGTGCACCTGCTTGACTCTTCAGCAGAATATTTTAAGCCAAACTAAGCCACTGCTCTAAAAGGTGCTCCCACCATCTAGGTGGAAGGCCCGGTGGGCTGGGACACAGTGCACAGTGGGAGGCCCGGTGAGCCCTGTGCTATTGCACCTGTCCTTGAGGACCTCAGTGTTCACGCCCATCTCTGGTCTGCTCGCCCCCCCCAGTGAGCTGGAAGACCTTGTTGAAAACCTGAAGAAGGACTCTGCATCGGCTGGCCGAGTGGTTACTTTAAAGGATGTGGAAGATGGAGCTTTCCTCCTGCGACAAGTGGGAGAAGCTGTGGCTTCCCTGAAAGGTGAGCTTCCTCCTTGTAGGGAGAAGTCTAAATCGTGTTTCCCAGGGTTACGAAAAATCTGTCAGACAGGGAGGGCCTCATTCACGCATTCATTTACTCATGCATGCAAGTATTCATCCAACACCTACCTGTACTGCTCTGGGCACTTGGGATCCAGCACAGAACAAAACAGGCAAACATCCCTGCCTTCTTGGAGCGTATATGATAGTGGGTGCTGTAGGATTTAGGACTAAATGCTATAAGTTTCTCCTCACTGGGCTCTTACAATGCACCGGGCACCTGTGCATTAGAGAACCCTAAGGGACAGTTGACTTTATCCCAAGCACACAGACAGGAAATGGACCTCTGCCCTTGCCCACGGTCATTTTGAACCCATCTGTATCTGACACGCTTCTGCCTCCTGAAGATGTGTGAGCAGAGCTGTGATCCCCACGCAAGCGCTCCATCCTCTCTAGCCGCGGGTGGGGATGGGGGCTTGCTGTTCTGATACTTTCTCCGACGACTCACCCCCTGCTCTTGGCCGCAGGAGAATTTCCTACCTTACAAAACAAGATGCGAGCCATCCTGCGCATAGAGGTGGAGGCAGTGCGGTTTCTGAAGGAGGAGCCGCACAGGCTGGACAGTCTCCTGCAGAGAGTGCGGAGCATGACCGACACCCTGACCGCGCTGCGCAGGTGACCGGGCTTCCCGTGGGCGTGCAGAGCGGGGGCGGGGGCGGGGAACGGTGGGGGTCGACGTTTCGGACTCCCGGGCTTCCTCCGTGCTCCTGGGACCTGTCTCCATCGCTGTGACTTACCACATCTCATGTCCCTTGCTGTGGGGAGGAGCCGTGGTCCGTCCCACCTGGAACTTCTGTTGCACCTGCGGGTTGAGGTCCTGGTTCTTCAGCACAGACTTGCTGCATTCAGCACATGCTAGGGCTTACAATGTACTAGTAAACACACGAAACATGTTTTCAGATCATTGGAAGGTGGTTCCTTTCAGTAACATTTGTAAGTTGAAGAGTGGATCAAAATATGTTATTAGCCTCCTGTAGTTCAGGAGCCTACGTGACTTCAGTTGAAAGAAAATGAGTAGAAATAAAACCTTTCTTGAGGTGCCTACTGAAAGAGTATCGAAGGGTTGTTGATCTTACCTGGGAAAGAGAAACAAGCGGCCTTGAGTGGCACCGCCAGTCACCCTTATCTGCCCGTAAAAGAGGTTCGCAGCGGAAGAAAGACTAAAATAAATCACCGAATCCTTCGTGACTTTCATTGAGAACTCTTGAACTCTCTACCCACACAGAAAGTGCTGACATGCATGCCGATCTGTGTGGCCAGAAGCCCCTTCGTAAACAACATCTCACATACCGTGCCATACTCTGTCTTTGGGTGACAGATCTCTTTCTTCTCAACACGATCATAACAATAGCTTATATCTGTGAGCACTTCCTAGGTGTGAGGCTCTGAGCTAAGTCCTTTATAAGTATTAATTCGGTGCGTCCTGATTTAAAACCCTGTAGGCAGGCATTCTTATTCCTCAGAGTCTGAGCTCTGAGGACGTTTGCGGAGGTCAGAGGTGGGGCCGGCAATGACCTGATAGTTTGACTCCAGAGATCAGAGTTAGTTCTGATCTCAAGACCAGACAGTCGGTAATATTTGGACATTCTGCCTGTTCCAGCCCTGGTATTGGGTGTTAAGAACATGATAATGAAGACAAATAGGAACCCTGCCCTTATAAAACATCCTCTCTCACATGGGAAATAGACACAACCACCGAAAGTGAACCATTTTCCAACAATGGCAGCCCTGAGTTTTCAGATTTTTAATAGAACTAGGAAGTTGCAGAGACATCACCCTTCAGATCTTAGACCAGATTTGAGAGCAGGTCACAAACAGAAGTAACATATAAGACAGCTTCTTGGGAGCATTGTAATCACAGCTGTCATCATTTGATCAGATTTGTAAGAGAAATATATTAATGTGCAGTTGACTTTCAGATGGAGGATTAGCCGTAGGAACAAGTGAGATGTTTCTAGTATCCTGAGACCACATCTGACTGAGTGCAGGGAGAATTGTGCCTCAGTTACATTTTCTCATAGGTTACTCATTTTAAATTGCCAGGGCGAACTTTTTCTTCTAGTGGGATAAAAATCTGGTAAAAGAATTCTTCATTAAGCTCTTACCAAAATGTGGTAAGCCATCCACAAAGCCACCCTTGTTAAGTGGAAATAGATAGCGCTGGCAGACGAGACTGCCCCATTCTTCCTTCTCGTCCCTGAAAAACAATCAAAAGACATTTTTAGAGCCAGCACAGAGTGATGAAGCTCCATGTTTGCCTTATCTCCAGGGCATCAAGTTCTAAAAAGAAGTGTGATTGTGTGTTTTGAATGTTATGGGACTTTTTGTCCCATAAATGCTCAGTGGGTCAGAATGACAAACCCAGGTAAGTAACTTTTAAAATTAAAAGAAATTTTAGCTGCCATCAGGCTGCCCATCACAAGCCTGTATTTACACTACTAATTTGTGTTGGTGTCTGTTGTGCGTAACGCGCTGCGTGGGGCACTGTGGAGATACAGTGGAGAAGACAGGAGTGCTCGGCCCCCAAGGACACGCACATGTCCTGATGCCACAGCAGAGAACATCACGCAGGTGCCAGTCACAGGCAGAGCAACTTAGCAGCTTGGAAGGATGCTGAAATATTTTGACATGTGTTGAATTCGAGGTGCTGGAAGGATAACCAAACACCACTGCCCACTAGGCACTTAGAAATGTGGCCTGAAGTCCAAGAGGTAGAGACAGGGAGTGTGCCTGCCCAACTGGGAGGGGAGGAGGGGGGAGGAGAGATTTAGAATCGGAAGTTGCTTCCATGAAGATGATTATTAAAAGAGAAGAGATGGCTATGGCAGAATGAGAAGGAAAGGAGGGAAGAGATCCTTGGGCATCCTTGGGGACTGAAGAGACCGGGAAAGTAAACAGCGAAAGGAACAGAGAAGTGAGTAGCAGAAGAGACTCATAAAATACAGGTTTTTCAAATCAAGAAGAAAGAGTACTTTAATAAGAAGGGAAAGAGGCACTAATTAAAAATTATAGGTCAAGTCCAGCTGGTGTGGCTCAGTGGTTGAGCGTTGACCCATGTACCAAGAGGTCACCAGTTGGATTCCCGGTCAGGACACATGCCCAGGTTGTGGGCCTGATCCCCAGTGTGGGGCATGCAGGAGGCGGCCGATCGATGTTCTCTCTCATCGATATTTCTCTCTCTCTCACTTCCTCTCTCTCTAAAATCAATAAAGAAAAAAATTATAGGTCAGGCACCATGTTTCACATTGTCTTTTTTTTCTTATGTTTTTTTTAATTATTTTTTTAGAGAGAGGAAGGGAGAGAGAGAGATAGAAACATCAATGTGAGAGAGAAGCATTGATCGGCTGCCTCCTGCACGCCCCCTACTGGGGATCGAGCCCACAACCCAGGCATGTTCCCTGACCAGGAACTGAACCAGGACCTCTCAGTCCATGGGATGATGCTCAATCCACTGAGCCACGCCGGCTGGGCAACACTATCTTACATATATAACTTTACATTGATCCTAACAACCACCCCTGAGGAAGACATCAACTGTCCTCCTCCTCCTCATTATTACAGTCTACGGAAAGGTATCTGAGGCTCAAAAAGGTGACATTCCTGACATTGTATCAGTAGAATGTGGCAGAGCTGATATTCAGACACAGGTCTGTCTGACCTCAAAGGTCACCGCACCATGGGTAGAGGTGGACAAAGGGCATCAGGTGACCCCCAAAGCAGAGGGGTCAAACCCCACAGTTTGATTCGCTGTCACTGTGGACCTTGCAGAGAGCTTGGTCAATTCCCGGTGGGGAAGCCAGATTGCCCAGCTGAGCTACAGGAAGAGCAAGCAGAAGGAATGAGAACATAAACTGCCCTCCCAAGATGTTTGGCAGGGAAAGGAACTGAGTACGGGGTGTTAGGAAGCTTTGGGGATTGGAACTGCCTCTGTGAGAGCTCTGCAGGCTGGAATCGGGTCGGGGAGATGCTGTTAGAGTCCTGTGATCGCTTCCTGCTGCACCTGCACCCACAGCCGTGATGGACTCCTGTCAGTCAGGGCACAGCGTGCTAGTGGACAGAGCAGAGCAGGCCGTCCTGAGGAAATGACTGACAAAGCAGCTGCCAGAGAGAACTAGGAGGTAATTTACCTGTGTTGAGTTGTTGCCATGGAAACCCTCAACCCTAAGCTGCTACTCTGGAGTTTTAGAATGTTCCCGTTTTGCAGCAAGGCCTTGCCTGGCTTTGGGATGGCACCACATTCACGTGTACCTTCATAATGAAATGACAGTCACCCATCTGAGTAGTTAATGCTGCCGTGCACGCTTCTCCTAGACACATCACCGATGGGCTCCTGAAAGGTGCCGATGCAGCCCAGGCCGCGCAGTACGTTGCCATGGAAAAGGCCACCGCCGCGGAAGTCCTGAGGAACCAGGAGGAGGCATCCCACGCCTCAGGCCAGCCCCTCCACGGTGCAGCGGTCCCTCGAGACGTGAAGTCAGAAGTGGTGCCCTTGACCGTCCACCACGCACAGAGCTCTCCTGTGCTCATCCAGCCCTCCCAGCTCTCCTCTGCCCCACTGAGCCCTGCCCAGCACCCGGCCAGCCCTCCCGCCGTCACACAGGAGGTGGCCTCAGCTCTGCAGTCCTCGCAGGCAACTCAGGCTCCACAGATGCCCGCGAACGGTTCCACCATGCACAGCCTGTTCACGGAGGAGGTCCACAGTGTGCGTGCCAGGAACAGGGCCGCGTCTATTGAGGTACAGTCCTGTTTCCGCTTTTCGTAACCCCATAAAGGAGTGTCACTCATGGTCCCTTCCCTCAAAGAATTTACAGCCTGGCTGCAGAGGTGATACATATGTGTACCAGAGTTAAATTTTTATAAAAATATGTATATATTATACATGTCTGAAAGATAGATTTTTTAAACTGTGAATGGATTTCGATAGCCAGGTTAGGAGAAAGGTCATCAGACTGCAGAGAAGGGTAGACACCTGGAGGCAGTGGCGTGATGGTAAGAGTTTAACAAGCCCTCTGGGGGAAAAGTCCTGGTTGTGGCATCTGCCGGTTTCTGTGACGAAGACGCCGCCGTTGCGAGTCGCAACATGACATCACAGGAGGTGCGGCTGGAAGACGGGAGCCAGCGCTCCGGGGCTCAGGGGAGCCGGCTCACGCATGCCACTGCGTGCGGGCCGGCGAGGGCTGGCAGCAATCTTCAAAAATAAGTCGAATCTGGGTAAGCAGAGAAGGGCGCTGAGGGCATTCTAGGATAGAGGAGGGTTGGAGCAGAGACCGGGACCATGATAAACCTGTTTAACTCAAACAAGAAAGGAGATAAGGCTGGCAAAACAGGCCAGAACCTGATCGGAGAGCTCGCAAGCCAGTCCAGGATGTCTGAAGTTCTTGTGTCAGAGAAATTCTGCACTTCAGCCAGCGATAAACATCTGCAGAAAAGTTCATCTGGACACAATATACAGAACTCAGAGGTGCTGGGGCGAGAATTAAGGGAGATGGGTGGGAAGTTATTATAGTGGTCTCCGAATAAGAGGCAGAGGCAGTCAAGATGAAAAAAGAAAGCTAGGCCTTCAGGTCACACGCTATAGAGAAAAAACATGCTATGCTTTTAAATATTCTTTTTATCAAGAGCCGGCATCAGTGCTCAAATAGCACATTTTGCTTCCCTAACACTCTCCTTCCTCTTGCCCACGTTTTCTCGACACATTACCGTGTCCCCCTGCCCTAACTACTCCTGCCTCTCTTGCAAGTCAGCGGGATAACCTGGGTTTCAGGAGGAGATGGCCTCTGATAACTGCTACAGCCACGGTCATGGCAACTGCACCTCGGAACACGAGGTAGCTGCTCTCTGCTCCGAAGTTCCGGGCTTGCCCCAGTCCCAGCCCGCATTCACAGAGTGCAGTGGCCAACGAGGACCGTCATGCCTGCCTGCTGAGTGGGCTGGAGAACTGAAAACATTTCCCCCTGGGAGGGAGTGGACTTGCCCCTTGAAACATGCCCCTATTTAAAGCATGTCGTTGGGACAAGAGTTATGTAACAAATATCTATTGAGAAGCCCCTGGGCACAGTTCTCATCATTATGGTGTGTTTTATTTTCTTAATTTATACTTTATTTTGTTGCTGTTGTTACTCCTCACCCAAGGATGTTTTTCCATTGATTTTTAGAGAGAATGGAAGGGAGGGAGGGAGAGAGAGAAACATCGATGTGAGGGAGACACATCAATTGATTGCCTCCCAAATGACCCCGACCGGAGCCAGGTATCAAACCTGCAGCTCAAGTACGTGCCCTTGACCGGAATCAAACCCAAGGCCCTTCGGTCCACGGGCCCATGCTCTAACCACTGAGCCACAGTAAGGAGGCCCGGGCCTTTCTGGCAGCTATGCCACGGCCAAAGGGGGCAAGCTTCAGTCACTCAACACACACCACCACACCCCACTGGGCACCAGGTCCTCACAGGCTATGGGGTAGGCAGTGAACAGCGGAGACAAAGTCCAGGCCCTGGAGAAGTTATTATAGTGGTCTCAGACCAGTGGCTCATCAGCCACTGCTTGTAGGGAGAGGCAGAGGACAAGTGTGTACCAGGCGATAATATATGCTAGGAAGGAAAAATGAAAGATGGCGATGGTGGTGGCCAGTATTCATACAGAGTGGATCCTGGGCAAACCCTTCCCCTCACTAGGCTCCAGTGTTCACTTCTAATTTTAATACGGGGTTCCACTAATCCTGGTGCTAATTTCCACTCTACCCTCCTGGAATGATCCATGTGCCATCTCAGAATCATAGACAGATGTTCCTTTAAAAATGTGCAAATAGCCAGGCCGGTGTGGCTCAGTGGACTGAGCGTCGTCCCATGGACTGAGAGGTCCTGGTTTGATTCCCAGTCAGGGCACATGCCTGGGTTTCGGCTCGATCCCCAGTGGGGGGTGTGCAGGAGGCAACCCATCGATGTTTCTCTCTCATATCAATGTTTTTGTCTTTCTCTCCCTTCCTCTCTCTCTAAAAAATCAACAAAAACATGTATTTTTTTAATGGACAAATATTTAAAATGCATTCTATATATTTCTCCCTATTGTAGAACTTGATGGAGCTTACCGTCATCTAAATAACTGTCCCCCCCCCTATTTTCTAAGTAAGAAAATGTGGCCCAGTGGCCTTTTAGCAAGTCTTTGACAGAGTGGAACCAAGACATGGGATTCTTGGCTCCTAGTGAGTGTTTGGTGTTTTCTTCTGTTTGCTTGAACATCTCTACAGTGGAAACTCAAGTGAGGAGACAAAACCTTGGTCATGGATACTTACCTCGGACACACACCTGTGTCCCTTTGTACTTGCTGTTGGTGAGTGCTCAGTCCTCATTTGATGGATGAGTTTGATTTCTGAGCTTGCTCCTCTGTGAGTGGGTATCACGAGCTCGAGAGCAGCCCAGTCAGCTGTGGAAGATGCTGCAGACAGCATGGGTCAGGTTTGTCTGCTGTGCCCGGTGTCCCTCGGCACGGGACCCCGAGCATTATTTTAGCGACACTTTAACTGTCGCACACCTCCTCCCACCCAGCAGGAAATCTCCAAACAATTCGTTAGCTTTTCCCTCTGGTTTTTAAAACTTTCTTCACCTGCTGTTCTCCTTCAGAAAGCAGAAAGGAAATGGGAAGAGAAAAGACAAAATCTGGACCACTATAATGGGAAAGAGTTTGAGAAGCTCCTGGAAGAAGCTCAGGCCAATATCATGAAGTCGATTCCAAACCTGGAGATGCCCCCTGCCTCGGGCCCACAGCCAAAGGGTGATGCTCCCGTGGACAAGCTGGAACTTTCAGGTGAGGCACCGACGGAGCTGGTACCGGGCTGCCCTCGGGTCCCTGGGGGGCCACCCACGCAACTGCGCTGGCCAGACTCGCACTTCTTAAGAATTTTATAAAGTTGAAAAATTAGGAGTACAAATCCGTCAGGTGTCCCTAGAGCCTCACTGCTACTTTCAAACTGTAACTATAACCATAGTAGGGAAGCTGTTCTATGTTAGGATACCAGAACTATGTCCAAGAAGGATTTCCCACCTTCTGCATTTCCGGGGAATTTAGGCTGCTTCACGGCCCCAGCCGGGAGGCCTGCGTGTAAACCAGGAGCTCTCCGTGTGCTGCAGAAAGAAAATCCAGCTTCAAGGGCTCCCCGGGGCATAGTAGATTATAAGACAAAATCGTATTTTTTAAATCAAAATTATGAAATTGTATACTTAACCAACTAAACTATCAAAGTTAAGCATCAATATGTCAGTAGTAATATAAAATAACTTTAAAAACTCAGCCTACTAAGTCTCCAACCAATTACAAGCCTCATGCTTTATTCTGATATTAAAATGATGTGACATCATGCCCTGGCCAGGTGCACCAAAAGATTGAGGGTTTGACTCCTGTCTGGGCACATACCTAGGTTGTGGGTTCAGTCCCTGGTCAGGGTGTGTATAGGAGGCAACCTGCCAATGTTTCTCTGTCACATCAATGTCTCTCTCTCTCTCTCTCTCTCTCTCTCTCTCTCTCTCTCTCTCTCTCCCTCTCTCTCCCTCTCTGTCCCTCTCTCTCCCTTCCTCTCTCTCTCTCTCTCTCTCAAAAATCAATAAAAACATACCATCGGGTGAGGATTTTTTTAAAAGTATGTGACATCATTGTTTATTTGTGGATCGATATGTCTTAGAGTTGCATTCAATGAGGCCTCATCCAACAACTAAAATTAATTTGAAAAGGAATGGCTGGAATCGCCGTCTTGACTTGCATGTCAAGGAACATGAAAGTGGATACAATTTATAACCACAGTTTAACCCCTGTAACACTCTATAGGTTTTCATTCCACAAAACTGCTCTAAAACTCCACTCACTGAAACTCTCCCCATCAGTCTGTGCTAAGAGGTGTTGTTCACCCCCTTCCCTGCCTGCCAGCTGCGCAGGGCCTGTCTAGGCCCCCGGAGGGTCAGGCACCAGGGCCTGGAGAGGGAAGGGCCCCGGAGGGTCAGGCGCCAGGGCCTGGGGAGGGAAGGGCCCCGGAGGGTCAGGCGCCAGGGCCTGGGGAGGGAAGGCCCCCGGAGGGTCAGGCGCCAGGGCCTGGGGAGGGAAGGGCCCCGGAGGGTCAGGCGCCAGGGCCTGGGGAGGGAAGGCCCCCGGAGGGTCAGGCGCCAGGGCCTGGGGAGGGAAGGGCCCCGGAGGGTCAGGCGCCAGGGCCTGGGGAGGGAAGGGCCCCGGAGGGTCAGGCGCCAGGGCCTGGGGAGGGAAGGGCCCCGGAGGGTCAGGCGCCAGGGCCTGGGGAGGGAAGGGCCCCGGAGGGTCAGGCGCCAGGGCCTGGGGAGGGAAGGGCCCCGGAGGGTCAGGCACCACGGCCTGGGGAGGGAAGGGCCCCGGAGGGTCAGGCGCCAGGGCCTGGGGAGGGAAGGGCCCTGGAGGGTCAGGCGCCAGGGCCTGGGGAGGGAAGGGCCCTAGAGGGCAGCTCTGCTCCCACAACCCAAAGTTACATGAAGAATTTCTAATGGATAAAATGATCTGTCATTGCATCTCTCTCTTTCCTAATTCAGCTCTCCCCATTATTAATTTTTGACATAAAGTCTCCTTTGATGTTTTAGAATTACAAATAAATTATAAATTTAGAATGAGCTGTCAGAGAGGAGGAGGAAGAGGGGACTGGTAAAAGAAACAAGGGATTAGCCAAAGAACATATACATATAACCCATGGACACAGACAAGTGTGGTGATGGCCAGAGGGACAGGGGACAGAGGCCAAGTGGAGGTGGGGGATAATGGGGACATCTGTCATAGTGTCAACAATAAAAATAAAGTAAAAAACAAAAAAAGAAAGAAAAAGTATAAATTTAGAATGATAAATAAGTTATAACTGGTCCTTCACCTGATTGTACAACAAAAATAACAATACATTTTATTAACCTTATTTGGAATTCTTATTCTTTCAGATTTAAAAAAAGTGCATAAATTATATTTAAAATTACTCCCCAACGCATTTTTACTCAGTTAAAATGTTCTTACTGGTTTTTTTTGTTTGTTTGTTTGTTTTTTTGTCTTTTTAAACACATGGCCTGGTTTCTTGTCAGAAAGAGCTACTAGTGTATAGACCACTAGAAATGTGTAAGGGTATCATCCATTATCTGTAAACTTTGATAGCTATTATATTTATTTATTTGTCATGGATGTTATTGTTTTTATTTTTGTCTACTAATGAGGTAAAATTCTGAGTTTGGGTTTTTTTATTTTATTTTATTTTATTTTATTTTATTTTATTTTATTTTATTTTATTTTATTTATTTTTTAGAGAAACATCGATGAGAGAGAACACTGATTGGCTGCCTCCTGCATGCACCCCATGGGGGATCAGGCCCACAACCTGGGAATGTGCCCTGACCGGGAATCGACCCAGCGACCTCTTGGTTCATGGGTCGATGCTCAACCACTGAGCCACACCGGCCGGGCGAGTTGGGGTTTTTTTTAAATCATATTTTCTTTTGTGTGAATTGTATGACTACTTAGATAATGGGGAGGATGGATAGCTCCCCAAAAAATTAATGGAAAATTTGGGGAATTGTGGCCTCAGTGTTACAGCAAAAGTATTCACAGACACAGATGTTAAAAAAAAATCAAGGAAGACTTTATTCAAAACGAGTTGCAAAGAGGAGCTGGGGGACACTGACTCAGCTCTGAACGCAGCGTGTCCAGGGTAGGGGTTCCTGGGAAAGGCAGGCCGAGGACACAGCTATCAGGGTCGGGAATGAAGAACTTGCCAGATATGAAGAATGGGGGATTCTTGCTGTACTGCATTCTTTGCTAAAATTCAGCTCAGCAGACCAAGGTCAAGGCCTAGTGAGTGAGAAGAGGGCTCTGAGAAGCTTGAATAAGTTGGTCACCGAGGGAGTCTGTCATCACACCTGAGAGGAGAGGACCCAGGCGGTCAGCCTGTGCCAGTCCCTAGACGGACACGAAGAGGAGGTGACCATCCCGAGGCGAGCTGCTGGCGCAGGAACCAGCACATGGCCCGGTGAAGCCGGAGCCCGGTGACCCAGCACCCTCATGCATGAGACAGGCACTGTCCACGAATAATCACTGGCCTGTCACCCTGATGATTTTCCCAAGTCTGTCACTTTAAATGGGAACGCCTGGAGCATCTACTCCAAACAACTGGGTCTCTGCTCAGAACAGACCAACACTCCAGTCCCTAGAGAGAGCTGGGAAAAGCCCAGCTGCCAGCGCTGACCTGCGTTTCTGGTTCTACCACTTCAGGGAGCTGTTGGTTCGAGTGTTTGCAAAGGGCTGAAGTGGGGGAGGTTGGTAAAGGGCAGCAAGGAGGCTCTTTGAGTTTTGATTAAGAAATGCCTTTTGGGGACCATTTTTCTGGGAGAGCCGAGCAGATACCTGCGTCGCCTGCTCTATGATGTCAGCACCAATGTATAATTCTCTCTTTACTGCATTTGGTGTCTCCTTTCCTTAGCGGAGAGCCTTTTCCAAGCCCATAACCGTGACCAAGAAATCCCCCTTTTTCCCTGATTTTGTCCTCTGTTCCCATTTGCTTCCCAGTTTCCCTGTGCCCTTCCTGGCCATACTGGACTCTGGCATGAATCCCTCCTCCGGAGGCCGTTTTTAGACGGGGGACGGGCTCTGGAGGCCAGGCAGGGGCTCTGCATTTGCCTTCAGGTCTGACCTCTCATCTCTCCAAGTAGCACCCAGCCTTTTGTTCAATAATAACAGCTAATACTTGCATAACATTTATCATAAGCCAGTTAGCACTGTGCTCGATGTATATTAAGTCATTCAATCCTCACGGCATCCTTGTGGAAAGGATCTTATCATAATACTTCTTTAACAGATGAGAAAGCCAAGGCAGAGAGGGGTTCATTAACTTGTGGAAGGTCTTTCTGGGATATCAAGCCAGTTGGGCTACAGGGTTTATACCATCAATTTGTGTGCTATGTAGACAATAGAGAACATTGATGTCAGAATGTATGAGGTTTGTAGAAGTGCACTGGGCCTTCTGGGCAGCATCTTGAAAAGACATGATTGTGTAGTGGCACACTGTTTTCCAGAAGACTCTCCAAACTCAGAACAGGACTCGGACAAGCTGGGGAGCAAGTCCCCACCCCCGCCTCCCCCGCCCCCAAGACGGAGCTACCTGCCAGGATCGGGGCTCACCACCACCAGGTCCGGCGACGTGGTCTACACCAGCAGGAAAGAACATACCACCACCAAGGTCAGAGGGGTTAAGCCCTGGTGAACTGGGCTCTGGGTTCAGATGATACCCTTAGACAAGGTCATCTCTGTTGTCACTTAGAACATAAAAGTATTGAGGTAGAGAAGAGAAGCAGAGAATCAAATAAACTAGATGGGCAGAAAGTACCCCAGATCAAAAGACATCAACCAGTGTCACTGGACTAGACACAGCACCACACGTTTTATCCTTACTTGACTTTTAGCTGCAATGATGTGAAATGCAAATCACAAGCTACTTCCACAGCAGGTCATCGTGAGACTGAAAATAAGGGTAGCAGAGGGAAGTTAAAGAAAGACCAGCCCAGCTGGTGTGGCTCAGTGGATTGAGCGTCGTCCCATGGACTAAGAAAGACCACCTGACAAAGATAACTGAGATTACCTAACCCAGTTGTGGGAGTCCATACAGAAAGGTGTTTAATGAGCCTTAGCTTGCAGGGAACTTGGCATGTTTTGTCTTTTATGTTCAATGTAAAATTCAAGTTTCGAGGAGAGGTAGTATGCAGGGTCCTTTCTTAAAGGCACTGAATGTTGAGGAGTTATAATTTTATTATAATTCTTCAATCCATTCACCAAAATGGCAGCTTGCATAAACAAAAATCCAAACTCGATGCAAGTGGGCACAATAGCCCTTCAGCTCGATTTGAAGAGCTAGGAAGTCAGTTTATTAGGCAGTGAGGGAACATGAGTTCTTCTTGTGATCGCTCCCTCTTTGTGCCAGGACCCTGGGGTGTTTATCCAAGATCTGTGGTTTGAATCTTCCGTAGGCAAGCAGTGAAGATGCTGGACCAAGCCTGCAGGTTAGAGCCACAAAATGCCCAACAGAGGCTCCTGCTCCAGCCTGGACCCCATCCCCACCACCAGTCACTACCTGCTCCTCAAAGGACGAGGATGAAGAGGAAGAAGGAGACAAAATCATGGCAGAGCTCCAGGTATGTGGATGAACGGACTGACCATGGCTCCTCGCCCTTCCCATCAGGACTCTCTGACCACATCTCAGAGATGCATTAGCTGGAGAGGCTGGCGACGAGCCCCAAGCCCTGTAAACGTCTCCAGCCGTGGCCTCCACTAGGCTCTCAGGGCACCTGTAGGATGTGTTTTTAGGAATGGCCATTTCACAAAACAACTCAGGAAGTTTACACAAAAAATCAGTCGCAAGCTTTCCTAGCTCTGGCTGGTAGAATTGACTTCTCTTTCTTTCAGTGTTAATGTTCTCTGTTTTCTTTCAAAAACTATTAAAAGGAAATTGGAAACATGGGCCATCGCCCTTCTTGATAAGGACTGATGAGACTCCACTTCAGGTGGGGTCCTGTTTTTTGGCTTCAGTGTTTAGAATGACTGGTGGTGAGTGTGTGGCCTTCTTCACGCTGTTCCAGGTTCCCATCCTCTGTCAGTTTCACCTTTACAACTATCCCGAAAAGCTAAATAGTCTTATTTCCCATTTTTCTTGCCTATTTAAGAAACTGTTATTTATTTTTAGATTTTTATTTTTACCTAATTGCCACAGTCCAGTCATAGGATTAAGGATGGGGTGCAGGGGCGATACCCCAAACTGGTCCCATATTCAAATCATGGATGTGAACCTGCCCTGGGTGTGCGTTCTAAGAACTTGACTAATCTAAGACATACACAATTCTTAGACCAAAGTCTGCTCATAGAGTATTTCATTTTGACCTGTGCTTATTACAGAATTCTTTCGCCCTTCAGATGGTAAGACAGCCTTCTTAGGCCTCCTTCCCTCTCCAGCAGTGTGCCCTGGTTTGGTGCAGGCCCAAGGATCTGCATCCTACGTTTGCAGTAGGGAGAGCTTTCCAGCCATGTTATTTGCACCGCTGCTGTCCAGCTCTGCTGTCCGTGGTAATACTGCCCAGAGGAGCCACTTGGGTTTCATAGGGAACACGGGGCCGCTGGCTGATGGTCACATACATGAGCCTTTCGAGCCTCACTAAATCTCACAGGCTGGACTGGGACAGCCCTTCCACCAGTCAGATTGTTTGCAGGTTTTTAGAAATGCTGGAGAATTTCATTCATAGGAATCACACATCTGTGAAGCTGGCGACTCGTGAAACAGTTGAGAGCATGGAGGCATCCTTCATTCGGTTGTCCAACGAGCGCCCTCTGGCTGTTGGCACTGGCGTGTCAAGGCTACTTGTTGCTGGGGTCCGAGCATGTCCTAAGATGCGTATGCAGATTCTGGGGCCATTCGTTGTGGCATCTGTCCTCAGATTAGGAGAAGAATTGATCATGGCCCAGTTTGGCTCAAATGGATGACAGAGCACTAGATCATTTTAAATCTGTGCAAGGTGAACAATTACTGATAAGCAAAGAAGTAGAGACTTTTGTCTTGTGAATAACCCTACACAAGCCTCCTAAAAAAAGTAACCTATTTGTTCCAGCCACTGAGAGCCCATCACTTGAGAACATTTCCCTCCACTGAAGTCTGAATAGCTGTGGTGCTTTCTTTAACTGAAAGCTTTACCACAGCGGTGTATCTGGCGTCTTGTTTTATTTTTAGTGGTTAGGTAATGGTGGTGAATGAAGTACTCTAACCCTAATTAACCAAATCCCATTAGCCATCCTGTGAGAGCAGGGACGCAACCTGTCGCATCAGAAAGTTGGCCACCAGCTCTAGTTAGACAGCCCCAACCGCAAGGCAGGACAGGGCGCAGCTGCAGCCCCTGGTGTGACTGTGGACAGCTTTCCTGCTCCGTGTCAATAGCCAGAGGCTCCGAAGTCCAGGGTCTAATAGCCCAACGGAGATGAGGAGTGGCCTTAGCGGAGCCCGGCCATCTCCAGGGCCAGCAGGGAGGGGTTCAGAGCAGCGGGAGTAGTGGAGAGTGGCAAGGCCGGCGGGGGAGAGGCCCAGCCATCCGCTCCGTTCTTATTTTAGGACCAATGCTGAAAAGCTCACTTGGGAAGGGCTTGGGTCATTCTTTCTGCCTGCAGTGATTTCCAGATGACAATATTTGACGTTAAGGAAATATGAAAGAATAATTTGAGATGATTCACTTAAATAAGTGGTTTATAATCCTGGCTGCACATGAGAATTACATAGGGAGTTTATTTTTAAGTCCTATGGCCCCGAGATTCCGATTTATTCTCTGGGTGAGCCCTGTGTAATAGTATTTTTTTTAAACCAGGTGATGTGCTGAAAACTTCTGATTTCAAGAATCTTGGGTTCTTAGGTTACCGTCTCTCCTGCCCTCACCATCCACTGTCGCTCCCTTCTGCCCTATAAACACAGCCTGTGCTTTCTCTCTGAGAACTGGCCTTCCTGACTCGCTGGTCACATGGCTGGTGCGGCTCCTATCACTGTGACAGTTTTCAGAGGCAAGTCTAGGGCTCGGGCAGCCCGAGGCCCCTCAGAATCACGCTTTATTCTAAATGAGCCTCAGAACACCTCAGAGCACAGAGGACCTGTTACTATTTCAAAGAATGAACTGGTAAGGATTCATTTTATTTGAAGAGTTAAAGGTTTATAATATGTTATGCCCTTTTTCTATAGCTTCAATAAAAAAATTGTGTCTGGTAAAAAAAAAAATGAAGAAAAAAGGAAAAGAAGATGGCCTCTTGTTCTGTTTTAATTCATTTACATATTCAATATTTCTGAAGGGTCAAAATAAGAAGCCCTACTAAGCGCAAACTAAGTTCACCTTGGACAGGAAGGAAGGGTGTTTTTTGCAAGGGCTGTGTCCTTTTATCTTGGTGTGGCCCAGAAATCAGGACACTTTGCCCCAGGCTCCACCCCCTCGCCAGTTCTGGGGTCCTGAGGCCAAAGGGGGAGCAGGCTTTCAAGGCACTGCCTCCCTGGCCCTGATGTGGCCTGCATGCGGGACCAGGCTGGGGTCTCCACACCGCTGGACCGATTCCCTGCCTGCCTGTCTCCTCGTCCTCCCCGCTGCACTTGGAATCCTGTTAACCTCGGTATTTTAATTCCATAGGCATTCCAGAAGTGCTCCTTTATGGATGTAAATTCAAACAGTCATGCCGAGCAGTCCCGGGCTGACAGTCACGTTAAAGACACTAGGCCGGGGGCCACGGCCCCGCCCAAGGAGAAGAAGGTAACGTGGCAGCTGCCCACTTGCCACACGCCGGACAGCCCTTCTTTCCTCGCTCTGACACTAACGCCCCTCCTGCGCTTGCCCTTCTGTGCCCTCGCTTTTTCTCTCACCTTAAAAACAAAACTCACGGAGACACAGCTCTGGGTTTAGTTCAGAGATAATGGGCTGAGGTTTTCCGAGCACATGGGTTGTTCCTTGCAAAGCATGCAATAGCGGGTGCAGCACTGAGGCGTGATCTTCCCAAACTAAAGAATACACACCTTCAAGGGTTTCTAGAACGGCGCTTACAAAAAAAGAAAAAAGAAGCGCCACAAAAATATGTAGTACTTTTCCCCAATTTCTAACACGTCTTCTGGATCGAAAACATCCGTATTAAAAATAGGTGACGGCCTCAGCTCCCAGGAAGCAAATGCAGGGAGAGCTGCACGCCTGCCCCCATCCACAGCTGGTCCTCCTGGAAACACACACGTGTGTTTGCGCACATGTTGGAAGAGGCCAAACAGAATTTCCTTAAGTGTATCAAACTCTCAAAGGGTCCTTTCCAGGAGAGCAAGTTCAGTGTGCTTTTAGTGCTAATACACTCTGCGGCATGCGGATGGCTTCGAAACAGACGTCCAGGCTCTGGAGCAGAGTCCGCTGTCGTGGCCTGAGCACTTCAGGGAAAGGATGTAAGCCTGAACGTTTGAAGTTCCACGTTCAGTTAGACCTAGAGCTTTTACGATGGTTTTGGACATAGAGCCATCTTACGTGAACGAAGCCGCTGTCTAGATTTCAGAATAGAAAGCTTATCATGACCAACCCAGATCTTAACGTGTTTCTCTAGAACTTACATTTCAGAATTCAGAGGTTCCAGCTTCCCTTAAGTGAAGTCAAACTTATCTGCTAGCTCAATTGCCGCTCCAAGTGGGCACCTCAGTCCATGTGTGAGGAAGCCCAGTGAGGGAGCAAAGGGATCACAAAACTGGAGGTTATTCTAATACAACCCTTCAAGGGAGACAGCCCTGGTGCTGGCAGCCCCCAGCCAGGAGGCCGTGCCGAGGAGGCCAGCCTGCTCCTCCCTGGCTCACAGCCTCCACAGAGCCCCGTGGAAAGGGACTCGGCCGCAGGAAGCCGTTAGCCAGGCGACGTGGGAGCTCTCGGTACACCATGGGAGATTGTGAGATGATTGTTGATAAATTTTTCTCATGAAGAAAGCCTCCTACTCATTTGGACTGAATCCATGACATCGCATTGGAGATATATTGCTTTTTCAGTCTCTGGAATTTCCTTATGTGGCCTTATTAAAACCAGATCATGGAAGGCCCTAGCCCATTCGAGCTACATGGCATATTCGGGCCAATGTGACTATTTTTGTCTAAAACACTGGGTACTGAGAACTGCTTGAGGATCCCTCTACAGGCAGTCATTGTCTCATTGTAGAATTTTGCTTATTGGCTCAAAAGTTACGTGAGCTGTTTTGCCCAGCAATTAGAAATCCCGGTCCCGTCAATCTCTTTTATCTCAATCCAGGGTCCATAGGATAATAATATGCAGGTCTGTACGGAGTGCCCAATACTGGGTTCACTCACAGGTGCTCATTCTGGATAATTATACTCAGCAGGTTGATCTGCTCCCTAACACCAGTATCAGACTTGTATTTGAGTATTCCATACAATATGGGTATCAGACTTGTCCCCAAATTGTTGTCATTATTAACCTCTTCCTGGACTACTCATCTACTTTTCTATACATCAGATGTTCTCTTAAAATGTTTCTCCTGTCATCATGAAGCATTAGCCTAGTACTTGACTTTTATGCAATTTTCTATAATTGTGTCTCTAATTTTGGTTTATTGCCCATGTTCCTATTGAGCCTGCTTCACCAGTTGTCTGAACAATCCAAAGCTTGGGGCCCATAAATAGATAATAATGAAGCTTAATTACCTTTCATACAGTCTTGACTAAGAAATCATTGTGAGATTACATGACGGTTGTGACCACGTTACTCTGAATAAAGTTAACGCACTGCCTTTGATGCATTCACTCTTCGTTCCAGCCCAGTGATTAAACTGGTAGATCACGTGAAACCCAAACTTGACATCTTTATCTTGGTGACCTTCCATTGGAGCACTCCTGCTCTGCACCTGTCTTAAAGCGCATGTCTCACCTGGTGGCATTCCAAATATTTAGTGATGGGAATGACATGGGCCCCGACCAATCAGAACAGACGGCAGACCCACCCCCCAGCACACAGGGCCAGCAGAACATCAGCTGTGCAGGTGTCATTTTTTTTTTTTTTTTTTTAATAAACCAGAGTGTCTACAGGTAGAACTCCACAGTCTGTATTCTTTTTTTTTCTTTATTGATTTCACAGAGAGGGGAAGGGAGAGGGAGAGAGAGATAGAAACATCAATGAGAGGGACCATCAACCGGCTGCCTCCTGCATGCCCCCCACTGGGGAATCAGCCCACAACTTGGGTATGTGCCCTGACCGGGAATCGAACCGGCGACCTCCTGGTGCATGGGTCAATGCTCAACCACTGAGCCACACCGGCCGGGGCACAGGCATCTTCTTTAGCTCACATGCCAGTTCCTTCCCTGATTCCAGAGTAAATTCTCACTCAGGTCCTCACATGCTGACTCCATAGTTGGAATTGAAACCTTAGACCCAAACCTTATTTATTTTTCTTCTTAAAACCTCATACGTGGTGTATTAGTTGTTTGGTAATTTACATTTGAAATCCCACAAAAGATACTACATTGTGTGACTGTAGCAGCTGGATCATTGCCCTTGTTTGGGCCTCGGGTGAGGGGACAGTAGACCGGCGGTGTCGGCTGGCTGAGGCACCTCGTGTCTTGTGCAGGCTTCCCGTGTGATTAATAGTGACTCTGCTGTTTGCGTGTTAGTCCTTAAATGTGTATGAGCATTCTTTCCGTCTTTAACCAGCGTGGTAGGACTGCTCTGGGTTGACTCTGGCGGGGCCTGGGTTATTGTGCTCTGTTGTGTTGTCATTGCTGTAACCAAGCCGCCTTCGTGGGACTGTGTCCCATCCTGCTAAAATCACCTCTTCCTCCTGGGCTTCTGCAGCAAGGAGAAAGGGTAGCAGTGCCCTGGAAACGACAGGGCATGGCTACTGTTAGTGTTGTAACCGGGCCCCCACACAGCCATGCGGGACAGGCATGCTTCCGGGGAGCACCTCCGTTCCTGGTCCTCCCTGCTGGGCTCTGTGTTCTGCAGCCCGGTGAGAGCCTCGGAAGCGTGTCTTTGCTCTGCGTCAGACTAGATAGAGAATAACATCTTAATCATGATGTTCCAGTCACCATTCTACCTCCACTCTCGGTTTTCTAAATGTTTAGATGATATTTTAGCAGCATTATCACACTGAATTTGGAATTGATCTTCTTGGTGTGATTAGTTTGAAGGCTATTTTGACACTTTCCTTAGCAAGTGAAAGCACAAACTGCGAGTGCATTTCAATCTGTCATTTGAAAAAGAATGTTTTTTTTTTTAATCTTAAAGAAGCACACCCCACCAATGCAGATGTCCTTGTAGGACACTTTCCATACACGAAACTGAAATTACTAGCCAGGAGGGACATGAAAAATCTCCTGGTCTAGTGCCTAAGTTCATAAGCAAGAACACTGAGACCCAGAGAAGTGCAGTGACTTGTCCACCGTAACACAGCTAAGTGGCAGGTCTGGGTCAGAAGCAGAATCTTCTCCTTGCTGATACATTTATTGTGCTTTCTACAATGCACGCCATCCTGGTTTCAGCTTCTGCCAGCTCACCGTCAGATGTTGAAAACAGGACATACTCATACAGCATCAGTCCCTTTATTCTCTTAATTGCTCCCCCACCAAATTTGAAATTCTTAATATTATGCTAATTGAGATTTTCGTCTTGTACAAACACAGGGCATTTTTGGAAGTTGGCGAACCAAACAGGCCAAGGTAAAGAGCTCTAGGCTGTGGACTGGTGTGTGACAAATGTGGTTGGCCTGCATGTTTTGCAAGTGCAATTAAAGCAACAATTTAGTTGTAGTCCACTTTGGGGGGATGTGGTTTTGTGGAGTAACATGTCCTACACTATTCTACCAGAATTTGGAATTTTTCCATGAAGACGTACGGAAATCTGATGTTGAATATGAAAATGGCCCCCAAATGGAATCCCGAAAGGTGAGTTCACCAGATCCGTGCTCCAACCCATACCGTGCAGATTAATTGGCCTCCTTTGCAGATCCATTTCTGATTAATGTTGTCGTTTCCCTCCTCCACTCTCCCTCTCAGGTTACCGCGGGGGCTCTTACACATAGTGACCATCCTAAGTGGGAAAGAGGAATGGAGAATAGTATTTCAGATGCATCAAGAACATCAGAATATAAACCTGACCTCTTAATGAAGGAAAATGCCATATCCAATAAGAGTTTACTTAGAGACAGTAGAAACTATTCCCAGAAAAATGTGTCTAAGGTCATTTCCACTTTCCCCAGCACTGGTTCATTCGAAGATGAAATAGGCAAAGGGCCTAAAATCCCAGGATTGCAGGACCCTGTGTCTGACACTGAGATTCAGAAGATGAATTATGGAAAGACAAAGGAGATGAGTCAGCAAGATCAAGAAAGTACAGATGGGTGTCACCTGCTCTCTCCCACTGGATCAACCGAATTGAGTATCTGTGATGTCAAAACTCAAGATCAAGAGGTTCCCGTGAGAGAGTTTGGCCAAGTCGTGCTGAGACCCAAGGGGGCTTTGCATACTAATAACGGGAAGCTTAATGAGGACAGAGAATCAACCCCAAGTTCTCCCACTGAAGAAAATGCACCCACAGACAACATTGCCTTCATGATTACCAGAACTGCGGTCCAGGTCCTCTCCAGTGGGGAGGTTCGCGATATCGTGAGCAAAAAGGGAGAAGATGTACAGACGGTGAATATTGATGCCAAAAAAGAGATGACTTCCCAACAAGAAGGGACTGAAAATGAAGAGCCAGTCGTGTGCCTAGACAAGAAACCGGTCATCATCATTTTCGACGAACCCATGGACATCCGGTCTGCGTATAAGAGACTTTCAACCATATTTGAGGAGTGTGATGAGGAATTAGAGAAAATGATGACAGAGGAAAAGATAGAGGAGGAGGAAGAGGAGGAAAATGGAGATGCTGTGGTTCAGAATAACACTTCCCCAAAGTTTCCTAAGGTCGCGTCAGGCGGCCCCAGATCAGGACTGCAGGCTGAGAGCCTGTCACAGCCGCACTTCCTCTCAGGAGACACCCGGGTGTCAGGAGGACAGGAAATGGATACGACTGAGCTGAGCCCCTGCAGCAAGGCAGATTCTCCAAATTCAGAAAGCAAGTGTGGCATGACCTATGACCAACTAGAAAGCCCCAAGAAAAAGTTTAAGTTCAAATTCCCTAAAAAGCAGCTCGCCGCTCTCACCCAAGCAATCCGCACGGGAACCAAAACAGGGAAGAAGACTTTGCAGGTGGTGGTGTACGAAGAGGAGGAGGAGGACGGCGCTTTGAAGCAGCACAAAGAAGCCAAGCGATTCGAAATTGCTCGGTCTTCTCAGTCCGAAGACACTCCCCAAAGTAGGCTCAAGAGACAAGACCAGCCCGGTCTAGAAAACACATCTTCCTTTTCGAGAACTGACGAAATTAGAAATAATACCTACAGAACACTGGACAGCCTGGAGCAGACCATCAAGCAGCTTGAAAATACAATCAGTGAAATGAGTCCCAAAGCCCTAGTTGATACCTCATGTTCTTCCAACAGAGATTCTGTTGCAAGCTCATCCCACATAGCCGGGGAGGCCTCTCCCCGATCCTTGCTAGTTCTGGAAGAAGCCCCCACTGCCCTAGAACCCCCCTCATCGATACCTTCAGCTTCACGTAAGGTATCTCAGTCTGATAGAAATTGAAAAGACCCAGCTGCTTTCTTAAATCTGCCATAATCACCATTAGCAAAAGGTGTCTTGTGATTTACCCGCTTCCTTTCAGGTGGCCCTTTTTTTTTTTTTGGTCTGTTCGCCTTGATACCTTTCTCTCACATTTTCCCCCTCACCTTCAAAACAACAACTGGGTGTCTAACAGCTAATTGATTCTGGTTTTGCCTCTGTTGCTGACTGGTGTTGGGTAAACGCAAGGATGCTGGCCATCCACTTGCCGTTGAAATGATTGCTCTGACACTCACATTAAAACCCGTTGGATCAGTAGTGGGGCAGTTTATGCTGTTTGATTCTTGACATTAACCCCCGTGGTGTCTTCTGATGTCCGTCTCCTAGATCTGTTCTGCATGTAGGGCTGTGGCTTCTCACCTCGAGCTTCTCTGCACACAGTGGGGCAGCCTCCGTGATAATCCACTCACGGGCTTCCCCCTCTGTCCCCTCTCCTGTCCTTCCCCACAGGCCTCCAGTGGGACCCCACAGACGAGCAGGATGCCCGTCCCCATGAGCTCCAAGAACAGACCCGGAAGCCTGGACAAACCCGGCAAGCAGACCAAACCGCAGGACCCCCGCCAATATCGTCAGGTAGTTTTACCTTAAACCCAATTTTGGATGGACGCTCTTACCGTTGAGAAGCAAGTCACTGACCTAGTTTATACCAAATACTGTGTTTTCCTTGTAAGCTATGGCTTGTGTAGGCTTCCTGGATCTGGGGGCATGAAGAAAGTCTAAAAACCTTTGTTGAACTTTTCACCACGCTTTTGCATGCTTGCAATAAAACATCTTTTACTTTGTGACTCCAAAATGTAACCACTAACATGAGCTGCCACACCAGCTGGCTTTTCTCTGGGGAAGGTAGTGGTTCATCAGAACACCTTGAGAAGCCGAGCGAGGCAAACCTGTCGTTGAACTGTCCTGAAAGTCACCCATACTAACTATATGTTGACTGCATCGCACCAGAGACACATTAACTCTCCGTCAGTCCGCCCCGCCCCCACCCCAACAGTAACCCGGACGCATGGCTGACCCAGCACCCAGAAACGGTCTTCCCCTTTTTCTGTTCTGCACATCCTCTGCTCTGTACTTTTGGGGTTTCTACCAGGTCCAGTACAGCACAACAAGACTTAGCTCAGGCCTTGAACTGGTTTGGTTTGGTTTGGTTTGGTATCTTTTATTTAATTATTCTCAGAAGGGCTGTGTTGCCAGAGCCCGTGGAATGATCGTGTTACCAGCTTTCTGACAAACTGTCTCCCACCATCTCTATTTGCAGGCTAATGGAAGTGCTAAGAAAGCTGGTGGGGACTATAAGCCTACTTTCCCCTCCTTACCTGCTTCTAAGATTCCAGCCCTTTCTCCCAGCTCTGGGAAAAGCGGTTCTCTGCCCTCTTCTAGTGGTGACAGCTCTAACTTCCCCAGTCCAGCCGCTCCTAAACCATCGGTTACTTCTAACCCTCTCAGCCCCCAAACAGGACGATCTGCTTCCTCTGCCTCCCTCATCCCCTGTGTCTCTAATGGCTCCTTGAAGTTCCAGAGCCCCACTCACACAGGTAAAGGTCACCATCTTTCATTCTCACTGCAGACTCCAAATGGCCGAGCAGCCCCTCCTTCCTGCTCCTCCTCCCCTCCCTCCCCCGCCTCCCCCACTTCACTGAATCAAGGTGCCAAGAGCATCAGGACCATCCATACTCCTAGCCTCACCAGCTACAAGGCGCAGAATGGAAGTTCGAGCAAAGCCACCCCATCCACAGCAAAGGAAACCTCTTAAAGGCCTAATCCTATTAGGCACAAGTTGGAGTTGCATTTACAATTTTTAACAGTCTCTGACAACTGTTTTCACAAGAGAATGTAACATATTGCTGTACTGTTTGAGGCTTAATGCTATGTGCTAAATACTGGATTAATAGATTTCAGTAAAGCTTGTTTGGTTTTTTTGTTTTGTTTTGTTTTAGGTTTTTTTTTTTTTTACTTTGTTGCTATTGTAATTACATAGTGTTAACTGTCTATATTCAACACCTGTTAAATGAAGTAAGCATGTGTTACAGAAAGAAAGTATGGCGAGAGAGAAGGGTGTGTGTGAGACAGGAAAAAATGTACTCAGCATGTAAAACATGTATGATTCCAGAATTTTAGTATGTTTTGTATAAAAATATTTTTCATTATGGAGACTAGAAGTGAACAGAGAAATATGCGTGTGACTATACAAATTGTAAAACAGATACTATAATATTTCCTTTTATTTTGGTGTTATTTAGCTTTATTACAGATTTCTATTTTTGTCAAAATCTCATGGTTCCTTTCAAGATCTTTTTTGCCAAAACATTTTGATACTATAGCATTGTACATTTGAAAGTAGTGTCTAGACAGTAAGCCATTGAACTCTGCACAGGCCAACCCAGGGGCATATGTAGAAAGCAATTTATCAAACCAATTGCACTGCCATGAACATTATGCATAATAATTTGCCAGTCCAAGCCAGCAAGTTTTCTTTGCACTTCTTTTTTTTTTTTTTTTTTTTTTTTTTTTAACATATTGGGATTCTCTAGTTATATTCCTTGCAGTATCTAACCCCTTCCTTTGTTTTCTGAGACCTGGCAACCTACACTATTACATTGTGGATTTTAAATTGTACACTTCTGTACTGTTCTATAAACTGATAAACTTTTGTAAATATATAAATAGACATAAAATACTGTATGTGACAGCACATAGAGTAGTTTTCCCACACCAAAGTTAATTTTTATGCATGCTTTAAAAATATATATTGGGATGGGCAGAAATGGGACTATCCATACATTTTTAAAAAGCAACAAGTTTGCACAGCTAGAGTGTTTTTGTAAATACCTGTATTTGTATAACACAGTCATGTAATATACAGAACTATAAGCAGAGACTTTGCAAAACTAAATAAAGGGCTGCATGCTTATTATTTTGTGTACCTTGTTACCATAGCTGTGTCCTAGTCAAAAAACAAAACATAACTGTTACCAAGTTAAATGGTTTGGGCTTTGAGGGCATTATACATTACATGTAACCAGACACAAACTTTATTCTGAAAGCTCTATTTCTCTGAAAACTCCGGGTGACTCGTGATGAGTTCCCAGTGAATTCACTGCAAGTGTGGCGCCTCCCCATGTGACCTGCTCACTCTTCTCCATGGCTCCTCAAAGTTTGGCCAACAGAAAGCAAACCTGGGCACAGACTCTCCCCTTCATTTACCGAGGGGCTCTTCCTACCTTCTCTTTCCTGTTCAAATTCCAGTAGCAGTAAAGCAGAGATAAAATATCTTTATCACTAGGGTTTTTTTCTCTTTGAGTTCTCAATTTTTAAAAATATTATTGGTCTAAAGGGAAATATGCGAGCTAACATTCACTCTGTTTTCCTTTAAAAAAATAGAGATAAAGTTTAGTGAAAATAATACCAAGATTACAAATGGACTACAAGAACAATCTCAGGAACCCGCTTATCATTGCTTTTTGCCTCCAAAATATTTAACTTGGTGGTTTTGTGTGAAGTGCAGATTTTCTTATACTTTAGCACCCGGTTGTTGGTGTTTGCGACCTGTGGGCTTACGGAGCTGGCATGCCTTCGCCAGAAATATTTTATCATGTCTCCTCATTAGAGTAATTATAATCACATGTTTTATCTAGCACTCAGGAAGGTTATCTTATCCCTTTGAGGTGTAAAAGGTTCCAACATTTCAGTCTCGTCCTTGCCCCTTTATCATCGACGCAACGGCTACATTATGTTAAAGTGTCCATCATTCATGCCAGTTTATTTGCTCACTTACGAACAGCTGAGACTTCTTGGTCAGCTGCTAAACAACAGATTGTGGCTCACGCTTTCCGTGTGCCTTCACTTCCCAGAGCGCTGGCAGGACACGCAGGTGGTGGTCAGTTTCAGCCCGGGGAACAGGAGAGAACGGGCTCCCGGGGAAGGGAACGCAGCACGGCCCTGCCCAGGACCCGGCAGAGGCGCCCGCCTGTCAGGAAGCTACAGAGGAACCGTAACTGGGGCGCTGAGTCAGGTGTGCACAGCTGCCTGCGACAGCCCTGAAAAGGCACGTCAGTCCCTTCAACCGCTGAAGCGGGTGATAGCAGACAGGACGCGCGGCTGGGTTTTTACATTTTGTTAAAATGCTATTAGCAGACTCTCACTGCATTACCTTTTAACATCTTCATTCAACTCACAAATTATCATATCTGAAAAAGATTCTTAGAAATAAACCATGAGGGCTTCTCAGATTCATCCAACAGTCAGTCCGTGGGCGGAGCTGCCCCGGCTGTGCAGTCTTGGGCAGGTCTTGGTTTTCTCATCAGTCACTGGAGAATAATGACGGAACCTACCTCATAGGATGGGTGAGAGGATTAGATGAGATGTGAAGAAAGTTCCTAAGACAGAGCCTGACACATACCGAACACTCGATAAAGGTTGGCATTGCTGTCGCCCTTACACTGCTCCCTGACGAGCGGGCACTGTTCCCACCCTTACGAGGCTTCGGGTCTAGGGGACAGGGACGAGTGCCCATCCCTGAGCCAGTGCCAGGGGCGAGGCCAGGACGAAAAGCAGATACTCCAGGGGCGCTGAGAGCAGGTCTGGCTCGGCTCCCCTCCCCCGAGGCCTGATTCCTGACAAATCCAGGTGCCTCCCGCCTGCCAGCCTGCGGTTGGGACCAGCTCCCTCCCCTCTCCGTGGCTCTGTAATGCAAAGGCATTGGAGAGCGCCCAGGAGCTTTTTGGAGGCAGTAGAGGAATGAAGACCGCTTCTACTGAATATTCAAAAGGTAATTTTGCAAAAGTAACCAGGTGACCTTGTCCAGGAAAGTACACCACGGGCCACAGGCGACCACACACGTTCTGATCTACTCTGCTGAGGAGACAATGTCCAAAGTCAATAAAGTGACTACAAGGGCACTTTTGAGGAGAGAATCCCAGGCCCTGTCAGGGCTCATGCCATCCATCTCCAGAGCCACGTGAAAGGCAAGGGCTCACCGCGGGGACCTGGGGGCTAGGGGGTCACCAGGAGTCGGCTCCCACCGCGCCCTGAACAGGCTCCCTCTGGTGGCCAGCACACTGCACCTTTTCCAGTCCCCTTCTTTGGCTTTCTTTAAAGGCTTTTCCTCAGAGATTCCATATTAAACAAATGAGATTAAGTCCCTTTCCTACTGATGAAGGGCAGTGGGGACCAAGAGTCTCGCCCCTTTATCAGTCCACATACCCCTGCAGGGGACAGGAACTGGGATGATCCCGACGCTGGCGAGCAGGCTCCGTCTGCGGAAGGCAGTATCAGATTAGACCTAAAATTACAGACCGATGAAAGACCTAGGATTCCTTCGATTTTTAAAGAAGGCGAAGTTCATCTTTTAACTGTTCAGTCTTTCAGAGAGGAGTCTTTCCCCCTTTCTGATTCCGTGCCCACTGGGCTACATGCACCAATGCCTGAGTCTGGGGCTCAGCACCTCTTTCCCCGCATCCCTGGTCTCCTCTCCGCCAGATGGATTTGTCCACCTCCTGAACCGTGAAAACTATTAGGGGGACCTGAAAGTAATGTCATGTTTTTACGACATTAATTCAAACAGATCAATTTTTAACAAGTTTTTATTTTCAATCAGTGATGTAATCACCCTCGTTATCAACAACCTTTTGCCATCTAGTGTGCAAATTTTCAATGCCAGATCGATAAAAATCAATTGGTTTTTGAGCAAAATATCTGGAGATGGCATTTTGGACATCATCCAAATTTTCAAATTTTTTGCCACTTAGAAAATGTTGTAGCGATCGGAATAAATGGAAATCCGATGGCGCAATATCGGGCGAGTATGGTGGGTGAGGCAATACCTCCCACTCCAATTCATTCATTTTTTCCAGGGTTCGTCTTGCGCAGTGCGGTCTTGCATTATCGTGTTGCAGAATAACGCCTTTTCTGGTGACAATCGCTGGGCACTTTTCAATTAAAGATTGATTTACTCGATCCAATTGTTCACAGTAAAGCTCTGCATTCAGTTTGTCCAGGTTTCAGCACTTCAAAATGAACGACCCTGCGAATACTCCACCAAACACACAAAAGTGCCTTTTTGGGGTGTAAACCTGGCTTAGCTGTACTTCGTGGCGAGTCCTTCGGAGAGAGCCACTGCCTTTTGCATTTTGGATTATCATAGAGGACACATTTTTCATGTCCAGTGATCAAGTGATCAAAAAACGCTTCTGTATTGTGCCCCTGAAGCGATAAGTTGCATGTGGTGGACCGGTTAGCTTTGTTTTCTTCAGACAGATTATGTGGGACCCAAACACCTGCTCTGCTTACTTTACCAATCTGCTGCAAATGTTCTTGGATGGTCGACCAAGGTTGGTTAAGAGTGTTTGACAGTTCCTCGATTGTCTGACACGGATTTGCTTCCACTTCCACCCTTAACATGTCATTGTCTAAAGTTGTTGGTCTTCCTGATCGATACGAGTCAGAAAGATCAAAATGACCGAATTTGAACTTAGAAAACCACCTTTGGCATTTAAGAACGTCTAATGCACTTGGATAAACATCACAAATGTTTTTGGTAGCAACTGTTGCGTTACTACCCTTGTGAAATTCAAAAAGCATACAATGCCGGATATGTATCTCTTCTGGTATTTGGCTGGCCATTTCACTATAAATTGCAAAAAAAAATTAAGATTTAATTATTTATGAGTAAACAAGTCATTCAAACCTTAAAATGTCTTTGGCACAATTTTGAAGTACACAATGAGCTGATAAATGACAGCCGAATATCTAAACGTGAGGAAACGACATTACTTTCCGGTCCCCCTAATACTTCTTGCCCTGACATCAGCTCCAGTAAACCCAGCCAAGAGGTTGTGTTTTACTCACAAGAAAGAGTTCACTCACTTAGAAATGAAGTCAGGGAAAGAAACTTTCAGGAATAAATAGACCATTGTGTCATGATTGCAATCAACATTCTTTATTTCCACAAGTGAGCAGTCACTGTGGAAGGGACCTTGCCAGGTCTAACACACCTTACATGACCTGGAAAAGAATGTCCTTTCACTGAGTGACCCCAGAGAAAGGGGCCATGACCTCCTTCTGCCCTTCTGTCCCTTCTGTCTAAAGTTCCTCAAAGGAGGTGCTCCCAAGGGAGAGCAGGCATTCCTGCCTGTCCTTGGTCTTAGCCCAAACCACCGGCCCCGTCGCTCCCTTCATTCCAGCCACCTCTACTCCTCAGAAAGCCCGAGCCATTGGGGTTCGCTCTGCCTGGAATATTCTCTCCAGGAAGCCTGGACCAAGACCCCTGCTACGAGCACCCTCTCCTTCATAGTGCTTAGGGGAGTCTGAAATATGCAATAAGTACAGGAATTAATATCTATACATACACCCAAAGGGGCCCATAGCAGAGCCTGCTACAAACCATGAAGGGTCATGCTCTTCTGTAGAGACACAGGTTGGTGGGGGGTTCATACTGTTCCTACCACTCGTCATCACTTCCTTAAGATTCTGCAGGTTTTTAAGAACAACTGTTTACTTGCTGCCACCTGGTGGTCATTTTTGGAACTTCCTTTAGGAAACATGGAAGCCGTGCTCTTCACTAAATCCCTCCACTTCCTTCATTCCCGTTCTGCCACAGCTGTGAAGATGCACAGCCCACCAGCTGTGTGCAGCTGTGGCCCTGGTGGAAGTGTGAGGCAGGTGGCATTCTTCCTCCTTTCAAAGCCTACATTTCAGAATTACTACTTCCTTCCCATCATTCCTATTTTGGGGGGAAGTGATGATAAACTAAGGCACTAAAAAATTAATGTTCCCTCCCAAACACTTTAGGGCTATAGGAAGATGAGCATTTATTCTTTTTTTAATATTTTTTTCTTTAGCCCGGTTGGTGTGGCTCAGTGGTTGAGCGTCAACCCATGTACCAAGAGGTCGCCGGTTCGATTCCTGGTCAGGACACATACCCAGGTTATGGGCCTAATCCCCAGTGAGGGGCATGCAGGAGGTGACCAATCGATATTCTCTCTCACCAATGTTTCCATCTTTCTCTATTTCTTCCTCCCTCTCTCTCTAAAATCAATAAAGGAAAAAAACAAAAATATTTATTGATTTTAGAGAGGAGGGGAGAGAGAGAGAGAAACATCGATGAGAGAGAGCATCAATTGGCCACCTCCTGCATGTCCCCCACTGGGGATCAGGCCCACAACCTGGGCATGTGCCCTGACTGGGAATCGAACTGGCGACCTCTTGCTGCATGGGTCAGTGCTCAACCACTGAGCCACACCAGCCGGGCAGAAGATGATAGCATTTAATCAAATGGCTATGCATCCAGTGATAGAATCCCAAATATCAAAAGACAGAACTGCATGGACTGAATGCTGATGTCCACACTCTGTGCCCACCCCTCATTATAACGATGCCCTAATCCCCAGTGTGATGGTATTTGGAGGTGGGGCCTGACGGTAAGATGAGGTTGTGACAATGAGGACCTCATGATGGGATGAATGCCCTCATAGGGAAAGATGCCTGAGAAGGTGGCATCTGCAAGCCAGTAGAGAGCTCTCACTAGCACCCAACCAGGCTGTCACCTGATCTCAGACTTCCAGCCTCCAGAACTGTGACAAATACGTGTCTATTGTTTAAGCACCCAGTGTACGGCATTGGTCACAGCAGCCTCAGCTGACTACAACAAGCAAGGCGGAACTCCCCAGGAGTGGTCCTACAGGCAGGATTCTAGTCCGTGCGGGCAGCCCTCTCTCCTGTCTACCACACGTGTCGCTCTGTTCACCATGGATGTGCTGTTGTTCCGTTTCCACTTGTGGAATCTCTGGAGGACGTATCGCCATTGACTGCAGGGATAAAGAAGCTAGAAGCTGTAGACACGTGGGTACAGAATGAAGTCATGTGGCCCCTGCCCTGTCCTTGTGCAATTGATGATCCAACAATGAATTTATATGTATCCCAGATACATTTTCCCCTGTTAATTCAACAGATCATTCCAGGTGCATTTAAATAAACTCCAAACCCTTCCCAGGCCCTACAGGGCTCTGCCGTGCGCTGCTGCCAACACCTCCAACCGGGCCTCCTGTGGCTCTGCAGAGCTTTTTGCCTGAGGATCGAATGAGAGACATTACCTCAGCTGTAGCCCTCATGTCCCTCGGAGCCATATTAAAGTGGTGGTGGGGAGGGGTGGTGTATGTGGGATTTTCACCTGTATCCGGATCGAATGCTACCAAGGGAGGTGGAGAAAGTCTGCCTTGGCATCTGTTTGCAGTGTGCGGTCAGCACCGCCGCACCCAGTCTCTGGGCTGCCAGCCTGTGAGGGGACCACGCAGAGCCGGAGGGGTTCTCGCTTCTGATGCACCCAGTCCCCTGTCCTCTCCATCCACCTCCCTGGCAGAGCTGATCCTCCATCTCCTGGTGACCAGTAAATCTGTCTCAGCGGTTCTCAACCAGGCCATTTCCCCCCCAGCAGACATTTAGTAATGTGTGGAGACATTTTGGGTTGCCACAGTTAGGAGCTGTGGGGTGCTGCTGGCACCTGGTGGCAGAGGCCAGGGGTGCTGCTAACCACCCTACAATGCCCAGGACAGGCCCCACAACCACCCGGCCCAAATGTCAGCAGTGCCAAGAAGTCCTGCTGGTTGTATCACATTTTATACCCAAAAGTTCTTCCCTTTGAGGGAACCCCTACACGGGTGTCGACTGTGACGCAGGGTGGCCTCCAGTGGCCGAGAAGGACAGGGTGCCTCCCCCTCCCATCAGCAGGCCACCTCACACTCGAACTCCTCCCTCTCTTTGTTCCCACAATATAGTCTTTTCAAACATTTGCCGTTTGGTGTTTATTTTAACATAGGTCCCCCAGTTACAAATAGGGTTTTGAAAGGAGAGAGAAGGCCCTCAGGTATCACAGGATCAAGGTCCTGTCTTCACACAGCCACTCAGAATGGGAACAGCAGGCCCGCCTGTGCTCTCCAGCGTGACCTCCCACAAGAATCAGCTGTGGGGTTTGAGAAACTCACGGCCCGGGTGAGGCCAGGCACTGGTGTTGGAAAGCTCACCAGGGATTACGAAGTTCAGCGAGGCAGCAACGGCTGAGGGAACAGGGCTGCTGTACCTGGAAGGCCCACCGGGGGGCGCTGCAGCCCTCTGCCAGGCTCTCGGCCGGCGCCGGGCCAAAGGGCAGGAGTGTTAACCAGAACCTCCGTGGCCTCCCTCACCGACTGGGGTGTTCTCTGACCTGCTTTTCCGAGTCGTGTGTGGCTGGGGGTTGGCGGTGGACCTGAGAACATTTCCGAAGCAGCCGGGCACTAAACAATGAAAGAGTCTCCTCCTAGCTGGCCTGGAGCTGCAGGGAGGAGACAGCCTGGGCGAGGGGAGGGAGGAACGAAGCAGATGAGCCCACAGAAGGCGGGAAGCACAGCCAGAGAAGCCGCGGAGCGCGGGAGAGGGGCCGTGGGTGGGTCGGCCTCCATGCCTGGCTGCTTCCCAGGCCTCGTGCAGTCCTGAGACAGCAGCAGCCTTTGTCAGGAGAGAATGCAGGCGTTCTTGCCTCTGAGTGGAACATGCTAGCTCGGGGCATGCTCTAGGGCCCCCACAAAGGAAGTCCTCTCTGCCGTGTCCACTTTGAAAAAAATCACTCGTGGGAGCTACATGCATGATCTCCGGAGACCCTGTTCCCTGAAAAGTGAGGTTGTCATCCAGGGGTGACCTGCGATCTTCAGCTTTTCACCCCTGCGAGAATACAGAGCTCGCGAAGCCCATGATGGAGAAACTGTGCTCTGGGGGGAGGGGCGACCAGCAAACCCTCATAGAGGAGCTGTCGTTTGAGCCTTCCTGTTATCTGAGTGTTGCTGGGTGAGCAGGAGGTCATGAGGCAAAGATAAAGCATCGAATGGAAACGATGCTGGGGGGTGGCAGCAGGGTGCCAAGCCATTGACACCTTGAGGGTTAACCCTGAGAGGACTGGGATGGGAGCACAGGGAGCAGCCTGCAGGGTGCAGGGGAGCCGGGCTCCTGAAGTCTGTGCTCACAGGTTTCAGCTAATGATTAGTCCGCCTCAACTGTCCCTCGTTATTATTATTCGGGCCCTTTGCCCATGAGGAGGCCACGCCCACCTGTAGTCACCTGGTGTTCTGAGTGTCTCGTGTCCCCCACACCCCCCCACCTGCTGACCTGCCTCGAGGGCACAAAACCTGCAGTGCCACCACATCTACTGTGTGCCTCATGATGGGGCAATTGTCCCAACCCCTGTCCTCAAAAAACTCAATCCAGCAGGAAAGGCAGGACAGCAATCAGACACAAACCGCTGCGGTGCTGGGCAGGCGGCAGGACACGCGGGATGGTCCTCACTCACCAGGCGGCAGGACACGCGGGACGGCCCTCACTCACCGCAGCAGATGAAAGCGAAGGTCCGCTCAGAGAAGCCAGGCAAGGACCACAGGCAGAGAGAGGTGAGCTCATAAAGTAGGTTGGAACCAAAATAAGAAGGGCCTTGCATACTAAGCACCAAAGTTAGTAATTTTCTTTGTAGGCAAAAGAAAAAAATACTAGATTTTAAGCAGAAAAGTGATACAATTTGTATCATGAAACCATTTTGGAAGGGGGTGGGGAGTGAGGAAAGAGAGGCAGCGGGTCTGAGTTGAGAGGGCCCGTGAGTGACAGGCTGCAGAGGCTGACTCCATCTGGTGCCTGATTTGTTGTTTGGGGCTATGTGTTTCCACTTGGCCCAGAGTCTCACTTCTCCTGCTCCTTCCTTCCCCCTTTGCCTTCTGCAGAACTGAATGATCCTGCTCGCCGATGAATGACACTGAGAAGAAAATCTCGAATTCCATCAACATTAACCACTGTGGATGCAGCCACACACATTGTCCTCATTCTGTTGCCATAGCAATACCAGACACTGCTGGCAAGATAGTGCCACTGAGAAAAACTGACAATAAATTTAAAATTTTTTCGTTTTTGTTTTGTTTTGTTTTTTAATCCTCACTAAGGACGTTTTTATTGATTTTAGAGGGGGAGAGGAAGGGAGAGGGAGAGAGAGAGAGAGAGAGATTGATGTGAGAGAGATACATTGATTGGTTGCCTCCCGTACTCGCCCCAATGGGGGATCGAACGTGCAACCTGGGTATGTGCCCTGAATGGGAATCGAACCTAAATATGAACAGAAGGCTAGAGACATGGAGGAAAGAGTTCATTCAACACACACTTAATAGGAGCCCTTGACATGTAATAGAGCAAAGGGGACAAGCAAAAATTGAAAAGTGACTGAGAAATGTTACAGAATTAATTTAAAAAACAACAATGAATCCACTGTTTTAGAAAACCAACGACATTCTAAGCAAGATATTAAAAATTCCTGCCTAGACCCATAGTAGCAAAGCCTCTGAACACCAAAGACAGAGAGACAATCTTAAAATTGTACAAAAGTAAAGATAACAGATTACCTACATAGACCTGAGCAGATTCCTGATTCAAAACAACACCAGAAGCCTGGAGAGGATACACTAGTATCTCCAACATGCTGAGGGGAAGTATTGCTGTCAAGCCATAACTGTGCATCCAGCAAAACAATCTTCCCAGAGTGAAGGCAAAATAATTACATTTAAAGATAAATAAAAGTTGAATGTGTATCACAAGTCCTTTCTCACTAAAGGAACACCTGAAAGATACAATTCAGATAGAATGATTCTAGAAGGTCAGCCTGGAGTGCAAGAAATATTAGTGATCAATGAAAATGGTCAATGTGTGAGCAAATCTAGCATTGATTTTGACTGTACACTTTCCAACAATAATATATTGTCCAACAATATAATGTCCACTTTCTAAAGTAAAAATAAAAATAAAATTCTGAAAACTTACAGTAAACAGATTGGGAGAGGTCGGCTGGAACTGAGGTATGCTTAGAAGTTTGTGTGTCTCGGGATGAAGATACGACTACTGATTAACTTTAAATGTATTTAGTATGCATATTAAAGTTTCCAGGGTATCTACTAAAAGGATATAAATTAGATAGAGGAAAAATATCAACCACTCCAAATTCATGTAAGGATGAGAAGGGAAAGGAAAAAGAAGAGAAAGGATCCAAGATGGTAGCAGAGTAGTTGGAACTACACTCCCCTCCTCCCAGGACCAAACAAGAATTACAACTAAAATATAGAGCAGTCAAACTGAACAACCAATGAAAGACTAGCTGAAGCAGTCTTATAACCAAGGATTTACAGAAGCCACATTGAGACTGGTAGGAAATGTGGACATGTGAAAAGAACTGGCCCTGTTCCAATATGCAGGCAACAGCTAAGATACTGGAGGGATATCTCAGCTAAAAGGTTCCCCCTGAGAAGCTGGGATTTCAATCCCACACTAGGCTCCCAAGCCCAGAGCACAAGAGCTAGAAAGAGGCACCCATATAACATCTGGCTATAAAATTCAGCAGGGATTTTGTCCACCCGGGAGAGATGGGAGTCTGCTAGGGACATAGGCGACCTCTTAAAGGGTCAATGCACAAAATCTTGTTCACAACCACTCACCCTGGGCTTTGGCAGAGGGAGGGAGGGAGGAGTTGACGAGAGTTGCCTGAGGAGAGTCTGGAGTGTGTGGCTCTGGGGAGAAAGCTGAGGGGACAGCCACCAGGACCCCCTGAGCTGAGTCACTGTACTGTACCACAGATGCCATCTTTCTTGGGTGGAGCATGTCCCTCCTTATAGCATCTGCCTGGGGGAATGCATTAGCCCCACCTTTGGACTCCCCCCCCCACCACCACCACCTATAGAGATCATGCTCTGCAGAGAAGTCCAGCTGCCTGGACTGGGTATAGAGTTTAGGGCAGACACATGGGTTATCAGTGACTGAATTGTGTGGCTTTGGGATAAGGGCCATACCCCATACTTTTTCTTGAACCTGATTGGATATCAGGTAGCCCCACCCCCCAGTCTGCCTGGGCCCCAACTTCTCAACCCTAGGTGGCTCCGCCCTGCCGAGGTCGTGGCAGAATCAGGGAAAGACTGAGTTGTGTGCCTCTGGAGCAGGGGCCACACTCCCAACTTGCTCCAGCCTGACTGGCACCTCCCACTCTCCAGACTACCAGTGGGCCTGTCCTGTTGAGATCAGGCTCCTGTCAGATTTTGGGACAGACTGAGTTGTGTGGCACTACAATAGGAGAAATTTTCCCTCATAGGTCTGATGAATGCAGAGCCTTTCCTTCACACAGCCAAATCTTGGTCTGTCAAGGCCTGATAAACTCTGCTGGCTGGATGACTCATTGAGACCCTAGCCCACCACAAAGATATGTGAGTACCCAGCAGGTGGCAGCTAGACTTGGTATACCCTGGGACATTTGCTGAGTGGTCTCAGACCCAGCACTGGGACCAAGTTTGAACCTGTATTAATCTGGTGAACACTACACATCCCTACTTAGTGACTCACTGAGAACTTATCTCATGCAACTTGAGTACCAGCAGAGGCTCTTTCAGTGACTGAGCCTCATAGTCTAATAGCTGGAGGCAGATCTTAGGGTTCCTTAAGACTTTTGCTGACTGCCTCTGGACCTGGTGCTGGGAAAAGCCAGCCTTGGTGTGTAGCTTGATCCCTTCTGCACAAACCCAGGCCCATTAGAGGCAGCCACAAACTGTGGATCACTTTGAAGCTCCAACCAGGTTTCCCAGGGCCAGTTACAGGCAGCATCTGACCCTGGCTTGCATCACAGTCCCACCCAAGAGGTCTCAGAACCAACACACTCAGTTGCCAGTTTCGGACAACATCAGAGCAGGATCCAATTAGCTTCACAAGTAGCATATCCAAAGAGAGATCTCAGGAGGCACCAGACTTTACTGATGTGAATTCTGCTCTGTGTGGTCAGCACCTGCATGGCAGCTTGTACACTGTGGTTGGGGTTGCTTTACACAGTCATCCAGCCTGAAGGTCAACCTCACACACAAACAGACCAATAGCAATCAAGATTAAATTACAACAAGAGGACCCACATAACACACACAATGTTTATTCCTGGAGCATCCAACAGAGATGATCAAGGAGACTGTGTCCTAGGGTTGATAAGAAACCTACTATATAAGGAAACCCTTCCCAGACTGAGAGTCATAGCAGATCTACCTAATACATAGAAACAAACACAAAGACTCAGACAAAATAGGAAGATAAAGAAAAATGCCACAAATGAAAGAACAGGAGAAATTTCTAGAAAAAGAGATAAATGAAATGGAGGCAAGTAATTTACCAGATATAGAGTTCAACAGAATGGTTATAAGGAATCTCAAGGAACTTAGTGAGAACTACAACAACATGAACAAGGACATAAAAGTCATAAAAAAGAACCAGTCAGAAATGAAGAATACAATAGCTGAAATAAAAAATACACTAGAAGGAATAAAGAGTAGGTTGGATGAAGCACAAGATCAAACCAGCAATTTGGAAGAGAAGGTAGAAAAACACACCCAATCAGAGCAACAAAGAGAAAAAGATTTTTTTTAAAAAGTAGGATAGTTTAAGGGACATTTGGGACAACCAGGAGTGAACTAAAATCTGCATCATAGGGGTACTAGAAGGAGAAGAAAGAGAGTAAGGGATTGAGAACGTAGTTTAACAAATAATGACTTTAAACTTCCCTAACTTGGTAAAAAAAAAAAGAACAGCACACAAGTCCAAGAAGTACAAAGAGTCCCAAAAAACATGAACCCAAAGAGGCCCACAAGACATATACTTAAAATGCAATGGTTAAACACAAAGAGAGAATCTTAAAAGCTGCAAGAGAAAGAGTTAGTTGCCACAAGAGAGCTCCCATAAAACTGTCAGCTGATTTCTCAACAAAAACATTTCATGCCAGAAGGGATTAGCATAAAATATTCAAAAGTGATGAAAAGCAAGGACTTACTACCAGGACTATTTTACCCAGCAAGGCCATCATTTAAAATTGAAGAAGAAATAAAGAGCTTCCCAGTGAAGAAAAAGCTAAAGGAATGTGTAAGCACCAAACCAGTATTACAAGAAATGTAAAAGGGCCTACTTTAAAAAGTAGAAGAAGAAAAACAAAAAGAGGAACATAGTTAAAAAAATAAAATGGCAATAAATATGTACCTATCAATAACAACTTTAAATGTAAATGGTCTAGCCTGGCCGGTGTGGCTCAGTGATTGGGCATCGACCCATGCACCAAGAGGTTGCCGATTCGATTCCTGGTCAGGGCACGTGCCCAGGTTGTGGGCCAAATCCCCAGTGTGGGGCATGCAGGAGGCAGCCAATCGATGTTCTCTCTCATTGATGTTTCTATCTCTCTCTCCTTCTCCCTTTCTCTCTCTAAAATCAATAAAGAAAAAAAATGTAAATGGCTTAAAGACTCCAATGAGAGACTTCCGGTCAAGATGGCGGCGTAGGTAAACATGGAATCGCGTCCTCCCACAACCACATCAAAGTTACAACTAACCTACAGAACAACCATCATTCAAAACCGCCTGAAATCGCCCTGGCCGGTTTGGCTCAGCGGTTAGAGCGTTGGCCTGCGGTCCAGAGAGAACAGGGTTCGGTTCCTGCTAAGGGCATGTACCTCGGTTGCAGTTTGTCCCCGGCCCGGGTTGGTCGTGTGGGTGGCAGCCACTAGATGTGTCCCTTTCATGTCGATGTTTCTCTCTCTCTCTTCCTCTCTCTCCCTCCCACTCTATCTGAACAAAAAATGAAAAAATGTCCTCGGGTGAGGATAAAAAAAAAAAACAAACACCTGAAATCAAGCTGAATGGAAGTACTACAACTACAAAATTAAAGAAGAAGCCACATCGAGACTGATAGGAGGGGCGGAGGCATGATGGGCTGGTCCCACACCCACATGTGGTGGATAAAAATTAGGAGGATACTTCGGCTGGGAAGGTTCTCCCTGAGGACTGAGGGGTCCCTGTCCCACACCAAGCACCCAGCTCAGGGTTCCAGTGCCAGGAAGAGAAGTCCCCATCACTTCTGGCTGGAAAAACCAGCGGGAACTGCTGAGGGAGGCTGAGGCTGCTGGAGCCCCAGGCAGCTCCTCTTAAAGGGCCCGTGCACGGACTTCCTCAGACTCACACCCTCCAGGCTCCAGAGTGGGGGAGGCAGCTTGAAAGGCACCAGAGTCATATGGGGAAGAACTGAGCTGTTTGGCATTGGAGCAAGGGCTGGAGAGGTAGCTTTCTCCTGGACAGACGTGCTATCAGAGGCCTTTGTTCCTTTGGTGAGCCCTTCCCTGGGACAGCAGACAGCCGCCATATCTGGGACTCCAGCAACCTAGCTCACACTGTTGGCCCCGCCCTGGTGATTCCCGGAGGCCCCGCCCCACCCAACTTTCAGGCCCACCCAAGCTGTTGCCAGTTGCTTTACCATAGGATTGACCTGTCTTGGATCCTGCTTCAGCTTTTCCTAAATTCTTTCAAACAAGCAGCATCTGGTTTCAGCTAGCCCCATACCTCTCGCTAAGTAATACATAGAAATAAAAACAGGGAGGCAGCCAAAATGAGGAGACAAAGAAACAGGTCCCAAATGAAAGAACAGAACAAAACTCCAGGAAAAGAACCAAGCAAAATGGAGATAAGCAACCCAACAGATGCTGAGTTTAAAACACTGCTTATAAGGATGCTCAATGGACTTAGTGAGAACCTCAGTGAACTTAGTGAGGGCCTCAAGAGCATAAAAAAGGACCAGTCAGAAATGAAGGAGGCACTAACTGAAATAAAGAATAATTTACACAGATTCAATAGTAGAGTAGGTAAAGCCAAGAAGCAAACCATCGATTTGGAATATAAGGAAGCAAAAAACATCCAATCAGAACAGCAAAAAGAAAAAAGAATCCAAAAAAATGAGGATAGTATAAGGAGCCTCCGGGACAAATTCAAGTGTGCCAACATTCGCATCTTGGGGGTGCCAGAAGGAGAAGAGAGAGAACAAGAAATTGAAAACTTATTTAAAACAATAATGACAGAAAACTTTTCTAACTTGGTGAAGGAAACAGACATACAAGTCCAGGAAGCACAGAGAGTCCCAAACAAGATGAACCCCAAGAGGCCCACACCAAGACACATCATCATCAAAATGCAAAAGGTTCAAGACAAAGAGAGAATCTTAAAAGCAGCAAGAGAAAAGCAGTTAGTTACCTATAAGGGAGTTCCCATAAGACTGTCAGCTGATTTCTCAAAAGAAACTTTGCAGGCCAGAAGGGAGTGGCAAGAAATATTCAGAGTGATGAAAAGCAAGAACCTACAACCAAGATTACTCTATCCTGCAAAGCTATCATTTAGAATCGATGGCCATATAAAGAGTTTCCCAGACAAGGAAAAGCTAAAGGAGTTCATCACCACCAAACCATTATTATATGAAATGTTGAAGGGTCTTCTTGAAGAAAAAGATAAAAAAATATGAACAATCAAAATGGCAATAAAAACATATCTATCAACAATATACAAACAAAATGAACAAGCAGAACAGAAACATTCTCAAAGATACAGAGAACTTCTATTGGTTACCAGATGGGAGGGGTGTTGGGGGAATGGGTTAAAAAGGTGAAGGGATTAAGAAGGACAAATTGGTTGTTAGACTGACAAACCTCAAAAGGAAGGGGGTTAGGGGGTGGGAATAAATGAACCAAAAAACTTATACGTATATATGCATAACCAATGGACATAGACAACAGTGTGGGGAAAGGCAGGAGGGGGGCGGGAATGGGGAGGAGGGGGTCAATGGGGGAAAAATGAGGAACATCTGTAATACATTCAACAATAAAGTTAAAAAAAAAAAAGACTCCAATGAAAACACATAGGGTAGCTGAATGGATAAGAAAACAAGAACCATATATATGCTGTCTACAAGAGACCCACCTCAGGATGAAAGATACATAAAAGCTAGAAGTAAATAGATGGAAAAATATATTTCATGCAAAAGGAAAGGAAAAAATAGTTGGAGTAATAATATTTATATTTGACAAAATAGACTTTAAATCAATGGCCATGATAAGAGACAAGGAAGGACACTACATAATGATAAAAGGAGCAATCCAACAAGAGGATATAACCCTTGTAAATTTTTATGCACCCAACGTAGGAACACCTAAATATATATAGCAAATCTTGATGCACATAGAGAGATCAACAGTAATACAGTCATAGTAGGGGATTTTAACACCCCACTGACATCAATAGGTAGCTCTTCCAGAAAGAAAAGCAATAAGAAAACAGTGGCCTTAAATGACACACTAGATTAGATGGATTTAATAGATATCTTCAGAGCATTTTGCTCCAAAGCAGCAGAATATACATTCTTTTCAATGGTACATGGAACATATTCTAGGACAGACCATGTTAGGACACAAAACAAATATCTATAAATTTAAGAAGATTGAAATCATACCAAGCATCTTCTCTGACAATAATGGTACGAAACTAAAAGTCAATTATAAGGGAAAAAAAGAAAAACACATGGAGGTTAAATAAATGTTACTAAGCAATGAATGGTTTAACAATGAGATCAAGGAAGAAATCAAAATATACCCTGAAACAAATAAAAATGAAACCAAAACAACACCAAAACTATGGGACACAGCAAAGCAGTCCTAACAGGGAAATTTATAGCATTACAGGCCTACCTCAAGAGACAAGAAAAATCTCAAATAAATAATCTAACTTTACACAAGAAAGAAACTGGAAAAGGTACAAAAAACAAAGCACAATGTGAATAGAATAATGAAAATAATAAAGGTCAGAGTAGAAATAAATAAAATACTCTTAAAAGGCAATATAAGAGATCAATAAGCCTGGCCAGTGTGGCTCAGTGGATTGAGCGTCATCCCATGGACTGAGAGGTCTCGGTTTGATTCCCGGTCAAGGTACATGTTCGATTGCAGGCTTGATCCCCAGTAGGGGGCGTGCAGGAGGCAGCCAATCAATGTTTCTCACATCAATATTTCTATCTCTCCCTTCCTCTTTCTCTAAAAAAGAAAAAATCAATAAAAACATGTTTTAAAAAAAGATATCAATAAAACCAAGACCCAGTTCTTTGAAAAAATAAGCAAGATCGACAAACATTTAACCTAACTCATCAAGAAAAAAGAGAGAGGACCAAAATAAATATATTCAGAAATGAAAGAGGAGAAGTAACAGCTGACACTGCAGAAATACAAAGGATTGTAAGAAAATATTATGAAAAACTACATGCTAACAGATTGGACAATCTGGAAGAAGTGGATAAATTCTTAGAAACATCATTCTTCTAAAACAAAATCAAGAAGAATCAGATAATTGAATAGACAGATTACAAATAATAAGTTAAAGCACTGATCCAAAAACTTCCAACAAACAAAAGTCCTGGACCAAATAACTTCATAGGAGAATTTTACCAAATATTCAAAGAAGAACTAACACCTGTTCTTCTCAAACTGTTTTTAAAAATTCAAGAATAGGTTGGACCCAAAGCGCATTTGACAAGACCAGCATTATCCTAATTCAAAAGCCAGATAAAGACACTACAAAGATTAAAAATTATAGACCAATATCTCTGATGAACATAGATGCTAAAATCCTCAACAAAATATTAGCAAACTGGATCCAGAAATACATTAAAGTTGTTATACACCACAATCAAGTAGGACTTTTCCAGGGATGCAAGGTTGATACAACATCCACAAATCAATAAATGTGTATACCACATAAACAAAATGAAAGATAAAAACCACACGATCATATCAATAGATGCAGAAAAAGCATTTGATAAAATCTAGTACCCATTTATGATAAAAACTCTCAGCAAAGTCGGACTAAAGGGAATATACCTCAATGTAATAAAGACTAAATATGACAAGTCTGCAGCCAACATCATACTCAACGGTAGAAAACTACTATTGTTTCCCTCAAGCTTGAGAACAAGGCAGGGGTGTTCACTTTCACCACTCTTATTCAACATAGTACTAGAAGTCCTAGCTACAGCAATCAGACAAGAAGAAAAACTAAAAGGCATACAAAATGGGAAAGGAAGAAATAAAACTGTCATTATTTGCAGATGAATAATACTGTATATAGAACCCTAAAGATTCCAATGAAAAGCTACTAGAACTGACAAATTAATTCAGGAAAGTAGCAGGATACAAAATAAATATCCAGAAATCAGTTCAATTTTAATACACCAATATTAAACTATCAGAAAGGAAAACTAAGAAAATAATCCCATTATAATTGCATAAACAATACCTGGGAATATATTAAATCAAAGATGTAAAGGACCTATACTCAGAAAATTATACGACACTGATGAAAGAAAAAGAGGAAAATACAAATAAGCTGAAGCATATATCATGCTCATGGATAGGAAGACTTAACATCATTAAAGTGTCCACACTACCAAAAGCAATCTATAGACTCAACACTAGTCTTATGAAGATATCAATAGCATATTTCACAGAACTAGAACAAATATTCCAAAAATTTATATGAAACCACAAATGACCCCAAATAACCACAGTAATCATGAGAAAAAAGAACAAAGTTGGCAGAATCACACTACCTGCTATCAAACTAAAACACAAGTCCATAGTAATCAAAATAGCATAGTAGTGGCATAAATACAGACATACAGATCAGTGGAATAGAATAGAGAGCCTAGGAATAAACCCATGCCTTTATGCTCAATCAATATTTGACAAAGGAGGCAAGAACAAAAATGAGGTAAAGACAATCTATTCATTAAATGGTGTTAGAAAAAATAAGACAGATATGTGCAAAAAAAATGAAACTAGACCACCTTCTTACTCCATGTACAAGAATAAACTCAAAATGGATTAAGATAAATCAAATCCTGAAAACTATAAAAATCCTAGAAGAAAACATAGGCATAAAATCTCAGACATTTCTCATAGCAATATTTTTTTCTGCTATATCTCCTCAGGCAAGGCCAACAAAAGAAAAAGAAATGGGACTACATCAAATTAAAACATTTTTGCACAACAAAGGAAATCATCACCAAAATGAAAAGACAAACCACTGAAGGGGAGAACATATTCACCAATAATACATCTGATAACGGGTTAATATACAAAATTTATGAAGAACTTACAAAACCCAACACCAAAAAACAAATAATCCAATTAAAATGGGTAAAGGACCTGAATAGACACTTCTCCAAAGAGCACATGCAGATGGCCAATAGACATATGAAAAGATGCTCAACGTCACTAATCATCAGAGAGATAAAAATTAAAACCACAATGAGATATCACCTCATACCTGTCAGAATGGGTATCATCAATAAATCATCAAACAACAAGTGTTTGAAAGAATCTAAAGGAAAGAGAACCCTTGTGCACTGTTGGTGGGAATGCAGATTGGTGCAGCCACTGTGGAAAGCAGTATTGAGTTAACTCGAAATATTAAAAATGGAACTGACTTATGACCCAGCAGTTCCACTTCTGGGAATATATCCAAAGAATCCCGAAACATTAATTCGAAAGTATATATTCCCCACTATGTTCACTGCAGTGTTGTTTATAATAGCCATGATTTGGAAGCAGCCCAAGTGCCTATCAGTAGATAATAAAAAAGTTGTGGTATTTTCACAATGGAATAGTACTCAGCCGTAAAAAAGAAGGACATCTTACCTTTTGCAAAAGCATGGATGGACCTTGAAAGTATTAGGCTAAGTGAAATAAGCCAGTCAGAAAAAAATAAGATAAATGCCATATGATTTCACTTATATATGGAATCTAATGAACAAAATAAACAAACAAAATAGAAACAGACTCATAGATATAGAGAACAGACTGAGCCCTGGCCGGTTTGGCTCAGAGGTTAGAGCGTCAGCCTGTGGTCCAGAGAGACCCGGGTTCGGCTGCCGCTAAGGGCATGTACCTCGGTTGCAGTTTGTCCCTCACCCTGGTTGGTCGTGCGGGTGGCAGCCACTCAATGTGTCCCTTTCACATTGATGTTTCTCTCTCTCTCTCTCTCTTCCTCTCTCTCCCTCCCACTCTATCTGAACAGAAAATGGAGAAATGTCCTTGGGTGAGGATTAAAAAAAAAAAAGAGAGAGAGAGAGAACAGACTGACAGCTGTCAGAGAGGTGGGGAATTATGGGGCTGGGTGAAAAAGTTAAAGGGATTAGGCAAATAAATTTTGTTTTTACCTTTTAATATATTTTTTTACATTTTTAAAAATTATTTTTATTAATTTATTTTTGTTACAAATGTTTCTCCTTTTTCCCCCTTTGACACCCTCATCCTGATCCCCCCCACCCCACCGCCCCATCCCCAGCATTGTTGTGTATGTCCATTGGTTATGCATATATGCATATAAGTTCTGTGGTTCACCTCTTCCCTCTCCCCCACTCCCTCTTCTGAGGTTTGTGAGTCTATACCTTACTTCTATGTCTCTGGGTCTGTTTTGTTCATTATATTCCACAAATAAGTGAGATCATCTGATATTTGTCTTTCTCTGCTTGGCTTGTTTCATTTAGGATAACACTCTCCAGGTCCCTTCATGTCATCTCAAAGGATGAGAGATCTTTCTTACAGCTGCATAGTATTCCATTGTGTATATGTACCACTGCTTTTTAATCCACTCATCTATTGATGGACACGTGGGTTGTTTCCAGACCTTAGCTATTGTAAATAGTGCTGCTATGAACATAGGGGTACATATATTCTTTCTGATTGGTGTTTCAGGCTTCTTAGGGTATATTTGTAGAAGTGGGATCACTGGGTCAAATGGCAACCCTCAGAAGGGGTGGGGGGGAGGGAAGAGATAAACCACAGAACTTTTATGCATGTACGAATAACTGATGGACATAGACAACAAAGCTGGGGACGGGGTGGGGGGATGGGGAGGAGGGTGTCAATGGGGAAAAAGGAGAAACATCTGTAACAAAAATAAATTAATAATAAAAAAAATGAAGCTAGGCCACCAACTTACACCATACACAAGAATGAACTCAAAATGGATGAAAGACTTAAATGTGACTCGTGAATCCATAAAAATCCTAGAAGAAAATGTAGGCAACAAAATTTCAGACATCATACGCAGCAGAATTTTCACTGATACATCACCTAAGGCAACAGAAACAAAGGAAAAAATGAACACATGGGACTACCTCAAACTAAAAAGCTTCTGCACAGCAAAAGAAACAATCATCAAAATGGAAAAGGAACGCACTATATGGGAGAGCATAATTGCCAATGATACATTAGATAAAGTGTTAATTTACCAAATATGTAGTGTACTCATACATCTCAACGAAAGGAAGACAAAGAACCCAATTAAAAAATGGACACAGGACCTAAACAGACACCTCTCCAAAAAGGACATATAAATGACCAAGAGACATATGAAGAAATGCTCAGTGTCACTAATCATCAGAGAGATGCAAATTAAAATAACTATGAAGTATCACCTCACACCTGCCAGAATGGCTGCCATCAACAAATCATCAAACAACAAGTGCTGGCGAGGGTGTGGAGAAAAGGGGACTCTAGTGCACTGCTGGTGGGAATGCAGACTAGTGCAGCCACTATGGAAAACACTATAGTGTTTCCTCAAAAAGTTAAAAATTGATCTGCCATTTGACCCAGTGATCCCACTTCCACGTCTCTAGGTCTACCCTGTTCCTCAGACTGTTATGTTCATTATATTCCACAAATAAGTGAGATCATGTGATATTTGTCTTTCTCTGCATGGCTTGTTTTGGTTAGAATAATACTCTCCAGGTCCCTCCATGTCATCTCAAAGGATAGGAGATCTTTCTTTCTCACAGCTTCATAGTACTCCATTGTGTACATGTACCACAGCTTTTTTATCCATTCGTCCACTGATGGACACTTGGGCTGTTTCCAGATCTTAGCTGTTGTAAATACTGCTGCTATGAACATGGGGGTACATATATTCTTTCTGATTGGTGTTTCAGGATTCTTAGGGTATATTCCTAGAAGTGGGATCACTGGGTCAAATGGTAATTCAATTTTTAATTTTTTGAGGTAACACCATAGTGTTTTCCATAGTGGCTGCACCAGTCTGCATTCCCACCAGCAGTGTACTAGAGTCCCCTTTTCTCCACACCCTCGCCAACATTTGTTGTTTGATGTTTGTTGATGGTGGCCATTCTGACAGGTGTGAGGTGATACCTCATAGTTGTTTTAATTTGCATCTCTCTGATGATTAGTGATGTTGACCATTTCTTCATATGTCTCTTGGCCATTTGTATGTCCTGTTTGGAGAGGTGTCTATTTAGTTCCTCTGCCCATTTTTTAATTGGATTCTTTGTCTTCCTTTTGTTGAGTTGTATGAGCACTCTATATATTTTGGAGTTAACCCCTTATCTGATGTATCATTGGCAATTATGCTCTCCCATACAGTGGGTTCCCTTTCCAATTTGATGGTTGTTTCTTTTGCTGTGCAGAAGATTTTGAGTTTGATGTAGTCCCATGTGTTCATTTTTCCCTTTATTTCTGTTGTTTTAGGTGATGTATCAGTGAAGATTCTGCTGTGTATGATGTCTGAAATTTTGTTGCCTACATTTTCTTCTAAAATTTTTATGGATTCACGAGTAACATTTAAGTCTTTTATCTATTTTGAGTTTATTCTTATGTATGGTGTAAGTTGATGGTCTAGTTTCATTTTTTCGCATGTAGCTGTCCAATTTTCCCAACACCATTTATTAAAGAGGCTGTCTTTACTCCATTGTATGCTCTTGCCACCTATGTCAAATATTAATTGAGCATAATGTCTTGGGTCAATTTCTGGGTTCTCTGTTCTGTTCCATTGATCTATATGCCTGTTCTTGTGCCAGGCTGTTTTGATTACAGTGGCTTTGTAGTGTAACCTGATATCTGGCTTTGTGATCCCACCTACTTTGTCCTTCTTTTTCAAGATTGCTGTGGCTATGCGGGCTCTTTTTTGGTTCCATATGAACTTTTGAAGTATTTGTTCTAGTTCTGTGAAATATGTCATTGGTATTTTGATGGGGATTGCATTGAATCTATAGATTGCTTTGGGTAATAGGGACATTTTAATTATGTTAATTTTTCCAATCCATGAACAAGGAATGTGCTTCCATTTTTTTAGATCTTCCTCTACTTCTTTTTCCAATGTCCTGTAGTTTTCTGCAAATAGGTCCTTTACTTCTTTGGTTAAGTTTATTCCTAGGTATCTTAATATTTTTGCTGCAATGGTAAATGAGATTGTTTTTTTAGTTTCTCTTTCTGTGAGTTCATTATTGGTGTATAAGAATGCCGTCGATTTCTTGACGTTAATTTTGTATCCTGTTACCTTGCCAAATTCATTTATTAAATCTAGCAGATTTTTGATGGAGTCTTTAGGGTTTTCTATGTATTATATCATGTCATCTGCGAATAATGACAGTTTCAGTTCCTCCTTTCCAATTTGGATCCCTTTTATTTTTTCTTCATGTCTGATTGCTGTGGCTAAGACTTCCAGTACTATGTTAAATAAGAGTGGTGAAAGTGGGCACCCCATTCTTGTTCCTGTTCTTAAGGGAAATGCTTTTAGTTTTTGCCCATTGAGTATGATGTTGGCTGTAGGTTTTGCATATATGGCCTTTATTATGTTGAGATATGATCCCTCTATTCCCACATTGCTGAGCATTTTTATCAGAAACGGGTGCTGGATTTTGTCGAATCATATGATCATATGATTGATATGATCATATGGTTTTTATCTTTCATTTTGTTTATGTGGTGTATCACATTTATTTATTTGCAAATATTATACCAGTTTTGCATCCCTGGGATGAATCCCACTTGGTCATGGTGAATAATTTTTTTAATGTTTTGCTGGATCCGATTTGCTAGTATTTTGTTTAGGATTTTGGCATCTATGTTCATCAGTGATATTGGCCTGTAGTTTTCTTTCTTTGTAGTGTCTTTATCTGGTTTTGGAATTAGAATTATGCTGGCCTCATAAAACAAGCTTGGAAATCTTCCTTCTCCTTGAAGTTTTTGGAATAGTTTGAAGAGAATGGGTGTTAGTTCTTCTTTGAATGTTTGGTAAAACTCCCCCGTGAAGACATTTGGACCTTGGCTTTTGTTTGCTGGGAGTTTCTTAATTATATCTTCAATTTCCTTTGTTGTTATTGGTCTGTTCAAGTTTTCTGTCTCTTCCTGGTTCAGTTTTGGGAGGCTGTGTGTTTCTAGAAATTTGTCCATTTCTCCTAGATTGTCCAATTTGTTGGCGTATAATTGTTCATAGTATGTTTTGATGATCCTTTGTATTTCTGTTGTGTCAGTTGTTACTTCTCCTCTTTCATTTCTGATTTTGTGTATTTGGTTTCTCTCTTTTTGTTTCTTGGTGATTCTGGCTAAAGGTCCATCTATCTTGTTTATCTTTTCAAAGAACCAGCTTTTTGTTTCATTGATCTTTTGAATTGTTTTTTTAGTCTCTATGTTGTTTATTTCTGCTCTGGCCTTTACTATTTCCTTCCTCCTACTAGCTCTGGACTTTTCTTTTTGTTTGCTTTCTAGGTCTTTAATTTGTGAGGTTAGATAGTCAATTAGAAATGTTTCTTGTTTCTTGAAGTAGGCCTGTAGTGTTATGAACTTCCCTCTCAGAACTGCTTTTGCTGCATCCCCTAGATTTTGTGTTGTTGTGTGTTCATTTTCATTGGTTTCCAGGAAGTTTTTAGTTACTTCCTTGATCTCCTTGGTAACCCATTCATTGTTTAATAACATGCTATTTAGCCTCCATGTGTTCAAATGTCTTTGCATGTTCTTGTTGCAATTGATTTCTAGTTTCATGCCATTGTGATCTGAGATGATGCTTGATATGATTTCAAAATATCTTCTTGAACTTGTAGAGACTTAGTTTGTGTCCTAACATGTGGTCTACCTTTGAAAATGTCCTATGTGCACTTGAGAAGAACGTGAATTCTGCACTTTTGGGGTGTAATTCTCTGCAGATATCTATTAAATCCATTTGATCTAGTGTATCATTTAGAGTCTCTGTTTCCTTGTTAATTTTTTGTCCAGAGGATCTATCCAGTGATGTCAGTGGGGTGTTGAAGTCCCAGGCTATGATTGTATTGCTGTTGATTTCTCCTTCGAAGTCTTCCAGAAGATTTTTCATATATTTTGGTGCTCCTATATTGGGTGCACAAATGTTTACCAAGGTTATAACTTCCTGTTGGATAAATCCTTTCAATATTATGTAGTGGACTTCTTTGTCTCTAGTTATGGCCTTCATTTTGAAATCTATTTTATCAGATATGAGTATTGTTACCCTAGCTTTTTTTTTCCTTTCCATTTGCTTGGAAGATTTTTTTCCATCCCTTCACTTTCAACCTATGTGAGTCTTTTTTTGTGAGGTGGGTCTCTTGTAAACAACATATGTATGGGTCATGCTTTCTTATCCAATCAGCTACTCTGTGTCTTTTGATTGGAGCATTCAATCAATTTACATTTAAGGTTATTATTGATATGTACTTATTTATTGCCATTTTTGTTTATTGTGGCTCTATTTTTCTTCCTATTTCTTCTACTAATTACAGCAGTCTTTTTAGCATTTCTTGCAGTGCTGGTTTGGTGCTAATATATTCCCTTAGCCTTTTTTTGTCTGGGAAGCTCTTTATTTGACCTTCTATTTTGAATGATGGACTTGCTGGATAGAGTAGTCTTGGATTCAGATCCTTGTTTTTCTTTTTTATTTCCTTAATTGATTTTAGAGAGATAGGAAGGGAGAGGGAGAGAGAGATTAGAAACATCGATGACAGAGAACATCGATTGGCCACCTCCTGCATGCCCACCACTGGGGATTGGGCCCACAACCTGGGCATGTGTCCTGACCAGGAATAGAACTGGCAACCTCTTGGTGCATGGGTCAACACTCAACCACTGAGCCACACCAGCTGGACCAGATCCTTGTTTTTTATTACCTTGATTACTTCATGCCATTCCATTCTGGCTTGTAGTGTTTCTGTTGAGATGTCAGCTGATAACCTTATGGGGGGTTCCTTTGTAGGTAACCTGTTGCTTATCTCTTGCTGCCTTTAGGATTCTCTCTTTGTCTTTAATTTTTGGCATTTTAATTATTATGTGTCTTGATGTGGGCCTGTTTGGGTTCTTCTCTACTTGGGGCTCTCTGTTTTTCTTCAACTTGAATGCCTTCTTCCTTCACCAAGTTAGGGAAGTTTTCTGTCACTATTTCTTCAAATATATTCTCTAACCCTTGCTCATTTTCTTCTTCTTCTGAAAATCGTATGATGCAAATGTTGTTATGTTTCTAGTTGTCCCACAGTTCTCTTAAGCTGTCTTCCTGTTTTTTAATAGTTTTTTTTCCTTTTGGTTTTCTGATTGGTTGATTTTTTTTCTACCTTGTCTTCTAATTCACTGATCCAGTCCTCAGCTTCCTCTACTCTGCTGGTTATTCCTTCCAATGTATTCTTTATTTCTGCTATGTCATTCTTCATTTCCACTTGGTTGGTTTTCAGTGTTTCTATAACTTTACTCATGCTGTTGAGCTTCCTCAAGATCATGGCTCTGAACTCTACCTCTGATAATTTGCTTAACTGCATTTCTTTTATCTCATCTTCAGTAGAGTTCTCTTTTCTTTCATTTGGGATTTGTTTCTTTGTTTCACCATTTTGGCTATCTATCTCAATGGATTTTGGAGCCTGCCAAATTTTCCCTGTGGGTGTTGGTGTTCTGCTCTTTGTGGCTCCCTCTACTGGGTTTGGATGAGTGTGGGAGGACCCACGTTAAACACCACTGTCAAGTCTTACTTTCCTGTGTAGATTTGCAAGCCCAGGAAAGGTTCAGTTATCCTCTAGCTTTTTGCCTGGAGGCTATTAGTCTTAGTTACTTGATGAGACTTGGTTTGTATCCCTCAGCTGAATGAAAAACTCCCTCAGGTGTTCAGCATAAGGATTTCCAGAGGGTGGGATAGATACTGGTTGTTAATGAGCCTCAATTTGCATTTCTCTGGCCCAGCTGGGTGGGGTTAAATCTCCGAGAGAGGGGCTGCTCCTTCTCCCCAGGACTCTGAGGAGGGGCTCCCCGAGCAAGATGGCCACTGTCCTGTGAGGTTGCGACTCAGCAAAAACTCTCAGCGCCCTCCAAATCCCAAGTGTCCCCACACAGTCCCAGTTCAGTCTGCCCTCCCTCTGCTGGAGCCCAAGGTGAGTGGCTGTAGCTAATTAAGTGCTCTGTCCCGGCCCTCTGTGCTGTGGAGCCCATTTGGGATTTTAACCCCAAGGGAGCTGCTCACAGCTAAAACAGCTGCTGTCCATGGGCTCCCAGCCTGCCCTCTCACGCCTCTGCAGATCTACCAGGCTCGATTAAGTGTCCTTTTTTCCTGTCCTGGTTATTTGGGTCCTCTCCAGCTGCTTTTCTGTTGCTTTATCCTGATGATTTGTCTTTATTTTAGTTGTAATTCCAGTTTGATCCTGGGAGACGGTCTGTGTAGCTTCCATTCACCCTGCCGCCATTTTGGAATCCCCCAAAGATATCTTTTTGTATTTCTTTCTACTCTTCTAAGTTAATGTCTATCTCTCATAGCAGGGATGCTGGGAGGCCCAAGTAGCAGGTGCTTTTCGGCAGGTACAACTCCACTCTCTGCTTCCTTTCTGAGCAACCAGCTCCCTGCATTCTCTTTTGGCACAACACAGATTGCCAATGCCTCCCTGCTGGGGTGGGGGTGAGGGGTGCGGTCATTTCTTCACTTTGCAGTGACGTGGCAAGTATTAACATTTTGTTATCATGCTTAAGAATTCCTGGATTGAAAGTTTTATAGCCAAAATCTCAGCAATAACTACCATAGGTGGGGGAATACTGTCACCCTACCTCATGTCATTCTCAAAATAAATCCCAGATTCATAAACACCTAAAAGTGAAAATCACATGTTAAATCTACAGTCGTCCCTTGTCACTTCACATTTCGACTTTGGCGGCTTCACTCTATCACGGTTTTTTCAAATATAGTATAGTATAGTATTTGAAAAAACCGCAATAGAGTGAAGCCGCGAAAGTCAAAGTGCGAAGTGGCTAGAGCTGACTGTATATAAATAAAGAATCCTACTTCGCGGAAACTCATTTATTGTGGTAGAGTCTGGAACTGATTAACCGCGATAAACGAGGGCTGACTGTATTAGAAAACAAATATAGCTTATGCCTGTGAATATGAAAATATTTAAGTGGGACTCAAAATGTATATATATAAAAGCTTGTAACTCTGATTAAATAAAAAATTTAAAATCTATACAATTAAATACCTTAAAGTTTAAAGACTACAGACTGAAAGAAGTTATTTGAAATCTACAAAACAGGCAAAAGATCAGCATCCAGATTAGGTACAGATCTCTTGGGGGAAAAAACCAACTACAGAAACAAAAGTCTTGAGTAATAATGTAGGAAATGCAAAACAGTGAGACACCAACCATCTCACACCCATGTTTTATCGTACAAACAAAATTTAACAATGCTAAAATATCTAGTGTCCAAGAGGATGTGAAGAAATGAGAAAACTCATACACTGCTGATGAGTCTAAAGTGATACAACTTTGGAGAGTTATTTGACAAAACCTAGTCACATTGAAAATGTGCACGTTTCAATCCAGAGGCTTTAAGACAGTGTTTGTGTGCACAAGGAGGCATGTACACAGAAACCACTTTGATAACCATGACCATCACTAGCAAAATGGGAAAATGGAGCTACATGTATCAATATAGATCTCAAAATGCACTGAATGAAAAAAAGCAAGGTAGATATTATACTGTATATGATTTATGTAAATTAAATATATAACACTAATAATTATGGCTATGTATAGAAATAAAATGTGGACTGGAAGAATATACTAATGACGTCTGTGAGATAAGGAAGGGAATGGGAAAGGATAACAGCAAAAATTTATCAGAAACATTTGTTTAAAAAGATCTAATGTAAATATTACAAAATGATAACGTTTGTTAATCCTTGGTGATGTAAACAAAGTATCATATGATCCTCCCGTATTTTCAATTTTTACTTTTTTAAAAAAGAAAAAATGTTGCCATCTCTAGACAGTTCTAGTATGGTAGTCTACAGGAGAATCAGAATGGTGGAATTGAAGTTACTTTAGGATCATTTATTATGATTGACTTGTTTTCACTGATGGGAAATTGAGGCCCAGAGAAGTAAAGTAACTTGTGTAAAGTCACACAGCGGGTCAGCAACCAGGTTGTGGCTACGATCTGTTCTTTTGCACATCCTGTGCAGCATTCAAGGTAGATATGAAACGAGGCTTAAAAAATATGACCTTATGAAAAAAAATCAAGAAATAGGAATTTTAAACATCTCATAATATTTTAATCTGTAAACTCCTTCAGGGGTGGAAAATGCATCTCAGGCAGCACTTTATACATATTTCAATGAATGAACCCAATACAAATGCTGGTCTCCTTTGACTAAAGAAGCAGTATAAGCTACTTTTAAAATGAGACTAAACAATTCTTAGAACATTTTGATTAAAAAGTAGCAATAGCCCTGGCCGGTTTGGCTCAGCAGTTAGAGCGTCAGTCCACAGACCAATGAGTCGCGGGTTTGATTCTGGTCAAGGGCACATGCCTCGGTGTGGTTCATCCCGGCCCTGGTCAGGTCATGCGGGAGGCAGCCAGTCGATGTGGCTCTATCACATCGATGTTTCTCTGTCTCTCTCTCTCTCTCTCCCTCCATCCCACTCTATCTGATGATAAATAGAAAAGTATCCTTGGGTGAAGAATAAAAATAAAGAAAAAAAGAACTAAAGTAGAAATAAAACTGAGACACAATTTCTATGGGGTAAGCTATTCTATTACATTTTTACTGAAGTGAGACCAGAGACTTAGGGCAGTTTGAATGACTGTAAATCGCTGAATTCTGCATGTAATACCAGGTTACTTAAGAGGTACGTACTACCTGCCTATCTCGGTGCTTTTAGAGAAGCCATTGTTTTTAAGATTTAATAGAAAAATACTTTAATATTTAAATGTATTAGTATATATTTCTTGTTAGAATAAACACATTTTGCTAGAAACTCCAGTGTGACAAGTATCAAAATTTGCAAATAGTAAAGAATGATCTCATATCCTACACATTTTTTAAACATTTGACATTCTTGTAGGTGAAAAGCCAATTTATAATGATCTGAGTTTAGGGAACATCTATTTCCAACCACAATGGAATAGGTCAGAGCAGACCAACACTCCTACTGAGAATGATTAGAAAGGGTGGATAAAACACATTCAATCAATAAACGAAAGAAACTAACAAACTGGGGAGTTATCAAGGCAGCTAAGACAGGGAGCTAAAATCAAAGCCAGGCATCGGGAGAAAGAGGGGGGTCTACTAAGAAGCAGGCTTTCATTAATTTTCCTGGGCTGGGGTCGAGTGGGGTGTAAGTAAGAAAGAAATGTGCAGGGTGTAGGATGCCAACTCAGCTGAGACTTGAAGCAAAATCCCCGAAAACTCTAGTAAGAGAACACTATTGTTTGAGGTTTTCCCTTTGATGCTAAGAGGCTGAAAGCAGGTTGAAAAATAGATGGTGCTTCTGGTGGTCTCAAAGGGCTGAGATGACAAACAGTGGTGTTCAGGACACGCCAAGAAGGGGGGCCTTAAGAAGTACTGTAGACTGTCAACTGAGATATCTGTCAAGTTACAATTTAGAAGAGGGTCTGAAACAAGAAAGACCCAGCCTTACAAAGATAGCAATCCTCCCTCAACCAGCTCTGCCCCTGCCTGCAAATAGTTTCCCAGACAATCATCTTCAAAGTAGCAGTAAGACTTACAGCTAATTCTCAACAGTCACACAGAAACCAGAAGAGTGACATCTTTTTTTATTTATTTAAAAAAATTTTTTTCTTTATTGATTCTAGAGAGAGGAAGGGAGAGGGAGAGAGAGATAGAAACATCAATGAGAGAGAAGATCGACTGGCCGCCTCCTGCATGGCCCCCCACTGGGGATTTGGCCCACAACCTGGGCATGTGCCCTGACCAGGAATCGAACCAGCGACCTCTTGGTGCATGGGTCAATGCTCAACCACTGACCCACACTGGCTGGGCAAGAGTGACATCTCTAAAGTGATGAAAGAAAATTCTATCATTCTATAGGCAATGAACATATCCTTTGAAAAAAGAATGCAAAATAAAGACATTTCCAAACACATACAAGCTGAGTGAATTCATTAGCAGACCTACACTGAAAGATATAAGTAGAGTTCTTCAGGAAGGAGGAAAAGGACCCCAGATAAAATGTAGAGCATTAGAAATAATAACTGTTGGTAAGTGCAGATGAATATTCAACTGTACAAAACAAAAAGTCTTACAAGGTATATGTGTATCAACAACAATAAACAACATGTGGAAAGTAGTAAATGTTCCCATTTAAATTAGATTCTATTAAGTGAAGGATGTCACTAAAAACAAATAACAACAACAACAAAAAACCCAGGAGAACATGCTATAGAAAGGGGAAATGGTATAATAAAAATATTTGATTAATCCAAAAGAGGCAAGAAACAAGAGAAAAGGGTACATAAAACTTGTGGAACAAGTAAAAAAAACAAATATTAAGATGGCATATATGAATCCAAATACAACAGTAATTACATTAGATGTAACTGGATTTCATGTTCCAATTAGAAGACAAAGATTACCAGCCTATATTTAAATATATATATATATATAATATATATATGCTGCTACCAGAGATAAAACCTGGAAAATATAAACACAAAGGGTTGAAAGTAAAAGGATGAAAAAGACTTATTATGCAAACACTAACCAAAAGTAACTGATACAGCTACACTAATATCATATAAAATAAACTTTAAGACTGGCAACTTTGCTAGAGATAACAAAGGACATTCCATAATGATAAAAGGGTGAATCCACCATGAAGATAAAAGGATTCTAAATTTACGTCCACCTTAATAAACTAACTTCAAAATACATTAAGAAAAAAAGTAACAGAAATAAAAGATATATAAATCTACAACCACAACACAAGGCTATTATCACCTCTCAGGAACTAAGAGCCAGGTAAGAAATCAGTAAGAATACAGAAGGTCTGAAAAACATGATTAGGAAACCTGACCTAATCAATATAATAGAGCACCCAATAATCACAGAATACATATTCTCTTCAAGTGGACATGAGACATTTATCAAAATTGACCATATGCTAGTTTATAATAAACATCTTAATTAATTTCAAACAACTGAAAACTATCAGAGTATGTTTAATGATCATGTGGAATTATACTAGAAGTCAATTTTTTTTTTATCCTCATCCGAGGACATTTTTGCATTTATCTTCAGATAGAGCGGGAGGGAAAGAAGGAGGAAGAGAGCGAGAGAAACATCGATGTGAGAGAGACACATCGAGTGGTCGCCATCCACACGACCCCAACCGGGGCCGGGGACAAACTGCAACCGAGGTATGTGCCCTTAGTGGGAACCAAACCTGGGACTCTCTGGTCCGCAAGCTGATGCTCCAACCGCTGAGCAAAACCGACCAGGGCTAGAAGTCAATTTTTTAAAAGGATAACTGGAAACAGAAAGCCTCCAATTGTTTGGAAACGAAATAATTCCTATCTAAACAACTCCCAGGTCAAAGGAAAAATCACAATGGAAATTAGAAAACAAGAAAGACTGAAAATCAATTATCTAAGCAAGCAGAAATTATCAAAGGAAATAAAAGAGCAGAAATGAATATACTTGAGCCTTGAACCTAACTTCATTTTTGTATATAAGTATTTTTGATGTTTTTCTTTTCATTATTATTTTTTCTTTATTGATTTTTGTTTAAAGAGAGGGTTAGTGAGAGGAAGAGACAGAAACATCGATGAGAGAGAACATCAATTGGCCGCCTCCTGTATGCCCCCCAGGGGGGATTTGGCCCACAATCTGGGCATGTGTCCTGACCGGGAATCGAACCAGCAACCTCTTGGTGCATGGGTTGATGCTCAAGCACTGAGCCACACCAGCCGGACATTTTTGATGGTTTTAATAATACACTGACTTTTCCAGGAACACATCTCCCATGTAAACTAAGAAAAATGTGTACTTTATTTTGTTAAGAATTTCACCAAAAATCATACATCATTTAAGAAAAATCACATCACCAACAGCAAAACTGTTTATGGTACATGACGTTCCTGCATTGTTAGTGACTCTATAGATTGGTGCAAATATCTACTTCATATATTGAAATATTTATTATCTTATTATAACTTTAATTTCTTTTCTAATGTAAGAAAATCATATTCTATATTATATATTGAGTATATATCAAGTTACATAAATAGATGTTATATTATCTATGAATTTAATTTCAAAATAGTAAAAAAAAAATTACAAAATATTTTTTATAGAAAGAGAATATTGTGTCTGACAGGTTTGAGAACCAGGGTTGGATTTAATGATTTAAAATAAAAACAACAACAACAAAACGTTTTTACCGATTTTAGAAAGGGAGTGGGAGAGAAACACAGGGCTCGGACCTGGGATCAAACCTACAACGTGGGTAAACTGAGCCACACCAGCCAGGGCTAGATTTAATGATTTTTAAGGCCCTCTCAGTCTTAACGTTCTAAGGTTTTAAGTATCCATTATTTCTAACAATAGCTTTGATATATTTTGCAAGAAGCATGTGGTAGGCACTGTCTGGAACAGTATCTCATTTAAATCTAATAACCCTGAAGAACAGATACTACTGTTCTTGTTATAGGAGGGAACAAATTCAGAGAAATTAAATAATTTCTGAGTTTACATATCTAGAAAAAATAGAGTTGGTCTGACTCAAATTCATGTTCTTTTCACTCAGTTATTTCCCTAACCCTAACCCCCCATTACCTGTGGTTTCAGTATCCTGCAGTCAAATAACGAAGGCCTGAAATGTTTAAATACAAAAATCCAAAAATAAACAATTAATAAGTTTTAAATTGCTCACTGTCCAATAGGGTGATGAAATCTCTCGCTGTTCCCTCCATCCTCCCTGGGCTTGAATCATCCCTTGGCCCAGTCTCCACCCTGCCCTAGTCCTCTGGAAGCCATAGTTTGATTATCCGATCAGCTGTCACAGCATCAGTGTTTGTGCCCAAAGTGCTAGAGTGAAGATGCTGGCAATTTGGATATGCCAACGAGAAGCCAAGAAGTGTTTCCTTAAAGTGAAAATGTGAATGTCCTCAACTTAATAAGGAAAGAAAAAAAAAATTGCTCGCTGAGGTTGCTAAGATCTGTGGTAAGAACAAATCTTCTCATCTGTGAAATTGTGAAGGAAAAAGAAATTCATGCCAATTTTGCTGTTGCACCTCAAACTGCAAATGCTACTAAAACACTATGATTTGGTAAGTTTCAATGGAAAAGACATTAAATTTGTGGGTGGAAGACACGACTTGATGGGAATGTGCTGTGCCAGAAAGCAGAGCCTCTAGAAGGATTTCAGCAGGGGTCCCCTGAAACAAACCACTGCAAGCCTTTTACTGCAAGTAAGGGATGGTTACACAGATTCACGAGTAGGTCTGAACTGAAAGATACGAAAATTACCGGAGAGGCTGTCTGCTGCTGAAGCTGGTGCCGCCACATTTCTGGCAGAGTTAAGGAAGTTGATTGGGTTCAACTATCTGCTGGGGGTCTTGGAATATATCTTCAACAGACAAGTGGAGATTATTATATTACTTTAGCTAGAAAAGTTAAATATTATCTGTGTACAAAAGTGAGGTTAGGCCAATGTAAACATTTGTAAGAGATCCCTGCCAGCCACGACAAAAAGGAGAGAGAGAGAATATATAAACAGAGTAGGTCATTTTTAAAAGTCAGCACCAATTAAGGTAGTTATAAATGGGTCACATTAAAAAATATATTAGAATAAGTTTCAAGCCATGCAAAGTTCACCAAAACAGTTTTTATTTCCAGTGTTTAATTGGGTATGCTCACAGGCATGACACGGGTTTGGATCATTAAGTCCTCATGCAGAATTATATTCTTCTCAATAAAGAAGCCAGTTCCATCCAGGTCACTATCTACACACCTATGTTACAACATTTATATCAAATCTGGTATCTGAAGAAAAGATACACATATAATATGTTCATTTAAGTTACGTATTTTACAGAAAGATTAAAAATTCAAGTCACACAAAACTCAAAAAACTGTATTAAAAGTTTGAATATAAAACTCAGAGATCCACCTGGAATGACTAAAGAATGGAAGTTCTGTCTCCGCCTGTGTTAAAACTGGTAAATGTAATGAAATTTGTTACCATAAAACGCATTCATTTATTCAATGTAAGTTATCTAATTTTAACAATATGGCACCCTAAAAACCAAATGGATTTTTATGATGAGGCACTTTTGTTAGTGATGAAACCAAAAGAACCAATTTGCTGCACACTGATGCCAGCTATTTTCTTCAGTAATCTCGGGTATACACTATGTAGTAAGTTGCAACAAATACCTTACTCATTTGTATACAACTATCCAATATATTTTTAAATATATATATATATATATATATATATATATGTTCTTCTGGCTGTAGTAATGCACTGTAAAGCTATTTCACAGTGCAAAAAGATAAAACCAGCCCAAATGAGGGCTGCATAATAACAATTCTGGTACAAGAAAATATTTACAGGGTTACTGGGACACGTAACAGTAGCTTCTGATTTGCTGTAGTGGACATATCCCCAGTCTAAAGACAGGGATGAAGCTGTGCTTTATTGCCTGGGGACTCAGACAGTTTATGAGGTTGGGTATTAGCTGCAGAACTAGCATTTTGGCTCATGTTCTGGAAGCTTCCTCCATTTATTTGGTCAGGTGACTGTGGTGGTATGGAAAGAAGGGGCCTGTTAGTTGAAGCCAAGGTACTTGGAGAACTGCCTGCATCAGGCTGAAAAGACTTAGGTGTGTCCCTCATGGAAATTTCTAATGTGCCCGAACTCTCCGGTTGGGAGTCCCCTGTTTCTCCTCTAAGGTCAGATGTGCTGGTGCGTAAGCGCTCCCTCGCAAGCCAGTCTGAGATGGACGAGTCCTGGGCTGAGCATTTGGGCCTTAACCGAGTCACAGCTGAGAGTTCAGACTCTCGCTCCCCACTCTGCTCCTGAGCTTTCCAAAAATTCAAAACACTGATTTCAGAAGCATCTCTGTGGCCTCCGAGTGTGTGCCGACGCCTGATGTTTTTCCTTTTAGCGGTCTCAGCATTCGTTTTTTGATTTCCTACTCCAAACATGTCATCTGCCGGGGCTCTGGGTCTCAGTTTTAACCGATCTGCTATTTTCGTTTTCCAAGTGGGTTCCTGTTTTTCTGATTCACTCCTGGTTGGTACCAGTAGACTCCCTGTCGATTTTCCTTTCTTCATAACATCAAATACTTTAGATATTGAAGGTGTCTCTTTCTCATTCTTGGCATCTCCTAGGCTCCCGCTGTCAGACCTGAACCTGGCCGACTTTTTCCTGGACAGCGTGTCACATTCAATCAGCTTGTGGGAGCTGAAGAGCTGTCTTCGGCTGTCCAAACTGGGTGTCAAACTCCCCTCGGTACCACTGACTTCGCTTCCTTCCGAATTTCTCCGGCTCGTCTTGGGGATTTCTTGCAGTTTGCCTCGGAAAAGCCTCTCGGAAGTCAACGCGGCGGGGAAGACAGGGAAATCGTTCTCGCTGTCCGTCTCCACGGGCCGCCCTTCACTGACCAGCTCGCTTCTCTCGTCGTCGGCTTCCTCTCCCTTACTTTCCGCCACAGACTGCACCTCGGGGCTGAGGCGGCTGGAGTCGAGGCTGGTCAAGTACGTGGCAGATGACGTGGTTGAATAGTCTGAGGTGATGGTGCTGACATTGGCCAGAAACTCCCCATGTCTGGTGTCGGGACTGGTGGACTTCTTAGTAGAAAACCTTGCCAGAGAAGCCTGGGAGGAAGTGCTGAGCAAGGTGCCGGAGTCCGACCCCGTCTCCTCGAAATGGGGGGACCTGTGTGTCAGGAGGGGCCTGGGGCTGTCTTTCAGCATGGTGGCTCGGCCGTGCAGAGTTGGTGATTTGTTATGTTTGGAACTGTGGGGGGGTGAGGGCTCCTCGGAGGGCGCACTCTCTTTCTGCAGTGACATCTTGTCACCTTTTGTGGCGCTGCTGTCTTTCTTGGCGTTATTTTCTTTGGAAATGGTGTTCCTCTGTTTTCTGCCCGATGTCTCACTCTCTTTTTTGGATTCTACTTTAGTATCGTTCTGACACTGTTCTGCATTTTCTTTCTTAAAGAAGACATTGTCCAATTCGTCTTCTGAGCTGCTAGGTTGTGCTTTTTCTTTTGGTTTCTTCCTCTTGCGACTAGCAGCTGCGAAGATGGAGGATACAAGCAGCTCCCTGCTATACTGATCTTTTCCAGATCCCCAAGAACCCTGAGAAGCAATCAGAAATGAGACTGTGAGCATAAGGACATTACCAAGTTCATTTTCTGAAAGGATTTTTCCCGAAATACTTTTTACCGAATGCCCCTACTAAAGCTCTAAAAGCACTAACAAAATGTAATTCGTTTTTTTATACTTCCTTTGAAGATAAATTTTTATTTATCTATATATAAAGATAATTTAAGATACATTTTACTTTTTATTTAACTAGTCCCATTTCTTGCCTGGTGGTATTTACTGCCAAGTCATGCAGGTATTATTTAATGCCAACTCACAGCTCACAGACCTCTATCTTTGAAAGAGGCATTTTGTGCTCAGGACCATCCAGCTCTCCTATTCTTGTTAATCCCTGTACCTACTGACTTTCCATGCTTCTGCAGTGCTCAGAGATGCTTCAGGCTCTTTCAGGAGTAAGAGTTAAAATTCCGACACAGTTGAACATTGTATTCTGAAACAGGTTACTAAAATCAGTTTTCTAGCCTGGCCACTTTGGCTCAGCGGTTAGAGCATCAGCCCGAGGACCAAACAGTCTCAGGTTCGATCCCCAGCCCCAGTCAGGGTCATGCAGGAGGCAACCAATCAATGTGTCTCCTCTCTCACATCAATGTTTCTCTCTCTCCCTCCCTCCCTCCCTATCTTAATTAAAAAAAAAAAATCAATGGAAAAAAATCCTCAGGTGAGGATTTAAAAAAACAAAAAACAATTTTCTAATTATAGCACATTACACAGTTACTGTATCCAACCAGCTCATTAAGATAAGGGATCTCTTTGGTCTTCCATTAGTTCAGCCAAGTTGGACCTTCAGGAATTTGTCTGAGGTAAATCAGGTGGGTGATGTCTTCATTTATCTCAAGGTAACAACAAAATCAGAAAATTCAAATAATATAAAGTCAATGCAAGACCAAAGAAACACTTCAGTGCACTGTTATTGGTCAAGCTGTAGTGCTGACTACTGACTTTGTTAGCTGAGCACAACTGCTTCCTGATGACACTATTCAATTAATTTGTCCATAATGCCTATATGCTAAGTCAATGGTGGTGGTAGGGGTCAACAAACACTTGGTTTACCACACACCATTTAACACAGGCAGGGAGGCAGGAAGTATGCTAAGCAACAGAAAGTATACCTCTCTACTGTCATAAAAATCTTAGACAAGCCAAAACTATGATACTGAAGTCTCTGAAAAATAGAGTAAAAATTTAGGCTGTTGTATTAAAAAGAATTCACCAGAATGAAATAATAAATCAACAGAACTTTGTTTTTGATAAGTTATAAAGAATTTTGTAATTATCTTATACATTTCTAATGGCCCCTCACATTTTAACACGTTCTGCTAAAGGCCACGGAGACGGATAATGGTTGTCACAGGGCTCTGAGTCAGAAGACTCACCTTCCCTTCCGGCAGCTCGTCTGAGACTGAGCAAGTGATTCACTAAACATTGCAATTTTATAATTTACTCAAGTGAGAAGAAATTAGATTATATTTTAAGACTTAATAGGGTTCTCTTTAAAATTCTATGATTCCGCGATCATATATGTGTTGGGGAAAATTACTATTTTACAACTGAGAAACTGTTTACAAGGAGTTATACCATTTGGATATCCATTATTTTATAGGCATGGTATAAACACCACCATGATTAAGACAAAGAGACAGCTAATCACAACAGGTTAAGTAATATGTATTTAATAAGAGGGAAAGTGGGAATTTCAAAGAGGTCTGAAATCTAAAATCTACGGTCTTATATTCTGACAAAAAAAAAAAAAGATTAGAAGCTGTTCTAACGAAGTCTAAAGAGACAACAACAACTAAATGCAAGGAGTTATCCTTGATTGCATCCTGTATAAAGAAATAAAAATACACGAAGAACATTATTGGAAAAACATTTAAGGGTAAGGTGTTATCATATCTGTTAGGTAACTGTCAAGTGATTCAGGAAAAAAAAAACATATCAAGATATACCAACTGACGAGACTAGAGTAAAAGGTTTGGGTGCTAACCATTGCTCTAGTAACTTTAGGTTTAAAATTATTCAAAATAAATGCTGGGGCAAAAGATGGTGAAAATAATATAAGTGACAGTGAACAATATGATATGATTAAAATATTATTATTATTTTTTTATCCTCACCCGAGGACATTTTTCCATTTTTTGTTCAGACAGAGTGGGAGGGAGAGAGAGGAAGAGACAGAGAGAAACATCGACGTGAAAGGGACACATCGAGTGGCTGCCTCCCACACGACCCAACCAGGGCTGGGGACAAACTGCAACCGAGGTACGTGCCCTTAGCGGGAACCGAACCCGGGTCTCTCTGGACTGCAGGCCGACACTCTAACCGCTGAGCCAAACCGGCCAGGGCAGATTAAAATATTTTTTAACATTTTCTGCAAAAGTTATAATTTAATCATATACGGCCCTGTTATGATACTTAAACATAAGTAAAATTCATGTCTCATTTCCAAATAGCAAAATGTGTTTAAAAATTTATTGACAATTAATTCTGGTTGCTACTGTCTCAGCAAAACAAAGTTTGGATAAACTGAATTAATAAAATATTTTCTAAGAACTATTAAAACTTCCTTAAAAATTGTGTAACTTGGTGGTGGTGTCAATGGAACACACATTATGTTTAAAAATATTGATCATAAAGAACAAAATTAGTGATTTTGCTGAAATAAAATATATATTTTCTATAAAAATATATACTGATACAAAAGTCTACATTACTACTGAAATATCTGGATATAAGGATGTGATATTTAAGATTTGTCTCAAAATGGTCCTAGGAGGAAGGAAGAGGGTGGAGTGCGGATGAAATAAGCTTGGTCATGAGTCATTGTTGAGAATGGATAACGGGAGGATGGAAACTCATGCGATTCTCTCTACTTCTGTATGTTAGAAATTTTTCACATTAAAGAATCAGAAAGTAAAGCCTACTTCTTTGTATTATGTTAAACTACACTGAGAGAAACCCAACACTCCACCTGACAGAGCATCAGTACTCTTCTATCGTATTCTGTTCCAAGAATCAATTTTCCCATTTATGAGACCTTGTTGATGCATTTGTATACTAATCACAACAATGAATCCCCCCTAAAATCTTTCACAATTGTACAAAACAATTTACCTTAGATTTTGTTGAGTCACTAGTAGCTGAATCTGTGAAAAGTTAAATAAAACATCGTCAGTATTAGTCCATCTTTACCCCTTTCAACGAACAATGCAAAACTTATGGAAAAGACAGGCACAGAACAAAATGGGAAAGCAAAACTCAAACAAAACCATTGAACACAGTGGAGAGTCAGAGCTCACAGAGATGCAAGCTGCACCACAGAAAGCCACCGCCATGAAAGGATGCTGTGAATTGTAGGCAGAATCAGCTCAATGATAGGAATGGCAAAGGAGCCCTGTGCTAAACGAAAACAGAAATACTAGTGTTTATTAAATTTTCTAAATGTGAAATCTAGCAATAAAGAAGCTTGAAGACCTTTCTAAGAATTGTACTATGTACCACATCCTGTATCTGAAACTGATACACAATGTAGAACGTTTAAGTTTCTTAGCTGCCCTAGCTACAAATTGAGACAATCATACTCGGTGTATTTATGCTGATTTTTGTCAGACTGTCAAACTTAAATTTTATAAGCACATACTCTATGCATATGGATGCAAAAGAGGCATCGGGATAACCCTGTGTCCAGGTCACTTTGGTTTTATATTAAATAATGCTGATCTCTGTGCTGTAGACCCCAGTTTCAATCTGTGCAGTCAGGGATCCTTTTGACTAGTTTGTTTAAATTGCTACCAGTTTTGTAATTATCTATTAACAAATGCTATTATGGAAATGGAAAATGGAGACCATCATTTTACTGTCTGGCAAAAACTCAGATTATACAATTATAAAGAGGGTAGGAAGGGGCTAGCACTATTCCGGATCACACCAATTTTGAAATTTTATGTTTTGACTTTAGGGAAACTGATTTTCAAAATTAATGAGCTGAGCCCCGTGCCACGCCCCTTTTAACACATGGCTAAATGCTTTATGACTTTAAGAACTGGTAGACCATACCATGCTATTTCTCCTCACGGTCTGCTTCAGAAATAACAAGAAACAGCAGAAAAACTTTTAAGAAAGTAGTATTGATCTGTTTACAAGAATCTTAAGAGAAAATTTACACCACAGATCAACGATGTTTGCATTTACAAGAATCGGGGGTTTCTGCAGACAAGGCAGCTACAGTGGGGACAGCAGTCCTCCTTCTTCCTACAGTTCCAGCTGTCCATCAGGGACACCACAGAATCCACTAGCGACATTACCGTGTGATAGACTCCTCCCACTTCGCCTGTTCAACATCAGTATAGATTTGCCTGTGTCAGTAAGTGCTGAAAAAACCCTTTAGGACTAGAACAAGAACTAGAGACAAAGGGAGAACATCGTGTAAAACAACATGCTTGGTTAGTGCAACAGTTTGGCAGGAGAAAATTGTCATCAAAAGAGCCTCCGAGAACTAATACTTAACCAAACACTAGAGTGGCAAGAGAAAACAGAAAACGTCAAATAGATTGACTTTTACGGTGACATCTATAGTGACAAATAATATACTGTATTTCTGAAAATGGTGCCCGTTAGCAGTTCAACATATTGTACTTGCTGCTTTTAAACAGAACGTCTAGCTCAACAATAAGAGCTACTTATACCGTCTAGACCATACTTTCTGCCATCACAGCAACCACATATTCAGTAGCATATATCTGTTTTACCTTGTGATGATTATTACATGGAAACTGTGAATTAAAAAAAAAAAGAACAAAACAGTGGTTTGCATGCTCATTTCCCTCATATTTCCATTCTGACAAGCATTACAACTCCATGCACTGCCAATGGCATTATAGTCACTGGAAGATAATTAAGATCAGTCAGAAAAGGGAGACTAAGTTTCTTATTAGAAAGGAAAAGAAGGAGAAAAGGGAAAAAAAAATCATAGTGAATTGTTACATATGATTGATTTGCTCTTTCGTGTTATAAGAATTTAGCTTTTAACCTAGAGATCGATACTGCCCAGGCAGGAGTTACCTGATACATCTCCAGGGGACACTCCTGTCCTTCCAATGTTGGTGAGTAAATGATCTATGTTTGGCACTGGCTGGGAATCCACTGTGTTCTCCTCCTGCACTGTCGTCTATGGTTAATAAACAAAGATCTCTTCAAACATACTTTAAAATTCAAGCAACATTTAGTAAAAGACACATTACTGAGTGAGCACATGGGCTTCATTTTTCACCTTCTTTACATACAATTAACATAAAATGAGCATCATACTTGTACTTTCTTTAGATTAGAAACTGAGGAGCTCGAGACCTGCTTCCGGGGTGCAAAGCGGGCAAGAGCACGCAAAGCAGCAAGTGGACACTGCTGCAGCGCCGGGACCTCGCGTCCCAAATGAGAACAGAGGGCAAACGCCGACGGACATACTTACAAGAGGTTCTTCAGCACCTTCTTCTGTGAAAAACCAGTCATGCTAAAATTTAAAATAAAAAAGGTGAAAAGAGAAATTAAATAACCCCCTAAATATATCCCTAGTTTGGAGGATAATATGCAGAAAAAAGTAATTTTCTTAAAAAAAATACCATAACCAAATTCTGTCCTGCCAGCAGCTCATGGAAACAGAACGTTCCTGATGAGGTGAAGCCTGAACTTACGTGCTGGATCAGCGTCTCCACGATCTTGTACTGGTCCGGCATGTGGGTGACCATGTGTGTCATGTTATCCTCAGATGTTCTCACAAGAGTCGGGCCAAAAACTATTGCCAGGTTTCTTGGTTCCATCTGAAATAAAGGACGATATTGGAAAAGATCACACTTTTTCATACTAGGTTTATTTATTTATTTTTCTTTATTGATTTGAGAGAGAGAGGAAGGGAGAGGGAGAGAGAGAAACATCGATGAGAGAGAACATCGATTGGCTGCCTGCTGCATGCCTCGCACTGGGGACCTGGCCCACAACCTGGGCATGTGCCCTGACTGGGAATCGAACCAGCGACCTCTTGGTGCATGGGTCAATGCTCAACCACTGAGCCACACCAGCCGGGCTCATAATAGGTTTAAAGTCCCACTGCATGTTTGGCATTTTATTGCTGACAGGTTCTTTTGGTGAAAAAGAATTCAAAGATTAATAATTGATTGATGTATGTAAACAAAAAATGTGGGGAGCAGGGGCTGGGTGGAGGTGAGCAAAGGGAGGGTAAAATCAGAGACATCTGCAAAAGTGTCAACACTGAAAAATTTAAATGAAAAAAATAAAAAATAAAGCTTCCTAGTTAGAATTTCCTTAAACTAATCTCTATATAACTTCTTTTTCCTGCCTAAATTGGCATTCCTTTCTTCTAAGAAGTCTTTGATAGAAAACAACTGATCTGGTTCAAAGCTAGTATTACTGGAGCTAGATTAACTAACAAAAATATTAATATCAACATGGAAACTCCCTCCCCTCGAAAACTAAAAAGTAGAAAAGTACTTAAAGATACATAAAATTTTCCAAATTTGTCCATTATAGCAAAATCCCTAATATGTAAAAGCCAAATGTCTGGAAGTATTCCTTCTGAATTAATTTTTACTTCAACCAAATGTTCTGAAGTACTTTGCCTATCCTTGAGCCAATCTGAATGCCTCAATATTACATGCTTATATGTTTGCATATTCATTCCATGATTTTTCTATTCCTTGTTAAATTATCAAAGATGTGGATCTTCTGTTTTCCTTTGTTATATCTTATAGTGGGTGTCTGCTGTAATATTTTGAACTTAGGATTTGATTAAAATGTTAAATAACTTTAACCAATCCTGAAAAGACACCAAGGGGTTAAAAATGACCACAGAACTCAAAACCATACTGAAAAAAAAAACTGTTTAAGAAACCACACTACCATACTGTTTTGTGAGAGGCATGCACACACACCTTTCGGACATGGTACAAAGTGGAAAACACAGATCTTTTCCAGGTCTGAAGAAATTGTCATGCATCTAATATGTTAACTTCCACAATACATGCAATTATCACACCATGCTTACTGCAGATAAATAAGGAGAAACTGTGATTGAAGTCAGTATTTCCATAGAAAGTTAACTTAGTGGAAAGAAAATATGACTGCAGGAAGGGTTTAATTAAACTGGGCACAAAAGACATGCTTCTCATTCTCCAAGGTGTAGTCATCTCATCCCTCTGTCAAAAACAAAAACCCAGCATCTCGAAGGTCTTGTGTAAAACTTTTACTAGATTCTTGCCTATGATTTCATTAAGTTTTTAGACTAATGATAACATGGCATTATTACTTTATATATATACACAGTAACATTTATTTTGTGGACATACAGTTTTAGCTGGTTTCCATATAAAACTAGTAACCTAAGTAGTTCATAGTTTATGTGTTCATTAATTACTTAAAACAAATTCTGTATTTTTTAAAAGACATCCCTCAATGTGTACTCAAATAAGTCTGGTGAATGAAATGCCTTATATCCTTGTTCAAGACTCACAGTGTTAATTAATATATTAAAGGTTCTAAAAAAAAATCTGCAGTAAAAAAAAATCAGTTAAATTTTGTTTAATTCAGTGCCTTCTAAACTAATTAGATCAGTAACTCCTACTACTTTCCCAGTAAATCCTACTAATATCCAACAAAACTGATGAATGATGTACTATACTTTGGGAAATGCTGAAATAATTAGAACATATATCAACTATAATTATATTGAAAACTTTTTGGCTCCTACTGTATGCACATCTGGAAGCAGTACAATCAATTAATACAGGCTTTCTTCTCTCTTCCTCTCCTATAGCCTCAGCACCCGAGGAAATGAGCGTCTAAAGGAAACTGTAAGTAACACTGTGATCTTCTTGATCTGTAGTAATGGGTTGACACTGCGCTCACGATCCAGCTTCACTACAACTGTGAGCGGCTGTCTTCCAGACCATGCAGAGCCACCAAACTGACCTAATGAAAGCATGGTTCTCTCCCTTGAACAGGTATCACCCTTAGAAAGAGGAGTGACACAGTAGTCCTGAGCTTGTGGTATACTGGTTTCTTGTTTCTTCTCCAGAAACCAAAATGGTTCCGCATAAGTATTTTAAGAAGTAATGCCTGCGAGTCAGAAAGTCATCATTTGCCACCTCTGATACAATGGACTGAGGCATCACCAATGAGTGATGACAGTGGTGAAAAGTGAAGACTATGACATTTCAAACACAATGTGTGGACCTTGTTTGGTATGATTTAAAGATTTATAGAATGTCTTTACAGTTGTTTGTTTAAATCAATATCCAAATAGGGTCCACATATCAATCAGGAAAAACTAAACATGAACTGAGTATTAGATAACATTAAAGAATCACAAATTTAGATGTGTTTAATAAAGGTAATGTGATGGTGTTAAAAACAAGTTTTATCTGCTTAAAACTAAACAAAACAAAAAAAAATGTTGTTATTCTCATTGAATGCAATTTGATACTTTTTGACTGTTGTATCATGCAAATATTGACTATTAAAAACATCGATATACATTTGTTGTTTGATGATTTGTTGATGGCGGCCATTCTGACAGGTGTGAGGTGATCCCTCGTTGTTTTAATTTGCATCTCTCTGATGATTAGTGATGTTGAGCATTTCTTCATATGTCTCTTAGCCATTTGTATGTCCTTTTTGGAGAGGTGTCTATTTAGTTCCTCTGCCCATTTTTTAATTGGGTTCTTTGTCTTCCTTTTGTTGAGTTGTATGAGCATGTTGGCGAGGGTGTGGAGAAAGGGGACTCTAGTACACTGCTGGTGGGAATGCAGACTGGTGCAGCCACTGTGGAAAACACTATGGTGTTACCTCAAAAAATTAAAAATTGAATTGCCATTTGACCCAGTGATCCCACTTCTAGGAATATACCCTAAGAAGCCTGAAACACCAATCAGAGAGAATACATGTACCCCCATGTTCATAGCAGCACTATTTACAATAGCTAAGATCTGGAAACAGTCCAAGTGTCCATCAATGGATGAATGGATAAAAAAGCTGTGGTACATATACACAATGGAGTACTATGCAGCTGTAAGAAAGAAAGATCTCTTATCCTTTGAGACGACATGGAGGGACCTGGAGAGTATTATCCTAAGCAAAACAAGCCAAGCAGAGAAAGACAAATATCACATGATCTCACTTATTTATGGAATATAATGAACATAACAGTCTGAGGAACAGGGTAGACCCAGAGATGTGGAAGTAGGGTATAGACTGACACCCCTCAGAAGAGGGGCTGGGGGGGGGGGAGAGATAAACCACAGAACTTATGCGCACGTATGCATAACTGATGGACATGGACAACAAAGCTGGGGACAGGGTGGGGGGATGGGGAGGAGGGTGTCAATGGGGAAAAAAGGAGAAACATCTGTAACAAAAATAAATTAATAATAATAAAAAAAAAAAAATTCCAAGGCAAAAAACAAACAAACATCAATATACAGTTGAAAAATAAAAGAAGTCAAATTTCTGGCTTTTTCATTTTTCTTACTGGATAAATAAAAACAGAAATGTCTTTTTAAAAATGGTTACAACTGATATTTTGGTGTTTTTTTTTTGCTTTTAAGAGTGATCTTTAGAGGAACTGATCAACCAATCTGATACATTACAGAGCTTTTGCTGAATTATAATCCTATTTTTTATTACTTGGCACAAAGCAAAGAAGCATATCTTTTCATCTAAAGCCACTGGAGGTACATCCCTTCGGTATACACTTTACATACCTTATTTTTTTCTGAATTTTCTGCCACTGTCTTCAGATGAGCCGAAAGAAACTTAAGTGTTTCATAATGATGTTCGGGCAAATCGTGAATCTGAAACATATTATTTTCATGATGGATTTAGATGCTGAATTTTAGGTATACCTCCAGAAATAGAAAATAATACCTACTAGTCTTTTTAATGTTTTCAGACGATCTAGAGGATCTTCTTTACGATTGGCTTCAATAAAGTCGGCATATTTGTCTGACAACAACAATAAGAACAACAAAGCAAATTTATCTTAAATTGCTTAGATGAGCTGTAATCTAGTTTTCCTTTCAGGTTCAATTTTAAACCACAATTTAAAAAATGTAAGGAAGACCCCTAAATAAAAAATGCTATAATTTTTAATGATCCTCCAAACCTTATCATCAAAGAAAAGAAAATTCTCTAAGATGTGAGTTCTCTGAGGGTACCGTCCTACATTTACACACTTTGTGCATTCCCCCCATCCCTGCACCCCCGCACCATCTAGTACAGTGTCTTATATAAGTCACATATTTGGCTTGACTGAAACTATTTTTCTGCTTATTATATCTTATTAGGTCTGAAGACTTTTGACTGAAAACAATAATATATTTTTAATTTGACTGCAAACATGCATGAACAGGACAATATATATTTTATTGAGCCTAAACAATTTTTTTCCAACTCTATTTTTCATTAATATTTATCAGGAGTGCCCTGACCATTGTTGCTCAGTGGTTAGAACATTGGCCCATGCACCAAAGGCTCTCGGGTTCAATTCCTGGTCAAGGGTGTATGCCTGGGTTGTAGGCTTGATTTGCATGCAGGAGGCAACCAATCTGATGTGTCTCTCTCACATCGATGGTTCACTCTCCCTCTCCTTCCCTCCCTTCCACTCTCTCTAAAAAAGAATTTATCAGGAGCAAAAAAAATCCAAATGATAAAAAATAGCATATAATTATGCCTTATATATAAATAAGAACTAAAAATCTCCTGTTTCCTTTGACAAATGCATTTTCTCCTGCTTCAATTTCATATTCTGTGTTTTTCCAACAATGTAATTTTTTTGTTGTTAATTCACCTAAGGATATTTTCCCATCATTTTTTTTTTTTTAAAGATAAAGTGTAAGGGAGGGAGGGAGAGAGAGAGAAACATCAATGTGAGAGAGACACATCAACTGGTTGCCTCCCGCATGACCCAGACCAGGGCAAAGGATCGCACCTGCAACCCAAGTACGTGCCCTTGACCGGGAATCGAACCACGACCCTTTGGTCTGCAGACCAATGCTCTAACTACTGAGCCAAACCGGCCAGCACCCAACAATGTAATTTTTAACTTTTTCATCTGATTTTTTTTGTTGTTGGCATTCACTCACCATTTGTGAAGAGAGGTTCAGGGAGTTTTCTGAAGAAGGATTTTAGTAAACTGCTTATCACATTCAAATCTCGCCATTTCTAGGGATGTAAAATAGAAATACAGTAGTTTTGTAGTCAATACCACCAAAGGAGAAAACACAGATCAGTTATCCATGTAGAAATAAACAACTTACATCATCTTGTATATCAATATCAGCCATTCCCTTGTTGAGTTCTTCCTGCATACTGGAGATGGCTGCATTATTTCCAGGAACTCTATAAATACCTGTATATTCAAGACCTCTTTCTTCAACTAATTTGCAACATATGTCAACTATTAATGGAATATACTGCAAAACAAGAAATAAACATTTTATTTAACATAGTACCGATGTTTATATTTAGTTAGTAGATGTATACTGTGGCTAAAAGGTCCTTTTCATCCAAAAGGAAATATATTAAATTAATGCTTTTTGATATAGAAAATAAAGAATATAGATACTGCAGAATTGGGAACTGATAAAACCAGCAAGAGATGTTTGAGACAGTGGGAAGAAAAAATAGGTGAAGACAGAAAGGGTGGTGTCCACAGGGAGGTAACAGTCTAAGTAGGAAACAAGAGCAAGAAAGGAGAATGTAGGAAGAGCTCAGTCGAATAAAGAGGAATAAAAATTAAAAAAAAGAAGGGGTAGGGGGAATAACATCAATCAACTCATGATATGAATCCTAACATGGGTGTTGTGAAGTGCACACACACCACACACACACACAAGTACATTTATTATACTTTCTTAATCAGGTCCTCGTTCTCATCCATCTTTCATGGTGCTAAAAGCAGAAACACACATGATTTGAAAATAAATTCTTACTGACCATTTCAGATACATTCCTAATGGCTGAATAATTATTCCTCTTTATGTCAATACATTAGACAAAAAGCATTACAGAAAATTATTCAATACACTGTTACAGATCAGAAATGATTGAGGAAAGGTCAGCTAGGAAGAGGAGAATGCTCAATAAATCAACAGGCACTCTTTTATCGGAATGGCTGCGTACACGGGTCCTATTATGACTACTACTGAATTAACAACTGCACATAATCCAGCTGACTGATGTCTCCTACCCGATTTGTGTGAGCTGGTGGGCAATCGTCCAATCTGACCCCGAACGTTCCTGTAGCAGTAGGCTTTTTCTCAAATGTCTTTCTCATAATACTCGGGATGCCTTTTCTCCATGTGCCTTTGTCTTTTGGGGGACTGGTATCATCTTTTGATTGTTATTCACAATAAAACAAGAAAGAAAACGAAAACATGAGTCTATCATGACTTAAAACATCTTTTATTGATACTTACATAAATCAGAGTCCTGTACTATAATACATATTTATCAAAAATGGTGTATCATCGTCTTTTCCTAATATAGCACTCCTTTTAGCCTTCCATATCATTTAGTGGCTATCAATTGCATTTCTTTACCTTTTTGCAATCTGTACCATGATTTTCTTTAAAACAGTCAAGAAAATAGAATCAACGTGACAACTTCATAGTGAGAGTTTTGCAAAAAGGAAACATAACTTATCTCAAAATATCAGCACCTAATCCTCTGCGCTAATCAAATTTACTGTGCAGATGTATGTGTTGTACTTTCCTTCACTTTGTATTTATTACGAGAACTTGCACCTTAAAGGGAAAGGCCCCACTGGCTTAGACCAGGCCCAGAGTGGTCTTTGAGCTAGCTCACACTGAGCTGAGGTCAGCAAAAATGGTATAGAAAAATACAAAAACACCTTTAAAAATCCCAATTTTAAATCATTGTATTTATTAAAGTTATCTGAGCATGCCGCCATCAGTACCTTTACTGAGAAGTCTCCTCTCCGACTCTTCCTTTGGAGAATGTGGACTTTGCGTCTTGGGCTCTGATTTGGCGCCCAGCAAAGTCTGCCTGATGCTGAGCGTCTGGCGAGGCGTTTTTGGCAACTGTTCTGGTTTGCTGCTGAGAGAAATGAGTGTTTCTTAACAATTACATATTTTATATCCAGATTAATGTATGTGCACGGTGGAATTCTCACCTCATCAGACTGTTATATTCTTTTATTCTTCGACTAATTAGATCTCTGTTAGTAACACCAGTGTCCTACAGAATAAACAGAAGGTAAAATTAGAGTCAATTCTAAACAAAAATAGAAATCCTCCTTTTCTGATCTTCTCATATTGTCCTCTCTGCTTGTTCTATGAAGACACTATACTTTACTCTCAGTGGTGGTGTGTTAAAATCTCTGTTCAACATCACCACCCACCATCACTATGTGACAAATGTTCAGGTGGCCCCTTCACTGAGTTTTCTGTTTATTTTCTGTACCACAGCAATACTTAGAATACTACCAGCAAGATGCAAGTGTTCAAACTTATTGATCTGTCATTTTTAATTAATGACTGGGAAGCAGAGAGCCAGCCTTTTCTCTCACTAATACCAGAAAGAATGATTAGCATTTCATAATAATATAGTTGGATAAAAGATGAAAAAATACTGCAAAATTTGTTAATAATTAACTTGCAGGAGTAGTGAGATTAAGGGTCAATTTGTGTCAGAAGTGACAGGTTACCAGAAGAGAAAAGCTCAAAACGTTTTTTTAAAAAATCTCAGAAGGTTAACTTTTATAACATGCTGTATGGCAAACTTAGAGTTGACCATAAAGTGATGATTCTCTTCTATTGATTCCAATTATACACTGGCATGGGTCCACACACACAAAAAATTTTTAGTTCTCTCATTTTTTATAATAAACAATATAATTTACAAAAAAATACAGGCTTTGGAGTCAAACGATCGCAAATTCAAAATGACTCTTCCCACTTACCAGCTGAGAGATCATATGGTTAAGATCTGGAATAAGACTGCCTGGTGTAAATCCTAGCCCTGGTACTTACCAGCTATGTGACCTTGGGGAAATTACTTAACCTCTCTTTGCCACATGGGTTCCTTGTTTGTGAAATGGTGATGATAATAATAGGACACATCATATGGTTGCTGAGATTAATTCATGTAAAATGTTTTAAAGAGTGTCTGCCATATGGTATATGCTCAGTGAATTATTACTTTCTTATCTATAAAACGGGGAAAAATACCCGTGTCTTGACATTAGATGATAATGATGATGATGTTAATGGCTGACATTAAGTAAATGCTCATTATCTACCAGGCAGCAGGCTGCACGATCTCGTTAAATCCTTACAACCGCCCTCTATGTTTCACAGATGAAGTCATCTGAAGGAATTTTAACAAGGACACTCTACTGCCTAATTGAATGCCTAGCACACAGCAGTTCCTCCTTAAACAGGAACTCCCTCAACTGTTACTTAAAGCTGACATCTACATCCAAGTTCTTATTCTCCCTGTTTCTTTGCAAAATTTCAGGTCTGCTGCTCTCTCTGTAGTGGTGGTTGTAGAACAAAGGTTGTTCACCTGATACAATCCGGTGTTAACTTTTAACCACACACAAGGGAGGGTGCAAACTATCAGAGAAAAAAGCACAGGCATTTTCCCCATAGCATAAGTTTTCATAGTTTGAATGGGATATAATAGGAATGACTAAATTAAAGAAGATAAACTGCCTAACCTTACAGTTAATGTATGTCTTTTCTGTCATAAAAAAGGGCATAAAACATGAGAATTCATTGCTGAATTTGCGCTTTAGAATTTATAGTTATATACACTTAAAAAACTACTTTTGCTATCAATATTGTAAAAATATCTTGATGATTGTGAGCTGGAAACTTTAAGTCCCTAAACATTGTTCTTTATTAAAAAGAAAAACTGGCTTGTAACATGATTTCTGATAATTCAAGTTTTCTTAAAAACCAATTATTGTATTACAATAGGTTATATTATATTCTTGACTGCATAATTCCACTAACAAAAATCATAACATTATCTTTGTGTTTACATAGTAATTTGTTTTAATAAGCATTGCCACTATAACTTAAGCCACACAAAATTCCTGTTTTAGAGATAAGAAGACAGATCTGGAATTATTTAGTCATAAAGGTAATGACCAGGAAGAGGAACCAGGGTCTCCTGATCTGTGGTTCATTGCTTCTGAGAAGGTATGCAGAATGTATGAATAGTCTATTTTTCTAGTTCAGTAATGGTGACTTTTCTAAGTAAAAATAATATGAAATAGGTACAGTTGAGTTTTCCTTTTGATCAACTAGTTTGAATCATATTATTATATTTGTTTAAAATAATGTATCAGATTCTTTCAGTCTTCTGAAAGAAGAAAATAAAAATGTAAAGGAATGTGTCTGATTGTATCAACATCGTTTTGAACACACACCTCTTCATTTAGGTTGCTACTCTCCTGGATGGTCTTGATCCAGGCTAACATATCATCTCTGTCTTCGGCCTGAAAGAGGCATTCACAGTCTGACGTGGTAAGTCGGAACACATTTTTCCTCTTGGTCTCACTGTACGAGATGTCTATTAAGCAAGCGTTAACACTGATGGGTTGTTCTTCTTCAGATGGAGTCATCTGTTCTCTTTTATCTTTGTATAAGTAAAGTGAATGGCCCCGAAGTACAACATACATCTGCTTCCACGGCCGGATACTTCCACCAACTCTCTAGAAAACAAGAAACAGTTCAGGCATACTTAATATTTGGCTAAATCTCAGTGACAGGGTAAACACAATAAGCAACACTGTTAGCAAACATAAATGTATAGCAAATGTAGCAGGTGTCTGATTTATGTCAACATGTACTTGTTAGGAGAAGAAGGACAGACTGTGGAGTGTTAACCAAGTTAGGCAATGCATTCATATCAAAATCAAGGACAGTGAAATCTCAGCTTGAATTTGGTTATGAAAATAAAGTAATTAAGATAAAAGCAGACATAGCAAAATATGTTAAAAATGCTAAAGGCATAGAAAATAAGAAAAAAATCAGCCAGAAAAATATTTTGAGTGAAAGTTAGGCTTCAGATAAATCATAGATCATGAAAATGACAAACACTGCATAAGGAGACCCTAAACAGTATGTATAAGTAATGAAGTAACAAAATTGATCAAATTTATATGGTCAAGTAACAATCTCCACATCCAAAGTGAGTTTTCTTAAAATTTTAAACTCTTTTAACAATATTAAAATGTTGTTATAAATAAGCTGCTCAATCGTTATAGGAAATTTTATGGCAAAGTTTTTATTGTATTGGAATCTCCTTAATAAAGTATATATTGATATTGTGATATTCACTTACATAACTCCGTATTTATAAAATACAGTGAAATAAGGGAATTATAAAGGCAATTTGAAAAAATGAACTGGGAGCCCGGTTTGGCTCAGTGGTTAGAGCGTTGGCCCATGAACCAAAGAGTCACGGGTTCAATTCCGGTTAAGGGCACGTACCTTGGTTGCGGTTTGGTCCCCAGCCCTGGTCGGGGTTGTACAGGAGGCAACCAATCGATGTGTCTCTCTCAGATTAATGTTTCTCTCTCTCTCTCCCCCTCCTACTCTATCTGAAGATAAATGGAAAAATATCCTCAGGTGAGGATTGGAAAAAAAAAAAAGGAATGAACTGGGAAAAGTTAAATAAAAAATTTTAAATTATTAATATGAAGAAGTGTCACTCCCTATAGGACTACTCTATGATAATCAATAACTAAACAACTTTAATAATAAATTCTTAAATACTTTTATTTCTTTTACATTACCAAAATATGAAAATATATTCCATACACAGTTGACACACAGAATGAAAAAAGTAGAAAATTAAATAGGTGATAAGAATTTAAAAAAATTCCTTCATATAGAAAAAGATGTTTATAAAATATGTTTTTCAGTCTTTACTCTAGATATTTTGTCATGTTATGTATACCGACTGTATGCTTTATTTTTCAGGGCCTGCATGTAATGCACTCGCAATAGCTCCAAAAACGCACTACCTTGCCCTTGTCGGTGACAAGGGGCCGGTAATAGAGCCACCCCTCCTTCGCAGCGTCGCTGAACACCTCCGAGGAAGAATCTTTTCTGGATCCAGAGTCTTCTGATGACTTTTGGCTGTCTGTGATCTATAGGAAAGGCAACAAACAAACAAACAAACAAAAACCAAACCATAATAAAATGTCAGCTTTTTCCTTTACAAATATTTGCTTGATAAAATTGCTTTGCTGAAAATGTCTTTTTATTTAATGTTCCAAGTGAAGGGCTAGTTTTGAAAAATCCTAACTTTATCAATTACATTAGAAAATTTCTGGTCTTGTTAAGAAAATGTATATTGACCACCATCATTTTTTTAAAGTCATCTGAAGGAATTTTTTATCATTAAACATAGTACATTTTTCCTGCTCTCAAGAAGTCATACTTTATTGAAAAAAGACAAAGAAGAAGAATAAAAAAAAAAGAGAAACAAGAAAATGATCAGATTATGATAAGTGCCATTTGCAGAACGAAAACAGCGGGATATAATCACGAATGACAGCAGCAGCCAAAAATTGGAGGTGCTGAGGCAAGGCCTCCCTGAACAAAGGACATTTAAGTTTAAATTTGGAGGAAACATTTTTTAAAAAGCCAATCATGAAAGGTCAGGGAAAGAAAAGTTCAGGGAGAATGTACACCTAATGAATGCATATATTTACCAATATCATTTTAAATGTTCACTATTCATGTAAGAGAAATGAAAAATTATAGATGGTTCAGGGTCTTCTAGGCCAAGGTGATGGTTCAGGGTCTTCCAGGCCTTGGTAGGAAGTGGGAAGGAAGCCATTAAAGACTGAATCAGGGGAGTGACATTACCCAATCAATGCAAGCCACTCTGCTTGCTACGTGGAGAATGGACTCTAAAGGACAATCATGACAAAAGGTGTTACTGAGCAATCCAGGTGAGAGATGACTCCTTGGACTAAAGCAGCAGACGTGAAGACAGGAAGGAATATAAAGATTCAGGAGGCAGCGGTGAGAAGACTTGACATGGGAGAGGGTGAGAACGAAGCAACAAGGCTAATTCCTAGATTTCTGGGTGAATGGAAGAGGACTTAGTGAGACAGGGAAAACTGGGGGATAAATATGTCTGGGGGTGATCCAGGCCTATTTGGCATGTAAACCTTGAACTGCTTATTGAACATCCAAATGAAGACGTCATGAAGGCAGCAGTCTACGTGAGCTGCAGTTCGGGGACTGGTCAAGGCCAGCAATGTAAACTTTGGGGGACCTCTATGTAAGATCATCAGGGAACTCAGGCCAGACAGAGAGGAAAGAGGGGTCAGAGCCAGCTCTAGACATTCCAACAAGTTAAATACCAGGCAGAGAAACCAGCAGAAGAAAGTGTTTCAGAAAGGGAGTGAAAAATTGTGCTGAATGTTACTAGAAGGTCAAATAAGTTAAAAATCTAAGTAACCATTAGTCATTGGTTTTTTTAATCCTCACCCAAGGATATGTTTTTACTGATTTTAGAGAGAGGCGAAGGGGGAGAGAGAGAGAGAAACATCGGCTTGAGAGAAAAACATCATTCGGTTACCGCCTGTACGCACCCAACCAGGGATCAAAGCTGCCGCCTTTTGGTGTACAGGAAGGTGCTCCAACCAACGGAGCCACCCAGCCAGGGCTGAGTAAACATCAGCTGTGGATCCTGAAAGCCACCGGTAACCTTGGCATAAGCAGGGTCACTCTGATGTGTGTGGGTTGAGAAAGATGTGCCATGAAGAAGCGGAAACTATGGACAATTTTTTTTCAAGTTTCGCTGTGAAAGTGGACGTTAAGAGAGTAAAATAGAGGAAATGTGGATTCGAGGGAGGTTTTTCGAATGTGCTTATAGAGCAGAATTTTCGTATATATGATGCTGAATAAGCCATTGGAGAGCAATTGTGCAGAAGAGAAAGGGGTCTTGAGAAAGTGAAAAGCGGTGGAATCCAAAGAAATGTGGATGTTGGTTTTTAATAAGTAAAAAGATAAAAGTAAAGAAGCTAGCAAGTGTGGGTATAAATGAAGGTAGCTAATATTTTTGGAGAAGGTAAAATAAGGAAATTGCTAACAGCTTTTATTCTTCCAATGAAATAGGAGAGAAGGGTAGATGAGAGAAAACAAGGTAGATTGTAGGAGTGAGGGCAGAGGGAAGGCACTAGTAATTTTGAGGCTAGAAAAACAAACATACAACAAAATATAGAAGGATAGCTGGGCAGTTCAATTTGGGGCTGTAAACGGATAAAGTGAGAAAAACTAGCATAATGTGTGTACAGTATTATACAGGGTGGGGCAAAAGTAGGTTTACAGTTGTTTGTGTGGAAAATACAGTAATTACTAAATAATACAAGAGCCCAGCAGGTGTGGCTCAGTGGTTGAGTGTCGACCCATGGACCAAGAGGTCACCGGTTCGATACCCCGTCAGGGCACATGCCCAGGATGTGGGCTTGATCCCCAGTAGGAAGTGTGCAGGAGGCAGTCGATTGATGTTTCTCTCTCCCCCTCTCCTTTCCTCTCTATCTAAAAAAACCTCAAACATATTTTAAAAATAACTAAATAATACAAGAATAAACTCTGTTTCACATACTTACTACTATAAACCTACTTTTGCTTCACCCTGTATAATACGTTTAGAAATTAGAAAAGAATACTTTATATATAATATTTTCCAAATGCACATAAAACTTACAGAATAAAAGATTATGACATTTATGAAATGCATCTAATGGATAAAAAATAATTCTTTGTGACGAGCTAAAGTAAACTAAGGTAAATAGAAACATTTATCACTCGCTGATATTTTTTAAACATTCTGTACTGACCTTGATTCCCTTCAGGGAAGATATGTGCTTAAAAGACCTGTTGGAAAAAAAAGCATATAAATATTTTCAATAATGTATAAAATACTCAAAGGATAGTTTGAATATTACAACTAACCTTTCATTAGGGAACTGACATTTCATCATCACCATATTAAATGTTCACTATTCAACAAGTGAGAAAAACAGCTAATTTTATAATTAAACTTTTGATACAATGATAGAAGCTTTCTTAGTGGATCTGGTACATGAAAACTGTTTTGGCATGAAGTGTGAGATTTCCTTATCCTTTTTTTTTAGATCAAAGAAAAGCTACTTGGGCTAAACACCGGGCTTTCTATTATTGGTCTATTATTATTATTTCTATTATTAGCTGCAATGCTCTACTGAGGATTTCCAGTGTTAATAATTGATTAGTTGTCATCGACAGTCAGACACAGAGAGAACAGCATGTCTATGCTCGTCCAGCCTGTGGGCACCCGGAACCGTACACGCAGCAGGAAGAGTGCTGTTGGGGCTGGTCCCAGCCGACCACTCTGCCCCGCCAAACACTTTCTGGATGATTTCATTAAGAACTACTGTGGCCACTAAAAAGGCTTAGGGCTTCAGTTCATATTAGTTATTCAAAATTATTTAACCTTAGGGAACAGTTGTTTTTTGCTATTTTTAAATTCCAAATTCATTTAAGGAACTTAGCATTTTAAGATGTGACTGAAGGTGACACTGTCCTCTCCTCTCAGAAACCACCTCAAACAACAAGGCAACCAGAAACAAACATATAAACTCAATCTCCAACACTATGAGGAGACACCTGTAGCTCTGAACTACAGTATATGAAAAAGGGTGGTTAAGTGCATGGAAGAAAGGTGGTTAAATTAATACAGGAAGAGAGGATGCCACTAGCTGCATATCTCAAACAAAACTGCAGTCCACTGCTCTCTGAGAGATCAAATCAACCGCCCCTGGTCTGAAACAAAGAGTAGGGTGCTTTTGCTGGTGACAGGAGCCTCATTTATCACCATGAACATGAGAGGAGGTGAGAACTAAGGAAGAAACATATAGTCCTGCCATCTTTGCAGGAAGCAGTGTGTTGGGTGAAGTAGACTCTGAAATGTAGCAATTACTGATACCTTTCAGTGAGGAAGAAGTAAATGTTAAAAGAGCTCACAAATCAAACATTGCATCATTAGGAAAATTCCTGCTAGCCTGCACCTCTGCACTGGCCACATCTCATACAAACGGCCCTCAAACTGTGGGTGGGCACACAATGCAATATACAGATCATATATCATAGAAATCTACAACTCAAACCTACATAATCTTATTAAACAATGTCACCCCAATAAATTTAATAAATAAAATAAAAATTGCTGGTCTGGAAAGAACTAATTTTATTGGAATATAAATAATCATCAAGTGAAAGCCTCATACAATCTATACAAAAATACTATAATAAATAAGACAAGCCCTGGCCAGGTGGCTCAGTTGGTTGGAGCATCATTCTGTACACCAAAAGGTTTCGGGTTCAATTCCTGGTCAGGGCATGAACCCAGGTCGAAGTTTGATCCCTGGTCAGGGAGGGTACGGGAGGCAGCCAATCAGTGTTTCTCTCTCACATCAAAATTTCCCTCTCTCTCTCCCCTTTCCTCTCTCTGAAATTAAAAAAAAGAAAAAAAAAATCCTCAGGTGAGGATTAAAAAAAAGAGAAGGAAAAAGAAAAACTGTTCTTTGACAGAAGGTTCAATATCATAATGATCAATATTCCCTAAATTAATCTATAAATTAAATATTGTGTCAATGAAAACATTCATAAGAAGTTAAGGGGGTGGGGGGAGGTAGAAGAGGGTAATGTAGGGATAAACAGTAATGGAAGGACACTAGGAGACTTGACCTGGGGTAGTGAACATACAATACAAAATACAGATGATGTATAATAGAATTGTACACCTGAAAACTATACAATTTTATTAACCAATGTCACTCCATTAAATTCAATAAAAAAGAAAAAATATTAAAAATTATATTAAGAACTAGAAAAGTGATTTTCAAGTTCAAATAGTAAAATAAAAATAGCCAGGAGAATTTGAAAATGACAAAGTAATGAGGGAGAATAACCCATATAATAAAATATTATAAAACCACTATAATTAACAGAATCTGGTATACATGAATAAACAGATGAATCAACTGAACAGAATAGAGTCTAAAAATAGAACTAAATACATATAAAACTTCAGTATATAACAAAAATGAGGTATCAGTGGAAAAGTATAACACTCAAGTATAACATTCAATAGATGCTTTGGGGACAACTGAGAGACACTGGAAAATATAATGTTCGCTCTTTATCTCACTAATTAGAATAAAATAAATTTCAAATGAATCAAAGTTGTAAATATACTAAAAAGAAAAAAAAACAAATTTAAGAAGTGAACATTGAAGAATTTCACTATAATTCTGGAGGAAAGGCTTTTTCAGTATGACTCAAAATCCAAAAGCCATTTAAAGAATTCCTAAACTTGACTGCAAATAAAAATTTTTAAAAAGTTTAACCTTTTTCCATGATTAAAACAATTAAGAAAAGCAAATGAAAAATACTGAATTAAGAAAAGACTTGCAACACTTATCTCAGAAAAGAGCTCGGTTCTTTCATATAAAGAGCCCTCAGAAGTCAGTAAGAAAAACCAGTAGGAAACATAAAAAGCAGTTCACAGAAAAAGAACTATAAATATCTATTAAATATACATGAAATGATGTTCAACAAATAAGAAATTTTCAAATTAAAACTATAATGTGATACCATTAGAGTTACAAACTAATCAAAAGTTGACTATCGTGCTGTGTTGGTGAGGGGAACACCAACAACACTGTTGGTGGGCACGAGATTTGGTACAATCTTTATGGAGAGCAACTGACAGTGGATATTAAAGTAAAACATACACATACCCCTTCATGTAACAATCCTTTTCCAACCATACTCACTCACATGCTAAATCAATGAGATACAAATATAGTCAATGATGTCTTGTTTGTGGTAGCATAAGATTCAATCAATCTAAATGTCTTGCCCAGAGCCCTGGGAAAAAGTAAGATGCCACCATCCTGCATGGCCGCAACTCAGCAAAAGCTCTGAGCACCCTCTAAATCCCAAGTACCCCCACACAGTTCCAGTCCAGTCCGCCCTCCCTCTGCCACAGCCCAAGGTTCATCTGCTTCATGCTTGGACTGTCTGTGAGGGAAAAATCAGAGAAAGACATGTGGCGACTAAGTTATTGACAATGAGCCACTGGGTATCATATCTGCAATTCGGAAGTGACTTTCCAGCTGGAGCAAGGAGAAGAGCTGTGGAGTAAAGGAACTGGATTTACCCAAGGTTAGAGTGCAGTTCTTGCAGGCCCTGCAGTCTGTCCAGAAGGCCGTCCATAAACACTTCTGCGATGCCCTGCCTGTGTCCACCTCGGACCCTGTGCACCCTTTGCAGCCCAGGGACTCGGTATGGGTAAAGAAATTCACCATCCAGGGATGGACTCTGGCCTGGAAGGGACCATACACTGTCATCCAGCCTGCACCAATGGCTGTCAAGGTCAATGGCATCCCGGTCTGGCTACACCATTCCAGCTGAAGGTGGAAAAAGCAGAATGGACAGTGCAGGCCTCTCCAGACCCCTTAAAAATGAGAATCTTGCATTTATCGGGACTCTAATTTTTCTGGTTATGACTCTTCAGGGAAATCTTTGTAGATCTGGGCCCCAGTGGACCTGAGAACTTAAAAATGGAATATCGGGGGAGGTCTTAAGAAATGTCACCACAAAAAGGATAGAAAAACCTGTTTTCATTCTTGACCTATGTAACCTCATGAGAGGCATCATAGGCACAGATAGTATTACTGAAGGTTAATGTCATATAGAAGGGCCCCTACCCTGGGGTTGTGGGACACCTACGGGGGAATGGGAACTACAAGGGATAGGAATGTATATATGCCCAGGGAGCGATACAGTCACCACAAGTTACTTGAATGCAAATGAATACTTTTGTCAATCTTAGGGTTATGAAACCATATTTACTACTAAGGGCTATCTAAGAAGTAGAAAACAGCCCAAGTTAACTTTGGGGGATATCCAGGGGCAAGGGACTTTCATACTCCCACCTAAGTATAACCTCCAGCAATACAAAACAGACAAGGTTTAGATCTCCTTTTCCTCAAGCAGGGAGGACTCTGTGTAGCACTAGGTGAAACCTGCTGTTTCTATGCCAATAATTTGGGAATCATACAGGGACAGAGTTAATATCCTTAATGAAAAAAGGGTCAATGATTTGACTTGTACATAAAACCAGTGGGAATGTAATTACTCCATTCTGACCCTCAGTTACTGCACGTACACATCTTGGCAGTTTCTTTTTTGTAAACATAAGGGCCTTTAGAAACGCAAAGAAAACTATAAAGATAAGGGGTTAATGAAGGCCTTGGGAAACTCAGAGGAACCATGAGAAGAAAGAGATTAATAGTTGCCCTGACCTCTAACAAGCTCCTCTCTCTCGTTCTCTATATCAGCCCCCCTTCACGGTGCCAAAAGCGGCGCCAAGAGAATGTAGTTTTTTTTTTCTTCTGTAGTTTGTGCCTTTAAAAGAGGGCAACAAAGAAGGCTCGGGGCTGAGGATTTGGGGAAGCTGTACCACCCCAGCCTGCCAGTGTAATAAAGTACTTCTTTACGATTAATAAATAAATAAATAAATAAATAAATAAATAAATAAATAAAAATAAATGTCTCTTAACAGAATACAGAACAATGGTTGAATATTTTATGGTACAACTATTCAATGGAAAATTAAACAACCATGAAAAAGAATGACTCAAGAATATACGCACTGAATTTTCTCCAAGAACAGTGTGTACAGCACCTATCATTTTTTTATAAAAATAATTAGACTACAGCTAGCCAGTGTGGCTCAGTGGTGTGGCACCAAGAGGTTACTAGTTCTATTCCCGGTCAGGGAACATGCCCAGGTTGTGGGCCCAATCCCCAGTGGGGGGCATGCGGGAGGCAGCCAATCAATGTTCTCTCATCGATGTTTCTATCTCTCTCTCCCTCTCCCTTCCTCTCTCTCTAAAAATCAATAAAGAAAAATTATTTTTTAAAAAAATTAGACTATACACATACATTAAGCATATATAAATTATGTATGTGGTTTTATGTATAGCATAATTCTGGAAATATACAAAGAAAACAAAAAACATAAGTATATGTAAAAGTAGAACTGGGTGGCTGGAGGCCTAGTGTGTCAGGTGATTACATAATATACATTTTTTATATGTTTAAATATTAATTTAAAAATGGAGGAAAAAGGAGAAACATCTGCAACAAAAATAAATTAATTAGATTAAGTGGAAAAATAAAATTAAAATTTCAATTAGTATATAGTAACAACTTTGATTTTATTTGCATTTCTAATGTCATAAAGTTAGAAAATATAAAAGACATCATTAAATTCAATATTTGTATGTCAAAGTCATGCTGAACACCCACAAATATTTTTTAAAATATGCTTGAGACTTACAATTTTGCATCTTCTCTGTAATCATCTAGGCCCTCATCATATGATTTTGATCTTTCTGTCTTTGAGCTGGGCTGGGCATCTAGGCTGGGAGGTCCAACAGATTCTGGAATTAAAATCCAACATTTAGACATTTGCAAGTAGTTTGTAGACTCTTTAACCGGTGAAAAAAATCGCAGTGTGTCATAGTATTCTAAATAGAAAATGGAGAGTGAGAGAGAGCCGGTTTACATAAGCACTCATTGACACGTACCCTGGTCATGGGAGAGCTGACGTCGAATTAAAGGAGCTGAAGTTGTAAGGCTGGGAGGGACTGTTGCTATAGAGGGTGCTTGAGAGGTAGAGGCGGAGATGACAGCAGAAGCAGGGATATGCGCAATATCATGATCAATGCTAGGGCTAGTTGGTTCATCTATTAGATAAAATAAAAATTGAAATGTTGAATGACCTGGTTGTTACTAACAATAACAAAACAAATAATCAATTTTCATTAATAAAAGAAACAGATAAAGATTTTAACAATTAACTACTAAAGTATCAATAAATGACATATTCGGTCTGTTAAAGATAAACAGTTATTATTCCAGCAATTCCAAGAATATGGTACAAGAAATGAAATGAGTTGCTTCTTTTACTTCTACCAATCAATGAATACCTTCACTAACTGATAATAAAGATATCAAAGTTTATAGGTATTTAGATCTACTAAAGAAGAGTAATCACACACCACCCTAAAATTTGTTTGCAGATTTTAAATGCATTGCACATTATCATTTCAGGCAGCTAAGCAAGGTGACTGGCTGAGGCTTAACTTTCAAAATATCAATTCCTAAAACTGTACCTTTCCCCACCCTCATACTCAAGTGTATCTTCAATTTTTATAGAAAAATAAGCAAGTGCAGTATACAGCTGCCAGATAAGGTATGCATTATCAAGGCCAGTGCTATGGATGGAATTTGTGCCCCCCTCCATTTCACAGATTGAAACCTAACCCCTAATGTGATGGTATTTGGAGGTGGAGCCTTCAGGAGGTGATTGGGTGATCAGGCTCCACCCTCATGAAGGAGATGAATGACCTTATAAAAGAGACCCCAGAAAGCTCCCTTGCTCCTTCCACAAAAAGAGAACACGCCTATGAACCAGGAAGCAGGTCCTCAAGCGACTCCGAGTCTGCTGGTGCCCTGATCTTGGACTTCCCAGCCTCCAGATCTGTGACAAATAAATTCCTGTTGATTAAGCCACCCAGTCTGTGGTACTTTTGTTGTAAAAGCCCAAATGGACTAAGTCAGCCACTGCTAGTTCATTTGGTACGTTAGTGCGAATCAGAAAAAGGACCTATCCCCAGGGAGATGTAGGTCCTCACTCAGGAGAAATCTCCATTTTCTCCCTTGTACCCTTATAAAAATATAAATATTTTAGGTGTTATAAATTTTAAGCTTCTCAAAATCCTGTTACTATCTATCATGGGCAGAAACGTATATGTGAATACATATACATGCATAATAACAATAACTTAATATAGCGTTTACTAGGTACAGCACTATTCTAAATACTTTACATATATTACTTTATTTAATTCTTATGACATTCCTAAGTATTATTTTATAGATTGTTCTATAAAAGCAAGCACTATTTTAAAAAGCCAAGATAGATAACTTGTATAAAGTTACCAAGCCATAGGGTTGGAATTTGAAACCAGACAGTCTGATACCAGAGTTCCTGCTCTAGAAATATAAATTATATTTGTTTTCCAAATTGGTGAACAATAGTTCTGGTCAAAATTCTTACTCTTGTAAAAAGTTCAGTAGTTTAAATTCTAATATTTTAAGCCAAGAGAATGTAATAGGATGTAAGAACTATAATTCTTAATATTAAATGCTCCAACCCTTATACAATCATAATAAAACCCTTTAAAGAATATAATATGATGAAACAAGGGTTTTGATTCCTTGATTTAAAATGTCAAATATTTTAATTTTAATCAAATCCTAAGAATGCTCTATCATCTTAGTGATCAGCATTATAATAAAGACAATAATGTTACAAACTTATAACATTTCAATTTTATGGCTAAAATCAGTAAATTCAGACTATCATAAGTTTGTTTTCTGTTTTTACAATTTTCTTTAAAAGCAGCTCTTTACAACCTAACAATAGGAAACATTTTGAACATTTCTCTATGAATCAATTTTACTGAGACCAAGACAGTGAGAATGCAATCATTCTTTTTCCAAAAGCAAGGAGATAACTGAGGTTTTTAAAATAATTCATTAAGGACAAAAATTTAATCTTACTAAAGGTTGAGTATTCTTTAACTGCCCTTAGTATTTAAATCACTACAATTAACAAAGTTCTTTTTTTTTTTTTTCTTCAAATAATACATATGTATAAAGTAAGTTTGGTCTTTAGAACCTGCTGGTCCACAATTCTGATATGGATTCATGAGTACCGATATGAATGGGAAAATACTGTATTCTTTAGGAATTATCTGGCTTATGTAGTATTAATTGTTTGAACAGATTTCTGTAGTAAAAACATTCACTGAAGTGGTTCAGATGATATCTATTGCATAAATCCATATAGAGAAAATATTTAGAAAGGCATTTTTAAAAACCGAGATGATGCTCCTATAAAACAAAGCAGAGCAACCATCCCTCTGGGGATATGTAATTATCACGTGTCAAAGAATGTCTACAAGATGATACTGTGGGAAAATCTTTCAAGAGAATCGATTGAACACGTTGTAACATAATTTAAAACATTTTGGGATTTATTTATGTAAAAGCAAATATCATGGAGTAAAATTCAAATGGTGCATGGATTAAGCATTGGACAAAATTTCAAAAGCAACTTTTTAAGACTCTGGACTTGCATGGAGGTATGCACTCAAAATCTTTTGACTTACTACATTTTGGAGGACACTTTTGAAACACAATGGATATAACATAATCTCTGCTTTAAGTATAGAGTGCAAAGTGATCTGGAAGCATAGACATGCACCTGTTCTAGTGAGTAAGAGTTCATGGAGGAGGTGTAGGCGGGAAGACTAGAACACTGCCTTACACGCTCAGTACTGTTTGCATTCTTGGTAATATATTTACTACTATGTCACAGAGAGAAAAGAAATACCTAAATGTACTTTAAAATACACAAAATTATATTGCCTTATATTTATGGATTATGCTAATAAATCCAATCTTTAGCCCTTTAAAATTATGAACACCTTTCTATTGTTTTAATTATTACCAATGTATGGATTATGTAAAAACAAGAATAATTCAGGCTCATGTCATTTTCCATTGTAAGAATATAGACCGTTAGTTGACCAAAGGGAAAAAAAAATTTTATTTTCATATACAAATATATTCAGAACCAGAGTGTTGTCAGATTTTCTTTTTTTTTTTTCTGTCATATTTTTAACAAATTTCTAAATTTTTAATAAACTTAAATATCCTGTCAGTTGAAAGTAGCTGATTATCTTTCTCCTAGGATGTCACATGCTACATAAAGATATCAAATAATGCATGCAAAACACATATTATGATCTATTAGGGCTGTACTTGTTATTATCAAGTGGGATAATCATTCATGATAAACTGAATTACATAATCAAAGAATTAACTTAAGAAATGTGAGGCCTTAATTTACTTTGTTCACTTAAATAAACAAATTTTTTAAAGGTAGAGGAGGATGTCAGAGTTGTTTTATACTAAAATTTAAAGTGATCACTATTTCTTAACCTCTAGGAAAAATTAATTTTGTCCAAAATTTTTGGAAAACAGTTTTCCAAAGGTAGAAGAATAACTAATTCTCACAGATAGTATATATTTCCACTATTCAATCTGGATTTTTCCAAATGGAAACCACTATAAGTTATTCTATTTAAATTGATTATTCATATCTGAATAAGAAACTTCTACTACTGTTATTTCTTATCAAGTGATATTCTAGAACATCTAAAAGATTTCACAAATCAAGAAAAATGTAGACCTATATAAAATCAAGGAACCATATTGTGAAACTTTATGTATAACTGTTAAGAATTGTTTTTTCAAGCAAAAAAGCATTAAAAAAAAAAAAAGAATGGAAGCCCTACTATATATTGAGAGCTCTTATAGTAAGAACCACTAAAATCACAACAGAAAAAGAGAAAGCACATGAAAAGACAATTCATGGAAGAAATACAAAAGCTTAATAAAAATGTGAGAAAAAACTTGTAAAAATCTGACCACTGATGAAATAGCCAAATAAAAGTAAAATAATGATAACATTGCTGTTTTTCATCTAATAAACTGGCAAATATTTTCACTTCATATTCTTATTCTGATAGTTCCTCTTCATATTCTGCAAGATGACCACAGAGAATGTATGTTGTTTAGCTGCCTATCTAACTCTGTCTTGGAGGTTCAGTGGAGTTCCCTTGAGCAGCTCACCTTCCTGTGGGTGGGCATATGATCTAGGCCTAACCCATCACAGGGCCCTATCCCTCTGAGGCCATAGTGACTGGCCAAGGGGTGAGAACATGATCCAGTCAGGACTAATTATAGCATCTTCACCTCAGATTTGAATATGGACACTGAGAAAATTACAGTCTTTCTCAGAAAATAAGAACTGGAAAAATTCATAAACTGTGAGTTGCCAGTGGCCATCATTTTCACCATGCGGAGAAAAAGTACTTGAGAATAAAGAAATCAAAACTGAGGGGGGGAAAAAGACACAATCTTGATGTCAAATTACTTGAGTACCCAGATCCAGGTCTACCCCAGAACTTCTTCATTGTGAGCAGACATTCCTTTTAACTTTGAGCTAATTTGAAATAAGTTTCTATCATCTGTAACCAAGAGAATTCTGACCAATACAGAAGCAGAATACCATGTGCACAGACAAGCATCGTAACACCCAATGTCCAATGCTGCGGGTCAGAGCAGAGAGCAAACTATGCCCTTTCTAAACTGAGCTGGGTTAGGAGGAATTGTTCTCACAGGTCACATAATTACTCAAAAAGAACACATCATCAATGTAGTTTGTACTTGATAATTATAGTTGAGAGTAATTTTATGCAATTCAGTAAAATTACCAGAGTTTTTGGCATAAACTGTGGCAGAATAATTGGTTCCTGGACATGATTTTGCTTTTGTTTTCACCTCTGCGCGAAAGAGGTGATCCTATCACTCACCAAATTACCGCATCTATTTAAGGACTGTTAACACTGTAATATCCAATGATGGTATAAACTATACATCGCATCGAGAGGAGTCAACTTGTTTAAGTTGGAAAAAATGGTAACTAATATCAAAGTAATTACATATTCCCAAAACAGCAAGAAAAAAATATATATATATATATATGTATTTTTTCTAATCAAAAATATGGATTGAATAAACTGTTCTTTTCCAAGTCCTACGAGAAGGGACGTTCACTGCAAATGACCTAAAAAGTCCATCTGTATCTCAAGCAAAACATGTTTAAAAAATCTGAGATGTTTTTCCTTGGCAATATAGAAAAGGAGAATAAATACTACTAATGGATTTTTTTTCTTAAAAAGAAATTCAACTTACAACTATCCTTTCTTTTTATTTGTGTTCTGACGTGTGTGTGTGTGTGTGTGTGTGTGTGTGTGTGTGTGTGTGTATCTTCCGTTTAAATTAAGGGAGATGAGAACAGCAGTTCTATAAGGTGGAATTCTTTTCAATAGGCAAACATAAGCTCTTTCTTTACAAATGACAAGTTACTAATCTTTGGCAATACTGCAGGTTTTTTCAATCTAATTTAAATTTAAACCCAGTGAAATAAAGTTATCCTGAAAAATGAACTCCCTCGGCAAATTTTACTTAACCCCATTAACACCAATTAGTAAACATCAGGAAAGAAAAGTTTTGGGGCTGCCCTGACCAGGTGTCTCAGTTGACTGGAGCATTGTCCTGTACACCAAAAAAGGTTTCAGGTTCAATTCCCAGTCAGGGCGCCTATGGGAGGCAACCGATTGATGTCTGTCTGTTTCTCTCTCACATCAATAAACATATCCTCAGTTGAGGATACAAAAAGTTTTGGGGCTGATAAAAATGACATGCTCAAGAAACTCCACTAAAAAGGCATGGTTAGAATGAAGGTTTAAAAAATAAGCCACTAATATATTACCATGTACTTCTAATTTTTGAACAAGTGACAGACCTCTGCAGACTCACTGAAACTTTCACACTAAGTATAGAGCTCGTGAAGCAACAAGTCCTGTCAACTTTTACATAAACTGGTAAGGGGTGCCATCACCTAGTTCAAATATCCCCATTTTTATAATAATAATTCAACTCATCATCATAATTGGAATTCAGGTTTTTAATTAAGACCTAGCATCTTTAATAGTCAGCTCAATAAATACACATTAAAATTAACATTTGGCTTTTTGAAAGCCATTTTGGGATTTGGTTATCTTAAGCAAAAAATTCAGTGCTGTAACTTTCTACTAGATAGCTACTTTTTTAAAAGGGTAGGAAGGAGGGAGGATTTTGAATACTTTATGCATACTTACTATGACCTTATGGCAATTGGTAGTGAAGTAAAGGGAGAGGGGTTGTAAGAGGAACTGCCGTTACAGTAGGAATTTGAAAAGCAGGCAATGAAATAAGAGCGAAAGCGGGAATGTGTGCAATGCCAGGGTCAACACTGGGTCTAGCAGGTCATCCACAAGGTAGGATGCGCCACAGTAACACAGCCAAGCGCTCTAAGTTTTAAAAGGTCAAGTGGAAGTATTGCTTTTAGATTTGTCACAGACGATGAGTTACAATTACTCTGCTGAATTTCTGCAGACATAGGTCAGAGAAGGTAACTTAAGATTTCATGGGTTTGTGTGTATGTGAGGGGGCATGTGTGTATGAAAAATGACCCAGCTTGCCAGCTGATAAATGCTGCAAGTATTCATTTCAAGAAACCCAACATTTACTTAAAAAGAATTCAATGTACCAATTTCAGCAATCAATCTGTACAATGATTAATTTTCACACATAAAATAAGAAAGCTACTGGGAATGGGGAAGGCTGAGCAGGAAATCAAGAGGTTTAGATTCTGTCTTGTTTGACTTTGTGAAGCCACTTAATTTTTCTGGGTGTTAAATTCATTACCTCTAAAATAAAGAAATTGGACTAGGATTATCAGAAGGGTCAAGTCTAGTTCAAGAGGCTGGCAATAATAAATCTACTAAAGGGGTAAAATTATCTGTTTATTTTATGTAACAATATAAAATCCTTCTAGGTTTTCTAAACAAGGGATTTGTTAAGGGGCTTTCGAGGTTTGGATCTATTTTAAAAACAGACAGATGGAGCTAAGAGTGTAGTTACTATTGGATCTATTTTCAACATTAAAGAAATAGCTGAAAATCTACTTTAGGGAAATAATTCCATATTATTTATAAATGTGAAGTTTAAAAAACATTTTCTCCCTGAATAAATAAGCATAGTATTCTATAAAGTATGCTATAGATAAATTTGAAATATTTTAGGATAAAAGCTAATGCTACTATCAAAAGGAAGATAAGCCTGGCTGGTGTGGCTCAGTGGTTGAGCACTGACCAAGGCACCAAGAGGTCGCCAGTTCGATTCCCGGTCAGAGCACATGCCCAAATTGTGGGCCAAATCCCCAGTGGGAGCCATGCAGGAAGCATCTAATCATTGTTCTCTCTCATCGATGTTTCTATCTCTCTCTCCCTCTACCTTCCTCTCTCTAAAATCAATAAAGAAAAAATAAACAAAAAAGGAAGATAAATGAGCATCTAAAATCATTTTGTGGTGAACAGTTAATAATTTTGGGACAAATAAACTTATTTAGTGAAAAGATGCCAATGGAAGCTTAGAAAATCTGAGCTAAGAATGGTGACTATTCAATTCAAAATTATTTTTTTAGGCTAAGATTTAAAAGAGTAAAAAAAGGCAGAATTTAAATTTAACACAGTTTTAGGGCATCATTAAATAATACGCGATCTGGAACCAGTAGGTTACCAACTCTCTCAGGTACCTACCCACTGAGAGACTTCAGGTGAAATACTCAACTTTCCCTATCCATAAAGTGGGTTATTTATTCCTGAACTATATTCCCTTCCAGGTTATCATAAGGATTGGTACATGAAATACTTAGTAGGTTATAATGTTTTTTTTATTATTATTATTATATTAAAAATTGCCTCACATCATCACTCAAATAATAAAGGCAAAAATCTCTAACAAGTAGTATGGTGTCAGATGGGTACTAGAATTATTGGGTTGATAACTTAGTAAGTTATATGTCTAATCACTGGGTTGTACACCTGAAACTAATATAATGTATGTCAACTCTAATTTAAAAATTATTTAAAGTAAAAAAAAAACTAGACAAAAAAAAAAAGAACCAATGGAGTCACAATTTTGGGAAAAGCTGATACATGAAAAGATTATAAGATGATAGAGTACAATTTTACTCTTTATAGATTTATTTTGCAAAAAGATTCAGCACGTGTTTAGTATAAAAGAGGGTCAGGGGTGCTCACTGCATACTCCTACAATATCACTGTGGGCATTCAAGACTAGAGCTCCCAAACAGAGAAGTTTCTTTTGGGCAAATTTCAGGTAGCTAAGCTCACGTGAATAGACACTGTCACTTACAAGCTTTAAGACTTCTAAATTGGTTTAAAATGGCAATGCCAATAGACTACACCAATCTAATTCCATTTCAGTTAGGCTAACACAAGCACATATTGGCCAACTTTGGGGTGAGAAGAGCAAAGAATATTAGAAATATGGCAAAAAGAGAGAGAGAGGGGAAATAAATTTGAGATGAAATCTGGGTATAACTAAAACAGCTATATTTCCTTCACATGAATAGTTAAGCATCGTATAAATTAATGTACAAAGTCAAGTTTGCAGAATACATCTTAATACTTGCTATTAAATGTTAAATTACTTATGAACTCATTATTTCCTTTTGTTTTGTGTTTACTTGCAAAAGAAGCTGAAATTTACTTTTAGACTTACTATGAAGCTTTAAAAACTATATGTGTGAGTGAGTGGGGGTAAACAAAATACTGTAACTGATATTCCTATTTAAAAACAAATAAAATGGTTTATTTTCTAAATTTTTCTAAATCTTATGACATAGGAAAATATTAGATGTTAAATGTGTAAAAACGCTGGAAAATTTCTTTCTGTAGATATAGCATTAGCTCTTATTATAGATAAGAAAATAAATGAATTAGCTCCATTATCTGATATTTTGGGAATAAAGCCAAGGCACTTAATCATTATTTTTTGCATTAGTGTATGATGTTTTCAAATAACAAAAATAATTATTAAAATCACAGAATATACCCTGGCCAGTTTGGCTCAGCAATTAGAGCATCGGCCTGTGGACCAATTCCTGCGGGTTCGATTTCCGGTCAAGGACACATACCTGGGTTGCAGGTTTGATATCAGGTCCCAGTCCGGGTCATTCGGGAGGCAACCAGTTAATGTGTCTCTCTCACATTAATGTTTCTCTCTCTCTCTCCCTCTCGCTCCCTCCCTCCCACTCTATCTAAAAATCGATGGAAAAATATCCTTGGGTGACAACACACACACACACACACACACACCACAGAATATGATATTCTGGAGTGTGATAATACAAAAGCAAACCTTAATTTCTTTTTTCCTTTGAATTTAAATATTCCATATAATAGTGTAGAATATAGACCAACATAACCCAAAGTATGTTTTAGGTATATTACAGTGAGATACTCTAAATAAAAGGATTCATGGTCAAATACTTCTGAGAAAAGTTGTACTACAACCTACCAAGAAAATTCACAATATATGCTACATTAATGATTGTGAGAGTCTTATGGTAAACATGAACAAAATTTGTTTAACTATTTAAACCCAGCACTTCTCAATTTATTTGATCACCGGTCATTTTTCTCCCCTTTAACTAAATGGAATTGTGTTCCTGGAAAACACTTTGGGAAACTGCAAATAGTCTCTTATTCCATTTCAATGCTGGCATCTATCCCACTAAAATATGCATATTTTAAAATCACTGGATTGGAAAGAGAAACACCTATGGGTCAGATAAAACTTTAAAGCTCAATAATAAAAGTATTTCAATACTTAATTTCTGAACTTACATTTAATGAAATGCTGGAAGTTCTTTCATTGATTGGTTATTTATCTACTTAACACGGTCACTAGGGCAGACTAATATAGGGGTAGGCAAAAGTAAGTTCACAGTTATGAATACATGAAACACAGAGTTTATTCTTGTATTATTATTTATTTATTAATTATTGGATCACTTATTATTATTATAAACCTACTTTTGCCCACTCCTGTATTTTTTTGGACTTCAAGGTTACAGTAAAAGATTTTTAGTTAATCAAAGAGAAGATTTTCACAGTAAAAAGGCAAGTATGTTATGCAAAAGAAATATACTTTTTTTTTTTTTAAATCCTCACCCAAGGATATTTTTCCATTTATCTTCAGATAGACTGGGAGGGAGAAAGGGATGGAGAGAGAGGGGGAGAGAGAGAGAGAGAGAGAGAGAGAGAGAGAGAGAGAGAGAGAGAGAGAGAGAGAGAGAGAGAGAGACATCGATGTGAGAGAGATACATCGACTGGTTGCCTCTCACACAATCCCAACCAGGGCCGGGACTGAACTGCAACCGAGGTACATGCCCTTGACCAGAATCAAATCTGAGACTCTGGTCTGTAGCCCGGTGCTCTAACCGCTGAGCCAAACCAGCCAGGGCAGAAATATATTTTTTATATGCTCTAAAAATTGATAAATTCTAAAACTAAATTCTTTTCCACACCTTTATTTCAAACAGCATTCCATTTTTATAAAAGCCATGAAAAGGCTATAAAAATCTAGGAGGCATTTGTGTTGTGTAACCTCAGGGCCTAGAAATTCTTGAGAATGCTTATATCCATGGGCTACATTCACAGAGACATAGTGTAATAAATTCTGTCCCTACTTCAGTTCTTTATTCTACCCTATTCCACTGGTGCTGTAAACTGATATACCACAGTAATCACAGGCTATCTATTACATTTCTAGCAGGCACACAGGAAATAAATGGACTACATAAATATTTCTGTGCTGGGTGACTTAAAAGTCATGACTCATTAAACAAAAGATATTCACTAGGAACTACGAAGGAGACTCTAATAAGTACCCAAAGTAGAATCTGATCTAATCTAATCAGTGAGCATTTTCACTTTTAATAAAGAAAATAATTTATTTTAATAATTTTTCTAAATCTATATGTACAGAGAACTATACAGATTTTTATTTTATATTTTAGCCAAAGTTCTCTCTTTAATAACATAATTGGCTTTTTCATTTATTCCTGCACTTAGTAGTAAGTAGGAAGAAATATTAACATCTATAACTAGTACCTTTTTTGTTACTCTAATATAATCTGATTAATTATTCTTATTAAGTAGGAAGAAATTATGATGCCAGTATTCTGATAAGATCTCACAGGCCTATGAAATACAGCCACAAGTTATAGGGTTTATTATGTTTTAAAAAATCATAAAACAATCATCAGACCTCAGTTACTGTCTATGAAATATCTAGATGATGTATAAGATTCGACCTACAGTAAAGTTCTATTCTCAAGCTTGGCCTTAAGGGTACATATATGTATATGAGTACAAGTTAGGCTGAGATTCCCCACAATATGTACAACTTGAATATATCCTACTGATAAAAAATAAGTTATGTAGAACTTTTTAAAAGCTGATTCTGATAGTATCACCTGAGAGTTTAATAGTTCAACAGCTTTAAAAAGTTTCTCTAGAAAAGAAAAACAAATATTACTCAAAGAGAAGCACAATATATCGTCAAATTGTGGAGAACTCTATGAACTTTATGGGGTAAGGGAGTAACAGTATGGACCTCGGCCTCAAAGCAAGGCCCTTACCTCACACAACTCCAGGGGGCGCTCTTCACAATGCATTCTATATAAATGGTGCTCTGTGATGTGGGTGAATCAGGGAAGCCTCCAATCCCTGTCTCTACCACTTATTGTGTGACTTTAGGGAAGTTATTTAAGGACAGAGAGCTGAACAAAAGATCTAAAATCCTGGCTCTCCTATAGCTTGTTTTAGCTCAGCAAAGAAACATGTAACAAACAAAAAATATAAGACGTGTCAAGTGAAAACAAGTGTTGTAAAGATAAGTAACATTAAGAGGACAGAGAATTGCCAGGTTCTGTGTATGTGTGTGGGGTGCCTATTTTAGGTAGGCTGGCCAGGAATGGCTGCTTTGTAAGGTAATATGTGAACAGAGACCCATGCAGTGAGAGAGGAGAGTCTGGGAGTATCCCCCAGGAACTGGCAGTGCTAGGCCCCTGAAGCAGGACATGCTTGGCATGCCCCAGGACCGCAAGGCTGGCGTGGCTGAAGATGGGGTGCGCACACACCTAGACAGGCAGTGGGGTCAGAGGCAGAGTCATGTTGGGGGGCAGATCATGGAATGCCTTGCAGGCCACTGCAGGATTTGAGATTCTATTTAGGGTAACACAGGAAGTAAACAGAGGGCTCTGGTCAGAGGAGTGACATGAGTGGATCTACATTTGGAAACATTACAGTGGCTGCTCTGTGAAGAACATACCAGGGGTGTGTGGGAGCTGACTGAGGACATGTGAAAGGTGTTCTAGATTGGGGCACATGCTTCTAAGTTAGGTAATTTTCCCAAATCTATTCCAGGAGTTATTCTAAGATAGTAATTTGACAATGAAGAGGTGTCTTCTTTTAGCTCAAGTAAATTTACAAACAAGCTTTAGAAAGTAAATAGCACTGTTCACATGAAAGATTGATTACTAATTATCAAAACTGTTCTGCCTGGCTTTTGATTCAGATAAATCATCAAGTAGGTACAAATTGGTTCGCTGAGTCCTTTGGCCCCAGAAAGTAGGAATTTGTTTCATTTAAACAAAAATTAAGAATAGGGACTGACCATGTAAAGTCTAAAAAAATAAAAATAAAAGGAGGGTAAATGCTCCTGGCTCTGGTTTTAAGCACAACTTAGGAAATTCAGAACAAATATTTTAAAACCAGTGTAAACTTTCTGTGCCTGTCAAACTAGAAATAATACTTTGCTAAAAAGATGTGTTCCATGTTGGACATACAGCCCATGACTACAAATGCTCACCTATGAACGGGATGGAAGCCAAGGAGTCAGCAGGTGGACTGGTGCTGGAGGCCTTCCTTTCCTCGATCCTTTTTATATGGACCTCTCGGCGAGCGTCGTTAGGCAGCCAGCAGGTCGTGTCAGACCCGGCCTCCTGGTCATTGACTGCCAAGATGTAAGACTGATGCCTTAAAGGCTGCGGTGTTTGGCGACCAGAGGGAGGCTTTTCTCTTAGGATGACCGTTTCTTTATTATCTAAAGTATCTGATGGCTGAATTTCAGCCACTTGTAAATTTAAATCTTGGTTCCTTTGAGTGACAGGTAATTCCACTTCTGAAGTGCCAGAGTTCTCATTCACCTGAGGGGCAGGCTTAACAGAAGCTCCAGACAGACAAGGGGTTTTCCCAGTCTCCACCTGGTGATCGGGGGCACTTTCAGTTCTTAACCGCGTCTGCTGATTCAACAGACTGTTTTGATGCAAGTGATTTACTGGTCTTTGGTCTTTGATAGAAACAAATGAGTTCTGGCTAAATGATGGTTTTGTGACATGCACCGAAGGTGCTTTCAGAGAATTACTTCTGACTTTCACAAGAGGTGACCTGTCCTGTGAAATACCTTGAGGCAGTGACATTCCACAAGTAGTTTGGAAACTTCTGTTTGACTGCAGTGTTTTTAGATCTGGTGGAGTTTTTATGAACGGAGACGCAGATCCCACTGTTCTGCCACTCATCCGCCTATTATCAGAATTAACACTCGGAGCCACAGTAAAACTGGAACCTCGAAAAGATTTATGGACTTCTTGCTGTCTAGGTCTTTCATAAATACCTCGTCTATCATCCTGCTCAGTAAATCCACTCCACTTGTAAGTCTGTTTTCGGTCTCCATTTGAATCTGGCACTTGACTTTCAGAAGTGACATTTTCTGAGGTTTCACCCTGTCCTTCGATATAATCCCATGAACGAGTTCTATGATTGCTGAAACTAACAGGTGGGGCTGTCAGCGCCCCCTGCGATGCGCTGCGTGGACAAAACTTCATTAACACGGAGTCCTCCAGTCTCTCCTGGGACACGCTGCGCTGTCGGATCTGAACGGACTGGGGCACTCGGTCATGAGAGGTGCTGCGGCGTCGTACCTGCAAAGCCGTGCGGTTCGGTACCACCTGGTTATAATCTGTTGTGCTCTGAGATGCTGCCCTTAGACTATCTAATCTTTCTTGAATTGTCCGACAACCCATGTGCAATCGCCTGTTATCAATATATTCTTTGTAAGTTTTATAGTTTTTCCAGTCTATGTGCTGATGGGAATTTGGAGAATAATGGTTAACAGATATGGAAGGAGAATCCATAGCTTGAGATCTATTGCTTGAGATTCCTTCTGAATGGCCACTGTAATTGCCAGATTTGAGTAAAATTCCAGAAGATTCCAGCGATCTGGAGCCTGGAGCCTGATGAATTAGATGGGCTGTGGGAACGGATGACAATGGTGACGTGGTTCTGGACACGGTTTTCAGAGAGGGCTGCTCATTGATGCCGTACCTCACTTCCTCAGTTCTGTGTGAAGGAACCGTATGGTTGTTTCTATTAGTTAACAAATCTACAACCTTCTCAGAAGGTACAATGACGGTCCTCACACTCTCATTGCAAACACACACTGCTGTGTTCGATTTCGCAACGTCTGTTGGTGATGGAGGCACTTGGATTTCCATTCTGTAGGCCCTGCCAGGTTGGGTCAGTACTGTTGCACCGGTCTGCTGTTTGCTGGACGATGAGTCCGGAGGAGATACTTCAGCTGGAGCTGCCATGGCTGAAGTGGCAGGCGGCAGCCAGGGATAGCAAATGGGTGGAGGTTCAGGGATATTGCGGGCATTGCCACTGTAGGCTTCATTGCCTTTCAGGTAGGCATCTTGAGAATACGCCTACATGTAAGCAAGAGAAAAGTGTCACTAAAAATTCATTAGAAGAACAATAATTCCCACTCTGACAATGCACCACTTTATTTTACTGTGCCCTGCCTTGTTCCTGAATGACACGCACCAGAGCATGCATGCAAACACAACATGAGAGTGCGCCACACATTTCGGAAAAGGCTAGTCTCTCAGAAATCAAATAAATTGTAGAATGTGCAACAAATAAGAATTACAATTGCCTATTTTCTCAAAGGATCAGAGAAATACACCAAAAAATTTCCCCCACCAATCAGATATAGCCAGACCGCTTCCAAAATTTTCCCCATTCAAGTTTTATGATTTTTCAGCAGTCGACAGGTTGAATGGCTGCCTAATAAATCTCAGCAAAAGAAGATTTTGATCTTTTGCCAGAATAGAGGTGAAAATATTAAAAGTCTTTACCAAACCCATTTCTATTTTAAGCACTACTGCTATCATAAATTAGGTAGCTTGGTTAATGATTACTGAATCCCAAAAAATAATTTTGATAAATCAGGTCTTTCAAAAGCCATGCTAAAGATTTTAATGTTTAAAATAAGAATAGGCATGTTTAAGAAAGTAAGCACATATATTAAAGGCACAAAAATGTGAAAAAAAAGGCAATTCACCTTTCTGTATATAATTCTTATTTTTTATTTTAAGCTAATGCAAAATTATACTGTACAAATTTATTTGGTCTCTTTTACTTGTTATAAGGAGATGTTTCTCTATTACTAACAGGCAGGCATGCAGCTCAAATTATTTTTTATCAACTATTTGTAAAATTACCTAGAAATATTTTTTAAAACTTAAGAAGAACTGAAATTAAACACAGAGTCTAGAAAACAGAGCTAACAGATGCAACTCTGGACTGTTTATCATCTCAGACAGTTAGGTGTGGTATCATATTACATATCCTCCCCTAATCAAAACAAGCTGAATTCAAGACTATCATCATATCCTGTCTTTGCATTAGATAGCTTGCAAAGCTCAAGCGCAGCCACAAACATAACATCACAGCAAAGTACTAAGGAAAGAGAGAGGGTGAGATACTTAAAAAATACAAATGCAGATAAATATCATGTTTTAATACCAGTTATGCACAGGATACAAAAACAAACAAACAATAAAAAAATAAAGAAAACCATTACCACAAACACATTCTGCAAATTAGTAAGATTAACACTATGGAAGGATTTCTCTAAGCAAACTTACAGTTTTAATCAATTGGCTTATTACAAATCTCTACCAAACATGACTTAAAAAGCAAGGAAATGGCTTCTGTGCATTTCTTACCAGAGCAGTGACATCCTTTGTAAATTGTAGCTAGCAGAAAATAGGAAAACATAGTAGAAGCTGCTTACTGATATAAAGACAGAATCATGTTGTCATATTGATGCTGGAAACAGCAAGCTAAAAATACATCTATACTGATTTCTCTGGAAGGTACCAAGAGAGGTAAAGGGCAGTGAAGCATAAAGAATAACTTCAGTATTCTTCTGAGCATCTTTTTCTCAGGCTTTTATCTGGTGCTCATTTGATTTGTCCACCATTCTTGAAAGCAAAATACATCTGGTGACATGCGTTCCTAACCGATATTTTCTTCGATAGGCACTGCTGTCTGACAGTGTGCTACAAAGCTTCCCTTCCACAAGAGCAACATTGATGTCTCTCATTTCCCCTGAGCTTCTTCCATCTCTGCTTCCAGATGACGAAACCAATGCTCTATTATGCATTTAAAATAGTACAACCTCCTCCTTCCCCTGTAAATCAGAGCATAACCACAAGCAGTCAGCTGACTGCAGCTGCCTTTACACTATTATTTGGAAAAAAGGAATGACTTTTAATAAACAGGTTTCACTAAAAAATTAAGATCTTTCAACACTGCACCTTCTGCCCTGTTTTATTATGGAAATAACGACTGAATAGACAAAAGATATTACTTCCAGAGTAATCCATTTTTATAATGAATATTCTAAAACATAAACTTGATTGCAGTGAGAAATTAAGTAGATAAAAGAAAACATGCATGCCCTAATAGTTTTAATGCATGAACACACAGTCAATCAAAATATACCTTTTGGATGTGTGCACCGACATAACAACAAACCTATCTTTGTAATGCTGACTATATTCACACCAATAATTTTCCATGACAGGAAAACTGTGTCTGGATGGGTGAACTCTCTGATACAGTATTTCCCACAGTGTTTTTGTGCAATTTTGTTAGGTAACACCTGAAAGGGGGTGGTGGGGAGTGTTCTCTGTGGTCAGTGATACAGGGAAAGGTGGGTTGGTAAGTTTTTGGACTTCTCAAAACCTCTACTACATTAACGTACAATGTAAAACTCAAAAGAGAAATTACAAACTTCTTTGGCCATGGAACCCATTTTTTTCTAGGGGTTTTACATGATTAGAATTTCTGTTAGAAAATGCTGTGCTAGAACTAACCATTTAAAGATACCTCCTTTATTCAAATTCGGGGGAGGAATCTTTTAATAATAGCAGTGGATGACTGGAACTACCAAATATTTGAAAATTTATTTGACATACTTCAGACATTGCCAAGATTCCTATATAGCAACCTTAAATACGAACAGTCTATGTTCATGAGTCCCCATCTCTATGTAAAGTTAAATGCATACAAATGGATCATGAATTAACAGTGGACTGAGTAAACAGAATGTCTTACACATACAGACCTACTATCTAGTGTGAGCAGACATAGTTGCAATTATAATTCATTCAAGAGCATTACTGAATTTCCTCACATGTTCTCTCAGTTCATAAACACTAAAACCCTTGTTGACCACCTATATTTCTATCTATCTAAAAGTTCCTCATTCTCATAAAGTTTGGGAGCCAATGCCATTCAATTAATATCCCTGGGGAAATTAACAGTGCCCTACAGCCACTATTGATTAGTACGTGCTCCAGGTGGGTCATGGACATACCTGGGATAATTCTGGAACTTCTATGGCTATTTTGAGAGGTATGGTACTGACACAAACTGGTTTCAAATAAATTTAGGGAAGCAAATTAGGAATAGACAACATGCATTTTAAGGAATCTCCTTCTCCCATGATGCCTCCAAGTGCTCCAGCAGAAAGCAAACACCTACTAAGGAATGCGTTAGACTCCTTCAGGGAAGAAAGTGTTCATCAGGGCTGGGGCAAACAATGGGTGGATCATTTGGAATGAATTACAATGTGCAACTCTTTGAGGTGAACATGGAACACATTGATATGGTTTTATATTCTGGGAACAGAACTGCAAACTCTGTAACTTGCTCATAGGTGTGACTGTGGAACACTTCCCCTTGAGTGCTTGGTCAAAAAGTGCCAAGTCTTTCATTGAGACATCATGGTCTGACATGTCAATGTTTTAATAAATGTATTATTTAATATCAACAACCTGGATCTTCATTACATGTACAGTGCTGAACAGTAACTAAATAATCCTATAATCTTTCAATTTAGTTTTAGGAGAGCTGCATCAAAATCACTATTACCATACCTATGATACCTATGCTATCTAGTAAATGATAAAAACAAACAAGAAAACAAAATCCTGCAGAATACATAACTGATAAGAGAAAAATTCCTGCCTACCATTTCACTTTAACAGACTGATTTATTAATTTAATGCTATTACCTATGATAAAAGCAAAAGTAACTATGTGTCTGTATAGTAAAATACATGCCAACCATGCTATAGTGGGGTATGGGAGAAGGGGATGGTGTGGATATTTTATACCTTTCTAAACTATATGAAACTTTTCTAACAAGCATGTGCTCTTCTTGTATTATGTAAAATACATTTTCAATGAGAACAAAGTAAATGCTACAAACTTGCCAAATGTGAAAAATCCCTCCAGAATTCCTACTCCTGTTTCTCTTACTCCAGGCAGGACAACCTAGATCCACACTTGACCAATGGCTACCTTATTTTAAGTAGAATATTCTACGATTATAAAACATACTAAATTATTATTTTGAAAGTAATTATTTTCTTTCTATTATAGTTTATAACATTCATTGTTATTTTATATAGGTGTCAGGTGTACAGAATAGTGGTCAGACAATCATATACTGTCCAAAGTGTTCCTCCCACTCTTTCCAGTACCCACCTGGCACCATACATAGTTCTAATAAATCTAAACACCCTGGTCAAACAGTAGACACACCCAAGAATCTTAACAGCTATCAGACCTGATCAACCTAAAATTTAACTTTGAGTCCATTGAGCCAAATGCTTAACAAAATATATTGAGGTACCCACTGAAAAGAATGCCAAGAATGAGTTCTCCTATCATCAGTCTATTCAAGAAAGAATATTATTCAGCCAGCATCACTGTTTAAGTAATTTGATGGGTGGTGGCTATTTCATTCACACACAGGTTTGAAGAAGGTAACAAAACCATTTTGTGTGTGTGTGTGTGTGTGTGTGTATGTGTGTGTTTTAATGAAACAGGAAATGCTTTTTATTTTGTAACAATACCTTACAAATATGAACCTAAGATATCACAGTCTAAAATATCATTATAAAATACTGTCAATGTGAATAACATTAATGTAATAATATTCATATCATTAATCTAGAAAATATATGTTGGTTTAAAAAATGAGGCCACCAAGTACAGAAATACTATGACCAGCAATAGTTAATAACATAATGAATTATTTTTAATTTTAGTTCATGTGTTTCAACATTCTATTACTGTCATGTCAGTTATGAAACTTATTATTATATGTCTGTCTTTACACAAGTCAAGTTTTAAACCAAACTACATTTTCTCTGTCACCTCTCAAAGATGAGCTGGGCACCCCTAGAACAATGTGGTCCATACATCACTTCAGAAACAAAATTCCATGGACACCCAACGTGCCGTTACCCAAGCAAACATATACAAATTATCATAGGGTTTCTTCCCTCATGTATATAAATTTTACAGTGTCTGTAAAAACGTGTATGTTTACTTTTTCTTTACAATAAATATTCAACCTCACAGGGACGAATACATCTTTAAAAGCATATACTTTGGGTATCAGATTTAAGATCAACATAAATACTTCAGAACTTTTTAGCTCTAGAATCCGTTAGAAGTGTTTATGCTTTGAACATGAATCGTCTGTTACAATGTACCGGACCCTTTACTGATGAACCTTGAAGACCTGTATACTCATGTCGCCTCAGTGAACCAATGTTTCCCTTTGTTTGCAACACTTTGTATTTCACTTTTATTTTAAATGTATTGATCTTAAATATAACAAGACAGACTAATTAACCTAATTTTCCACTGATCACACCATTAGAAAACGATTCCTTCCACCGCTGCTGCTCATCATCAACCGCACAGCAGGCTGGGGCGGCGATGCTGCCTTTGCTTCCTTCCCTGGGCGTTCAGCACAGTGCCAGCCACTCTGAAATGTGCACTGTTCGAAATCACGTCCAACCAGCACCTTCACTTTGGCAAGGAAAGCGTCTACTGAAGATGACAAAACAGTTCTGTTTTGGGAGTGCATTCTGTCTTTGAGTCATCAGAATGCAAGGCAGGTTCCAGGTAAAGCTTTCCCTACCATCTGTCTATAATCTCCTCGTCCTCTGCTTAAGGGGGGCACTAGGGGAAGCCCCTATTTATTTCTTATCTAGTGACTCCCACTGCCTGCAATGGTTATGTCCGCTACTCTCTCACTGTGGAATCATCAGGGTAGGAACTCTACCACTAGCTCTATAAGCCTGGGAAAATTACCTTGGATAGTTGCACCTTCCTTGCTGAGGCCCGAACCCCAACACAACTGGGCACTTAAGATGGGTAATCTGTTATCAGTAAAAAGCCATTAACAAATAAAATCAGCAGGCCTTGAAAACACAAGGTTGAGCTCCATGGGTTTCAGTTAATTATATTTACATGTCAGTGAGTAAGTTGAATCATTAGAATCAGCTTTAGTGAATTTTTGTAAAAACAAAAGTTTGCAGAAGATTATTTAGGACTTTTGTTGAGCTAAGTTCAAACTAATACCTTACAAATGAAGAACATTACTTCACCATTTCCACTCTCACCACAAAGATTCTATAAGTTCCCCATTTTCTTGAATGAGAAAAAAACCAACTATTCACTAAAAGGAATAAAAAAATAAAATAAAATAAAATTTAGTGGCTACTGCCATTTCCTAGATCTAATTGTTAGCTTTTAGTGTGTAACTTAAACGGTTTTGCTCATGCTGTTTTATTCTACAGAACTACAAAGCTAATTGAGGAAAAATATTAGTTTCTTAAATAAAATTTATATATTGTATCTTTTTTTTACTTTCAGCTATATTTAAGCTTACTAAAGGAGGAAAGTATTCCATTCCATTTATTTTCTTTCTAAAAATGAGAAAAATACTTTAAACTAAATACTAAAGTTTTCAATAATATAGTTCAATTTTCTCTCGAAGACCTTAATGCATGTTTCCCTTAAGTTGTAGATTCATTTATTGTGAATATTACTAATGGGATGAATTTATACTGTTAAACAAAACTGCTTGCTAAGTTAATTTACAACAGTAATACGCACTGGGAATTAAGAAATGGCTTTCATAAAATTTCTCATTTTAGGGAGGAAAAAAGATTCTACTTCCTGGGGCTATGCATTTATACCCTGGCTTTTGGTCAGATAACTACCTAGAAAGCAACACCGGGGTCAATGCTAAGGATCTCATCCCAAATGACAACAGTAAGAAGAGTTCTCTGTGGAATCAATAACACCTTTTCATGTCACTTAATTATAAAATATTGACAATAGTCTTTTTGTCCTTTTGTAAAATGTGGAGAATTCCAAACTCTGATAATTGAATGAGAGAGTGTTTTTTTTCCCTATATTTTTTAAAAAAGCAATCTACCTCCTCTTTAAAATCTCTTTAAAAGATTTTTATTAAAATTCATGACTAAAAACAATTCATATTTGAATAAATAAAACTTACCACTTGGAGAATGTCTTCATCTTTTGGCATAACACTAAGTTCCAATGTTGTATCACTGAAATTGAGCATAAAAAAGACATAAAGGAACATTAGTTAATGCAGAAGTATTTCTTAAATTGCTTAAGAGTTTAAGTTTTGGTTTTTTAAAAATCTTTATTTTCTTAAATCCAAAGCATTAAAATGAAATGAGGTCACTTTTATATATATTCTAATTATGTATGAAAAGAGCACCCTGCCATATAGTTGAGCTATTCATAGTCAGTCAAGACTTATTTATAACTTAGAAATATAATTTAATTTGGAAACAAAGTATATTACTTATATTAAATAGTCCTGGAACAAAATTCATCAGTACGTATATAATTTATTATTTTACTTCAGGTAACAGAACAAATCATACATTTTTAGCACATATTCTCACTATTTATCAAATTAAAAGTACATTAACATAAAACTAACCAAAGAATCCTCACATTTAACATTTTAAGCAATATTAAGCATTCTTATTTTGAAATATTTCCTTTTGGCCTTAGAGGTGAATAAAATCAGAGTTCACTATCACAACTTATTTCATTTTCTTATTGATTTTATTAAAAGAAGAATGTGGGGTGGAGGAAGTAACCTACAATTTATTTTTAAAAACAATATACCATTTCAACTACTGTATTTGGTTTCTTCTTTATGATTGAATTTTAGAGCCTTTATAGGAACACTCAAAGTCTCTCTTTTTTTTTTTTTTGGTACTGTAAATTTCCTGTTCAAAATGATAGACAGTTTCTCTACACTTGAGAAAGTTCAAAGGGGTAAATTATACTGAGCACTGTGATCTGGAATTGCATATATAGATAAGGCAAGGAGTGTGGTGCTGTCCCCATCGAGTGCTTTAATATCTAACCTGACAATATCAGATAGACTTTTCCCCAGTACAATCAAGAGATTAAAAAACAATCAAACAAATAACAAAAAGAGAAAAGAAAATCTACTGATTTACTGGTGTCTCTTTTTGATAGATTTGAACCTTTATCTGGGGGTTCATAAATATTAAGAGAATAGAAAACCAGTAAGAACCACAGGTTCAAATAAATGTAACTAGTAAAGTATGTAGGTCCTTGTAGTTCAATATTTAGAGTTGGTAGAAAATACATACTGATGTTTAGATAAATTCTTCTGCAAGGGCACATTGTTACATTAATACACTGCAGAATCTCAATGGCTTTGTGCTGCATTTTCCATTTGCTACCAACTGCAGATAAAAGGAACATAATTTTTAAAAAGAAAATAGGATCATGAAAAACAGTATTTCTCTATTTTTCAAAGTGCTTTATTGGTTGAAAAATTAAGAATGTCACTTCATCTGCAAGATGAACTGCACCAATAACAAAAAAATGTGGATTTTGAGAAAAAAGATTATGTTATAGTCACTTGGAAAATCCTATTTTTAAAGAAGAGGTGTTAACAAATACACTAAATGTCCTCAAATTACAGGCTAACAAAAGATACTGGTTTATTTATGATGATCTAAATTATTTTAAGGGAAAGAAATTTGGGGTGGATCTCCCCACTGCCTCTGGAGACTAAAATGCTTCATCAGTCTCCACGTCTCCTCAGTACTTTAAGATCAATTAGTATCACTGTAAGAAATACCTAGAATTCAACACTGGAGGCTAGATCTAAGATTTGTTTTCTTTAAGAATGTCATTATATATTAAAGCAGTAAGAATACTGAAATCAATAAGTCATGATCACGTTATCTAATTGAAAAAAGTGACAATGTACTAGGGAATTTGTGTAAAGAACAGATTCTAGTTTTAGAAATGGTTAGAGGAACTTGATAAACATCTTCGTAAAATAAAAAAACTTCAATTTAATCACAGACAGGTGGGTAAGGCAAATATAAGGCAATATATAATCCAAAAGTTACTATATTTGAATCTGGGAAGAACCTCCTACAATAGTGATGACCTAGAATTTGAACCCCCAATTCATGCCTATTCTTGACAGAAATCCAATATGGTAACTTCTTTGGCTTTCATCCTTTATTTGTAATTTTTAAAAATTTTCTAGGTGTGTGGCAGAGACAAAGAGAGTAGGACTAAGTTATCCATGAGGTCCAACAGAGAGTCACTCTACAAATATTCATTTACCTTTAGAACTCAAACTTTTATCACTCTGTACAATGCAGGCAAATGGATTAAAAGAGAATTTCTTGCTCTCTTGGTTAAAACAAATGAATAAATTTGAACCAAGAATATAATTCAATAAGCTATTTAAAGATAACTTATCTTACTAAGAGGATTATTGTTTGTTTGCTTGCTTTTAAATATGTTGTTATTGATTTGAGAGAGAAGGAAGATAAGAGGGAGAGACAGAAACATGGACTGGCTGTCTCTTGCATGCCCCCTACTGGGGATCGAACCGGAAACCTGGGCATGTGCCCTGACCTGGAACTGAACGGACATTTTAGGGCATGGGATGACGCTCAACCAACTGAGCCACACCGACCAGGGCAGTAAGAGGTTTTAAAAATCAGTTATGTGTGCATTTATCTATATATTCATTATAAACAAATTAACATTTGCAACTTCAAATAAAAGTGGGAAACTTACAGAAAACCTAGAGTGTGTGCCTCTTAGACTCTAAAGAATTTTAATCACAAATTTGATAAAATTGTCAAAGCAAAGCTACCAACTAAGCTACCCTCAGGCATCTCTTCTTGGCAACTCTCAAGTGTGTTATCCACTCTAAGAGCGAGTTCCACATCTCCGTATCACACCAATTCCCTACAGAAGCACAGCGTTGTAGTCAATCTGCTTCTCCATTCACTTATAAAACCCGTCTTTGGCGAAATTAATCATATTTCAAGAATCTTACCTGTTCTGAATTAAAGCAATTACTTGGGAATAGGTCTTTCCAATAACACTTTCTCCATTGACTTTTATAATTCGGTCACCTTCAAAGAAGATTTAAAAAATCACATGAGCAATTTCTAAAGAAAGTTACTTCTGAATACTTTTGAAATATGTCTTGAGTAACACACTTGTTTTTTTAATATCCTTGCTCATTAAAAATAAATCTAAATTTTAACATATCTGGCTGTTTATGAAATATAGCCATGTTAAATAAGAGCTCCAGTCACTGATGAATTTAGACACCTCAAAAGGTTCAGCCATACTATTTATGGCTCTATGAGCTATTTTCTGAGTTGCAGTTTTCCTGTTTACCCTGTCATTTGTGGGAGAGAGAGACATTATTCAATAGACTTAAACAGCTGATTGTTTTAGTACCTCAGTGTCTCTAATTCTATCCAGCCGATGTGCTTGTAGTATTCTCCCAATCTATTTAGTTTATTGATTAGTGCTGTATGACAGAACTTAAATATGGGCATGCACCGGGCTTAGATTTTTATATATATTAACTTGAACTTCATTTTAATGGAGAAATAGACATTTGGATTAGTCAGAAAAACTCAGGGTCATATAAAGGAAAGGACAGGGAGGCAAAAGAGGAATAAAGGGAAAAATAACTTTTGTATGTGCTTATCACAGTATCTCCATTTAATTTTCTCAACCTTGTGAGGCTTGGAATGTGACAGGTGATACCTTCTAGGAAATGGAATCCCATATGTGCACTGACATGCAATTATATATATTAATAATATTGAAATTAGGCTTTAATTATAATGAAAGAAGTAATTAATTAAGGTAGGTAATAAAGGTAGGTAACAGTGCATCCTAATAAATCTTAGCGATGACACTCACTATTAATATTTGATAATATCTGTAGCTGAAAAGACATTTTATTCAAAAGTCAATAAAAGATAGTTTTTTACTAATACCCATTTTAAATCATTTCATGTTCAAAAACAAGAGAAAAGAAAAACTATTTCAGCGTGTGCATTAACGTAAATGGAATCTCTACTTAGTTTTTATTAAAATCACAAATCACCAAACATTTTAGAACAAACAGCTATCAGACTACATCCACTGATACCTAAAGATTTAAGCTACTTTTTGTGGTGCAAATTAACTAGTGCAGATCAGTTACTTTCACAACTTGGAGATCCAATAAGATTATTTCAATTATGTCAACAAATACCTTCATCATTTTCCTATTTTGTAATCCTTTGTCTAAATGAAATGTGAGCAAAATAGATTCTATAAAAGGTCCTGAGAGGTAACCAAAACCGCCCACAGTTTATAACTTACATTGAGTTATTTCTGTTCAAACCCATCCATTTGGGTACCAAGAAACAACCAATTAGGTCTCAGAAAATAGTAATAATAGATGTGAAGAAAAAGGAAGAAACATACAAAAAGATAATAGGAAAAATATGGAAGAAGAAGAAAATGGAGTATAAAAGAAATGAAAAAGTGTTGTTTAAAGAATATCAGCACCTGTGCATAATCCGGCCTCAAAAGCAGGTCCTCCTTCTTTAACCTGTTTAACAAATATGGTATCCATTGGCTCCAAACGGTTTCTTTGTTTTCCTGGGGGAGAAAAAAAAAGCCCAAGGCATAGTTTTACTTCACAATACTTTATTAAAATACCAAAATGTAAAATGAAATTTAATTGAAACAATTAAGCAAAGATTTTGAACGAAGTATTAAATATACAGCCTGAATTTGGAAGCTAAAATAATAATTTAGGGGTTTTCATTAATTCAAACATTTATTTTGCTTCTTCCATAAGACAACCATCACAACAGTAATATTTTCTACTTACTGGGTACATTATGTATGTAAATTACTACACTAAGTACTGTATACACCTGAGAGTAATTTCCATAGCAAGTAGGTATTACCACCACTGCATAAAAAGAGGAAACTGAGGCTCAAAGACAGTAAGTAAATCCTCCAAGGTCACATAGTTAGATTACACAGGCCGTACTCATTATCGCTATTTTAAAATTTTATCTTTATTGTTGCAAAAATTACAGACATCCCCCCCTTTTCCCCCATTGCCCCCCTCCACCCCACTCTCACCGCCATGACAATGAATAAGGCACAGTCCTTCCCCTTTAGGGATTCTGGGAGGAGAGAGACATACAAAGAAAGGCACTATGGTGTAAGAAACACAGTCCTGACAAGGAGGAGCACACGATCACCTCTGTGAGTCAAGTATTTCACAGACTGCTGTCTATGAACCATCTGCAGTAATATCTAAGGCGCTTGCTAACAATGTTCCAGGGTCCAATCAGAAATCTGCTGTGGCAACAAGTTTTCCAGATGACCCTTACACACACTAATATTGAGAACTAACAGTTTCAGTAAAATAGAAGCCAAGGAAAAATTCACAGATAAAAGGACATTTAAACCAAATGACAAGAACCACAGTAAGTAGCATGGGGGAGCAAAAAGAGACAGTGGTTCTCAAAGAGGGGTCCCAGGCCACCAGCATCACTATCACCAGGGAATGAGTTAGAAGTGCACATTTGTGGACCCCCACCCTAGCTCTACTGAATTAGAAACTCAGGTGACCGCAAAACATACTCGTTTGAGAACCACAGCCCTGGCCTTAAAGAATGTAACGACACATGGATGGAGTGATATAATAATACTGGTTAAAGAGCAATGCTGGGCAGAAAATGATGATTGCGTCTCAAATGTAAAGCATTCACAATGATTACCATATAAAACTGAATTTTTATCATCGCGCATCACAAAGGTGGCCTAAAAGAAGTTTCCCAGTAAAGGAATATTGATCAATAGCTCCATGTACATATTTAGCTATTTACTCTGAAAGAAGTCCTCCTAATTAGTGAACGACTAACTCAACTACTAAAAAAAGCAACATGGTTTAGTGAAAATTGCTTGAGTTTTAGAAGCCAGTAGACATGGATTTGAATCCTTACTTTGTCACTCGAGAGTCCAATTGCAATTAAGTAAACTTTTTTCACTTAAAGAAATTATTAGTTTTTCTTCTATAATATAGATCATTAATCTCTGTTTTTATACTCAAGGATTTCTACAAAGACTAAATGAGATAACGTGTGAACACCCTCAGCATGGCATGTAATTGGAGTAATTCCTCAGTAATTGTGTATTTTTGCATGCGGCTTCAACGAGGATGAGTGTCTCAATAATTAAAATTTTGAACGGTTATAAAAACACACTTGCAAAATATCTCCTTCAATTTTAAATACTATAAATCTACATTAAATATATATCAGATATCTTCCGAAAGAAACTTCATACCGCCTCCTCTCTCTATTCAGATAACACGAAAATATTGTGAATCCTTTGTCACTTCTGATTAGCTATGACAGACAGCCATGACTGCTTTCTCCTTGAGCTTCAGGAGGAAAAAAGAGCTAATATTAGTTAAATTCCTACTACACAGAAGAATGTCCTAATTCTTAAAGTACTTAGGGACTAATTATATCTGCAACTTCATTTTCAAATGGTTGGGGGGAGGGGAGAACCAAGATACCCATACACCCAGATGCACACATGGATAAAGCAAACACAGCAATGTGTTAATTGTTGAATCAAGACAGACATCATTGCTGTACTTTGAAAAGGTTTTTGTAAAAAGTTTGGGGAATTTTTCTATATATGTCATGCTTTATTTTCCTTCATAGAAGTTATCCTTCATTCATTACCTAAAATTAATTTTTATTTGCTTACATATTGGTTTTATGTCTCTCCCACTAAACTGAAGAGCAAGGATTTTGTCATGTTCCCTGATATCCATGACACCTACGACAAAACTTGACATGGAACAGGCATCCCATAAGTAATTATTCAATTAATGAATACATTTTATTATCTACTTTAATTCTCACAAGTCTTCAAGATGGACATTATGACCCTAATATCACTACTGTACTGAGGAAGAAGCAGAGACTACCTGCAAAGAGACAGAGCAGGGATCGGAACCCAGGTTGGAATCCGAACATGGTGCTCCATGCTGCTTCAAAAGGAACTGACTACTTATTCACCTTGTCCAGCTTTACTGAATACAAGTAGACAGTATACTTACAAGTAATTCCAAAGGATGCAAATACTTAATTCTAATCAGGCTAGGTCCCTCTGCGGCCAACTCCACATTCATAACAGCTGGCGTTAGGGAAACCATCTATTTTCTCTTAGCTAGAGATTTGTGGGCTGAATATATTTTGTTGTATCAAGTCATTGCTTTCATGAAAAGATTTATATGATTAAAGAGAAGAAACATTTTTTCTTATGAATGTCTTCTAGTCTACTGTGTCCCAAAGGTGATAACACCAGACCTATCTTTAAAAATACAAAATGTTGGCCCGGCCAGTGTGGCTCAGTGGTTGAGTGTCGACCCATGCACCAAGAGGTCGGCGGTTCGATTCCTGGTCAGGGCACATGCCCAGGACGTGGGCCAAATCCCCAGTGGGGGGCATGCGGGAGGCAGCCAATTGATGTCCTCTCTCATTGATGTTTCTATCTCTCTCCTCTCTCTCTCCCTCTCCCTTCCTCTCTTTCTAAAAATTAATTAGAAGAAAAAAATTTTTTTAAAAAACAGAAGAGATGTAGTCCAAAATAATTTGGTTCTAAATTCGGTAAAGAACATACTAATTTTGCAATGACTACTTGTGTAAAAAAATGACACTTTGCAACTGAAAAATCTCTCAATACACAATGCCTGAAAATATATGAGTAGACTAAATAAAATATGGAATAGACTAAAAAAAGGCCAATCCTATAGCAAGCCCTATTATATCTGCTGTGAGCTATAGTTTGATTCTTGTTTCTGGGCTTTCCTTTCTGGACTTTCTCCAAAATTCTGACTTGCTATTACTACCTACACATTATCCAATTCTTTCTGTATCACAGAAAAAAATTCCCATAAATATCCTTTAATTACAGGTAGCTTCACTAAGAAATATACTTCTCTTCAATTTCCATATTCTTTGACGCCAAGTCTTCAGTTAAACACTTGACTCATTAATTTGAACAGTGTCTTCTTTCTAATATTTGTTCACCACAATTCTGCTGGAATTGGAAATCAATGGTACCAAATTTAAAGTGTGTTATTCAATCTCTTGTGTCTTTATTTTTTGTAATTCAATTGTAAATGCATAAGACTGAAAGCGTGATCTTGAATTCTGGCGATTCACCAGGAAAAATGATTCCTCACTCCCCTGGATGATCATCTGGCAGAGTCAGATGGCTTCCCTGGCAGTTCTTAGCAGAAGCCTCTTTCAATTCCACATCTGTATTTTATAATTTCTCATTTTTTTTGAGAACACAGAGGACATGTTAAATACCTTATTCATGTGTCATTTCCTTGACCTTATCAAAAGAAAAGGAAAATGTTTCCTTTTAGCACCCACAAGTAATTAAATCTTTCTCTGTTTGAGAAAAGGCAGTAAAAGTACAATGATCTTACATGGACAAGAATGGCTAAAATGACCAAGTACAGAAAAAGTCTCATAAATTTTATGCTATCTGATATATAATTAGTAAACATTTAAACGAGAGAACAAAAAAAGTATACATAAATTTACCTGAAGTTGAATATTACTTTGAAATCAGAAAGCACGCACAAGCTTTAATGTTATAATAAATATAACCAGTTGGAGAAAAAAAAAATAACTTGACTAAAAAAATAATACTATATAGGTAGTAGCTGCCATGCAAACACTGAATGAATGATCAGGTGGACGTGGTTTTTATTCTCTATATCATGCAGTGAGTAGAGCAGGTCAGAGCATGGGCCCTGTGGCCAGACTACATGGTTTAAAATATTAGCTCTACCATTTATTTTCCAAGTCAGATTTCCAGGTTCTGCAATATTTGGTACATACTTGTATTAAAAATTATTAGTTGTCTATCAGAAATTCAAATTTAGTTGGGCCTCCTGTATTTTATCAGGCAACCATATCTCCAAGTGATTTCAAACAAATGATTTATTTATTCCTACCTAGCAAGCAAGGTTACTGTGAGTATTAAAATAGATAATCCATTGAAATACTCACATAATGTCTAATACTAGTAGATATTTAACACATGTTACTTATTACTATGCCCGTCAGATGATAAATCTTCAGAAGCTTTACATACAGGCCAGGGATAATCAGGGTCCCTAAACTGCCGTATGACGGGGAAGTCTAGGACTATAGACCAAAGGAAAATAACTCCTAAGAAAAGAAGGCAGAAAAGTAAGAAAGGCTGTTCTAAAAATGTCCAGTAGCTGACAGGAACTACACATCTGTTTTCCAAGAGTCTGGGGTCTCAAACCAGACTGCTTCATCTGTAGGCCTTGGGCTTTGTCAGCTAGAAAGATGATTTAAAATCACTGATGACCCTCTTCTTTGAAGAGTGCTAAAGTCACAATCACTTGCAACATTTAATTTATTTCAAAATTAAAATATCAAGTATACAAAGCAAACAGATGAAAACAATTAGGTTATTTGAAGAAGTAACAAAATTTGAGCTATGCCAATTACAAAAAGGGCCCGGTAATGAAGATCCACAGAAAAAAAGATACGCCTAGGTCAGGGAATCCTATAGTTCTGGGGACAAGAGAAATATATTTCTTAACAGATTGAAAAAAATATATCTGTTACATAAAGAAATACCCATATTTTAACCAAAAGTAAAGCAATAGAAAATAATGTCTATCACTGAGATTAAGCTTTTTTTCCTTCCCTCTCAGTTCTCAAACATGCTATCAAAATTTTTTAATGGGACCAAATTTTCTCAGCTTTTATTATGACAGTTATTTTTTGTAAGTATTCTGTTTATTAACTTCTTTGCTGTAAAAACAACAACAACTCTATATACAAGACAAGGCAGTTGAAATGAAACTGTGCTTCAATGTGAAAGTTATAATTTAGCCTTGGAAAAAGTATACTCTCCACAAGGGGGAAAGCTGAAGAGGCACATGACATAATAGAATATTAGTGCTCCAAGCATTAATTATTTTGAAAAATCAGTTAAATAGCTTATTGAAATTAATATTTATTTTTAAGCCCAAAATAATTGAAACTGTAATGGAGATTAAAATAATATCAATGTTAAGTCTGAATGATAAAATATAATTTTTACTTCTCTATAATGAATAATCAACTGCCACAGGAAAGGGGGGGGGGGGCATGTAGAATAATTTATCGAGCAAAAGTTAGGATCCACTAAGGCAAAAAACAAACAGCAGGAGCAATAAACACCAAATTCAGGCTCGTGATTACTTCTGAGGGAAAAGAACAGAGGAGAGTGGTATAAAATATACACTTACAGTCATTTATGTCTGGAGCAGGTGGGGAAAGATGTGTGTGAGAGGCAGGGGGAGGAAAGGCTGAAATGTTGACATAACAAAGATAGATGGCAAACATTTAGAAGTTGCAGTTTTCCTTATAGTTTCTGTTTTCCTGAAACACTTCATATGATTGTTTTTTTTATCGTCGAAAACAGGCTTCTAATTTTTATTCTGGGGGTTGGGTTTGCTGATGACCCAAACAATTATTTTAAGAGCCTAATAGAGACACATTGCCTAACATAAGAAATCCCCATGTATCATATGATAAATATATTCCCGACAATGAAGAATTAAGCAGAATCCAATTTCAGAAGACTAGTATGGCACATTAGTAGGTAATTTTTTCCTTTGATAAAGGGCAGAAGCACTAAAAAAAAATCTAGGCGTTCCCCAAATTTCCACTTAAGAAGCTCTCGTTTCCAGGGTGATGGCTAGTATTTTAAATCTCCCAAGTCTCCAGTCTGCAGCTGTAACAATTATCAGGAGCTTCAAACCCAAAATTCCAATAATCTCTGGACCCTGTCAGTAGAATGTCACCTGTAAGCAAAATTATACTATCTCTCTACTCGACCTGATTTTCAAGTAATACCAATTAGGACAAAATGAAATAAGAAAATCTGTTAAATATTAAAAAGTAGACCATATTCTAACTTAATCATGATAAACTTTCAACCCATACCCATCTAATTTTTTTAATTTACTTTTTATTGGAGCCAATGCCCAATACACAAAAGTAAAGAAAAAAGCAGAATAAACCCCCATGAATACAACTAATTATTTAAAATCTGTCAATCTGTTGCATTTACATTATTCTTCATTATCCTAAAAAATTTTAAAGCAAATTCCAGATATCATGCATATTCATTCATAAAAACTTTAAATATTCAGTATGTACCACTAACAAATAAAAACTTTACTTTCTTTTTTTTTTAATCCTCACCCAAGGATATATATTTTTTTCCATTTATCTTCAGATTGAGTGGGAGGGAGGGAGGGAGGGAGAGGAGAGAGAGAGAGAGAGAGAGAGAAACATCGATGTGAGAGATACACATCGATTGGTTGCCTCCTGCACAACCCGACCAGGACCAGGGACCAAACTGCAACCGAGGTACGTGCCCTTGACCAGGAATTGAACCCGCAATTCTTTGGTCCGCAGGCCGACGCTCCAACCACTGAGCCAAACCGGCCAGGGCAACTTTCCTTTTTCTTAAAGGAAAGACAACAAAATCCTCCCGTGGTTCTCCAGAGCATGCAGTATTCTGTGCAGGGTGAATAATGTAAGTTGACACAAAACCCAACCCTACTTTCAGCTTCCTAAATGCTGACTTAACATTAAGGAAAAGCCATGACATGACATAGAGATGATAGCACTAAAAGCTAAGAAATAAAGTTAAAAAGATTTCAAATGTAAAATCGCAAAAGTGCCCTAAAATTAAGTTCCAATGGAATGCTCAGGCTATATATTCAAATTCAGTGAGTTCAAATATGCTAGAGAACATACCCTCCATGAAAATCTCCAACACAGAATAGTGCTTGGCATATAGTAGATGCTCAATAAATGTTTACTGCTGGTTGGTTCAAATTACTGCCCTGTAAAATGCTAGCAGTAAAACTGCCCCAAACCAACTTGGAGATTTGTTTCAGGAACAAAGTCACTGTTCTACAACTGATGTGTACAATTTCCTTCAGTCGGTAGAAGGAAAATGATGCCACTTAATTGTAATTTAGTACAATACCACTAGGTGTCAGACGTGAATCAAATTTTCTGGCACATAAACTACCTGGGCAACAAAGACTCTGGAAGGGTGTTATTCACTCAACAAATATTCACTGAGCTCTGACCATGTTCCAAGTGCTGATTATCCTACAATGAACAAAACAGTCCTAGGATCTGCCTTCTGGAGTATTTGAAGTTTTTCTCTCTCTAAAGTTTCAGGAATTTCACAAAATGTGCATCACACCTAGATTCTTGGCCCTGTTATTGCTGTTGTGCTTGATTTAATTTCTCTGCAAACCTAGAAAAATATGCTACAGTAATCTAAACACCAGCAACTATCTTTCCACCTCTGACCTTACCATCGCTCCACCCCTTAACCCATTAAACTTGTTCCTTGATGCTATCAACACCTTCCTATTCCTTTAGCCCTCTATTCTCCAGGACTATCTCTCCCTCCAGAAATCACTTTCTTACTAAGATTACCCATGCATCAATATTTCAACAAAACTCACCCGGAAACTCAACCTCCTTTCCCCCTTGACCTTTCAAAGCATTCAATTTGCCAACCTCTGATGGGAGCATCTCACCATATGCTGCCTGCTCTTGTTCCTGGCCTGCTACTGCAGCTGAATAACACTGCATAACCCATTGGTTGACAGTTCTCCAGTTCAGCTAAGTTCTTGACACTGCTCACTAACGTCTCTTGCTTATATTTTAATTCCCATTCCTTCAGGGTTGCCTTCTTGAACTTGCTATTATGTTTTGATTTTCTCACACTATTTGGATAACCTTATCTCTTACTTCACTGTATCTCAATTGCTGTATCCTCATTTCTTTTTCAAATGTTTGCCCATCCTTACTTCCTCCTGTCCAATCTCAGGTGAGGATTTGGTTACCAGCCTTCTTCAGGACCTTGTTCCCCTAACTCATCTCTTCTCATGTTTAAAACCTCAATCTGGATTCCTCTCTCCAGATCTCACAGACATACCAGTCTGAAACTCAAAAGAAGAAACTTCTTCCTGTCCCTCTACATAGCTATCATCTGTCCTTCTGCACCCCATTTCATACTTCCTGCAAGGACAGTCTATGCGCACTTATCCTCATTTTCTTCCCTGCTAATGCAGGGTTTCTCAGGCACTGACAAATGTCCCCGGAGATGGTGGTGGCAAAACTGCCCACCCACTGCACTCCTACCCTCACTGAGGTTCACTGCTCTAATTTATGTTCCAAATCACTAACACTTGGTTTCCTCATCCCTTCTGTTCACTGTACTGACCTCTTCCTCTCAGTAAAGTTACCAATGTGCTACTTGTCAGGTCAGGTCCAACAGCATCTTTTTAGTCCCCATCCTGGGGAATTCTCAATAAATGACAAGTTATCCACTCACTCCTTTAATATTATCACCTCTTAATTAGCAAGTCATCAACTCCTCCTGGTTGTCCTCATACCTTCCCAAACTTCCTCTCAGACTTCCTGATTCTTCTTCCTGACCATCTCTCAGATGTTGCTTCCCTAGGATCTTATCTTTATCCTGTATGTGTTCACAATCTCTGTATATATACAATTATTAAAAATCTGTCAATTTGTTGCATTTGCACTACTCTTCATTTTCCTAAAAATTTTTAAAACAAATCTCAGATATGCATTCATAAATACTTCACATACTACATTCCACAGACTTCATTTACGCCTAGGACTTAATTATAAGATATATAATGATGACTTCCAGATCTACTTTCAACCCCAATGAGCGTGACGTCACACCCAAATTTTGGAGTAAGTACTGAACATTCTACAAGCATCGGAAATGCAACTTATCCCAAACTCAACTCACTTCTCCGGGGGAGGGTAGGTACGTTTCCCTCCAGTATCCCTCAGTCAGTGGCACCTCCATCTACCCATTCATTCATGCCAGAAAACCTGGGCATAATCCTCCACAAATCATCATTCACTGGTGACATATAACACATCCCCAAGTCCTACCTCCAAATCTGGGTAAATATAACTTCTAAATATGTCTGATGTCTGTTCTGGAATACTGCTTTTCCTTCTTGCTGATACATCCGATTCATCTGTCAACAGCACTAAGAACACCCCGCCCGAGCACCTTCCCCGGTGGTTAGAGTCCCCGTGCTGCGATCCCGCAACAACTGTACATACAGAATTTTGCACCTGTGTAATTATTTTATACTCTCATCCTCCACCAGAGTAGGAGCTTCTTGAAGCCAGAGCCTGGATCATATATATTCATAAAGGACACGTGCCAGGAACTGTTCTGGGTTTTAAGAAAAAAAGTAATGAACCCATAAACTTCCTGTCCTACATTCCAACTGAGACGGGCCAAGGTTCAACGAGACAGAAGCCGTGTAAAAGATGGTGCTACGTGTTGTGGAGAACAGCAGAGTGAGAAGGAAGGAAGAGTGAAAGGCAGGGCTGTGGCAGCGCGTTTGTGAAACAATCAGGTGACACTGGAACGACTATCTGAAGGAAGTGAGGGGAGAGGCCACACTGCTCCTTTCCCAGCGATTAGTTTAGTGAATGGCTCATGGCAGTGACTCAACAAATGTTTGCTAAGTGAATGAATAACAACCGGAAATATATTTCTAGACTTAATGTATTTCACATTCATATCCAAATATTTCTATTCGGGTTTTACAGCAAAGGCAAAACATTATCTATTAAAATTCAGAAGCAGGGACCATAACTATTATATTATATTATAAAAATAAAATAAAACGTTTTACTACCTGGAAATATGAATCACATACTTTGAATGTAGACTAGTCGAGAGCAATCAAGAAAAACAATGGGACTATCCAGCTAGGTGGTGTCTGTTCAAGGTCCTATTATGGAGCAGCTAGGAAAAGACAAACTCAACATCACCTAATTACAGAGCCACCTCTGGAACAGTATTTTCTACAGAGAAGTTATTTCCAGAAGACAGTCTAGAACATTAGTACTCCAACCATGTACTTTCCTTGACTCCTTCATCCTTCCAGCCCTATCTGCTCAGTGCCTCCACTTACTCTTCTGAAATCCTAGATTTCATATTCATTAAAGGTTTAGAAACCCTAAAGAGATTTTTAATCTCATTTATTTTCTTACTCTGACAAAGGAACTTGATTAGGTGTACAAAACCCTAAATCTACTACAAAAAACTGGATTTCTGACAATGCCAACTATATTTTATTTTATATATATATATATATATATTTTTTTTAATTAATTTATTTTTGTTACAGATGTTTCTCCTTTCCCCCCCATTGACACCCTCCTCCCCATTCCCCGCCCCTGCCCTGTCCCCAGCTTTGTTGTCTATGTCCGTGGTTACGCATACATGCATATAAGTTCTGTGGTTTATTTCTTCTCTCCCCTACCCCCTATTCTGAGGTTTGTCAGTCTGTACCCTACTTCTATGTCTCTGGGTCTATTTTGTTCATCAGCTTGTTTTGTTCATTATATTCCACAAATAAGTGAGATCATGTGATACTTGTCTTTCTCTGATTGGCTTGTTTCACTTAGGATAATACTCTCCAGGTCCCTCCATGTCGTCTCAAAGAATAAGAGATCTTTCTTTCTTACAACTGCATAGTATTCCAGACAATGCCAACTTTAATCCAATCAAAGTGCCTTCCTTTCAAATCAGTGTAAATATGGCTTCTTGGGACTTTCAAAATGAAGTTAGAAAATTATTTTTTACCTCCCATTTAACTTGACCACCTTACCAGTGTCTTTTACAAAAATGATGCTCAGCCCTGGCCGGTTTGGCTCAGCGGTTAGAGCGTCGGACTGCGGTCCAGAGAGACCCGGGTTCGGTTCCCGCTAAGGGCACGTACCTCGGTTGCAGTTTGTCCCCGGCCCTGGTTGGTTGTGCGGGTGGCAGCCACTCGATGTGTCCCTTTCACGTCGATGTTTCTCTCTCCCTCTCTCTTCCCCTCTCTCCCTCCTACTCTATCTGAACAACAACAAAAAAAAATGATGGTCAAACTCCTACTGAGGTCCAGAATTATCATGCTGTTATGATGGTTGCTCTAGCTTATACACTTAGCAGCTATGTGAAATAAGATTTCTAAATTTAAAAAGCATTCCTGATACTTTGTGTTAGAAAGTGACTGATGGGAAGTGAAAGGAAAGGAGGTAGGCAGCAGGGACAGGACTTTCCTCAACAGCAGAGGTGCAGACACTAACATGCTAACCTTCTCGGCTTTGGGAACAGTCACTTTGGAGGAGTACCAAGTCAAGGTGTTGGCACCTCCCTTTATTCAATATATTTACTCAACAAATATTTGAGCTCCTACTGTGTACCAGGTGCTTACTAGGCACTGAAAATTCAACAATAAAAGACAGTTTCCATCCTTAATGATCTTTGTTCTTAAAGTGCCACATAGAAACTTTTTTTTCCATAAACATAATAGTCTGGGTATATAGAAAAACTGTACTTTGCATATTCTATTGACCTATGGACAAGAGATATAATTATTCCTTTTTTTCTGTTTTCCCATATCAGATTGGTACTGCTATCACCTCCCAGGAATGTATATTTTAGGAGGCAGAAAGTCTCTACTTGTTTACTGCATAGCATGAACAACCACTCAGATCAACTGTCTCCAAAATACGAGTAGGGATTTTCCAGTCGAGAATCAGGGAAAGGGTTTATCTGCATCTTTCACTAACTGTAAAACATCCAACAACCCACTCGGTCTTGTATCATTTCAAACATGGAAAAACAGCTATCTCTTTCGCCCAAGTACCGTTTTTTCAAGCAAAATTTCAAGTTCTTTCAATCTTTTCAAAAAATACATGTCATACTTTCAAAAACTACATATATCCTTGCCATCATTGTCCTTTATATCTGAGGCAACCCAGTGTTTTAACCTTAATCAGAAGAAGACCCTAGGACCCACTAATCAAATGAAGAGGAACAAAATAAGTACACTGAAGTTAACTTGCTTCCAGCAACATACAGAATCACTTATTACCTTTGTATGAATGTATGTGTATATATACATAAACTAATACATTTTTACGTTAGGAAATATTGCCCACAAGAGCAAACTACAAATAACTTGGTGATTTTATTATAACTGTCTTCACAGATTATTTAAAGGCATTTTAATAAGACAAATATAAGTGGCAGATCATCCAATGAAGTACCACTGTTCTAGTGAATTGAGTTAGTATAAAGAAATGTTTAATTTATATTTGAACCATAGTGTATACACATATATGCCTACCTACCAGCAAATGACACCCCAAAATACTATTAATATCAATAATGTAACATACATTTACCAGGCCAGTGAACCTGAGCTTCCATTATAAGGGCTTTGCCATCCAGCAGGCAGAAGAAAAAGCCCAAGTATTGTTCAGTTAGGAACCTGGTATGAGACTTTCCCCACACTTATGAGTAAGGTACCTGGAAATAAAGCTCCCACCCCCAGAGCTGTCTTGGTGCTATAGAAAGTAAGGAGGGGAGGAAGAAAAAAACAATCTCTAAGACATGGCTATAGACCAAACTACATAGATATATAGGCCAAATCAGGTAATAGCCTGGCTCTGGATAAAAGCAATTGCCAATCAACTTGAAGAACAGTTTTTTTATCCTAGATATCAAGGAATTTCCAATAAAAATTTTTGAAAGTCAACAAACATAAAATGGTCAAATTTATACGGCAAAAAAACCCCACTCCAAGCTAGAACAAGCAGAAAAAAAACAGAAAAAAGAAACAAACCCACAAAGACTCCTGATACTGGAATTACCAGATAGATTACTCTGCTTACTATGTTTGAAGAAATTTGAAAAATAAGACTAAAAATAGTAAAGAGAAAACTATAAGAAGTGATTGAGCATGTTTGGCTAAGTACCCTAAAGAACTCCTAAAAATAAAAATTTAAAACTCGCCCTGGCCGGTTTGGCTCAGCAGTTAGAGCAATGGCCTGCAGACAAAAGTGTCTGGGTTCCATTCCCAGTCAAGGGCACATACCTGGGTTGCAGGTTCGTCCCCAGCCCCGGTCAGGTTCGTGAAGGAGGCAACCAACTGATGTGTTTCTCTCACATCGATGTTTCTCTCCCCTTCTCTTTCTCCCTCCCACTCTATCTATAAAAAAAAAAAAAATCAATGGAAAAATATCCTCTGGTGAGGATTAACAAAAAAATTTAAAATTTAAAACTCAAACAGCTAAGAAGAAAATTATCAAAATATATTGGAAAAAATTATCTAAAATGTAGTCTAAAAAATAGAGAATTTCAGAGCCATGGAGGAAATAGGAAAAAAAAATCGACAATACTTTGTGACCCCAGAAGAAGTAAAGAGCACTGGGTACGGAGGGACACACACATATGAAGATAAGATAGATGAGAATTTCCTACAACTGGTCACAGGCATCCATCCAAAGACACAAGAAGCTCAAATGAATCCCAAATAAGAAAAATGAAAATAAACTCTCATCCAGACTTATCATTACTAAATGGCCAAACACCAAACACATAAAGAAAATCTTACCAGCAGGTATTTTACAAATTTGCCTTCAAAGAACAAATAAATCAGAAAGAAAAAATGGCGGCAGAGTGAATGGAAGCTACACAGACCATCTCCCAGGACCAAACGGGAATTACAACTAAAATAAAGACAAATCGTTGGGAAAAAGCAACCGAAAAGCAATGGGAAAGGACCATATAACCAGGGACACTGGTAGGATCTGCGGAGACTCGACAGGGTGGTGGGCTGGGAGCTCATGGACAGCAGAGGTCTTAGCTGTGAGCAGACCCCTCGGGGTTAAAACCCTAAGCCTGCTCCACAGCGCAGAGGGCCGGAACAGAGCACTGAATTGACTACAGCCATTCACCTAGGGCTCCAGCAGAGGGAGGGCAGACTGGACTGGAACTCTGGGGGACACCCGGGATTTGGAGGGCACTCAGAGTTTCTGCTGAGCCACGGCCACAAAGGATGGTGGCCAGCTTGCTCCTTCCCAGCCACACAGGCCGGGAGCCAACTTGCTCCTTCCCAGAGCTGTGGGGAAAACCAGCAGCCCCTCCCTCAGAGATTCAGCCCCTTACAGGTGAGCCAAAGAAATGCAAATTAAGGATCATTAACAACCAGCATCTGTCCCACCCTCTGGAAATCCTCTTAGTCAGAATAGCAGAGGGCTACATTTCAAGGCCCTGAGTAACTGAGACTAATAGCCTCCAGGCAAAAAGCTAGAGGATAACTGAACCTTTCCTGGGCTTGAAAATCTACCCAGGAAAGTAAGACTTGACAGTGGTGTTTAACGTGGGCCCTCCCACACTCATCCAAACCCAGTAGAGGGAGCCACAAACAGCAGAACACCAACACCCACAGGGAAAATTTCGCAGGCTCCAAAACTCACTGAGATAGTCAAAATGGTGAAACAAAGAAACAAATCCCAAATGAAAGAACAAGAGAACTCTACCGAAGATTAGATAAATGAAATGCAGTTAAGCAAGTTATCAGAGGTAGAGTTCAGAGCCATGATCTTGAGGAAGATCAACAGCATGAGTAAGGACATCAACACCATTAATAAAGACATAAAAACATTGAAAATCAACTAATTGGAAATGAAAAACCACCAAGAAGAAATGAAGAATGACATAGCAGAAATAACACATTGGAAGGACTAACCAGCAGAGCAGAGGAAGCTGAGGACCAGATCAGTGAATTAGAAGACAGGGTAGAAAAAAAATCAAACAATCAGAAAACCAAAAGGAAAAAACAATTAAAAAACAGGAAGACAGCTTAAGAGAACTGTGGGACAACTGGAAACGTAATAATATTCACACCATAGGAGTCCCCGAAGAAGAAGAAGAAAAGGAGCAAGGGTTAGAGAATATATTTGGAGAAATAGTGACAGAAAACTTTCCTAACTTGGTGAAGGAAGAAGGCATCCAAGTTCAAGAAGCACAGAAAGCCCCAAGTAAGAAGAATCCAAACAGGCCCACACCAAGACACATAATAATTAAAATGCCAAAAATTAAAGACAAAGAGAGAATCCTAAAGGCAGCAAGAGATAAACAACAGGTTACCTACAAAGGAACCCCCATAAGGCTATCATCTGACTTCCTAACAGAAACACAACAGGCCAGAAGGGAATGGCATGAAGTAACAATCAAGGTCATGAAAAACAAGGATCTGAATCCAAGACTACTCTATCCAGCAAGGCTATCATTCAAAATAGAAGGTCAAATAAAAAGCTTCCCAGACTAAAAAAGGCTAAGGGAATGTATCAGCACCAAACCAGCACTGCAAGAAATGTTAAAAGGACTGCTGTAATTAGTAGAAGAAATAGGAAGAAAAATATAACCACATTAAACAAAAATGGCAATAAATAAGTACATATCAATAATCACCTTAAATGTAAATGGTTTGAATGCTCCGATAAAAAGACACAAATTAGCTGACTGGATAAGAAAGCATGACTCACATATATGTTGTTTACAAGAGACCCACCTCACAACAAAAGACTCACATAGGTTGAAAGTGAAGGAATGGAAAAAAAATCTTCCAAGCAAACGGAAAAGAAAAAAAAGCTGGGGTAGCAAAACTCCTATCTGATAAATTAGATTTCAAAATGAAGGCCATAACTAGAGACAAAGAAGGCCACTACATAATATTGAAAGGATCTATCCAACAGGAAGATATAACCTTGGTAAACATATATAGGAGCACCCAATATAGGAGCACCAAAATATATTAAAAATCTTCTGGAGGACTTCAAAGGAGCAATCGACAGCAATACAATCATAGCAGGGGACTTCAACACCCCGCTGACATCACTGGATAGATCATCTAGACAAAAAATTAACAAGGAAACAGAGACTCTAAATGAAGTGCTAGACCAAAACTGCAGAATTCACATTCTTCCCAAGTGCACATGGGACATTCTCAAAGATAGACCACATGTTAGGGCACAAACTAAGTCTCTACAAGTTCAAGAAGACTGAAATCATATCAAGTATCTTCTCAGATCACAATGGCATGAAACTAGAAATCAACTGCAACAAGAACATGCGAAGACATTTGAAAACACAGAGGCTAAATAGCATGTTATTGAACAATGAATGGATTACCATGGAGATCAAGGAAGAAATTAAAAACTTCCTGGAAACCAATGAAAATGAACACACAACAACACAAAATCTATGGGATGCAGCAAAAGCAGTTCTGAGAGGGAAGTTCACAGCACTACAGGCCCACCTCAAGAAACAAGAAAAATTTCCAATTGACTACCTAACCTCACAACTTAAAGAACTAGAAAGCAAACAAAAAGAAAACCACAGAGCAAGTAGAAGGAAGGCAATAATAAAGATCAGAGCAGAAATAAATGACATGGAGACCAAAAAAACAATTCAAAGGATCAATGAAACAAAGAGCTGGTTTTTTGAAAAGATAAACAAGATTGATGGACCCTTAGCTGGACTCACCAAGAAACAAAGAGAACCCAAATACACAAAATCAGAAATAAAAGAGGAGAAATAATAACTGACACCACAGAAATACAAAGGATTGTTAACAAATATTATGAACAATTATACAGCAACAAACTGGACAATCTAAGCGAAATGGACAAATTTCTAGAAACACATAGTCTCCCAAAACTGAATCGGGAAGAGATAGAAAACTTGAACAGACCAATAACAATGAAGGAAATTGAAGATGCAATCAAGACTCTCCCAGCAAACAAAAGCCCAGGCCCGGATGGCTTCACAGGGGAGTTTTACGGAGCATTCAAAGAAGAACGAATACCCATTCTCCTCAAACTATTCCTAAAAATTCAAGAAGAAGGAAGACTTCCAAACTCGTTTTATGAGGCCAGCATAATGCTAATTCCGAAACCAGAAAAAGATACTACAAAGAAAGAAAACTACAAGCCAATCATTTAGAATCGATGGACATAGAAAGAGTTTCCCAGACAAGAAAAAAACTAAAGGAGTTCATCACTACCAAACCAGTATTATATGAAATGTTGACGGGTCTTCTTGAAGAAGAAGATAAAAAAAATATGAACAATAAAATGGCAATAAATACATACCTATCAACAATTGAATCTACAAACAAAATGAGCAAGCAGAACAGAAACAGATTCATAGATACAGAGAACTTTTTGTTGGTTGCCAGATGGGAGGGGGGTTGGGTGAAAAAGATGAAGGGATTAAGAAGTACAAATTGGTTGTTAGACTGATGAACCTCAAAGCGAAGTGGGGAGGGAGGGTGGGAAGAGAGAAACCAAAGAACTTATATGCGTATATGCATAACCAATAGACACAGACAATAATGTGGGGAAGGCAGAAAGCGGGTGGGAGTGGGGAGGAGGGGGTCAAGGGGGAAGAATGAGGGACATCTGTAATACATTCAACAATAAAGATAAGTTTAAAATGGAAAAAAAAAATAGAGCTGATAGGGAAAAGCAAAAAACTAAACAAATAAATAACAACAGCCAACACAACAATAACCATCCGGTATGAATGAATCAAAATTATACCTCTTTTTTGTCAGATTGGCGAAAAATATAACAATTTTGGTGTGCTGCAGAATTTTGGTAATTAATTTATGTGTACCATGAGATGAAGAAGGTTGAAATAGCTGTCTTAGAAAACTGGAAATATCCCTACAACTAAACTAAGAGAAAATGTTTAATCATGGAAGAACAAATAATAGTAATTACAAACTTACAATTATTTCTATTTTGATTATTTATGAATACTTGCTCCAGACACTGAAGGACAACAGGATGTCAACAAGATAGCAATTATCCACAAGCAACTATTATCATTAAAAAAAATTTTTTTTACCTTAATGCCCTTTTTCTTATAAATGTTATTTTCATTACAGTACAAAAAGCTAACTAACAAAAAAGAAAAATAAATTTAAAAATACAAGAAAGTTACACAGGATATAAAAAAATAATAATAGACTAGAAAATTGGGTAAGGAGAATAATCATAAAATTAAGTGGCAAAGAGATTCCATTCTATTGCCAAAGGAAAGAATACCAAAACAAAAACTTTCAATTGTTTCACAGAATTCTGGCATTATAACAGGATCTCTCAGGAGTCTGAATAAAATTCTGGCAATTACTTTGTCTCCAGTGGTTCCAGGCTTTGACTCTGATCATTACACCGGACACTGGGATTCTATTTAATTAAAACAAAATTCACATGAAAGTATTTCGTAATCTCAATCAATTCCTTGAAAATAATTTTAAAAGGAAGTGAGATTATAAAATAAAAATCATAAAATCCAGTTCCATTATATGTAATTTATTATGTTAATTAATAAATTAATTAAGTTGCATTCTAAAAACTGATCTATTAAGAATTGTTCAGCCCTGGCCAATTTGGCTCAGCGGTTAGAGCATTGGCCCGCGGACCAGAGAGTCCCGGGTTCGGTTCCCGCCAAGGGCATGTACTTTGGTTGCAGCTTGTCCCCGGCCCCAGTTGGAGTCGTGTGGGTGGCAGCCAGTTGATGTGTCCCTCTCACATAGATGTTTCTCTCTCTGTCCCCCCCCCTTCCACTCTATCTGAAGATAAATGCGAAAATGTCCTCGGGTGAGGATAAAAAAAAAAAAGAATTGTTCAGAGTCAGAAGTTTTTTTCACATAGAACATGTTCCGGTGGTTGGTCAATTTGGCTGGAATGATATTGCAGGTACTATACTTAAGCTAACTTGGCTTCTGTGCACTAGCCTCTGACCCCTACTACCAATTGATATACATCGACAAGAGCAAACCTGGAGGGCAAAGGCAGGCAGACCACTAGTGATCCCAAATCTCATTAAACTTCCTTCCCAGGTCCACTGCTAGCCAGATACTCCAAATTGAAGAACAAGTGATAGTTGTCGCTATAAGATATTCAGGGCCTCTAAACTTGGGATAGCCCTGACTTTTATGTGACCTCTTTGTCCTTAGGTATTCACAAATATGGATCAAGTTTCCTTGTTCTTAACTTTCACAAAGCAGAGAGATTTTACAGAGTTAATTTCATAGCATTCTAAATATACCCTATATTTATTTACTAATTGTTGACCCTACATAAGTCATACTATTTTTAAAGATATTGTTAAAACAAAATTAAAGAAATGAAGGAGACTTAGAAATAAGTCAACAAAGTAAAATGACAGAGTTAAAGCAAGGTGGACTTCAAAGTTAGACACACCTGATTTGGGTGCACACAGCTCTGTCACTTAGCTGTGTAGTCTTGGACAAGTTTTTTTAAATCTTTCTCAGCCTCAGTTTCCTCATCTACAAAATGGGAATACTGTCTCACATCTCACAGCATTTTAGTGAGGACTAAATTGGATAACAACATATATTATGATACCTGGTAGAGCTAAGTCCCCAAAACAGTTTCTTTAGGTACTCTCATTCCTTTTCAAATATTTTTCTTAGAAAAAAAAATGCACGATGATCTGGACTTTATAAGGATCTTACCTTGACAAGACTTGCTCTGTCAGGAGGGAAGGTGCTTGAATTTGTATTTCTCTTATTTTAAAGCCTTCATTTTGTGTGTTTATTTTAATTCCTCTACTAGTCTTTTAAATTATTAATTTTAATTTTTTGTTAACCTAGCCTATAATTATTTTTTCCTTCGGTATGTTAGTTGCCTGATGTTAACTTTCTATTACACTTCAATTATCTTCTAGCTGTTATTATATTGACTCTATATTTTCTTAAAATGCAGCCTTTTCCTCACTCATGATTATTCCTTCTCTGACAACATGCAATGCCAGATAGTTTGACCCCAAACTATAGCAGTAACTCAATTCAGGTTGAAATTCAGTTGTAAGGGATAATACTCATAAAAGATCACTGGAGATGTGGTCTTGAATATTGTCATTGGGTTAAGCCAGACTCTTGGGGACCTGTCCAGTTGGACCACAATGTTCTGGTGGCCACCACTGTAATCCAGGGTTTCTCAACAGCAGCACTATTCATATTTTGGGTGGTCAAATTCTTTGTTGTGGGGGGCTGTCCTGTACGCTGTAGGGTGTTCACCAACCCTGGCCTGCTAGATGCCAGCAGCACAACACCCTTCCCCCAGTTGTGACAACCAAAAATATCTACAGATGTTGTCAAGCATCCCCTCGGGAGCAAAACTGTCCCCAGTTGAGAAGTCCTTTAAACTAACTTGGAGGACCTTGGGGTTTTGAAATCAGCTTACATTTTTTACATGATCTGTTAAGAAATAGCCATATGAAGGAATGGTATTGCAGATACACCTACTGTATTACTCTGTTTCCCATTAGGAGGGCTCATAGGAGAAAGCTGTCTCAGATATCAGTGCAAACAGGATGTTATTTTCTTATGGATAATGTAAATCCTTAACTAATCATATTTTCCCTTTTTCTTCGGCCACTGGAAAAGCTCAAAAGCAAATTTAGAGCCCACCTTTGGTAACTGTAGAATCCACAGCATGCATTTATGTGTACTACCTCCCCTGAATATCTGTTTGGTTCTTTTTTTTTCCACTATGAACTTATTTTCATTTTACTATAACACATGTATTTCTGCATGTGAACACAAACCCTTTTTAGAATGAGATTAGGTATAAATTAATAGATAAAACAGGTATTAAACTGTACTATTCCCCAGTGGATCAACCCCTTCGGTTTCACTTTATCACACCTGTCCAAATCTCTCTGCATTAAACCGGGATCTTTTAGTGTTCCGTTAAAAATGTTTAAGTCTACTGTCTCCAGTCAAACCACACAACTAAATCTATTCACTTCAGTGAGCTGTGTCAGATATATAAGCATCTGTGTAAAGTTTTATAATTATGTCCTTCTATATATATTACAAACACATTTCTCCCAATGAAGACCATCACATGACAGGCATGAAATTCTAGATGCTGTGTGTCCAGGAGCTTGTCCAGGCATCAGCACATCATCCTGCAGGATGATGGGAAGACAGCACCCACGTCCCCTTTTCTCTTACTGATGCTGGTTTTGCAAATTTTCCCTTTCCCCACTAATGTCTATTTCTAACCAATGTCAAGAACATTTGGAACTCATCCTGAACCCTGGTGCATGACAGATGGTGACACAGGAATGATCCATCTTGCACAACAGTGACAACTATGAAGGGTCCTACCTGGCCCTCCACTCTCAGATTACTTTGGATGGTGCTGAAAGAAACGATTTCCTCTCATTTTACCCTTAACATAACCATTCCTAGATTTTAAATCTGGTATCAGTATTACAAAGGTTCGTCAACAGGTGAATAGATATACAATTTATGGTATATCCATACAAGGGAAAAATATTCAGCAATAAAAGATAGTATTACTAGTATCTATACATAGAATGTAGTGAATCTCAAAAATATTATGCCAAGTGAAAGGCACAAAAGAGTACATGTTGCATTATTCCATACATAAGAAATTCTAGAAGAGGCAAAACAAATCTATAGTGACAGAAAGCAGATTAGTGCTTGTCTAGGGCCAGCAGAGTGCTGACAGCAAAGGGGCAGAAGGGACCTTTATGGAATGATGGAAAGGTTCTTTTTTATACTATCTAGATTGGAGTGGTAATTTCACAATTTATGCATTATCAAAATACTACACACTTGAAATAGGTGCAAATATATTCTTGCTAAAAATGTATAACTTCAAAGTAATGATGAGAAAACATCAGAAAACCCAAACTGAAGGAGATTCTACAAAATAACTGAGTAGTACTCTCAAAAGTATCAAGAGCATGACACATAGGAAGGCAAGGTACTGGGGACTCTTGGGACATGACAAGAGAATGCAACACAGAAATCCTGGAACAGAAAAATGGTAAAAATCCAAATAAAGTCTGTAATTTGGTAACAGTATCATACCAATGCTAATTTCTTGGTTTGTTCATTATACCATGGTTATATAAGTTTTTAACATTAGAGGAAGTTATATATGAAAACTCTCTGTACTATCCTGGCAACATTTTTTAAAGTTTAAAATTACCTTAAAATTCAAGTGTTAAAAATGGGTGCATTTTATCGTGTGTAAATTTTAACTCATTAAGAGTTCATATAAAATTAAAAGTAAATGGGAGTTATTAAGGAATAACCCTATCCCCAGCCTGATTCTCCTTTAAAGCTCATTAAACATGTTTAAATCCAGCAGTAAAACTAACCACAAGAACCAAAATATTCTACTCTTCAATATTTGAGTCAATAAATCTAGCAGATAAAACATGTAGCACTTCTTGCCTAAAAGAACCACTAAATTAAAAATTACTAATTAAATAAAAATCTCAGAATGACTTTCCTCAGAATCATGATATATTCCCCCCTAAACACTAATATATAATTAACAATAAAATCATCACTTGTTCAAATTATGAGATAATGAATTCATAAAACTTTGAAATCTACAGTAAAAATATTTAATCTCTATGACTCTCATATCTAAAAATTGTTATATATTTGAAGTCCAAAAACTGTATCCACTTATTTAATATTACTTAAAGAACAGAAAGGAATGAGCAGAAAAACATTCAGAGAAAAATTTAAACTTTTATAGCATACCTCCTTTGTTGCCATTTTCTTCATCCTACAAAATAAAAAAATATATATATCCATATATGAACACATATTTGTAAACCCTAATGAAATCACAGCAAGGTTCAATCCAATTCGAACTGCCCTCCCCAAAATGTGCCAATTACAATCTCAGTAACAGTGCCTTTTGCCAGAAGGATGGAGCCTTCATAAACAGAGATAGGAAGCTATGGGTGAAGCCAACTTAGAGGGAAGACATCAGGAGTTCAGTTTTTGACACTGAGTGTGCAGATACCACAGTGAAAGTGTCACAAGTAGGCAGCTGGACAGATGAGCCTAGAACTTGGGAAAGAGGGCTGGCTGGCCAGCAATTACTGTACTATACTTCAATAAAATGTGCCTCTAGGGGCCATTACAGGAGCCAGAACTGTCTTTATACAACTTGAGTGGCTCCAAAATGCTATATATTTCATTTCTTTCATTCAATGTTGAAGTTTATATTTTGTTTCATTCATTGCTGCCGGGCTGTCCTGCTGCTATTTATCCATCTCTAGCTGGGAAATGAGAAAAGCAACTTTGAAAAACTAGCATAAAAAATACATTTATTCAAATATTTGTTGAGATGCTATCATATTAAAGCTACAATCTACAGTGGAAACACAGACATTCAGTGAAGGGCTGATAATTTATTATATAACTTCTGACCTTTACTTTGGCTGCCCAAATGTACAGAGTGGGGCAAAGGTAGGTTTACAGTTGTGACTATGAGAAACACAGAGTTTATTCTTATATTATTATTTATTAATTATTGTATTATTTTCCATATGAACAATTATAAACCTACTTCTACGCCACCCTGTATATATTTTTTCTGGTTATAAACTCTATTCTGAGACTGGTAAGGTTGTCAGCTAAGTGACATAATAAAAACATCATTGTATTAATTGCATATTTTCTAAAAGCTATACAATAGGAATTTTTTTAAAACTCCTTTGAAGTGAATGGATAAAATTTCATAATTAAAAAGGAAAAGATTCCAATATGTATTTTCCGTGTAAAATTTATAAGACAGACCTATTTGCAAGGACATCTGTGTTAAATAATGATAGCATTAACAGCTGAAGTTTACTGAGCAATTACTCTACACCAACTCCTAGACTAAGTGTCTTACATATATCATCTAAGCAACACAACAACCTGTGAGAAAGGTGCTGTCACTGTCTGTTAGGTAACTTTCCCAAGATCACAGAGCTAAGAAGGGCAGAGATGGGACTCAAACCCAGGCTCTTTTGACTCCAAAGACTACGCTGTTAACAATTATACTGTGTTACTAAAACTTCTAGAAGTATTTTCCAATAATAGAAATAATGATGATGATGACTCAGTTTTAACCTGTGTTTGGTAAAATTATCTTATGAAATTATACTATATGTTCATCATGACCGAAAGCTCTTCTTCAAAATAAAACAAAACAAAAACAAAAGACAAAAGAGATTTAGTCTTACTATGTAATTAAAGGAAGGGACTCCTCAATTATCAAGTGCTCTTACATGCGGCCTAACACATAAGGAATACTATGTTAGACATTTTAGGATAAAGTTGATTCTCAGAAAATCCAGTTCAGCAGTTTTACAGACATTTCAAGAACCCCAAACTGGTAAATTTTAATTCCAAAAGTAGCAATTATTCATAACTCTTAAAAACTATTCAGTTCTTTAAAAAGCTTGCCCTTTAAGACGTTTTACTGGAAAGATATAATAAGAAGAGTGTGGTCTCCAGAAGCAATTTGAACTACGTTTTAAAGACGGCCTTAGAGTCACTAAAATTTGGAACTAGAAAGGATTTTCTAATCTTCTAATTCAATTCCCGCAAATTAAAATGGAAATCTAGAAGCCAAAAGAAGTTAAGTGGCTTGGCCAAGATGGTCTCACAACTCTTCTAAATATCCTATTTCCTTACACTGTTGTGTTATAGTTAAGCATCAGGCAATCATGTTTGCAAGTTAAAATCCTAGGTCCACAACTTACTCATTATGTGGCTCAGATCAGTTTCCAGATGTTATGTAGGGCTAATAACGAAGTGAGATAATGCTCATAAAGAATAATAAAGAACACAGAGCAAGTACTCAGTGTGTCAGCTGCCATTATAATCATTCCATGCTGCCCCTTATTAGACCATGTCCCTACTATACACTGAAGCATATGAACTCACCCTGGTCAGTACCAGTGTTTTCAGATTCTGACTTGCCATTATATGACATATCTGAAAGTCATGTATTATTCTAATCCCAATAACTTTTTATAACCATCAGAATATTTTAAACTATTTCCTCTGCATTCTCTGCCCATAAAACTCACCTTTCTAGATAGCAGAAAAACAGCTACACATTAGAAGAAAAAAGTAAAATGATTTGGAATTACAAGTCCTAGCAAAATAGATTTGGAGTTAACAATCAGTATAACCTTAAGATTAAAATTTCTGTTCCAGCAGGTAGAAAAATATCTAAAAGAATATAATAAAAACGAAAATGTAACATTTCTATGATAAAGAAGGTGGGAGGGAAGGATGAGAAGATGACAAGGAGATGGGAATACTTTTGTTTTTGTTTCAAGTTACTTAAATTGTTTCTCTTACCTTATATGAAAATTGAATTGCAGACTCTGGGGGATAAACAATAAAATGCCTTAATGTAAAACCAAAGCCTTGAGATGTTCTTTTCAACATAACTGTTTTGGGACCGGGCCAGGAGAATGCTTCGTCTTCGGACGGTGATACAGTTTCACTTTGTTCTTTTCCATCTCTACTTTTTGATACCTAAAATGAAAAGACATTGAAATGTTAACTAACACAATATACCTCCTTACTTAGAAAAAACTATATACAAAAATATAATACCTGAATGCAGATATGATCTTAATGGAGAAAAAGAACCATATTCTGATACATCAACTATATGTATTAGCACAAATCATGCAGATCATCAAAAAATAAATTTTTTTTCTAGAAAGGGATGCTATGAAAAGTTAATCAGAAGTGAGAAAGAACTCATGAAAGTTAGAAATTTAACAGCTGAAATTTTAATTCAAAAGAAGAAATGAAAGATAACACCAAGAAAATCATGTAGAACACTAAAGACTGAGAAACAGAAACTAAGAAAGAAGAGACATGAACCTCTTACCAAGTAGGAATACTAAAGCGGTTATCAGATAGTCCCACAGCAACAAAGGATATTAGAAAATAATAGATAAGGCCCTTCAGGTTCTGAGCAAAAATTCAGTATCCACATGGCTACACTTCTACTACCTTGGCCTTAGAATTCTTTGAATCTCTTCTCCTCCACTCTTGGCTTTTATCAGGTCATGACTGAAAACCATTCACAACCTCAAATCAAGGTTCCATTCTTCATTTCCTCTCATACCCCAACCCTTATGATTCTTCTATCTAAGCTGACCCCGCACCTCTTCCCTGTCCCTTGCCATCCCGTGTACTCACTTGGATCTTAAGCCAACTTCAATTCACTCCTTTGTCTTCCTTTCACTTCCTCAAAGTCACCTAACCCCTGATAAATCAATAATGCTGACTCTGGGCCTGCACATATGGAGCTAAACACAGGTGGAGAAAAACAAAAATGCAGCTCAATGTTTTCACTCTAAGTTCATGACCACTAACCACAAGAGAGGTTTTTTGGTTTTTTTTAATCCTCACGTGAGGGTATCCTTCTACTGATTTTTAGAGAGAAAGGAAGGGAGAGAGAGAGAGAGAGAGAGAGAGAGAAACAACACAAGCAATAAGACGACAACGTGCCCTGGCCGGCTGGTTCAGTTGGGTTGTAGCATCGTCTCCTGCACCAAAAGGTTGTGGGTTCGATTCCCAGTCAGGGTGTATACGGGAGGCAACCAATCTATGTTTCTCTCTCACATTAATGTTTCTCTCTCTCCCTCTTTTCCCCTTCCTCTCTCTAAAAGTCAATTTAAAAAACAACCTCAGGTGAGGATTAAAATAATAATAATAATAATAATAATAATAATATGACAACTTAATGGGCTATGCCTTTACCCACCTGCCTGCAACTATGCCCTTGCTCTCCTGTCTTCCCTCCCATTACAATGGCTGAACTGTCCTTCCTTCTAAGACCCCCCGACTTGTGTACTAAATCCCATTCCCTCTCACTCTGCAGATTCAATCCCAGCAATTCTCCACTCTCTCGTGTGCTGATGTCACCTATTTCCTCTCTACTATCTCATTCCCATCAGCATATACACATTTTGTAAGTTCTGTAATCTTAAACAAAAAAAAATCCTCTTGACCACACAGCCCTCTCCCAGTTGTTTGTCTGCTTTCTTTAGTACAAAACTCCCTAAAAGTTGTCTACAATCACTAACTCCAATTCTTTTCCTATTTTCTCTTGAATCCCCTTAAATCAGGCTTTTGCCTCCATAACTCCCTGAATCTGCTTTTGTCAAGGTCACGTCCACATGTCTAAACTGAATAGTCAATTCTCAGTTTTCATCTCTGATGTACATGTTGGTAAACGATCACTCCCTCCTTGAAAGATTTTCTCCATTTAACTTCACACACTGATTTTCCTCCTCACTCAGGGGCTCCTCCTTCTCAGTCTCCTTCACTACGTCTTCATCTGCTAAAATGATCTTGGGTGTACCTAGGACTTAGGTTTCTGGCCTGTGTTTTGGAGATTACAAATAGTCCCATGCATGAAATACCATCCATAAACAGGTGACTCCTCAATTTTTACCTGTAGTCCAGGCATCTCCCCAATCTAATAGGTATCACAAACTTAACATGTCTGCATTGCTACAAAGATTTTTTTATTAAATTACAACCCCAAGTTCATCTCAGTAATTTTGAAATGCCACCACTGTCAAATGGCAAATATTTGTAGATGCTTGATTCTCTTATATTTTTTTATTATGTTTCACTAGTGAATCTATCTATTCCTCCACAATGATTTGCTTCATATGAAGGTACTAAAATTTAAAAATGCTCCTGAAAGCAATTTTTGCGTGATAAAAATGTATCACACTACAAAGAAAGTACATTTAAGAGACTTCTAAATCCTGAACATTTTCATCCTATGAGTCAGTATTTGGACTGTTGCTAGTTAGCTGTTTATTAATTTCATTTTCTTTTCTTTCTGGGAAGACAGCTAGATAGTATCATTCTCCAGTCAAACGTATAGTAGAGGCAGATGTGACAGTTCTAGTCAATGGAATGTGAATGAAAGTAACATAAAGGCAACAGCGTTTCTACCTACTAACAATAAGTGGAAGTTAAAAAAAAATTAAATACATACCATTTAAAATATTAAATACTTAGGGATAAATATGCCAAAACACCTGCAAGACCTTGTAAACATACAGTCCGAAACACTGCTGAGAGACATAAAGCACGTCTGAATACATGGAGATGCCACATCACGGTTCGGTATTGTTACAATCGCAACTCTCCCCAAATTGATACAGAGATGCAATGAAATCCCAATCAAAATCCTAGGAAACTTTTGTGTAGAAATTGGCAAGCTCTTTCTAAACTTCATTTTAAAATGAAAGGACCCTAAATAGCAAACAACTTTGAAAAAGAACAAAATTGGTGTATTTACACTACAAGACCTATAATCAAGACTCTCAAGCCATCTATGGAGACTCTGTACATTTGAAACTATTATAAATGCATTTTAGTTTATCCTCCCTTCTAGGATTTGAGGATTAGAGGATGGGGACAGGGGGAATGAGAGAGCATAACACCAAACATCAACACTGGAGATTCAAGAAGAGACCAGAGTAACTGCAACAGTGATCCATATGATCAGGTAGAATTTGTAGGATAAAGGTTATTATTCTAGGCTTAATTACCCAAAATAGTTAGTTAAGCTTTAAGTAGTGACTGGATGACTGGATCCTCCTTTTGTGATCCAAATGAGAGAACCATATTATACATGCATGCTTTCTTGCTCTCTCCATCAATTCAGTGAATAAACATTTATTGAGCACCTACTATGGACCCAACACAGTTCCACATACTGGATGCTGCTGACAGCAAGGGTGAATGAAATAGGCACTGTTTATTTTGTTTTTGTTTTTTTTAAATTAAGCTTCTTATTTTGAGATAATTATAGATTCCCATGAAGTTGTAAAAAAGAATACAGAGGGAGCCCATGTAATCGTTATGCAGTTTCCCCAACAGTAACATCTTAAAAAACTATAGTACAACATCATAACCAGGACAGTGACATAGATACAATCCATCCGTCTTATTCAGATTTCACCAGTTTTACTTGTGCTCATGGGCACGTGTATGTGTGTATGCTATGCAGTTTTGTTGTTGTTTCTTTTAGAGAGGAATTGGGGGGAAGGGGGGGATGGAGAGACATCAATGTGAGAGAGAAGCCTCCCATAAGCGCCCCAACTAGGTATGTGCCCTGACAGGGAATCCAACTTACAGCCTTCTGGTGCACAGAAAACGCTCCAACCAACTGAGCCACCCAGCCGGGTTATGCTATGCAGTCTCTATCACATGGACAGATTTGTATACCCACCACCAGTCAAGACACAGAACAGTTCCATCATCACAAGGATCTCTCCTGTTGCCCTTTTTTAATCATACGTACTCTTTCCCTTCACCCCTCACCCAGTCCCTAACCCTAGGCAACCACTAAGCTATTCCATCTTCCTACCATTTTGTCATTTCAAGACTGTTATGTAAGTGGAATCATACAGTCAGTAAACTTTTGGGACTGGTTGTTTTCTTTTTCCCACTCAGCATAATTCTCTGGAGATTCATCCAAGTTGTTGTATGCATCATTCCTTTTATATCGCTGAGTAGTATTTCATGGTACAAATACACCACAGTTTTGTTTAAAAGACACTGAGGTTATTTGCAGTTTGGGGCTATTATAAATAAATGTGTTATAAATAAACATTTATGTACAGGTTTTTGGGTGAACATAATTTCCATTTCTCTAGGATAAATGTCCAAGAGTACATATGCTGAGTTGTACAGTAATCGCATGTTTAATGTTGTAAGAAACTGCCAGCTTTTCCCAGAACACTTGTACAATTTTGCATTCCCACCAGCAATGTACAGCTAGCTGATCCAGTCCATTTCTGTGCACCCTCAACAGCATTTGGCACTGTCATTATTTTTTATTTTAGCCACTGTGATAGGTGTGTAGTGATCGTATTGTGATTATAACTTGCATTTCCCTAATGGCTAAAGATAAACATCTTTTGATGTGCTTAGCTGAACATAAAATTTTAAATCACAAAGAATCTTTAGGATTTAATCAATATAAGTGAGCCTGTCATGTTACATCTGAGGGAACTGAGGCCCAGATTAGTTAAGTAATTTATCCAAGATTATTGCAGACTAGTATCAGGGCAAAAATTAGAATCATGGTTTTCTGAATCTGAAACTATTTCCCTGAGACTATTTCCCCTATTTTTTATCTAGTCTATAGTCTACACAAATTCTTCCCCCAATCGCTCTTTGATCTAATTTATATTTTTAATTTTTATTTTTCTACAGGACTCAAATTTTAGCACTGTAAAAATTTAACATGTATTAAAATTATTTCTAGTGTATTATTATGTCTTGGCCTCACAGCTCCCAAATATATTCATTTCCTTTTCTGTTCCTTTGAATCAGATAGATAACTCTCTTCGATCATGGTTTCATGCTTCAAGTTTCTGAAATGAGCCTACTGTGTCCTGTTCTAGTAAGCTCTTTACAAAAACGGAGGAGAAGGAATGAAAATTAAGCCAATTTCTCTTCTGCTCCCTGCAAACTAAGATTAAGACTTTGACTGCAACATATCTCGGCTCAGCTGTCTCGATTATTCCATCCTCCCCAGAGCATCACATTGAATCCTCTCTGGTCTCCTCACTTTTCCCTATAGAAAAGAAGGGAGGTACCTCCTTCTACATGGAAAAAGAAGATGAAAAGAAATATACACATGTGCCTTCTTCACCCCTTCCACTTACCCACAGAGCCTTTTGATCCACTGGATTTCTAACAAGGGCAAACTGCAGACACCCAGGGAGGGACGTCGCAGTCCCAGATTTCTCTACTCGAGAAGAGCCCTTAACGCATACTCTGTACACGGGTCTCATCTCCCCACCATGAGCACCAGTCCACGTACAACCGCATCAGAGAGCAAGAAACCAAGAGCGACTGGGACAACAGCAGTTAAATTCCTGTGGACTAAGAACTGTCACTTGATTCCCTTAAAAGTCTTCATAACAAGGTCCCTTGATTGAATAATAACTCAAGGTTAAGAGAAACCAAAATAAAGGATAAAAACTAACTCCATAATAACTAGATAAAACAACTAGACAAAGCAACCTAAAAAAGAAGTGAGAGAATGTATAAGGGGAAAATGCTAATCACATAACAATAAAAAATCAAAACCTCACAGCAGGGAATGCAAACTGGCATGAGGACCCTCCTGGGAATGTTCTAAACGCAGATTGTAATGAAAGTTCCACAACTGTGTACATTTACTACAAACCACTCAAATGTGCACTTACAATGGATGAATTTTATGGTATGTAAATTATACTTCAGTTAAGATGTTTTTAAAAAACTCACAGGTAAAAAGTACAAACTCTAAAAGTTAGCCAGAGGTGAAAGTCACAAGCTGTCACAAAAGTAAACATGAGTTAGGAAAACAATGCTCGTATATACAATAAACATATAGCCTCTAAGCTATCCTTTGTAGTTATCTGTACTTGAAGTAGAACGGGCATAAATTCCTAGTATATTCCAGGAATCATTCATGAGGGGGCAGAAAGTATTGTAGTGTATTCATCCTGAAAGATTCTAATATTGATTCTATCACATACCTAAGATAATGTGCACTACTCCTATGGATTCTTTGGTAATATTTTGTTATATAATATTTCTTACACAATATCAGTAGTACCAGTTGCTTAAAGTAAGGTTTTCTTCCTATTTTAGGGCCAGACCTTTTTTGTGGTGATGCAACACCTTTTTAAAATGTCATTTCCTGCCCCGCTGGTGTGGCTCAGTGGTTGAGCACTGACCCATGCACCAAGAGATCGCAGCTTCGATTCCCAGTCAGGGCACAAGCCCAGGTTGTGGGCCCGACGATCCCCAGTGGGGGGCATGCAGGAGGCGGATAATCAATGTTCTCTCTCATTGATGTTTCCATCTCTCTCTCCCTCTCCCTTCCTCTCTCTCTAAAATCAATACAGAAAAAAATATTTAAACAATAAAAATTAAAAATTAAAATGTCATTTCCTGAGAAAACACAACATAGGATCTGAATGTGTGAGCCCTTAGACTCTAAGGTGATTCTCAACCTTCCTAATGCCGCGACCCTTAATACAGTTCCTCAGGTTGTATGTGGGCGTATCTGCATGTGGGCGGACCCGCCTGGAGACGGTTATAGGAGCGGTTTCTCAGTTCCTAAGACCATCAGAAATATGTATTATCCGATGGTCTTAGGCGACCCCTGTGAAAAGGTCGTTCGACCCCCAAAGGGGTCGCGACCCACAGGTTAAGAACCGCTGATTTTTTTTTCTTTTATATATATAGTTGATATTGAATTATCATAGTTATGCCTGTCATCTGGCTTGATGTTTTTTCTTTTATTACCTGGGGAGAAGGCATGCACGGGGCGGGGGGGCAGAGGATGGACTCTGGAGCCAAACTACATGGGCCTGGATCTTTCATTTACCAGCTGTGGACCTTGGGCAAGTTCCTTAACACATCTGCGCCTCAGTTCTTCATCTCTACCATGAGAATGATAATAACAGTACATACGTCATATGTTTCCTATAAAGATTAAGTTAAAGTTTGTAAAGTGTTTAAAACAGTACGTGGCACATAGTAAGCACTACATAAAAAATAAATTTCATTTATTTCAAAAATAGATTACAGTAACACTTTTCACATATCTCAGGAGAATAGTGTATAAAATACAGTTTCGTCTGAGGGAAGATAAAATCTTGAACATCCATAATACCTTTTACTAGGTTTTTAGGTACATCATAAGAATGAATGAGAAATGGGCTCACTGTGGATGAGCAATTTGTCACAAACATACAGCTAGTAAACAATACAGCTAGCCTATTCAGTCTGTTCTACACCATAAGTGAAAGGAAATAATATGATTTTAAACATTTACATATTGCTTTAAGCTACTTTCTCCACAGTCCTAACGCCACAGAGAATTATTCTTATAGAAATTATTCCTCACATATTGTGTTTCTTTAATGGGGCATTTCTTTGCAAAATATTTTGGCACAAGTAGAAATCTAATGTTTTTAATTAAAAGGTTGTTTTTCTATGTGTTTGTTTGACTTTAAAAATTATTGAATAGCCGGCCGGCGTGGCTCAGTGGTTGAGCATCGACCCATGCACCAAGAGGTCTCCGGTTCAATTCCCCATCAGGGCACATGCCCAGGTTGTGGGCCCGATCCCCAGTGGGGGGCATGCAGGAGGGCATGCCAATCGATGTTCTCTCTCATTGATGTTTCTATCTCTCTCTCTCCCTCTCCCTTCCTCTCTCTCTAAAGCAATAAAAAATAAATTAAAACTCTTGAATAAAGTATTTTTATATACTAAGCATGCCTGGCAATTCTTGACTTGTAGCTTCTGTTTATGAAGACTTTAAAATATTTGGGGGTGTTTTGTTTTTGTTTTTTTGGCTACTCCAAGTTGGTAACAATTGGAACTATTTTGATGCTGAATATCTAGATGTATTTTTCTAAGAATTAATTCTGGTTTTCAGTGGATATTTTAATATTTATGGCATAAAAGATGACCAAAGAAATTCTAACACTCTGATGTCTTGAAGTTGAAAAAATCTAGATGACTTTAGTCCAAAATATTTCAAATTAAACACTTGAACTTAATTTTTTAAAATATAACCCTTAACATTTAAATATATTATTTACTTGGACATTCATTTATCATATCTTTCATCTAAGTTGACTGTTGATATGGGTCTTTCTGTTGCTGTCTACTTTTTACATATTTTCTTGTAAAGAAGCTCTATTACCAGATAATATAATAGTTATTTTACAAAGCTACCTTTTTTTCCATTAATCCTCACCTGAGGATATTTTTCCATTGATTTTTAGGGAGGGCGGGAGGGAGATAAGAAAAACATTGATGTGAGAGACACATATCGATTGATTGCCTCCCGCATGACCAGGGCCGGGGCTCGAACCTGAAACCCAGGTACATGCCCTTGACCGGAAATTGAACCCGCAACCCTTTGGTCCACCGGCCAATGCTCTAAACACTGAGCCAAACCAGCCAGGGCGAAGTTATCTTTTTTTGATACGAATAAAATCTTGTGTACTCTGAACAGAAAACACATTATATTTTTAGGTTAAAAACAATGATCTCCCTATCCTTTGGGCAGATAGGAATCTCCAAATTAAGAGTCAAACGCATTTCAGTTCATTCTAGCTACCAAAAAAGTAATGCAATTCCTTCTAAGCAGACATAAGCAATACTGAGAATGACAAGCCACAGAAGGTATAAGTACAGGTACAGGTCAGACTCATATCATGTGGTTGTACCTTTTTTTTTTAAGCATTGTAATGATCTAGAATAATAGACTCATAAATATATATATACAAGTAAGTTTTCCAAATCTAAGTAAATTCTGGATCATCAATGACACTACATTGGCAACTATTAATAAATCACTCAATTTCATTAGCCTAAACTATATAGACTATATGTCTTTACAAGTATGCTAAGATGAAAAATGGTTCTTATTATTTTAATTTTTGTTGCATTAGTGAGGCCAAACATCTTTGCATGGAACATCCAATCTTAAAGACCTATAATACAGAAAAGAATATACAGATAGTCTGTAGTTTGTTTAAGACTGAATTACAAAAGAACATGTCACTGGAATTCAGAACACAGTTCTCATACAAAATTGTAAATGAGGATTCACAGGAATATCTTCGAACAGTAACAGAAACCAAAGCAAAGTCCCTGGGAACTGGAAAGAGAATGTAAAATATAAGGAGCTCAGAGACGACCACCTAGGGAAGTCCCCCACCCCAAGATATAGAAAACAGACAATAAGCCCCACAAAGAAGGTAGGTCAAACAGTCTCACATTCAGATTAGTCTGAGCACCAGGATGCACCCTAACTTCGGGCGGAGACACCACAGTAGGTCCATGTCCAGCAAAGACAAATGACATGAAATGAGCTAAGAACATCCACAGTCCCTGGTGGAAGACAGGGTTGGAGATGGAGCAACTCGGCTGCCATCCAAATGCTAATGTGGCAACGTACTGTCCCCTTACGGCCTTTCAAAAGTACCACTGTCTCTAGGTTGAACTCAATTGTGTTTTATTTGTTTCAAAACCCCAGATACAGTCAGTCGTCCCTCGCCACTTAGCGCTTCGACTTTCGCGGCTTCACTCTATTGTGGTTTTTTCAAATATATTCATTAAAAAGTTGATTGAGACAGTGAAAATGATACAGCGTGCGCTCGGTTGTCTGAGTCAATTATACACCCCTGTATTACAATTAAAATTAAAATTACTGTACGTATGGACTGTAGGCCTATGTATTCGAGCACCCCAGGAATCCTTCAACACCAGGTGCAACTGCTAGAGTCTGGAACAGATTAACCGCGATAAACGAGGGACAACTGTAAATAAAAAATTCCTAATGTGGGAGGTCCTTATTTTATAATTTGTTCATGAAAAGTTATGATTAAATATCAAAAGTATTTAATACACATTTTAAAAGCATCGTGGTGCCAGGACACATGCCCAGGCTGTGGGCCCAATCCCCAGTGGGGGCATGCAGAAGGCAGCCAATGGATGTTCTCTCTCATCCATGTTTCTCTCTCTCCCTCTCACTTCCTCTCTCTCTAAAAAAAATCAGTAAAGGAAAAATAAATAAATAAAAGCATTGCGGTGCTTATTATTTAAAGAAACCCTGGGATAAAGCCTTTTGGAAAGCAATAAATTAACTTAATCACTCCATAATTTATGCTCTATAAATACACTGCCTTTCAACATACGTATTTCTGGAAACTACATTATAAAATGGATCATTTTAATAAATAGTATTTTTACGTAGAGAAAATGCTTTAATTGATTAAAACAGAAATGATTCAAAATATATCAAAAGCAAAGCTATAATAATTAGAAACCTCTAAAACCATTTATAAGTGCAAACTGTTATGATTTTAAAGTAAGCATAAATATATCAGATGACTATTATACAAGGAGGATATTAAAGTATTATAAAGTACATACAATACTCATAAAAATACAAATCCAACATGCCATAAATTTTACTAAAAATTTATGTTACAAATAAGAAACATTAATCGTTCCATAAGATTGAACAGCGAAAGGGAGTTATATATTTTTTAAAAGGGCTTTTTACAGTCCTTTACTCTCCTTTGCTTTGGTTGTCGTGCTAATGTTTATGGTTACATTGGGTGCCATGGGCATTTCTTTAAACACTTGCTGGCTGGATCAACGCCTAAATCAATTTCCAGATTTTTGTTGATGATACTGAAATTGTTGTTGTAGAAGTAATTCAAATTTTCATTAAATAATTATAATTTCCACAGAAAGAAACAAGAGTTTGTCTTCTTATAAACTAGTCTTATTTTTTTGAAATTTGATTTTCCTATATCCATTTTAGCATAGCTATTCCACTCACTTTCTGGATCTTCCTTTTCTTTCTAAATGTTTTTATTGATTTTTTTTCGAGAGAGAGACATCACTTGGTTGCCTCCTGCATGCCTCCTACTGAGGACCAAACCCGAAACCTGAACACGTGCCCTGCCGGGAAATCGAACCGGGAAATCAAACCAGGACTTCTCAGTCCATGGGACAATGCTCAATCCATTGTGCCACACCAGCTGGGCATGGATCTTCTATCTTTAAAAATCTTTATCTTCAAGTAGATGTCATCAATGCAGAAAATAGCTAATACGTAGTTCTTAAGGACTTATGAAAAATGAAGGCCTGGGGTTGATATAACTTGCTTTGGTTACTCAAATAGAGACTACTCAAGGAAAATGAAAATTAGATGACATTATTCCTATTTTATGGATTTTAAACACTGTACTCCTAGAAATTAGGTAACTTGTCCAAGTTCTTACAGCTAATGAATGATAGGTAAAAGATCTGAACAGATACTTCACAAAAGAGGAAATGCAGCCCTCACTTGTTTGGCTCAGTGGTTAGAGCATCGGCCTATAGACTGAAGGGTCTCGGGTTCAATTCCTGATAAATGGCACATAGCTGGGGGCCTTGCAGGAAGCAATCAATTGAGGTGTCTCTCGCACATGGATGTTTCTCTCTCCCTCTCTCTCCCTTCCACTCTATCTAAAAAAAAAAAAAAAAAATCAATAGAAAAATATCCTCAGGTGAGGATTAACCAAGAACAAAAGGGGAAATGCAAATGGCCAAGAAGTATAAGAAAAGATGCTCAACCAGACCAGCAGGTGTGGCTCAGTGGCTGAGCACTGACCCATGAACCAAGAGGTCGCCAGGTCGATTCCCAGTCAGGACACATGCCCAGGTGTGGGCCCAATCCCCAGTGGGGGCATGCAGGAGATGACCAATAGATGTTCTCTCTCTCATCAATGTCTCTATCTCTCTCCCTCTCCCTCCCTCTCTCTCTAATACCAATAAAAAAAAAATTATTAAAAAAAAAAAAAGATGCTCAACCTTGTTAGTTGTAAGGCAAATGCAAATTAAAACCATAAGATAAACACACACCTAAATGGCTAATAATTTTTTTTTTAACTGGCAATCAATTATTGGCAAGGATGTGGAGTAACAAGAAGTGTAAATTGGTGTGACCACTTTGAAAAACTGCTTGGTAGTATCTGTTTAAGTTTGTCCATAAAATGTGAATATCCTGTACCCGTTAGTCCACAAGTAGGTATATACTCAACAGAAATCAAGACATATAAAACCATGTGCAAAATATTCATAGCAGCATTATTTATAATGGCCAAAAGCTGGAAACAAGTCAAATGTTCATCAAGAGTAGAATTGATAACTTGCGATATATTCATATAATGAACTACCATCAATAAATTCTTATAGCTAATGCAACAACATGGATGAATTTCAAAGATTATAGTGAAAAAGTTAAATACAAAAGGGTATATAGAATGTGATAATATTTATAATACAATTCAAAACAAAAGCATAATGACTTCATGGGGCATAATAGAGGCTACTGAGGAATCCCAATAATATTCTGTGTCTTGATCAGAACAACAATCCACAGGTGTGTTCACTCTGTAAAATTCACCAAGCTATAGACAGTATTTATGATTTATGTATGTTATATATTGCTATATTTCTATTTGAAAAGTTACATGTTTGTTAAATCATGTCCATGTTTGTTTAAACATGAATCTGATTACATCATTGTCATGCTAAAAACCCTACAACAGGCTTCCCATCACTCCTGGATAGGACTCTGACCTTATTCCCTTACTCCTCCCCGCTGTCCACAGGCTCCTGGCTGCCTCCAACCAAGCTCTTTCCCATCCAAGGGCTTTACCTCTGCAGTTCCATCTACCTGGAATGCTGATATTTATATGGCTTGCTTCCTTAACTCATTCGGACTCTGTTTAAGGACCATCTATTCAGAGAAGTGGCTTCAGAGGAGCTTTTCCTGGCTGCTTATCTAAAGTGGTCTCCTCATCACTCCATCCTGTGTTATTTTTCCTCAATGCACTCATCTTAATCTGAAACAATATTATAAATTTGTTTATTTATTTGTCTTTCCCCACCCTCCCCAATTAAAATGTGTGGTCAATAAGAGCAGAGACTTTGTTCTATTCATACAAGAACAGTAGCACAAAGCAGGTACATAAAACATTGTATTGACTAAATAGAAAATGAGTATTTTCTTTTCCTGAAAAGGAAATTTTATATTTGTAATATAAAATTCTATATTTATTTCTGTACACATGTTTAAGATGTGTCTCCCCCACAAATCTCCAGGAACACAGACACATGTACACGCTCACCATTTTATAGGCAATGCTTACCACAGTAGCCAGGCAAAAACCAGGTGCTGTATAAATATTTGTGGAAGCAAAAGACATCACCAACGCACTGCTGAAACTTCATTTTTTCTGAGACCTCTATAAATATGCATGGTAATATCCTAGTCAGGATCTGAACATTAGGATTATGGCCTGAATTAGCTCCTTTAATCCCCAGGTCCTAAAAAGCACCATTTCCCCTCACCACTATGAGCAGCCCGAAGTCACCAAATTAATAAAATATTTTGACTGATCACCATCATTTATGGTAAGCTTAACATAAATTCTCATTCTCTCCTGTGCAGAAAGAATTAACATAAGAAGGCCTAAAACTGCTATCCTTAGGAAGGTCTGCTTACAAGGTTGATCCTTGGCTGGCACCTGGGAACTTGGATTTCTGGAGGGTTCTCACTGTTCTCTAACTGATCAAAGTGGCTCATTGTGCTTAAACGGTTTATACAAACAGTGGGTTTATGCTGAACACTTGCTTTCTTGTGAGAGTCTGGAATTTGGGTACTTGCTTGTCAGAAGGTACTTACATGACCAGCCCCCAATAAAAACTTTGTCACAATTTGTTGTTGGGGGAATTAAGTGCATCCTGTGTGTTCACTGAGGGAAGAATCTTGGAAGCTTGGGTGTGATTTTTTTCTGAACTTTGTCCCATACTCCTTTCCCTTTGCTGATTCTGCTTTGTATCCTTTTGCTATAATGAACCCTAGTTGTGAACACTACTATACCCTGAGTCTTATAAGTCCTCTTACCAAGTCACTGAACAGGGGGTCTTTTGGGGGGATCCCCAACACATCTCCCAATTCTGAAATAAATTATAATCAATCACAGCTGTAGAAAAACAGAAGAAGAAAGAACAGTGATCCCGGCCCTTTGGTATTCGTCATGCTCATGTGCAATCTCCTCCCTTAGAGTGTGGGCAGGACCTGGTGATTTCCTTCTAATGAATGGAATGCAGCAAATGTGATGGGATGTCACCTCCAAGATTAGATAACAAAAGACTGTGATGTCTCTCTCCTCCACACTCTCTCTCTGGCTCTTCTCCCATGCTCCGTCTCATGAAATAAGCTGCCATGCTGTGAGCTGCCCTCTGGGGAGGCCCCTATGACAAGAACGTGAGGGCAGCCACAGCCAGCAAACAACAGGCCCTCGGTCCAACAGCCTGTGAGGAACAAATCCCACCAGCAACCACATCAGTGGGCCCGGAAGCAGATCCTCCCCCAGGCAAGTCCTGAGATGACTGAAGCTATAATTGACCCCAGAGTGGCATATGCAACCCTCTGAGCCAGGGGACCCAGGAAAGCCCCACGTAGATGTCTGACCCACATAAACTGGGAGACACTAAATGTTTTTGTTTTAGGTCATTATTATTCTGCAATACATAACTAATACCCTCTACCACCTAAAACAACTAAAAAAGCCAGACAACATATATGAAATAATGGTTTCCAGACACTGGACATCAGACAACAAGGGACAGTGATCTGTGGAGAAAAAAGGAAAACAAGTAGGCCACACTATCCTAGCTCACTGTACAGTTCCCAGGCCATGGCACAGGAGAGGAACTCAGGTACGGCCCGATGGTCTCCCTACAGTTTAATGAGGCCAAGGTGGCTGGAGTTCACAGGGACGAGCAAGGAAGAACACTAGAGAGAAGGAAGCAGCCCAGAGAGGAGACAACCTCCAAGAGAATCATGAGACCAATCCCTGAAACTCACCCAGGTCAGGAACAGTGCCTGTTTTCTACCAGTCAGAGCGCGGGGAACCTCCTCCTAATCTGTGGAGTACCAGGTAAAACATTCTGAAGCATGTTGCCTCACTAGTGGGGCAAAATTAGCACTAGACTAAAGCTGCTCTGGTCTCAACCAATAAAGCTTAAAAATAAGACTCTGGAAAAAAGGGGGGGGAGGGGCAGTCCTATGTCAAAGGAACTGCAGGCCAACATACATACTGGTATATGGAGCATACAGCCGGGAGTGTCTGTGGGTGTTAGGCCCAGGGTAGAGAACAGAGCTGAAGAAAGGCTGAGATGGACCCTCACTTCACCCAGGACTGAAAGCTGAGGCAAGGGCTAAGATACACTACGAGGACAGCTCCGGGAAGCTCGGATCCATGTTCAATGAAGTGCAGATGCCGGAACTGCTATGGTAGACTACGATGGAAGGGGCAGATCTGAAAGCTATGAGAACAGGGCATGCTAGAACAGGTCTAACATCTCAGACCAGAAATCCACCCACCTGTGTACCCTGGGAGGGTCTCTGTTTACAGAGGCAACACAGAAAGTACTGACGCAAGTGGATCAGCTCCTCTGAGAAGCGTGGTGCTGGCTGTCTCCTACAGGCCAGCACTGACAACAGAAGATACTGCCATAGATCTGGGCTTCTTAAGGAGCAACGAGGATGTTTTAGCATCACACAACAGCAGAGGCCAGGTAGCGGCATTTAACATTCAGATCCAAGGTGGAGAAATGTAAGAATCAGTATCAAAATCAGAATGGCTTCCAGGGCACCTGGCCCAAAATCTAGAGACGGGTACTAGATATGTTGTTTCTAGGGGCAGTCCAGTGTTGGTGCTCACCTGCCCCTGTCCCAGGATAGACATCTCATTAAGCCAAGGGAAACTGTCCATAGAAGTGGGCAGCTGGAACTACCAGCTGCTGGGAGAGTAGTGAAATAGCCTTGCAAAGGTGATTTGGAAAAGGGCAAATAAAGGGATAGCTTCCAACAAGAGGAAAAGAAGAGAAAGAAAGACCCTACTTCAGCTTTGTTTCATTACTTTTTTGCCTAGTTGGCTCCTTCTCCCTACTTTCGTGTCCCACCTTTTCTTCTCTCCCTGCTCCTGTTATTCCTTCTCAGTCCACATTTTCTCAAGTACTCCCTAAGAGGACCATCAATGAAAAGTATGCTTATTTCACATTTTGAATACAACTTTATAATTCCTATTTTAGAAGCAGATGAGTTGAACACTAAATTCTTCAACTAAGAGGGAATATCGTTTGAGAGCAAAATGCATTACATTTTGGGGGCGATTCTAAACATTTTGTTGATAAAATTAGTAAATTCTGTAGCTCCTACATTTACTTATGTTTGAACCTTCTTGGAAAAATTAGGTACTGAATACTACAATGCACTTTCTATAAAGTTTGTATTAAATGACAGACTTTCCCACTCACTATGTATGTGGTACCCTACATAAGCAATTTTCCCCATCAATCATGAATAAACATGGTATAACACAGGAGTTAAATGTCATTCCTCAAATTATAAGACAGAGCCTGCTTTTCTGAGAATCACTTTTTGTTAGAACTGGAGGAAAGAAGCCCTGGAAATCACCTAATCAACACCAAAACACAGAGAATTCATAAAATTGTTAGAATCACACAACCTAGTAGTGACAGAACAGATAACTATGCAAGGGTCTGTACTCTTGTCAAGACTGTTTCCACCAAACCATCCAACTTCTCAAGCAAACTGTTTTCCCCAAAGCTGGGGAGGAGGTAACATTCAAAAGCTACTATTTTAAGTGCTTTTCTCCTATCAATCAAGTCCAACTATCCTCTGGAAGTCAAAACAGATTGGGTCTACCATTCCATTCACCCACATATCATTAAGTCTGTCTTTTTGTGATCCGCCTTTTCCTTCAGACATTTCCATTTTGTCTTTCTTATTCATTTAAACCTGATTTCACCAATCAACCAGAGCCCCCAGGTAGAACACCAAAGCCAAACATTGCTGTGACAAAGACAGCCACTGGGCCCTAAATTACAGATCCAGAAGCAACTAGCTGATGTTAACCATGAATATGAACTAGGTATTAAATCAATTGCTTACTACTCAAATTAATGACTTTTCAGAACAAATGCAATTACACATTGTTAAAAGATATTAATAATGCCACTTTTAAAAACCATTTCAATGTTAGAATAAATTAATTCAGTCAAGTTGCAGAATATAAAGTCAATATACAGAAATCTGTAATGTTTCTATACACTAATAATAAACTATCAGAAAGAGAAATTAAGAAAAATATCCCAATTACAATTTCAATCAAAAAAGGTAAAGTGGCTAGGAATAAATTTAACCAAGGAGGTGAAAGACCCATACACTGAAAACGATAAGACCATGATAAAAGAAACTGAAGAAGATACAAATAGAAAGATATTCCATGCTCATGGATGAAAAGACTATTATCAAAATGTCAATAATACTCAAAGCAATCTACAGATTTAATGAAATCCCTATCAAATTTCCAATGGCATTTTTCACAGAAATATAACAAACAATTCTAAAATGTGTATGGAACCACAGAAGATCCCCAAATAGCCAAAATAATCTTAAGAAACAACAAAGCTGGAAGCATGATCACTGACTTGAAACTATATTATAAAGCCATGGTAATCAAAACAGTATGGTATTGGCATAAAAAGACTCAATGAAACAGAAGAGAAAGCCCAGAAATAAACCCAAGGATATATGGTCAACTGATTTACAACAAACAAGCCAAGAATATACAATGGAGAAAGAACAGTCTATTCAATAAACGGTGTTAGAAAAACTAGACAGCCACAGGTAAAAAAAATGACACTGGACCACTATCATACACCACACTCAAAAATTAGCTTAAAATAGATTAAAGACTTAAATGTAAGACCTGAAACCATAAAACTCCTAGAAGAAAACATAGGTTGTAAGCCCTTTTGTTCTATAATTTATCTTTACTGTTGAACATACTACAGATGCCTCCCCTTCTTTCCCCCACTGATCCCTCCATTTTGCTCCCCCTCCCCCCACTTCCAGGCCTTCACTGAACTATTTGTCTGTGTTCGTGGTTTATGCATATAGGTTCTTTGGTTAATCTCTTCCCACCCCCAACTGCCCCCTTCCCTCTGAGATTCATCAGTCTGTTCTATGCTTCCATGTCTCTGGATCTATTTTGTTTATCAGTTTATTTTGTTCATTAAGTTCCACATGTAAGTGAGATCATGTGATAACTGTCTTTCTCTAACTGGCTTATTTCACTGAGCATAATATTCTCCAGGTCCCTCCATGCTGTCTCAAAGGGTAAGAGATCTTTTTTATAGCTGCATAGTATTCCACTGTGTAACTGTACCACTGCTTTTTTATCCACTCATCTACTGACGGATATGTGGGCTGTTTCCAGATTTTAGCTACTGTAAATAGCACTGCTATGAACATAGGGGTGTATATATTCTTTCTGATTAGTGTTTTAGGATTCTTAGGAATATTCCTAGGAGTGGGATCACTGAGTCAAATGGCAGTCCCATTTTTAATTTTTGAGAAAATTCCATATATATTTCCATAGGGGCTGTACCAGTCTGCATTCCCACCAGCAGTGTACTAGGGTGCTCTTTTCTCCACATCCTCACCAGCACTTGTTGTTTGTTGATTTTTGATGGTAGTCATTCTGGCAGGTGTGAGGTGATACCTAACAGTCATTAAATTTGCATCTCTCTGATGATTAGTGACTTTGAACATTATTTCACAAGTCTCTTGGCCATCTGTGTGTCCTCTTTGTAGAAGTGTCTATTTAGGTCCTCTGTCAATTTTTAAATTAGATTGTCTTCCCTTTGTTAAGTTGTATGAGTTCTTTATATATTTGGGAAATTAACCACCTATCAGATGTATTATTGGAAAATATATTCTCCCATACAGTGGGAACCCTTTTCATTTTATTGATGCTTTCTTTTGCTGTGCAGAAGCTCTTTAATTTGATGTAGTCCCATTTGTTTATTCTTTCCCTTTGTTTCTCTTGCCCTAGGCAATGTATCAGTGAAAATTCTGCTAAGTGAGAAGTCTGAGATTTTGCTGCCTGTGGATCCTTTTAGGATTTTTATGGTTTCACAACATACATTTAAGCCTTTTATTCATTTTGAGTTTATTCTTGTGTATGGTGTAAAGAGGTGGTCTGGTTTCATTTTGCTTTTGCATATACCTGTCCAATTTTTCCAACACCATTTATTGAAGAGACTGTCTTTACTCCATTGTATGCTTTTGCCTCCTTTCTCAAATATTAATTGAATGTAATGGCATGGCTCAATTTCTGGGTTCTCTGTTCTGTTCCATTGATCTACTTGCCTATTCTTATGCCAGTACCAGGCTGTTTTGATTACAATGGCTTTGTAGTATAACTTGATATCTGGTATTGTGATCCCTCCAATGTTGTTCTACTTTCTCAAGATTGCTCTGGCTATTCAGGGTCTTTTTTGGTTGCATATAAATTTTTGGAGTATTGAGTCTAGATCTGTGAAATATGCCGTTGGTATTTTAATAGGGATTACATTGAATCTATAGATTTCTTTGGGTAGTATGGACATTTTAATGACGTTGATTCTTCTAATCCATGAATATGCTTCTACTTTTTTATATCTTCCTCTGTTTCTTTTTTCAATGTCCTGCAGTTTTCTGAGAACAGGTCTTTTTACCTCCTTGGTTAAGGTTACCCTTACGTATCTTAATTCTTTTTTAGTTTTTTTTTTTGTTTTTTTTTTTTGCTGCAATGGTAAATGGGATTTTTCTTTTTTTTTTAAGTTTCTCTTTCTCAGAGTTGCTTATTGGTGTATAAAAATGCTATTGATTCTGGAATGTATTTTTGTATCCTGCTACTTTGCCAAAATCACTTATTAAATCTAGTAGTTTTTTGGTGGGGTCTTTAGGATCTTCTATGTACATTATCTTGTCCTCTGCCAATAATGAGAGCTTCATTTTCTGCATTTCAATATGGATGCCTCATATTTTTTTCTTCATTTCTGAATGCTGTGGCTAAGGCTTCCAGTACTAGGTTGAATAAGAGTGGTGAAAGCAGACATTCCTGTCTTGTTCTTGTTCTTGTTCTTAAGGGAAACACTTTTAATTTTTGCCCATTGATTATGATGTTGTCTGTAGTTTTGTCATATTGGCCTTTATTATGTTGTGGTATGATCCCTCTATTAATACTTTGCTGAAAGTTTTTATCAAAAATGGGTGTTGGGTTCTGTCAAATACTTTTCTGGCAACTACTGTTAAGATGGTATGATTTTTATCTTTCATTTTGTTTATGTGATGTATCACATTTGTTGATTTGTAAACATTGTACCAGCCTTGCATCACTGGGATAAATCCCACTTAGTCATGGTGAATAATTGTTTTAATATATTGCTGAATCAGATTTGCTAATATTTGTTGAGGATTTTGGCATCTATATTCATCAGGGATATTGGCCTATAATTTTCTTTCCTTGTAGTTTCTTAATCTGGATTTGGAATTAGGATAATGCTGGCCTCATAAAAAAGAGCTTGGAAGGTGGATAGGTGTTAGTTCTTCTTTGAATGTTTGGTAAAGCTCCCCTGTGAAGCTATCAAGTCCAGAACTTTTTTTTTGCTGGGAGTTTGGTTACTTCTTCTATTTCCTTAGTTGTTATTGGTCTATTCAGGTTTTCTGACTCTTCCTGGTTGAGTTCAGAAGACTATATGATTCTAGGAATTAGTCCATTTCACCGAGGTTGTCCAATTTGTTGGCATATAATTTTCAAAATATTCATAATATTTTCTTACATTCCTTTGTATTCCTGTGGTGTCAGTTGTTATTTCACCTCTTTTGTTTCTGATTTTTTAAATTTGGGTCCTCTCTCTGTTTGTTTGCTGTTGTTGTTTTCTTGAGTCTGGCTAGAGGTTCACTGATCTTGTTTATCTTTTCAAAGAACCAATTCTTGGTCTCATTGATCTTTTATATATTTTTTGTTTTTGTTTTTAGTCTCTATGTCATTTACTTCTGCTCTAATCTTTATTACATTGTTCCTTCTACTTTGGGCTTTTCTTGTTGTTCTTTCTAATTCTTTCAGCTGTAGGGTTAGATAGTTTATCAGAGATTTTTCTTGTGTTCTGAGGTAGGCCTGTAGTGCTAGGAACTTCCATCTCAGGGCTGCTTTCACTGTGTCCCTTAGATTTGGGGTTGTTGTGTGTTCATTTTTTTCCAGGAAGTTTTTAATTTCTTCTTTGATCTCACTGGTAACCCACTCATTGTTAAATAACATGCTATTTAGCCTCCATTTGTTTGAATGTATTTGAGTGTTTTTATTGTAGTTTATTTCTAGTTTCATGCCATTGTGATCCAAGAAGATGTTTGATATGATTTCAATCTTCTTGAGCTTGTAGAAACTTATTTTGTATCCTAACACATGGTCTATCTTTGAGAATGTCTCATATGCAGTTGAGAAGAATGTATATTCTGCACCTTTGGAGTGAAATGTTCTGTAAATGTCAATTAAATCCATCTGATCTAGTGTGTCATTTAGGGTCATTGTTTCCCTGTTGAGTTTTTGTTTGGATGATCTATCCAGTGAAGTCACTGGGGTGCTAAAGTCCCCTACTAATTATATTGCTGTCAATCTGTCCCTTAAAGTCATCCAAGAGTTTGTTGTGTTTTTTTTGTTTTGTTTTGTTTTGATGTTTTACAGAGAGAGGAAGGGAGAGGGGGAGAGAGATAGAAACATCGATGACAGAGAACATCGATTGGCCGCCTCCTGCATGCCCCCCACTGGGGGTTTGGCACACAACCTGGGCATGTGCCCTGACTGGGAATTGAACCAGTGACTTCTTGGTTCATAGGTCTTTGCTTAACCACTGAGCCACACCAGCTGGGCCATCCAAGAGTTTTTTAATATACTTAGGTGCTCCTATATTGGATGCATATATTTTACCAGTTACATCCTCTTGTTGGATCGATTCCTTTAATATTATGTAGCGGCCCTCTTTGTCTCTTTGTTATGGCCTATGCTTTGAAATCTATTTTGTCAGATGTAAGTATTGTTACCCTTGTTTTTTGTTCATTTCCATTTGCATGAAAATTTTTTTTCCATCCCTTCATATTCATCCTGTATGAGTCTTGTTCTGAGGTGGGTCTCTTGTAGACAGTATATATATGGGTCATGTTTTCTTATCCATTCAGCTACTCTATGTCTTTTGATTGGATCATTTAATCCATTTACATTTAGGGTTATTGATGGGTACTTATTTATTGCCATTTTTATTCTTTTTTTTTTTTTTTCTTAATCCTCACCCAAGGATACTTTTCCATTGATTTTCAGATAGAGTGGGAGGGACGGATGGAGAGAGAGCGATTGATGTAAGAGAGATATATTGACTGGTTGCCTCCCACATGACCCCAAACAGGGCTGGGGATCAAACCGCAACCGAGGTACATGCCCTTGACCGGAATTGAACCCACAACTCTTTGGTTTGTGGGCAGACACTCCAACCACTGAGCCAAACTGGCCAGGGCAGCCATTTTCATTCTTCATGCCTATGTTTCTCTCTCTATTTCTTAATAGCAGTCCCTTTAGTATTTCTTGGGATTCTGGTTTAATGATAATAAACTCCGTTAGCATTTTTGTCTGGGAAGCTCTTTATTTCACCTTCTATTTTGAATGATAGCCTTGCTGGATAGAGTCATCTAGGTTTCACATCCTTGCCCTGCATTACCTTGAATACTTCATCTCATTCCATCCTGGCCTGTAGTGTTTCTGTTCAGAAATCAGCTGACAGCCTTATGGGAGTTCCTTTGTAGGTAACAAATTGTTTTTCTCTTGCTGCCATTAAGATTCTCTCATTGTCTTTAATTTTTGGCATTTTAATTATGATGTCTCTTGGCGTGGGCCTATTGAGTTCTTCTTCCTTGGGACTTCTTGCTTCTTAACTTGTGTGACTTTTCTTTCACCAACTTGAGGAAGTTTTCTGTCATTATTTCTTCAAACAGGTTCTCTATCCTTTGCTCACTTTTTCTGCTTCTGGTACGTTCCATGTTGTCCCACAGCTCCCTGAAATTGTCATCCAGTTCTAGTGTTTTTTTTCTTTTTGGTTCTCTGATGGATTTTTTTTTTCTGCCCTGTCTTCTAATTTGCTGGTTCAATCCTCAGCTTCCTGTAATCTGTTGTTTACTCCTTCCAGTGTACTCTTTATTTCTGCTATATCATTCTTCATTTCTGACTGGTTGTTGCTCAAAGTTTCTAGATCTTTTTTTTTATGTTGGTAAGCATCCTTATAATCATTACTCTAAACTCTGTATCTGATCACTTACTCCCCTCCATTTCATTTAGGTCTTCTGGAGAATTCTCTAGTTCTTTCATTTAGGATTTGTTTCTTTGTCTCTCCATTTTGGATGCCTGTTTGTGTTTGTTTTTATTACTATGTGGATCTGCTACACCTCTCAGTCTTAGTAGGGTGACCTCATGTAGTGGGGGACCTGCGGGAACCAGTGGTGCAGTCTCCCTGATCACCCAACCTCATTGCTCCAATAATGTCCCTTGTGCCCGTTGTGTGGGCCCTCCTGTTGTAATTGAGTCTTGATTGCTATTGGCCCATTTTGTGCATGGCTCAATCCTCAGGCTGGCTGACAGTGAGGATCAAACCCCAACACAGCACATAGGCTGCTGTGCAGGTGCTTATCACACAAAATGGAATTCACCTCAGCAGAGTTTGGAGACTGACGATATTTCTGTGTGGATATACTGCTTGTGAAGCTTATTGGACCCTACTCTGTTGTTTTCTGAACATGGCCACAGGGTTTATTGCTTTGGGGCCTCTTAGGAGGGTCTCTGGTACAGGCCAATGTCAGATACTGTTTGTGACTGGTCCTTAGTCCCCTGTTCGGAGCTATCAGCAATCCACAGATTGTACCTCCCTCTGTTAGGGCTTGGTGTGTGTGGAAAGGACCAAGCTATGCACCAAGGTCTGCTTTTCCTAGTCTGGGGCCCAGGAGCGGGTCAGGCAAAGTCTCAAAGTACCCAGAGATCTGCCTCTGCCTGCAGGATGATAGTCTCAGTCACTTAAAGAGCCAGGCTTTAGTCTTCAGCAGGGTATAAACTCCACAGGCTGGGGCAAGAGGTTTCCAATGTGTGGGGCTACTGCCTGCCCCTCAAGGCTAGAGCTTCCTGAATGGTAAAGGTTGGCCTTAGAAAGATGGTGCTGGCAGCATGAAGGAATGACTCAGCACAGAGACCCTGGCAGCTGCCTTCTCAGCTCTCTCCCCAGAGCCAGTACCAGACTTTCCTCATGCAGCTCTAGTCCACTCTGCCCTCCCTCTGCCAGAGCCCAAGGTGAGAGGCAGCAACTGAAATTTAGTGCATTGGCCTTGAAGAGGGTGCCTATGTTTCTAGCTGTCTCTCCCTAATGGACAGAACCTCCAGTGCTTTTCAGAGCCGGATGTTATGTGGGCAACTTTCTCAGTTCTGTTACTCTGGGTTGAGGAACCCAGCTTGGGGTGTAGACCTCAGGCATCTCAGGGGGCACTTCCCACAGTCCAGATATCCCTCCAGCACTTTAGCTGCTGCCTGTGGGAGCCCAGCCAGCCCTCTCATGCCTCCACACTTCCTATCAGTCTTGATGTGGGCTCCTCTTCACCTCCTTGATTATAAGGGTTTTCTCTAGCTAGTCTTCAGTTGGTTATTCAGGATGATTTTTCTATATTTTAGTTATAATTCCAGTTTGGTCCTGGGAGAAGGTCAGTGTAGCTTCCACTTAATCTACCACCATCTTGGAATCTCTGTTCTCCACTCTCCTTTCTTCTTTCTTTTCTCTTTGCTTTGACTCCCGTCTGCCTCTTGCCTCTGTGCTTTCTCCTCCTTGTTCTCCTCTCCCTACTATTTCTCTTTCTTCTCCTCACTTTTCCTCTCCCTCCCCCTCCTTTTTTCTAAGCTTCTTGACATCAATGTTAGTGATGGTTTTTTGTATTTGACACCAAAAGCAAAGGCAACAAAAGCAAAAATAAACAAACAGGACTACACCAACTAAAAAGCTTCTATACAGCATAAGAAACCATCAATAAAATGAAAAGGCAACCTACTGAATGGGGAGAATATATCTGCAAATCATGTATCAGATAAAGGGTTCAAAATCCAAAATATATAACTCATATAACTTAATAGCAAAAAATAACAACCCAATTGAAAATGAACAGAGGATCTCAATAGACATTTTTCTAAAGACATACAGGTGACCAACAGGTACATGAAAAGATGCTCAACATCACTAATCATTAGGGAAATGCAAAATCAGAACCACAGTGAAATATCACTTCACACCTTCAGAATGGCTATTATAAAAAACACAAGAGACAACAAGTTTTGGTGAGGATGTGGAGAAAAGGGAACACTTGTGCACTGTTGGTGGGAACGTCAAGTAGTGCAGCTACTATGGAAAATAAGGAGGTTCCTCTTAAAATTAAAAATAGAACTACCAAAATCCAGCAATTCCACTTCTGATTTATCTGAAGAAAACAAAAACACTAGCTGGAAAAGATATATGTACCCCTATGTTCACTGCAGCATTATTTATAATAGCCAATATATGAAACAACTTAAGTGTCCATCAATAGATGAATGGATAAAGAAGTGCTGCATATACATAACAGAGTATTATTCAGTCATAAAAAAGAATGGAATCTTGGTATTTGCAACAATATTCATGGAAATAGAGGGCGCGATGCTAAATGAAATAAGTAAGAGAAAGACAAATATTACATGATCTCACTTATATGTAGAATCTAAAAACAAAAATAAACAAAACACCAGCTCATCGATACAAAGAACAAACTGGTGATTGCCAGAAGTTGGGGTGGGAGTAGGGGTGGGCAAAACAGTTGAAGGTGGTCAAAGGTACAGATTTCCAGTTATAAAATAAATAAGTCATGATAACTAAAGTTAATAATGCTGTACTGCATATTTATTTATGTTGGTTAATCCTCACCTAAGGATATGTTTTCATTAATTTTTAGATAAAGTGGAAGGGAGGGAGGAGAGAGAAACATCGATGTGAGAGAGGCACATAGATTGGTTGCCTTCTGCAGGACCCTGACCGGGGCCAAGGATAGAACCTGCAACCCAGGTATGTGCCCTTGACCAGAATCAAACCCACGACACTTTGGCCCATGGACCGACTCTAACCACTGAGCCAAACCAGCCAGGGCTGTATTGTGTATTTAAAAGTTGCTGAAAGTGAATCTTAAAAGTTCTCATCATAAGAAAAAAATTATATAACTATATATGGTGACGAGTGTTAACTACACTTATTGTGATCATTTTGCAATATAGGTAAATATCAAATCATTATGTTGTACACCTGAAACTAATGTAATTTTATATATTAATTACAGCGCAATAAAACAACTATGTCAACATTAAACTCTGCTCACATAGGCTTAATGTTTAGAATTACATTGCTTATATAATATGGTCACCAACTCACAATATTTTCATACATATACATATATCAGCAATGCTAAAGGTTTCAATATCAGAACAAAGGAAGAGCTAAGAAAAGTGACTCATCGACTAACCTACATTACAAAAGGTACCTAACACCCACCAACTTATTGCAAAACCTAATTCTCCCTCCTTCTGTTTTCTTAGCCTCCTCTTCAACCTTTTTATCTCTTCTTCAGTGCTATGCATCTATCATTCCACACATTCCTATCCCTTTTTCCCCCTTTTCCTGCTCCTTTTTCAGTCTGTTTTTCTCTACTACTTCCTAAAGTGGCCATTAATTGGAAACATAGAAAATTTTTATCATCTACTGTATATTCTTAATACAACTGTAGAATTACTAGTTTTAAAAGCTGATGAATTAAATACTATACTATATCCTTCAGTATACTGTGGGCATTAAGGACAAGGACTCTAGAGTTTGACTTCCTGGGTTAGCAACCTACTCTTCAGCTTCTTCACTATATAGCCCCAGCCAAGTAACTTAATCCCTTGTTTCATCTGCGTCCTTGACAATAAAATGAGAATGTGAAAAGAACATCATTTCCATAGGGTTGTTATAAGAATTAAAGAAGGTTCAATATGCAAAGTGTCTGGCACATAGTAAGTACTCACTTCATGATACCTACTTTTATCTCTCACCAAACACTGAACTGAAGCTCCTTGTGATGTTTTTCAGCATTTTAGCGGCTTGGTGTTATGGGGCTAGTCACAGGGCACAGGGGTGGCTTTTTCCTCCTCCACCTAAAGGCATTAATTCTGAAAGCTACAACTGTGAAGCTGTAGGTCAACCGTTCTCAAACAGTACTGGTGAAATGCAGATGTGACTACTTGGATTTCTCCCAACAATGATTAAGAGACCTCTGTCCTTTCATTCTCAGCCTCCCCACTGCACCCCCACTTCACCTGCTAACTCTACCTGTGGAAAAGGGGCCATCTGTGCATTTTGGCAATGGTAGCTGTATCCCTGCACACGTAGGTGTTTCTGCTAATCCCATAGGCACCTGGCCTACCATCACGTTTCAACCACGCCACTTCCAGCATCTCCAGTACAGGCCATGTGTATGGGAGTGAGCAGTGACCTAATGGGGAGACAGAACACACTGCAAAGCTACACAGATTATTGTCCTAGGGGTCAAGCCAAGAAAAAAATCAATTTACAATATTATACCTAGCAAGGCAAAACCCTCAGGGTCTTTAACCTTTTAATGTTCAGGCATTGTGGATTAACTGGTCTCTTATAAGAAAGAAGCAGCATACAACTACTAAGAATTTTTTATAAGTGTAATTATTTAAAGAACCTAATATAAGTGATAACACCGTAATACTGTGCATTTGCCTTAATTTTTAAAGGAAGAAACAACACACTTTTTTTAAAGAATTAAATAATATATCTCTTTTTTAAAAAAAGAAATCTTTAACACTCTTTCCATCAGTTAAGGCAGAGTTTTTTAATGTGCAGAAGAAACAGCTAAGGATCTTGTTAAAATGAAAATTCTGATTTCCTAAGTCCAGGATGACACCTGAAAGTCTGCATTTCTTACAAGCTTCCAGGCCATGAAGATTCTGCTGGTCCATGAACCACACTTATTCCCAATTCCCTAGTTTATCAATTTGAAGCCTCCTTTTACGGTGTGAGAAGCAGTGGCCTGTTCTAACAGCTCTAAGGAACAAAATGTGCCCTAGGCTACAACTGCTTCTTACCAATAAAGGCAGGAGAGGAGTTTCAAGGGGGAAGCAATAAAAAAAGAAGAAAAAATTCTCTGTAGCCTCTTTCTGGCTCTCATTTGGTTTCCCCAGGGATGAGAGGAAATTCTGCCACCTGGGTCCTCAGTATGGTTATCTCCTGGTTTACGACTCAAGGAATGCAATCTAGGATTCCTTGGTTGTTCTTCCCTAAAATGGACGGGCACAGAATGACTATTTCTGTTAAATAATAAAGTTTCCAATCATTTTTATATCTTCGAAAGAAAAAAATGTATCTTCTTTAATGGTGTAATTATTTTCCCTTTACAACATTTGATGACAAATTTGAACAGAACATTTCATTGAGAAGGGCATTTCAGGAAGAGGAAACAAACAATAAGTGCAAAGGCCCTGAAACTGAAACAGCAAGGAGACAGTGTCATTAGAGAAGAATGAGGGCAAATGTATGTGGAAACAAGGTCACGGAGAAGATGGAGGAAGGGAAACCACTCACATGAGGCCCCTTGGCTTTTATGCTCAGTGACACGGGCAATCTGTGAGGGAATCTCAGTGAAGTAACATGTCCTGATGTTTAACAGGATCAGATTGGCTACATGGCTAAAAACAGACTGTAGGCTGCATACAAATATATACGAAGAATGTTAATACCAGGATCTCACATGCTTGGCGCTCCCAGTACTCCTTCTGAGTTTTCTACATATGTGGCTGTGCAATATCAACTGTCACTAAATTTGGATTATGGGATATATCCTATACATGAAACCTTAATGCCCAACTTCTTTTTTTTTTTTTAACATTTTTTCTTTATTGATTTTAGAGAGAGAGGAAGGAAGAAGGAGAGAAAGATAGAAACATTGATGAGAGAGAACATCGACCAGCCGCCTCCTGCATGCCCCCCACTGGGGATCAGGCCCACAACCTGGGAATGTGCCCTGACTGGGAATCGAACTGGTGACCTCTTGGTGCATGAGTCGACGCTCAACCAGTGAGCCACACTGGCCGGGCAATGCCCAACTTCTTATACCTGAGTCCACTATCATCATTCAGCCCTTAATTCTAAATGACGATTAGAACATTTGAAATGTATCATATACCAACGTGGGAAAAGAGAGAGAGAGTACCTAATACAGGGTTCTCTCTTCCTGATGGGACTGTGGTATTACAATACATATACAGTATTATAATCTATACAATTTTAAACTTTACTCCTCTTTCACGAAGTCCAAAAATACTCTCCTTTAGAAGATTCTCTTAACTACTACAGAAGCTTATTTTGTAAAAGTTATGCTTTAAAAAATATTACCACTCTGCCCTGGCCAGTTTGGCTCAGTGGTTAGAGCGTCAGCCCACGGTCCAGAGAGACCCGGGTTTGGTTCCTGTTAAGGGCATGTACCTCGGTTGTAGTTTGTCCCCAGCCCCAGTTGGGGTCATGTGGGTGGCAGCCAGTTGATGTGTGTCTCTCTCACATCGATGTTTCTCTCTCTCTCTTCCTCCTTCTCTCCCTCTTGCTCTATCTGAAGATGAATGCAAAAAGTGTCCTCAGGTGAGGATAAAAACAAAACAAAAAAAAATATTACCACTCTGACCCAGTAATTTCATTTCTGAGACTGTATCCTATACAGGAAAACAATTTTAATCATAAAGATCTTCATCATACTTTATTTATAATAACAAAAAGAACGAGAAGCAATTTAAATGTTCAACAACAGCCCAGCCGGTGTGGCTCAGTGGCTGAGCATCAACCCATGCACCAAGAGGTCACTGGTTCAATTCCCGGTCAGGGCACATGCCCAGGTTGTGGGCCAAATCCCTAGTGGGGGGCATGCAGGAGGCGGCCAATCAATGTTCTCTCTCATCGATGTTCCTATGTCTCTCCCTTTCCCTCTCTCTCTAAAATCAATAAAGAAAAATAAATAAATGTTCAACAACAGATAAATGAGTAAATGTACTGATAATATAAGTATTAAATATATTATAATGATAATGTTGTCTCTGTATTCTCTAGCTAGACTATTAAGCAGCCATTAAAATGATGTCATAACATGGCAAAATGTGCATAATATAATTATAACTTGTAAAATACACACATATCCACACAGGAAAAAAAAACTCTGTGCACAGGAAAGAAAACTGGCAGTGTACATATCAAAATATGGACAAAACGACTGAACTAGGTAAGTCTGTTTTAATTTGTATTTTCCAATTTTTACAAGTGACCATGCATTTTATTTACAAAAGAACCTCTTTACTCTCAACTTTTTATTTCCAATATAAATCTCATTTAACAATACAGTCGATCCCTGGTTGGTATGGCTCAGTCCTGTACACTGAAGGGTCACAGGTTGATTCCCAGTCAGGGCACATACCCAGGCTGCGGGTTCAATCCCTGGTGGGGGCGTGTACAGGAGGCGACTGATCGATGTGTCTCTCTCCCATCAATGTTTCTCTCTCTCCTCCTTCCCTCTCTCTCCAGAATCAATGAAAAACATGTCCTTGGGCGAGAATATTAAAGAGAGAATAGTCAATCAAAATAGTCAATAACGATGCTTGATGCCATGTGGGTACTGGAAATATTGGGGAAAACACTTTGTAAAGCATATGACTGTCTAACCACTATGCTATACACCTGAAACTAACACAAATAATATTGAATGTAAACTCTAACTGAAAAAACTTGATTTAAAAAAACAGGTTTGGCTTGGGGAAAAAAAGCCTAAATTATTATGAAAAATGATCATGGGGGAAAATTTTTCATATAACATATATGTATACCATATCAACCTGGAACATATTAATAATAATAGTAAGCTTGTATTATGCACTTATCATGCCAGGCTCTATGTTAAATGCTATATCCATGTTATCTCATGTAATCTTTGCAAAAATCCACAATGTGAAAGGCGGAGACAGAGAAGCAGAGGTGAGTGAGCAATGCCAGATTCATCAGAGCCCTGGGACACAACTGGGCTCGTCGCCAGTTCTCAGACACCGGGAGCTCCTCTCTTAACTACAAACTACACTGCCTCCGTACAACAGTGTAGAGCTCTCCAACAAACAAAACCTTGATCAGAATTCCCCAGCAGTATGCCAAAAAAGTGCCTACTTAGATCTTTGCCAACTGTGGCACTCTCCTGTTTCCCATCATATCATTACTTTGTCTCTTTGTTTTTTTAATCCTCACCCAAGGACGTTTTTCCATTGATTTTTAGATGGAGAGAGTGGAAGGGAGGGAGGGAGTTAAGGAAGGGGGGGGGGGGAGAAAGAGAGAGAGAGAGACAGAAACATCGACTGGTTGCTTCCTAAATGGCCCGGGGTGGGGGGGAGAGAGAGAGAGAGAGAGAGAGAGACAGAAACATCGACTGGTTGCTTCCTAAATGGCCCGGGGAGAGAGAGAGAGAGAGAGAGAGAGAGAGAGAGAGAGAGAGAAACATCGACTGGTTGCTTCCTAAATGGCCCGGACAGGGACCGGGGATCAGACCTGCAACCCAGGTACATGCCCTTGACCAGGAATCTAACCCACGACCCCTCTCCACCGGCCAAGACTCCAACCGCTGAGCCAAACCGGCCAGGGCTTTGTCTCTTTCTTCAGTTTGCCTCCCTTGCTCCTCATCCTGCCTTTTCATTTACTCCTCTTATTTCTCTCTCACATTTCTTCCCTACCGATATATACCATAAACTTTCCAAAGATATCCAGCAGCGTCTGTGGGCACTGCTTAGCTTCAGTAGTAAAACTCAACTAAAACCAATTGCTACCGTGTCTTTCTACAAATCAGAAGTTACACACTGGAAGCCACAGTATTTTTAAAAACTTGTTGAATTAGTCATCAACATTTAAATGTTAGGATGAATTCATATAAAAAATGCAAAATTTTAGTTTCTCCAGGAAACTAAATGATTTGACAACAATAGGCTCAACATAGCATCAATCTCCTGAAGCTGACGCTCCAGTTAGCCACAGCCTCCACCAGTCCCTGCTGTCTTATACCTGATTCCTCACCTCTCTTCACTCTTGGAAGGAACCTGTACAGCTCCAAAAGCATTGAGTATGTGACCTCCGCCAAATACTTGGAAGTGACGGCATAAAAGCCACAGGACATTTTTAGTTAATGTTGAGTTCTGCACACTCTTCCTCTGAGAGATGTTAGCTACAAAATGACCTATTATTGGATCTAAACCAAGGAAAGTAGTAACAGAACTCCTGCAAAACCCCAGGCCAAAGCATGTCCAAAAGGACTTTCCATTGCTGGCCAACTGGATCAACTCATCGCTAGATTCTGTGGCAACCCAAATATTCCTTTGGAATTAGCTAGAGTGAAGATGTCTTCACAAGGTCCAGGACCCCAATTAGAAAGTTTTCTGATGATGAGGCTAATTAGTGAGTTTAGTAATAGCTGCAAACTAGTTACTAAACACTAATTTTTTGTTTTTGTTTCGGCTGTAGTAGGCTCCCAGTATTATGAATTTTACATGCTAAGATAATTGCAGTATCTCTCTTCTTTTATTCTCTAAGCAGCCATTTGAAATCCATATTTTTACGGTAATGTAAATCCATTAGGGAGAGAACTAGAAAGTGCACTGAGGGATCAATCTTAAGCTAGAAGAAATATAGACTAAATGACCTCCATCTCTAATTTCTCTGATACATTAGTCTACTGTGCCCAACCTAAACTGAAAATATCTTTTCACCATTCCAGCATAGAGAGAATAGAACATAAAGGAAAGGACTGGAAACCCAAAAGTCCCATTTGGAATGAAGTTCGTGTTTGATAAATGTCTGTTCATACATGGGCTATGGGAGAGCTGAGGAATAAATAGCAGTATGTATGCGTATGGGGAAGGATGGGTACATTTCATTTATCATTCACTGCTTTCAATATTCTGAAGTTAGTTCTTCTAAATTTCAAACAATACTAAAGAACGTTTCTAAATAAGCAAGAAGAATATCCACAAAGTGATAAATAATCCTACAAGGTAAATGATTCATTAATTTTTAAAGATTCACTGATAACTGAAACAAAAAGCTATCATGCAGGTTTCTTTCTACTCTATTATGCTGAATATGTACAATATTTTTTAAGATTTATAAAAGCAGTCTACACCTGACAATAACTATGTTGACTGAAGGTTGAAGGAAAAAAATAAGAGTGTTTGCTTCTTAGGAAAGAAAACTCAAAAACATGATAACTATCATGAAAAATACATCCAGTAAATTTTCTCTTGCAAAATAACCTTTCTCAAAAGACTGTCTAGTCCCAGAATAAGTTCAAAAGAGAACTTCCATTTAATCCTATAATGAAAGAGATCAAGAGCCAAATTTCATTAAAAATGAAAAACTAACTAAAAAGTAACTCGTTCCAAAATCTTGCCTACCTTTTTATAAACACAGCAAATGCCTCACAAAATATGTAACATTTACCTTATCTTACAATTGTACTGCTTTAATTTCTGCTAGTTTTATTTTCCCCCTCCCCCACCACATAAAGCTTTACAAATAAAGTCCCATCGATGCAGCTTAAGAGCTCATTCTTTTAGAGAAATTCAGGTCATCAGAATTGAGATATGTCATGGTACACAAGTATTTCAATAAAAAGTAATAGTTTAAAAGGTTACTTTTTTACTGCTAGAGGAAGACAGTGATTTTATATCCAGTATTTTCAAAGATTTTTTTTTTTGCTTTATATATTATAGCTGTTTTGAATTAAAACGTAAAAATAAATATTTATCAAACAAACCTGATCACTCCACGCACAATACAGATTGCACAATAAACTCCAATTGTGGTTGCTCGTGCAGTCCAGACTCCTGCACTGGGCCATGACTGCCGAGAGCGCAGCCTGCATGTCTTCTGTGACTCAGCTTTTGTCAGCACCGGGGCGCTGTTACAGGAGCTCTGCAGTGATGTGATCCACAAATAGGATCTTCCCCTCCCTTTCCTGTCTAGGCAGCAAGAGCTGACTGGCAGGACAACATCATCTTCCTAAACACCGGCACATTCAAATTACTAGATCACAAAGGAAATATTTTTCATAAAGTCGTATTCTATATTTATTATTATTTAATTTTTTTTTTTTTAATCCTCACTCGAGGACATTTTTTCATTTTTTGTTCAGATAGAGTGGGAGGGAGAGAGAGGAAGAGAGAGAGAAACATCGATGTGAAAGTGACACACCGAGTGGCTGCCACCCGCACGACCAACCAGGGCCGGGGACAAACTGCAACCGAGGTACATGCCCATAGTGGGAACCAAACCCGGGTCTCTCTGGACCGCAGGCCGACGCTCTAACTGCTGAGCCAAACCGGCCAGGGCTATTATTTAATTTTTTAAATGATATTGCTTTTACCTTCTTTCTGGGTATCATAGGCTCGCATGCATTCATTCCAGGAAAATACAACCTGGGAAGGTGGATATAATAAATCAATCGTGCCGACTGTTCCAACAAACCAGCTCTAACACAGGCGGTGGCAGTACCCCTGACCCATACACTGTACTCAGTCCAAAGGGCACCTCCTTTCTCAGTCTCTCAGTACATCTCACACTGCTAACAACTCCTTAAGTGTCTCTCGCCCTGGGTACCATATTACCACTCTCCTGATTCTCTTCCTACTTCTCTAACCATCTTTGCAAAAGGCAGTATAGAAAAGTGAGAAAGCCCAGACTTTAGTAAGACAGACATCACTTCCTCACCTGCTACCTTCCAGATGTCTGACGAAGAGATAAGGGCTTAACTTTTTGTTGTTGTTATTCCTAATCGGAGGATATTTTTCCCACTGATTTTAGAGAGTGCAAGGGAGAGAGAGAAGCGGAGAGAGGAAGGAAGGGGTGGGGCGGAGAGAGAGAGAGAGAGAGAAACATTGATGTGAAAGAGACACATTGATTGGTTGCCTCCCGCACATGCACCAACCAGGGCCGGGGATGGAACCCCCAACCCTTTGGTCCTCGGGCTGACACTCTAACAGCTGAGACACACCAGCCAGGGCAGGGGTGGGGCTTAACTTTTGAGCTTCAACTCATTCGTTTAAAAAATAACACCTGCCCTCATGGGGGTTTTACTACAAAATAACATCTATAACATGCTTAAAGCAGTGTCTAACAGACACCTAATAAATGAAGGTTATTAATATTCTTAAGATGGGCCTCCCTTCCTATCTAAATGAGAAATGTACCTCTCATTTCTTATTCTATCCTTAGGATAAAAAAAAAAAAATCCCATGATTTTAATTAGTAATTACTTCCAAACCTTTTTCCAGCCCCACCCTTTCTCCCGAGCTCCAAATTTGCATGTCTAGACTCTTGCTAAATACATACACCTAGATACCGTATACGTGTTACATGTCCAAACTGAACTCATTATCTTCCCTCTCACCACCTGCACCAGCACTGCAAACCCTCTTCTGCATAAGGGCAACACGATTCGTCCCCTTCATCACTCAAACAGAAGAAACCAGAGATCCTGGACTCCCTCTGCCTTACCTCTCACATCTAGTTACCATGTCCTGTCACCTCATCTAAAATGTGTATTTATGCTGTCTCTTTTCTCTCCCCACTGTCACTGCCTAAATTGATGGAGGTCTCCCAATCAACCTTCTCCTGGACCACAAGGGCCTCAAGTTGGTCTCCCAAATATCCCATCTCACTCCCTCCTGGAATCTTGCCTCCACAGGACTACCAAAAGAATCTTCGAAGCCACAAGCTCAGTATGATTACCCTGCCGAAATCCCTCCCTTGCTCCTTTCAGCCTCCAGCAGAGTTTCCCAAAGTATGTTCCCACTTGTTCTATAGAATACAGAATATGAATTAGTTAATGAGAAAAGTCTCCCATGGCAAAATAAATTTGCAAAAGACCAGGTTAAACAAAAAAAAAGTAAAGTTGCAAGGTCGGATTCAAAGGCCTCAAAATCTGAAAACTGAAGCTCCTAGGAGCTTGTTTCTAACTAGTCTTTGAAATCTTTAGCTGGTTTGTCTTCCTCTATCTGTCCCTTAATTGGTGCTGTTCCCCAAGGTCCCAACCTTGGCCCTCTTCTTGTCTCATCTCCCTCAATGAGCTCATCTATTCCCAAAACAATAATTATAGATGTTGGCTTAACTGACCACTGCCTAACTAACTTGCCAGACAAATCAAAATTCTCAATTCCTGCTGTGAGAATACAGGATGATCCCATGGCAAGCACCAACTCTTATGTTTGGGAAGATAATCTCTAGCCACTCATGTCTGCTCCCACCAAACGAGATGCTTAACCCAGTTTATTTTTGCACAAACGGCTTAATGTCAGTGATTTGTGTTATTGTTATTATATGTAACTTAGATTATGGAAAGTGATGAAATATGAGTAAAAATGAGAGTTATTTCTATGAAAACTGGAATGCTTTGAAAAGACTCAGTGAAGGCTATTGCTCACTTCCATGTTTTTCCCTTCCTCGGTCTTGAGGTCTTATACTTTTTTCTCCAGTGAGATATTAGAAATTCTCTCTAGCTGTAGCCATTAGATATATTCAGAAATACATTGCCATCAATGGGTTTATCTTCCCAGGAAGTTTGTGTTCCCAAGAAGACTTTCCCTGATGCCTACATTAGGTGAGCTCTGCCTGCTGTGTTTCAGAGCTCCAAGCTCTCCTCCTAAAATAAGACTCATTGCACTCTTTCATAATCCAATTACTCGATTGTCTGTACTTCCCGTTACCCTTGTATATCCATGATGGCAGAGCCCAGACCATGTCTGTACCTTTACACTGCTGTATCCCCAGTGTCTGGCACTTAGAAGGTGCTCAGTAAGTATTTGTTGAATGAGTTAATAAATGTGGAAGGAAAATTCTAAGTATGATGGGAATCTTTGATACTAGAAGCATCAAATTTGAATCATTTAAGATAACTTTTATTTGGGGGACCAAAGGGTCATTATCACCAGTTGTATGCAAACACAAATTGCTTCCTTCCTTAAATGATCCCACTAAGCTGTTAGGGCAGAAGGAATTCTAGCAAAATCCCAAATACCTACACTGACACTATATATTCTATCCCCACCTGAGATTCTGAACAACTCCAGAAGAGGGGAGGGAAGGGTTTCAAGCATCTTATATTCAAAAGTTCCCAGGTGATCTGATAGACCTTTCTTAGTAGTGAAGAACCACTAAACAAAAGTTCATACCAAAGGAAAAGAACTTGAAGACTAAAGACACAACTATAATCAAGCTTTTATAAGTCATTCCTAAACACGGTGTGTAACTTAACATTGTCGCAATACTTATTTCCTGGTTTAGATTATTGTACTATGCTTATTTAACAGATGTTTATATTAGGGAAATGTGGATGAAGGATACAAAATATCTGTAGTGTAATAATATCTTTGCAACTTTCCTGTGAGTTTAAAGTTATTTCAAAATAAAAAGTTAGTGTGAAAAAGACCATAAACAATTACAACTCAGTAACAATGAACATCTCTATCATCCAGAAGTGATCCTGAAATATCATTCACCACTAAAAGAATATAGCGCTTCTTGAAAAAATGGCTGATTCCAGGTCTTGGGCAGGAAATATACATAAAGGCTAAATTAGAAAATCATACTGGACAGGAAGCTACCAAAGACAATTAGGCTCATGTCTAAAGAACCTGGGAGAAAACTGGAAGAGGCTTCCACTAGTCAAAAATGGGAAAATTGGAGCTACAATAAGAACTGACGCATATGACACATGTTTACATCTACCAGTTAATACAGATAGGTAGATAGGTAGCTAGATAGACAGGCAGATAAACAGGCAGACACACATAACACACACATAGGTCACCTTTTGAATGGATTTAGTTCTATAAAAAAAAGGGAAAGAAGCCAAAAAAAAAAAAAAAATCATGAAGTGTCATATGATTATTAGATGTTTTCCCCCAATATACACAATTTATACTTCAAAACCTTTGGGTAACATATATCTATAATCTTATATGGACACTTCTGAAATTCAAACAGGTCTGAAAGTTAAAACATGTTCTGTAACCCATTGATGGCAAAAACTGCCCTGTCCTGAGCTGACATGAAGCTCTTTCTAAGCCTATTATTCCTCATAATATAAAAATTTGTGCATTTATAGGAGAAATTGCTCTAAGAGCTGGGTGCTGTCACAGAACCTGCATCATCATCCATTTCTAAAACTTGAAAACTTTTGAATTCTGAAAAACCCAAGAATTCTGGATAATGGATGAAAGATCTACACAAACAACATTAGAGATGAGGGTAACCTGATGGATGGCAGAAGTCCAGAAGAAAAGAAAGAATGGGGGGGGGGGGAACACAGGAAGCAAGACCATCTCCCAGGGACTGGGAACATCTTTTCTACCTAGGGTCACTAAGGTCAGGGAAAGCTTTACAAGCAGGTAAAATTTGAGCCAGACTTTGAAGGAAGCATGGGATTTACATAAATGAGAAGGCATGGGAAAGGCATTTCAGGCAAAACGGACATGAACAAACATGAAAACACTTCAGATTTCATATATATTCAGGGGACAATGAATCTGCCATTTGCTTTGAGTAAATGTTTTATGTTGGACAGTAAGACGTTACAAGGAAGAAGTATATATACTGCTATTTTTTTTTAAATCATATCTTTATTTTTCAACTACAGTTGATATATATTATCAGTTTCAAGTGTACACCCCAGTGATTAGATAATACATAACTTACTACGTGATCATCCTGATAAATCTCACACCCACCTGATACCACACACAGTTACTAGAATATTATTGACTCTATTTCCTATGTTGTACTTTACACATTCCTATGACTATTCTATAACAACCAATTTGTATTTTAAATGTACTTTAAATCTTGTTACAGTTGCTCAGCTTTAAATGAACCACAGGCTTTTCCAGAAAAATTTATAAAATATGATCAATCTAGCACTCTAGAGAAATAGTAAATAGAACCTTATGACACCTATAGAAAGTTATCTTCCAAACCAGACCAACTCTAAGACAATAAACTCAGCATATGGCTTTTGCTCACCAATGTCATTGAAGCAACAGGAGATTTCAGTCATTTGGTACCATAAATTGACACTTTGAAGACATCAAGTTTCCTAGTTTGCCAAAAGATAATACAGGGTTGATAAAATTTTCAAGCTGTCTATTAATTTGCCATTGAACTGTTTACCACTTAAATAATTGAACACAAACTATTTCCATCAATGAGAAACCAGTAAATCTAGATCAAAGTAAAGATTCTTCTCCCTCAAGTTTTTTCCTTCCTTCTGGTAAACCTACTATGATCAAGTTAACACTCTATCCATTAAATCACTAATTCCTCTTCTGTCTGTGTAACCTTAACTAAGCTCTCTGTACCTAAGTTTCCACATCTTTCAAATGGATATAATAATATATACCTTGTGGGGTTGTTGTGAGGATAAAATGAGGTAAGGTACATAATAAGGGTTCAATGTTCTCTCTTAAAACCCGAATCGACATTTCCAGCAGATGCCCAGCCGGTGTGGCTCAGTGGTTGAGCGTTGACCCATGCACCAAGAGGACACCAGTTCGATTCCCAGTCAGGGCACACACCCAAGTTGTGGGCCTGATCCCCAGTGGGAGGTATGCAGGAGGCGGCCAAATGATGTTCTCTGTCATCGATATTTCTATCTCTTTCTCCCTACCCTTTCCTCTCTCTCTAAAATCAATAAAGAAAAAAAAAACCTAAAAAATTATCTAAAATCTACTTTATCTCACTGAATGTTTCCTGGAAACACATTACAGCCTAGCACTTACATTTTATTAAGATTAAATAAATATTAAGGCTAGTAAATGTCAATAGCATAAATACCTGAAGTGCAACAGGAATAAAGAATATCAGAAGTCTGTGACACTCAAAACTAGAGACGGATACAAACCACATGCCAGAAGTCAAAAGGACTACTAAATAACTTTATTTATATATTTCCAAGCAAAAAAAGTACAAACTATACAGTTCTTAAACAACCATATCACTTTCGCAAAGTCAGAGAAAATCTTATTTGGAAACTGATTTATAGATTAACAAGTGTTTATTATAATATGACTTTTCTTCCTCAATTTGGTGGCTTTCCTTCCTAACCATTCTCACTCTTTGCCTTGGCCATATTGTCCTCTCTGCCTGAAACAGGCTGCCGCCACCTGCACCAGAGACTTCCACAGGTACTTACGATTCCCCTCAGGGGTTGTTTGTCTATCAGTGAGTTGTAAAGGTTCTTGATATATTCTGGAAGCAAGTCCTCGATCAGATACATGGTTTGAAAATATTTTTCTCCCCCTCTGTGGCTTGATTTTTCACTTTTTTAATGGTGTTTTACAAAGAGCAGAAGTTTTTCGTTTTGATAAGTCCCATTTATCATGGTTTTTTTTCCTCTGGCTAGTGTTTTTTTGTGTCCTGTCTCAGACATCTTGGTCTACCTCAGAGCTACACATATTTTGTTCTGTTTTATTGTCATAGGCTTACAGTTAGTGTTCTATCTGGGCTAACTTTTCTGTGCGATGTAAGGTAAAGGTGAAGGTTCATCTCTGCCCACAGAGATCTTTACTTCTTCCAGCATCACCTGAATTCACGCCACTGAATTCAAATGATCGTACTGTACTCTCCGTTCTCTTCCACAGTTCTATACATCTATCATTATACCAATTCTATACTGTCTTGACTTTGTGGCTTTTTGAGTAATAATTATAAAATAACAGTGAGTCCTCCAAACTTTGATCTTTTTCAAAATTGTTGTGACTACTCTATGTCCTTTGCCTTTCCATATAAATTTTAGGATCAGTTTGTCTATTTCTAACAAAAAAAAGTTTAAACCCTGCTGAAATTTTAATTGGGATTGAATTGAATTTACATAGCAATGTGTGGCTAAGTCATATCTTAATAATAGTGAGTTTTCCAATCCATAAACATAGTATATCTTTCTATTTAGCAACATTGTCTTTAAAATATTAAAACAATAATGCTATTATTTTTATTCCACTAATTGCTTGTTGATAGTATATAGAAAATAGTAATTTTTGTATAGTAACTTTGTATCTTTGTATTCTGCGACCTTGTAAAATTAATAGTTCTAGTAAGTTTTATGGGTAGATTCCTTACCACTTTCTATGCACAATCATGTTATCTGTAATAAAAGAGCTTTCTCTTCCTTCCCTTTTTCCTTCCTTTTACTTCTTTTTCTTGACTTACTGCACTAAGAAGGATCTCCAGTTTGATGTTCAATGGAGTATGAACAGCAGACAGCCCTGCCCTGTTACCGATCTCAGCAGTAATAAAGTCATCAATATTTCACCAAGTACAATAGCGGTACAGAGCCCCTTTATTAAAGTAAGTTTCTTTATAGTCCCAGTTTTCTAAAAGTTTTTATGATGAATGAGTGTTAAATTCTGTCAAATGCTTTTTCTGCATCTACTGAGATGATCATATAACTTCCTCCTTTATTCTGTTAACACGTTAAACTCTTAATATGTTAAAATGATATACTAACCTCTCATTCTTGGGATAACTCCAACTTAATCATGACATATTATCATTTGCATATATTGCTAGATTTGATTTGCTAACATTTTGTTAAGGATTTTTACATCTACAATCATGAGGGTTACTGATCTGAATTCCTCTTCTTATAATGTTCTCATCTGGCTACTGCCAGGGTTATGCCACCTCATAAAAAGGATAAAGAAGGTGTTTCCTCCACCTCTATTTTTTGAGTTTGTATAAAATTGGTATGATTTCTTCCTTAAATGTGTGATAGAATATATCAACACCACCATCTGAATATAGAGTTTTCTTTCTCAGGAGGTTTTTTATTGCAAACTCCTTTTCTTTAACCTATATGGCACTAGTCAGAATTTTTTTTCATTTCTTCTTACAGCAGTTTTTGTAATTTGCATATCTTAAGGTATGATACTATGATTTATAATAAATATGTATTTGGTCTCCATCCCCATTTGTGGCACAGAGCTCCTAAAACCCTTGGAATTTCCTAAGTGATGAGAGCATTAGAGGTGTCTTTTGTTATGTTAATGGGGTGACTTTTGGACCACACCCAAGGAGCACAGCATTTCTAGTGACCATAAACTAAGAAATTCTGTTAATCTCCTCAGCTGGGGGTTCTTGTACGACTCATACCACCCCAAGAAAGACTCCAGGGTTCCTGGTCATTCCCACTGAGTCTACATTGTAATTGTAACTGTTCCTACTAGTATGATTTTTTAATAAAAAATAAAGGCATCTAAAAATAAAACAAAAAAACACCCAAATAATCCAATTTTAAAATGGGCAAAGGACCTGAACAGACATTTCTACGAAGAGGACATACAGATGGCTGATAGGTATATGAAAAAGTGTTCAACCTCACCAATCACCAAGGAACCACAACCTCACCAATCACCAAGGAACCTCACCAATCACCAAGGAACCACCAAGGAATCCGCTCACTCTCTTAGAATGGCTATTGTTAAAAAACAAAAGAGAGCAAGTGTTAGTGAAGACTGGGGAAAAGGGAACCTTGGGGACACTGTTGGTGGGAATATAACTTGGTAGAGCCAGTATATGGAGGTTCCTCCAAAATTAAAAACAGAACTATCATATGATCCAGCAATCCCACTTCTGGGTACTTAATAAAGGAACTGAAATCAGGACCTTGAAGAGAATATTGTTCAGCCTTAAAAAAAAGAGGAAAATCTTGCCATTTGCAACAACTTGGATGGACCTGTAGGACATTATGCTAAGGGTTACAAGCCAGACACAGAAAGACAAAATACTGTTTGATCTCACTTATATGTAATCTAACATAGCCAAACTCGACCTGGCTGGTGTGCTCAGTAGTTAGAGCATCAGCCCATGCACTGAAGGGTCTCAGGTTCGATTCACGGTCAAGGGCACGTATATGGGATGCAGGTTCAATCCCCAGGCCCCTGTTGGAGCACGTGCGGGAGGCAACCAATCTGTGTGTCTCTCTCACACAGATGTTTCTCTCTCTTTCCCTCTCTCTCTCTCCTCACCCCTCCCCCTCCCTCTCTTCCACTCTCTCTAAAAAAAAAAAAAATCAATGGAAAAAATATTCTCAGATGAGGATTAACAAACAAACAAAAGCACAGTAAATACCATTTTTAAAATATTAAATTTAAAAATAATAAAACAGTCAAACTCATAGAAGCAAAGGAATTGCAGGCATTGAAGAACTGATGGTCAAAGGGTACAAAGTTTTAGTTATGCAAGAGAAAAAAAGTTCTGGAAATCGTAGTGCCAAGAGCTAACAATACCATGTTGTATACTTACAATTTACTAAGGTGGTAGATCCTATGTTAAGTGTTGTTACCACAAAATAATAACAGTAATAACAACAACAGTAAAGGAGTTGGGAGGAAACTCTGGGAGATGATGGATATGTTTATGGCCCTGACGGTGGGAACAGTTTCATGGGTACATACTTATCTGCAAATTCACAGAGCTGTATACATTAAATATGTACAGTTCTTCACATACCCCAAAATAAAGGGATTTTAATGTGTATTTTTTTAATATGTTTTTATTGATTCTTTAAAGAGAGAGGGAGAGATAGAAACATCGATGTGAGAGAGAAACACTGATCAGCTGCCTCCTGCATGTCCCCTACCGGGGATTGAGCCCACAACCCGGGCATGTGCCCTGACGGGGAACTGAACAGGGACCTCAGTCCATGGGGTGACATTCAATCCACTGAGCCACACTGGCCAATAAAGGGATTTTAAAAAATGAAATAATCTAAAATATTCAGAACTCTGAAATATTTGGGCATCTGAGGACTATTACAAAAGTAGCACCTTTCAAGAAGCTACCCCTGGACTTCTGTCTAAACAGCTTTATTTCAAAGTCAACTAGAGAAGCTGGGATTTTCTATTAACTCTCAGTGGCATTAGCACTAGGGTCCAAACTAAACATCACTTCCTCAAAGAAAAGAAATACATCCCCTTATATGCAATCACATTCAAGGACATCAGTTTTCTCAAACTCTTTTCTTAATCCTTCGAATTCAAATCATTCTCTTTTGAGATGCCTATCAACCTTGATTAAGCTTTTTTCATTTGTTCACTGGTCTGGCTCTGCCAGATCCTCTTTGTTAGTGGTTTTGCTCCTTCTCCAACATCACTCTCGCTGACGTCAAGAAATCCTGCTTCTATTGCACAATTGGCAGTTGGACTCTGTAATTAGTTTACATTGTATTTGCATTGTATTAGCCAATGCATCTCACAATCAGTGAGACTGAAAAGACAAGATTGAGCCAATGGACAGACACAATAACTGCTGGTGTTAACGGAGAAAGGGTATGCAGAAAGTATTTTGTTAATGATTTGTTTATTATTATTTATTTTAGAATGATTTCTGATACCCTTCACAATGTATACTTAGGTAACGAACAATATATTTTTTCTTCCACTGTAAATGTTACTATTCTTGATAGTTAATATAAACAAATAATTACAAGATGCTCCAAAGAAATTATTCTGTTATTTGCATAAAGAAAATGACATGAAATAAATTATTTTTATAATACAGCTAAAAAGTAACAATAGCTTCAGTGTAACCAGTCAGAGTTCTAGCACCTTAAAAATGTTCACTTTTGATTAAAGTATAACATACATACAAAAAAAAACAAAAAAACGCCCATCACTTCCATTTTAAAGTGCTCTTTTGATATAAAACATATTACTGGAAAAGAATATTATTTTGGAAAGCTAATAACATTTAGAAATATGTGAAGTCTATAAGAATTTAGACTTTGAAAGTAGCTGTGACTGTTATTTAGTCCTGTTGTTCTTACACTTGGAAGATCGCCAGGGGACCTTTTTTATTTTTATTTATTTATTTATTTAAAATGTTTTTATTGATTTTTTAGAAAGAGAGGAAGGGAGAAAGAAATAGAAACATCGATGTGAGAAACATCGACCGGCAGCATCCTGCACACCTCTCACTGGGGATCGAGCCTGCAACCCTGGCACATGCCCAGACTGGGAATCAAACCAGGACCTCTCAGTCCATGGGACGCTCAATCCACTGAGCCACACCGCCAGGCCACAGGACTTTTTTTTTTTTTAATCCTCACCCGAGGACATTTTTGCATTTATCTTCACATACAGCGGGAGGGGGGGAGGGGGGAGAGAGAGAAACATCGACTGGTTGCCACTCACACGACCCCAACAGGGGCCAAGGACAAACTGCAGCCGAGGTACATGCCCTCAGTGGGAACCAAACCCAGGACTCTCTCGTCTGTGGGCCAACGCTCCAACCAATGAGTCAAACCAGCCAGGGCCCATGGGACCTTTTTTGAAGTTAAGGTTTTGGGGTCTCATTCCCAGAGATTCTGTTCTGATTTATTAGCTTAATTGTGGGGATAAGAATCTAGTTTCACCCTGGCCGGTTTGGCTCAGTGGTTAGAGTGTCGGCCCGCAGACCAGAGAGACCCGGGTTCAGTCCCTGCTAAGGGCACGCACCTCGGTTGCAGTTTCTCCCTGGCCCTGGATGGGGTCATGTGGGTGGCAACCTGTCGATGTGTCTCTCTCACATCGATGTTTCTCTCTCTCTCTTCCTCCCTCTCTCCCTTCTGCTCTGACGATAAATACAAAAATGTCCTTGGGTGAGGATTAAAAAACAAAATCTATAGTTTTAAAAGTTGTCCAAGGGATTCTAATAATCATCCAAAATTACCTGACTTAAATACCTAACAAAGCAGGAATCTCCTCTGTAATCTAACTGAAGGTCATCCTGCCTCTGCAAAGAACACATTGGCCCATTTATCTATCCACTGATCCTAGTTCTGCCCTTCAGAGCCATACAAAATTAATCTTTTTTCCATATTATAATCCTTAAAATATATATATTTTTTATTCCTCACCCGAGGACATTTTTTCATTTATCATCAGATAGAGTGGGAGGGAGGGAGAGAGATAGACAGAGAGAAACATCGATATGATAGAGCCACATCAACTGGTTGCCGACCAGGGCCATGGACGAACCACAATTGAGGTACATGCCCTTGACCAGGATCGAACCCGCGACTCATTGGTCAGTGGGCCAACGCTCTAACCACTGAGCCAAACTGACCAGGGCCCTTAAAATATCTTTGTACAGTGCTTTTTAAGAGTTTCTCCTTTCATACACTTATAAAATTGATTGATAGATATCAATTTTGTAAATGGAGGTAGACAGATAGACCTCCAACCCCCCTCTTTATGGGCAGAGAAGGATATCTAAAATATATTATTAAATAAATAAAAAAAGTAAACTGAAAACAGTTTCCTAAAAGCATTATAATAAAGATCTGATTTGAACCGGGTGCCCAGAATAATTCCCTCCCCTCACATTCACTAAGATCTGAAACGTTTCCAGAAGCCAATGTGCAGAATCCAGAGAAAGGAGGTCTCACTGATCATACTAACAGAAGTTCTTTTACATACAGAATCTTTACTTATTAGGAAAATACTAGGAATTTAGATATGTAGTTATCCCAAGGTTAAAAAAAAAATTATGCCTATTAATCCCCAAGATCATAGTAGATAAGACACATCCAGAAGAAATGTAACCATTCTATCTACTGATATTTAAGGATACTCTCTACACTGTAAGTAATGAGAAAATCAAAATGTTCTTAAGACTAAGTCCTGTCAAGACATATTAAAGATTAATGCAGTAAACAAAAGAGAAATCAAGAAACTGTCTTTACTAGGTTAGAAGGAAAAAGAAGGTGTGAGGTTATAAGCAATATTGCATATATCTATCTCATTACTCAGAACTCTGCCAGATAGCCCTGGCCAGTTTGGCTCAGCAGTTAGTGTCGGCTCGCGGTCCAGAGAGACCTGGGTTCGGTTCCTGCTAAGGGCACGTACCTCGGTTGCAGTTTGTCCCTGGCCCTGGCTGGGGTCATGTGGGTGGCAGCCAGTTGATGTGTCTCTCTCACATTGATGTTTCTCTCTCTCTCTTCCTCCCTCTCTCCTTCTCGCTCTATCTGAAGATGAATGCAAAAGTGTCCTCGGGTGAGGATAAAAAAAAAAAGAACTATGCCAGATGTCTCTTCAAAACAGAGACAGACAACAAGGGGAAAAGGCAATAAGTAACCAATTCTGAATCAAAAACATGCCCCATATTAAACAGAAAACTCATCAACAGCTAGTCTGACTATGGAAACGTAAATAAACTCAACTTGACGTTTTTTGATAATTGTTGGTTCTGTTCTGTTTAAAAACTTTTCCAATAGATGAATATTCAGAAATATCAAATTTGGGTTCTAAATCTATTCTCTTATTCACAATCTACACAGTGGAATTTCTTGCATATTAATAATTAGAAAAAAAGAGAACTTATAAAAAATAATTCTCATCACATTAGGTTTCTTCAACCTACAGTACAATATATCCATTGTCTTTCAGAGTTATCTTAAGAGGTAAAAAAGGCCATCTTCCAGGTTTTATTGCGAAATGAACTATTTACACAATGCTCAGTTTTTTTAAGGAATATGACAACTTGCCCTGGCCGGTGTGGCTCGGTTGGTTAAAGCGTGCACCGGAGGGTCTCAGGTTTGATTCCCGGTCCCGGTCAGGGCATGTAACTAGGTTTCGGATTCGATCTCTGGTCAGGGTGCATGTGGGAGACAACCAATCAATGTTTCTCTCTCTCTCCCTCCCCCCGCCCCCCCCCCCCCGCCTCACTTTCTCTCTCTCCCTCTCCCTCTCCATCTCCCTTCCTCTCTCTGGAATCAATGAAAAACATATCCGCAGATGAAAATTTAAAAAAAAAAAGAGTATGACTACTGAAAAAAAATATTTTGGTGGAAGCAATCCAAAATTGAGCTTTTGAGTGAAGATGTCTTCCTACTTAAATTAAGCCAACAGAATATATAGAAGGCTCATAATATCTTAACATATTTGATTCCTTATGGTCAATTAAAATTAGATAAATACTGGGACAATCTTTAAGTCCAATAACCTTTCGTTTTACTAATCTAATCACATCGACCAGAAAGAAAAACAAGTGCCTACCATATGGTCTTTCTGTAACAGAAAATAGCTGCTTTCAATAACAGCATCTGTGCATCTTCATCAACACTAGCAGTGCCCATACTTAAACCACCACATTGTTAAATATAATAAATTGACAGGTCCCTTCACAAAGCAAAGAACAAAAGAAGTCACTTCTGTACTAGATTTGACCTGGTCATAACTAAAGCAATGACGGACCAGAGATTACATAATCAAGGAACAAGAACTTCATAACACATTTAACTTTGAAGAAATGAATGCTAAGGAACACTAACAATGTGTGGAGAAATCTTCTGTAGACCCGTGTCCTCATTGTTTTGATGGCCCTTATCTAGTGATAGGTCCCACTCCATATATACAAACACAGACTTCTGCTGAAATGCCTGTTAGTCATACCTGCTGCTGGCACCGCTGCTCTTCTTAATGCCAACAGGGTTGGCCTTTAATCCTAACTTGCAGCATAAAGCTTTTGACATGCAATGGTATTCTGACAGATTCAGGTGCAAGAACAAACACAAGTTCCAAATAAAATGATAGTGTTATATTATATTGTACTGCAACTAGCCCAGAGTAAATCCTAGGCTTCCAATTAGGAAAACATAGGCTTTTAAAACAATGTTGAAATATTGTTTCAGTAGCGTGGTATACTTTTCAAAAAAGTGTTCAAGCATATTTTAAGCAGTGTAGGTTTTCTAGAAACCAGATTTTCACCAAACTGATAAAATATTACCTATTTATAAAATCTGTAAATGCTGTCTTTTTATTGTAGTTTTGGAATTAAACAAAAAAGAGAAAATACAAAAATAATACAATCCCAAAATTCTCATCATTCAGAATTAACAACTGCCAACATTTTGTCATAGTCAATGTTGTGATCATTTTTAGCTCTTAATAAAATGTTTGATATTAAAAAATAAAAAATATAATAAGGAGCATTCCTATACTAGCCATTCATTTTAAGAAAAAAATGTGTCAATACAGACATTTTCTTCCTATACTTTCTCTACTAGTCTGATTCCCCACCCATTAATCTGTTAATTACTATTATCTCATCTCTTAGTACAAATTATTTCATACATTTGTACTATACACCGCCTTGGTTACTGTTACTTAGTTACCAGCTTCCAAAAGATAAGAAAGATGCAAAGAAAAAAGGCACCACAACTGTTAACAGCAGTCCTACTGGAAATACAGGTCTAAGGAAGAACATACATTTCATATTCTACATATTTTTGTATAATCTAAATTAAGTATTCACATATTACATACCTAGACAGAAACTCAGTAACATTGTGGAATATTTCTTAGTCCTCATTTCATTCATTTATTGGAAAAAAACCTGAGGTCCTACAATGTGCTAAGTACTCTTAGGCACAAGAAATACAATGTAAACAAAACAAACTGCAACTAACACTTACATTCTAGATACAGTATCTGTCCAAATAAATAAGCAAAGTGCCAATCAGCATGTCAGCTGGAGATTATGTGACAGGGAGAAAAATAAAGCAAGGAAGGAGGGCAGGTCCTGTCACAGGAGCAGGGAAGAGGTGTTCAATAAACACTGGTCAGTAAAGGCTTCAATCAGCAGATGACCTCTAAGCAGAACCAGAAGCAGACAAGGAAGCCAGCTGTGAGGACACCCTGGTGGGGGGTGGAGGGGGGTCACAAGGACAGGGTACAGCAAGTGGCAAGGCTCTGGGAATGGCATGTGCAGTGTGTGTACAAGAGAGTAAGAGTTCAGAACGGCCAGTACAGAGTGAGGAGGGTAAGAGTAACTAGAGGTGGGATCAGGGAGGGGGAGGGTAGACTGCACCGGGCTTTGTGGGGCAGTCAGAACTTTGGCTTTTATCCTGGGGGAAATGAGAAGCCATTAGAGGAATTTGAGCAAAGCAGTGACATATCTGTTTTATAAAAGGTCCACTCTGATTACTGTGTGGAGAATAGACTCTAGCCTGGCAGGAACTCAGGCTGAGAGACCAGTCAACCAGATTTGCATGTTATGCCTGAGAAAAATGAGAGATCAAAGATCACTCCCAGATTCCTGACCTGGAAGGGTGGAATTACTATTGCTTAAGGTGAGAAGGACTGTACAAGGAGCAAATTGGGAAGGTGAGCTGGGGGAGTGGATGTAGAGAAGTGGGAATTTGGTTGTGGGTATGCCTATTCGATATCCAAGAGGAGTTTCTGAGTGGTCAGATCACTTGGACATAGAAACCTGATTCAAGGGATAGGTCAGGGTGGAGACACACACACACACACACACACACACACACACACACACACAAATATATGTGTATATGTACATACATGAATTAGCAGTTTATACTTGATATTTAAAACCACAAAACTTAGTACAGCAAGAGGAAAAGAGGGTCAAACTGAGCCTTGAGGTACATGAAGATTTAACAGGTCAGGAAGCTGAAGAAACTTCAAAGAGACTGAGGAAGAGGAAACAATAAGGTAGGAGGGTAATCAAGAGAGTATAGTATACTGAAATCTAAGTGAACATTTAATAAAAGTTAAGGCCTTTCCTACATACCCATTCATTCATTCAACAAATATTTATTAAGCACCTACTATGCAGCACATACTGTACAGGAAGGGATACTGAAGGAAGGGTGAAGGAAAACTGCATTTATAAGGACCATTTATAAGGACCTGAAAGCAGTTCAGTGTAAGATATACAGAAAGAGGAAACAGATGAGATAAGAGATCGATCGCAGGCCAAACTATCATTGTTCTTTAAGACTTCTCAGGAGTTTGAACTTTATTTCCAAGGCAATGTGGAAAATTGTTTTACGCAGGGGAATACAATGATCAGCTTTCTATTGCAGGAGGAGCAATCTATGGCAGAGACAGAGTGCTGAAAGGGACAACCTGGCCCGGGTTCACCTTCGAGATGTGGCCTGAACTCAGGTAGTGGCAGTGGGATTTGGAATGCAGACTCAATAGGACTTTGGATAGGAGGAAGGAGGAGGAAGATGAGTGAGGGATGATAACCTAGTTTTTGACCTGAACAAATAAGGAGATAGTGGTGCTACTCACTAAAAGAAGAAACACAGGTTGATGGTAGGGGAATAATTTGTTGAGTTTGAAATGCCAGTGGGCTATCAAAAAGAAATGGTAAACAATAGTCTGCATAGGTCTAGAGAGAAACCATAAAATCTGAATAGAGTTGCAAATTTGGAAACACTGGCATTTACTCAATTAAAGCCATGGGATGGTGTAAAATAAAACCTGGGAAATGAGAAAAGAGAATAGAGGAACTGGGAGGGCCTGGATCTGGTTAAAACCAACATGGAGGGGGCAGCAGAGGAAGAAGAACCCTAAAAACAGAAAGAAAGAGTAAGAGGGAAAGATATGGAGGGAGAGAGAACCTGAGAAGGAACAAGGGACTCTGGGATAAAAGTAAAGTGTATAGTGTGTATTCCAGAAAGAAGAGAAAAAATATAAATTTTCATATGAACTCATGCACAGAAAAATGCCTTATTTTATTATTTACACTATTCCAAAATCAACCAACAAATATTTTTCGTCAGCTATAACACATTCTAGTCACAGAATAAAGTTAGCCTAGGTGAAGAAGCAAAACATAAAATAAGTTAATCAGCATTAGTAAATAAGTTTATTTTAATAATAGATGGTAAAAGTGTTAAACACTTGGACAACACTATAAATTACAGATAAAAAGCAAAATAAATGTTGATATCGGAAAAATAACATGTCTAGAAAGCTGAAAGCCAAAGTTTTCACCTTTGGAAAAAAGAAGAAAAAGCAAGTTGAACCTCAAAGGATAAATATTAGATATGAAAGTGAGAGAATATCAGAGGATTCAGAAAGTCTACACAGTGACTTTGTGAGCAAAGTTACTAAAGGCTAGATGTCAGACTACTTCACAGATCAAACTGTACACACACACACACACACACACACACACACACCAGAAACACTTATCTGGCTCACAATAAGTAAAACCAATTTTGAAAAATACATCTTTGATGTGCAAAATATATAATTTTGTGTGAACACAATGTGTCATCCTTAATGTATAATGCCAATCTAGATATATTGTCACAACCCTTTATTACATAAGAGGATTGTTATTTGTTTTTTAACCTTCCAGTATATTGTTGGGGGGAGAGGGGTGCCTACATTTATTCATCCAGCAACACAATTAGATTCTAATTCTTAAGATGAACAAGAAATTTCTGATTATTTTTCAACAAAGCAACAGACCTTATTCATACAAGGTGGAGTTAGCTAATTAGATAAGGCATGAAACAGTGAATCCTACTAACTCACTATATGTATTTCTTCTGTTTTACAAAATTACATTTTTTGGCTGATTAAAAGCATTAATATTGACATATATGCTCATCTCTTGGTTAAGTAAAAACACAAATTTATTATTCAAACACACATTAGAACATAGCTATTGGTTTTGAAAAGTTTTTAAAAAATGACAATACTATCCTAGAATGTAATACTTCTGATCAAGTTAAGCACCAAAATTAAGTGCAGTGTTCAAAGACTTAATATCTATCAACCCAAAGTAGATACACAAACTCAAGTATGTATGAGCAAAATGCACACAATGTAGTGCTTCCTTGGTTCTCAGGCTAGAAATAATATGGCCATGCCAACAGTAAGGGCCAAGTGAAAACAAATTTCACAGCCCTTTAAAAAAAATACATAACTGTCATTGTTAATAAAAGCCGAGTTTGCAACTGGAAACACTGCCTTGTAAGCCAAGGACAAGATGTGTCTATTATAAATTCTTGGTTTCAGGACATCCTTTAAATGACCAAAAAAAAAAAAATCAAATAACATTAGTTCTTGCAAATATAATGCAAATGAATGCTAATTAAAGTATTCATGAGGCAGGGACAAATAAGGCTTTAGGACCACAGTACATGTTATTATGTAACTACAATACACATTAAGCAATCACCAGTTGTAGGTAGGCCTTCCAAAAGGAGTGATTATGGTTTACCATGATCAGAGGATTGTGGTGTTATACTTAATCACATTTTTTACCTGCAAGCAGGTGTTTACAGGTGTGGTGTCAAGAAGTAAAACACTGATTCTAACTGTAAACCTATAGCTCTGTCTAATAAATTATATTGTACCTACCTCCCTATTTTCTGCTTAAACTTTCTAATCCAATATGAAGTAAGCTGCACGATGTAATTTTCTCTGCATGCTTTACAAACAAAAGTGTAACTTCTGATTCATTTTTATTGAAATACCAAAACTCACACAGGTAGAACTAGACCTTGTTTCAATGACCACGAAGTTAAAATTTAACACTTATGAGATACATTTGGGAATATTACTGCTATCTAAAGTAACCTTCAATCTTTCAATAAAAATACAGCCATTTCAAAAGAAAAGTTTATAAGGATAACACTCCTCAGTACATTTAGCAAGCAAATTAAACACAATGTAGTCATAGAAGTAAACTCCAAATATAATGGCGGTGGCGGGGGGGAGATATGAGAGGCAACAGGGCCTATGGTGTCACGAATCAATGAATTGTCTACGATTTCTGACCTGCCTGCTCAAAAAATTTCAGGAAGTCTGGCATAAAGTCTTCTGGGCCCTTCCAAAGATGCTGGTATGAAGGCAATGAAAGCCACCCAACAACCCAGAGCAGCTCACAGATCTACTGAGCAGTGAAAGGAAGGGCCGAAATAAATGACAGTGAAGGCAGGAGATTTTTCAGAGAGGTGGAATTACAATCCTATAAAGTAGTTTTCCAAGGCTGTGCCTAAACTGGCCATTAGAAAAAGACTTGTTTTTCTACCCAAAAAAGAGATCCACACCAACAGCAGCAAGGACACCCATTGGTATCAGAGAGGTAGCTTCAGGTGTAAGCAGCACAACCAACTGCCACCACCTCAGAGAACAAACCCTGGATATGCACACACAAAATTCACAAAGCCACCCCTTCACCAGCCCAACTCCAAAAGTATTGGAGGATGAGGACTGAAGGAAAACAGAGAGTTGGTATTCCCAGACAACTGAAATGGGAGAATTCCTTGCTCAGAGGTGACTAAGATGGTGACATTTCAAAGTAAGGAAAAGGTTCTTGCAAAGGAATTACTGACAGTACCTGGAAATAAAAATGGGCGAGGCTTCACCTTGCTAGTGGTCAGGCAAGGGTGCTGCCACCGACCAACTCAAAGTCCCCAAAAGCCTCTTCTTAGGCCGGGTGGCAAGTGACCCCCCCCCCCGGGGGTCCCAGAGAGCGCACCCCCACACACACTGGCCACAGTGAGCCGGGGACACTGTCTCTGCACTTACCTCACAGGCAGGAGACCCGTGGGCCTTGAGCGTGTCACCATCTCCCTCCGGAAGACCAGTTCGACGTGTGGCCATCATTTCATTTCAAATCACAAAGAAGGGACCAACCCTTTGGAGTACACATTGGGGGTAAATGCCGCCACACAACAAAAAAAAAAATGTAATAATTCCACACCAGGCTCCAAGGAGAAACACAGGGCCGGTGAAACAAATAATGTGCCCGGGAAGGAATGTTTTTATGAAGCCCCGGCAGGATGCCCTGATGGTTGCTTCGGACTTCAACTGACTGCACCGTCTCCGTCCATTTCTCTAGACTTCAAAAACAAAGACAGGCTTCTTGGCAGCTAGTGAGGCCAACTGCAGAAAGCGGTCCCCTTCCTCACGAGTCCAAGTGGAATCTGAGTGGGTCGTGAAGGCTAGAGTGTCGGCTCCCAGCAAGATCGCTCCTGGAACAGGGAAAAGTTAAAGGGCGTGAACTTTCTCCAGACGCTGACCTTAGCCTTGCCCACAGGTCTACCCCAAGTGCGCATTTCCAACACCTGGAAAAATAATTCGATCCACGCTGATGAACCACACAAATTAGAGTTGAAACAAGCCACACACACACACAAAAGAGTAAGAGAGAGAAATGTATAAATCAGGAGAAAGAAACATCAGAACTGTATGGTGGTTACGACAAAGATTCCTAGCTGTTGTGCAGCCCTCACGAAAAACCATTCCCTTTTCAAGTGCATTTAATTAATGTATTTTCTGTGCATAAGGGAAGGAGTGTGTATGTTCTTCCGCATCACCCAGATAGATACACTTAAAGGAAGTTTTCTTTCCACGAGACTAAAATGGGATAATACTTTACAAAAACCCTCCTCGCTCCCCTCCCACGCACCCACCCACCCCCAAATAAAAACAAAAAGCCAGCCTCGGACGCGGCCAGCGCCGGCTGGGTGACTCGGGGCGCCCGCAGCCTGCCCCTGCGCCCAGGCCGGTGTCCCCGAGGAGGCGGCTGTTTTCCTTGGCCCGCGGCAAGGCTGGGTGGGGACCGCGCGGGGGCGGGCGGGACTCGGGCGCAGCTCCCTCTCAGGGACATGATTCCGGAGCTACCTAAATGAAGCCGCAACCCAAGCAACTTCTATTTAGTTGCTGCTCCCCAAACTACCACTCGACATTATATCTTTCCCTTTCCCTGTGGCCACCTAGGGGGGAAAAAAATAGGAAAAAGAAAACCACCACCCACCTACCACGATTTCCTCCGCCCCTTCCAGAGGCGGGTCGGTGATCTCGATCTCCGGGGAAGGGCGGCCCAAATATGTGCTTTGAAAAAGGTGTGGGGAACCCGGGTCGAGGGTGGGTGGGGGGGACAAAAAGCGAGGAGCTCACCCTTCCCGCCCGCTGGGCGCGGCGGCAAGCAGGAGCGCGGACGCGGGCTGGGCGCCGGCCCGGCCGGGACGCGCTAGGCCGCAGGCTCGGTTAATATTCATGAGCGGCGGGGAGGCGCCCCTCCTCCACGGCCGCCGGCCGGACCCCGTCGCCCGCAGCCGGCCTTTGTGCCCTTCCCTCCTCCCGCGGGCTCTCCCTCGCTCCGCACACGCGGGCGCGGCCCCTCCGCCCCCGCCGGGCGCCAGCCGTGGGCTCCCGCCGGCCGAGCGGGGTGGTCCGAGGTGGCGGGAAGGGAAGGAGCCCACGGTGAGCCGGGCTCTACACCCGCCCGCGGGCGCTGCGCCCTCTCGGCTAAGGCGAAAAATCGAACAGAAACGCACCGGACGAAGCGGCGAGTGGATCCGCACGGGGCTGAGCGGCCCCAGGACAGCGCGCTCCGCAAGCCAAGCGCGAGCCGGTCCGAGCCGGACGACGAGCCGGACGACGAGCCGGCGCTGCCCGCCGCGCGCTCCGAGGCCGCCGCCCCCGGCCGGCTGCTCCCAGGCACCGCCGCGACCTGTCCCGGCCGGCCCCGGGCTCTCGGCCGCCGCGGGAGGGCGTGGGGCGGGGCGGCGGCCGCCGGACTCTCCCCTAGCCTCGCCGGGCCGGGCCGGGGCCGCGCTGAAGCGCCGGCGATCGCCAAGTGACAGAAGTGCCTCGCTCCGCTGCCGCGCCGAGCTGTTTCCCGGGGGCGGATTTCTCGCTTCTTCCTCCCTGGATCCACCTCCTCCCACTCCACCTCCTTCCCCTCCCCTCCCCAGGGGAGGCTCTGGGGCTGAATATTTTCTGTCTTGAATAATACGGTCCCGGGAACCGACGCTGGAGAAGCGGGATTAGCCTGGGGTGGGGGGTGGAGTAGCTCGCCACCCTGCTCCCAATGTGTCTCGGGACCTACGCGCCCTCACGCCCCCAACCCCGAACCACCCCAAGTCCAGGCACACACAAAACCTTCCCCGCCTTCCCCGATCTCCCGAACGCTGAGCAAGAGCAGCCAGAAAGCGGACTTTCTACTGGGAAGAGACTCGGAGCTCGGCGTCAGAGCCGAACAGGGGGACAGTGATATAGCTCGATACGCAGAATTGAGGAATCACAGGTCCCAGCCTGAGGGGGACGAGTGTCGGTGAATTTTTGCCCCTTTTCTGCAGCGAGAGGGAAAAGAGGCTGCGAGGCGACGTGGGACTTTAAGATAAGGGAGTGTCTTTTCATGCCCAGCGGCAAAATAGCTACTGGTAACCGGGGAAGAGGGGAGCTGCGAAGCGTTATTCATTCAGTTTTTTTCCTTTTAAAATCTTCAGAGCAGCTGAACGAATTCCGCGCTGCTGGCGGGACCGAGGAAAGGCAGCTGCGCTGCTCCACACTACAGGTCACACACGACGTCTCAGGCCCCAGAGTACCACTGTCGCCCCTCCGCACCCAATTCCGGGGACCGGCCACAGACCCCTGGCGGATTGTCCCGCCCCGCCCGGCCTCATAACATCTCCCGCTGCAAATGGCCCAATCGGGAGACGCGTCGAGACAACACGAACCAATCAGGAGCTGCTGACTCAGGCTTCCCTCCACCCTTTGTCCCGCCCCCAATAGGAAAAGCCACCGCCCCTCTGTCTCCCCTTCCCACCCCACCCCCGCTCTGGGGAGGTGGCTCACCGTCTTCTGTGCTCACCCTGTGGAAGTGGGGTAGCCTGCCGAGGCGGCAGCGTTTGTCACCTTGTTACCCTCATCTATGCCCCCTCCCATGCACACCCCTCCTCCTTTTCCCAGCCCTCCCGCTGGTGCTGTTGAGGGTCATTTTTATCCTCACTCAGGCGGGGGACTGCCAGCTATTGTGTGTGTGATCCGCTGCCACCACCATCCTGAGGGAAAGTAGAGGAACAAAACCAAGAATCTATGGAGTCCGCTGACCTTTTCCTTCTTTCTTGCCACACTATCCCGGGAGGATTTAGAGACACCTCCCCACCCCTTCCCCACCCTCTCCACCCCTCTCCCTGCCCGCCGCCTCGGGTTCTGTTTCTCCATGAGAAAAAAAACTAAAAACACTCTCTGGAGCCTGAATACCTGTGCCTTAGTTTTTAGTTCTTCCTAAGAGTGGAAGCTGCCGAACATTTAGTAAAAGGCGAAAGATTTATACGTTTTGAAGAAAAACCCTGAGATCAAACATTTAGAATAGACGACTGAATCCTCAGCCTCAACTAGAGAAAAGACAGACAAGATCATTTTTATTTTTAAAAAATGTTAAAAGAAAATAAACTACAGAGAATGCCTGCCAGTCAGTTGGTAATTTGCTGAACAGCCCACTGAGCTATAGCAGTATCCAGTTGTAAATACTGTTGAATAAATTAACAAGAAATTAATAGAAATTCAGTGTTCAGGTAGTGGACCTCTAGTGGGCTTATAGAATGTCTGGATTTACTGTATAAGTCTAGAAAGGGAAAACAGTTTTAAGCACAGAACAGCTCCTTACAAATGGCAGTGTGTATGCATGGCATAAACTTGAGTACCTAACAGTTGAGGACATCTAAGCTTAAGATTTTTGTAAGGGAAAGTTTTATAAATGTTGATTTTGAAAAGGGTTTTCAGTTCAGTAAAGGGGAGTAAATATAAATTTCATGACATGAAAAGGAGGTAAAACACTTTAGGAACTGAGAAAAATAAACGTAACCTAGAAAGACATTTCTACAAGAGGTAGATGGATCTAGATTGCAGTCTAGATCCATTATTTACCATGTGACTTAGGGTAAATTATCACTTATACGTATATGTACTCGAGCTACCAAATAATAGTGACTACCATCTATATAGCACGGCCTTTGTGCTATGTATTCCTCGAAAAGTGTACACACAACTTAATGAGATAGGTGTGCATAGCCAGGATTCAAGCCCAGGGTGTCAGCTTCAGAGACCATGCTTTTCTTCACAGCACTCCATTACCTCTAACATGGTTTTTAATAACTAAAAAAAAAAAAAAAGCTAATATTTACTTAGCTTACTATGCACTAATTATTGTGCTTTGTGGGTACTAATTTAATCCTGCCCCTGGGGTCAGTAAGAGTATGGTGTTGCAGTCTTTGGGAATGTTTTTAAGAATCATTATAAGTTATTATCATATGTTCTTGTGTGAGTTAGGATAGGTATTGTTAGACAGGACAAGGGTCTCAAGGTCTGGGCAGTTCTTACTAAATCCTATTCTTGCTAAATGTTAAAATGTAGAACAATATTTTGCAGACACGGCTGTAACAAGATTAGCTTGACCTGAACCCAACAGGGTAAGTTTAGCCAACTGCAAAGCAGAAACCAAATAATGTATATAAGCGATGACTAAGCCTCCCTTTAGGAGACAGAGCTTTGGATGTGAATCCCTCTCCTTTATTTGCTACAAGTAAATAAAACTACCTAACAACAACCACATCTTATTCTTGAATAGAGCACCAGAAGAGGGAAACCCTTTGAGTTCAGAAACAGTATGATTATGATATTCCCAAATTTGAGAATGTTATCAAAAACCTCTATGATAAGTTGTTGTCCTACGTATCTTATGTATATTAAGCTATCTTAATAGAGAAAGACAAAAGCACAGTATTAAGATTTGGGAAACCTGGGTCCTAGTTCTCTACTAGGACCTCAGAGTATGACTGTCTTACTGGGCTGTTGAGAGCATCAAATGAGATAATAGATGTAAAGGAGCTTTAAAAAGGGTAAAAACAGCCCAGCCAGTGTGGCTCAGTGGTTGAGCATCGACCCATGCACCAAGAGGTCGCTGGTTCTTTCCAGTTCAGGGCACAGGCCCAGGTTGTGGGCCAGGTCCCCAGTGGGGGGCGTGTCGGAGGCGGCCAATTGATGTTCTCTCTCATTGATGTTGCTGTCTCTCTCTCCCTCTCCCTTCCTCTATCTCTAAAATCAATCAATAAATAAACAAGGTAAAAACATTATTCTGATGAAAATATTATGAAGCAGGAATTTGTCTTACTTCTCCAACAGGAACCCTACTCTTTATAACATCTTGCTGATATTTATTGGGAATATATTAACCCAGTTGAAAATTAGGTCTATTCTTTTCTGAAGGCATGAGTAATAATAATGTTTTATTATTATCATTATTGACTTTAGAGAGGGAGGAAGGGAGAGAGAGAAACATGGATGTGAGAGAGAGACATCGATCGGTTGCCTCCTGTATGTACTCAGACCAGGACGGAACCTGCAATCTAGGTATGTGCGTTGACAGGAAATCAAACCCAGGACCTTCTGGTGCACATGACGCTCCAACCAACTGAGCCACGCCAGCCAGGGCAATAATAATGTTTTAATAACTGTGTGAGTTCTCATTTAGATGAGTTCTGAATTGACTAAAGTGGATGCCCTCTAGGCATCTGGGAAGTAGTAGCCATCAGCCAGTCATTCTCCAGTCCAAAGGCTAATGGTGTACTTGGTGGAGAACACAAATTCTTGAGAGTTGTCTTCAGCTGCCCATCCTGGGCATTTCACTCATTAACACCTCCACCAGAGGGAGGGCAAGAGAAAGGAAAAAGCCAAACTTAAAACGTGCAGCTGCTTGTTAACCGCTCCAGCAAGAAACTTGATGAAACAACAGGTTTGGAGATCATTGCAACTGAAAGGAAATTTGAAATTAAGAGTCAGTTTCACAGTTAATATCTTGATAGTTTTCTTTATCCCAAATATCATGGATAAGCAAGAGCTAACAGTAAATCTAGCTTTGTTTACTTTGAAAGTCTGATATTAATATATGTGTGGATTTCCTATTACCAACAACTTAGAGTTTCCCTTGAAAGAGCCTCAAAAATTACTACAGCTATATTAATAACAACTATAAGAAAACCTTGTACACTATAATTCTCACAATGTAGGCAAGACATTTTTAAACTTGGCAACTTTATCCTCAAAAGTAAGTTTTGACTTTGTTATTGACTTGATAATATTGTTTTGGAGAACCATTATCAAGGAAAAATGTCAAAGCCAGAAATAGAACTAAAGTGTCCTAGACCCTGGTCTAATGTCATCCTGTGATAATCTATGGATGATTTCTACTCTGCATATAGAAGTTGGCAATTCTAAGAGGCACAAGTGTTTGCCAGTGAATTCCACAAATGAAATGTGTAACTTGGGATGAAGCATTTGCAAAACTATGTGTCTGAGGCAGTTAGACCAATGACTCTCAGAGGAGTAAGCATTTTTTGGTTCTAGGAAATCACTGTAGACGTTATTTCTTATTCATACAATACCAAAAAATACATCATCTACTAAAAAAGGCTTGCATGTTGAATCGAATAGCTACCAAAAACCCACCTTTTAGTAAGGTATTTAACTACTGTAATCAAGAGAAGGGATTGATTTTCTTCTTTTTTTTCTTTTCTTTCTTTTATTTTTTATTTTTATTGTTGACACTATTACAGATGTCCCCATTTCCCATCCCACCTTTGCCAGCCTCCACCCAGCCCCATACCCCCTTCCCTTTGGCCATCAGAGAAGGGACTGATTTTCCACAATAGACAATTTCTAAGATTCTTCTTCCTTCATCACCTTTTAAATTAATAATGTAAATGATGTCCGGCCAGTGTGGCTCAGTGGTTGAGCATCGACCCATGCACCAAGAGGTTGCTGGTTCGATTCCTGGTCACGACACATGCCCAGGCTGTGGGCCCGATCCCCAGTGGGAGGTATGCAGGAGGCAGCCAATCGATGTTCTCTCTCATCGATGTTTCTATCTCTCTCCCTCTCACTTCCTCTCTCTCTAAAATCAATAAAGGAAAAAAAATAAAAATAAAAAATAATGTAAATGATTTATTAATTTAATGCTCTGCCTTTGCTAGATTTACGACTTATTATTTCTGTCTACATAATTACTATTATCTTCAATTATTAATTTCTAATCTAGAAGGTAGTGACACTACTTAATTCAATGTATACAGACAGTTCCCAGCAAAGTGCCACATACAATAGATGCTCTTAAATAATTTCTCTGCTCTCACCTTATTGTGGTCTTTTCTGCCTCTGGACTAGTACTCTACTTTGGTGCTTCTTTTTGTTTTATTTGTTTGGTACTATTAATTAGTTGCTTGATCATAAACAATCTTTTATTATTTTAAAATTTTAACATTATCTCCTTTGCTATCTAGACTATAAACTTCTCTAGGACAAATTCCTCAGGCTTTCACTTCTTTGTTCAGGCCCCCATAATACCTACCAAGCTTTTACACATAGAAATAACTGTAAAATGATGCAAAAATGAACGATGTATGTGTCACTGACTGATAAATATTTACAACTCAAGAAATTCTTGGCTGACCAACAACTCTCTGGGTTGCAGGAAGATATGCATACATGTCTATGTGCACACGCCCAAAATGGACAGCATCAATAATAAGTGTCCACAAAGAGAACACTGGGTGTGGGCGTCAACTTCCAGAAATGCCACATTTTGTCTCTTTACCTAACTTCACCTCTGTTGGCTGAGATGTTTTGTGGCCACAGCACCATGCCAAAAATTAGTATCACTTGCATTTGGCCAGTAATTATACAATGTCAGCACATAGTTTATCCGTAATTATGTATTAAACATTTTCTTCTGGATTTAAATCATTTTTCAGCAGCAACATCTTCATAATTGAAATTGAGTGGCATGGTAGTCATATTCATCTGCATTGTTAAGAGTTTATTTCTACATTTAAAGAAAAAATAAGAATAAAAATGTGTTAATATTTTTATCCTTAGAATTGTGACTTTCATTTATAAGCATTCCAATTTTCCTTTAAAACATGAGACCAGTTTTTTAAGTGTTTCCACCCACCCTATTACATATAAGCTGGAACATCCTGTGAAATCACTGTGCAATCTGGGTAGAAACTCATATTATAACTGGAGAACTGAAATATGTTTTTATCATCTTGGAAGAGAATGCTAAATTCCAATCATTCTAACTAGGAACAGTGCTTGCAATTGATTTTTGATATCATAGGCCTAATCCAGAGCAAAAAAATAATTTTTATCATAACGAAAAAATATATACTAGCTTTCCCTTTCATCATCATGGGGCAGAAGTGGAAGAGACATCTAACGACCTCTCAATTCTCTGAGTCAGGGAAACTCTGGGTATCTTTCAATACTCTCTAGCATTGTAGATTCCATTCCTCTATTGCTATAATTGCTTGCATTCTCTACTAATCCAAAGTCAACTAACCAGGGGGTTCTTCCTTCAGATAGGAAAGAATTGCAGAATAATATGTGGCAATTCACATCTGGGCTTAAGTAAGATAGCTGCAGGCTTGCATAACTTTTTTTCTCAAATATATCTCTTATTATTTTTTAATTTATCTTTATTGTTAGAAGTATTACAGATGTCCCTCCTTTTTTACCCCCATTGACCCCCTCCTCCCTGCTCCTGTCCCACCAACCCCACCTTCATTGCACTGTTGTCTATGTCCATGGGTTATGCATATGTGCATATAAGTTTTTTGGTTTATCTCTTCCCATCCCCCCACCCGCCTTCCCTCTGAGGTTTGTCAGTCTATTCCCTACTTCCATGTCTCTGAATCTATTTTGTTAGTCAGCTTATTTTTGTTCATTATATTCCACAAATAAGTGAGCTCATATGATACTTATCTTTCTCTGACTGGCTTATGTCACTTAGCATGATACTCTCCAGGTCCCTCCATATTATCTTAAAGGGTAAGAGATCTTTCTTACAGCTGCATAGTATTCCATTGTGTAAATGTACCACAGCTTTTTTTTTTTCCTTTATTGATTTTAGACAGAGAGGAAAGAAGAGGAAGAGAGGGAGATAGAAACATCAATGAGAGAGAACATAGATTGGCCGCCTCCTGCATTCCCCTCACTGGGGATTTGGCCCACAACCTGGGCATGTGCTGACCAGGAATCAAACCGGTGATCTCTTGGTGCATGGGTCAACACTTAACCACTGAGCCACACCGTCCAGGCGTACCACAGCTTTTTTTTCCGCTCATCTACTGATGGACACTTGGGCTGTTTCCCAATCTTTTTTTTTTTTTTCTGGATCATCAAGTTTATTACAGAGTTTGAGAGAACCAAATACTTTAATAAGAAGCCCCACAAACATGGGCGCAAAGGAGAGCAGTGGAGGGAGAAGGGCCCCAGGAAAAACAGTCCTTCTCTTAAGTTTCATTCAGATGGGGTCTAAGGGGTGGACTCACAGTGAGGGCAACTTCTCCTCTTGACCTCCAGGGAGCTCCAAGCCATCTTCCAAGCTCAGCAGGTATTTTGGGTAAGACGCTTCTGAAAGCCACGGAGATGCTAGATGCCCTCCTAATGTGAATCCCATGCAGAAAATGCCTCATCAGTTTGCACACCTTCATCGTCCACTGAACCAAGTTCTCTCACCTTGCACACATAGTGAGTGTTTCTGGTACCGCTCTCACCCGCAGCTGTTTGTGTCCAGCCTCTGGAGCATCTCCCCCACCATGTGGCCCACCTCCCTGGAGCTCAGCACCTTCAAGTTTGACCTCCCCAGCATCTTTGATTGTGGCACTGCCTTAGCCATCCACAATTTTAAAATGATAGTGGCTTGACTTTATTTCTTTTGAGATGCTTCTTCTTCATGGATGGTCTATAGCATATGCATTGTAAGAAAAACCTGAAGACCCTCCTACCCACACCCTGCAGGCCCTGGCTATGGCCAGAGGAAGAGGCTGGGATCCCACCATCAAGCTGCCCAGCTTGGAGAAGGTTTCAATGGGTGGCTCCCTCTGGGGCTCCACCACTGCTGCTGGGGTTGCTGCTGTTATGGGTGGTGTGTGAGCCCCCAGGGCCATGCTGGAGGGCTGGGCTGGGAGAGGCAGTCCTTGACTCTGGGCCAGATGGAGGAGTGGTGTTCTTGCTTCAAGCCTGGCTGGGTAATAGTGTTCTTTGATTCCCCATTGGCTGGGGGAGTGGGCGGGGTCTTTGTAATTCTGCCTAAACGGGCAGAACCTCTTGGTTTGAGGTAGCACTGCACTTGGGGTCAGGGGAGGGGCAGGCACTTACCCTCATTGTATGGCCCTTCATTTTACTTTTTTTTTTATCCTCACCCGAGGACATTTTGCATTTATCTTCAGATGGAGCGGATGTGAGAGAGACACATCGAGTGGTTGCTACCCACACGATCCCAACCAGGGCTGGGGACAAATCACAACCGAGGTACGTGCCCTTAGCGGGAACTGAACCCAGGACTCTCTGGTCCGTGGGCCGACACTCTAACCGCTGAGCCAAACCAGCCAGGGCTGTACCACATTTTTTAATACGTTCATTAGTTGATAGACATTTGGGTTATTTCCACTGTTTGATAATTATGAATAATGTTGCTATGAACACTAAAGCACACATTTTGGAGTAGATTCCATTTGCACTTGGAGAAAAGATGACTAGAGAGGAAGATCTTAGATTCAAATGACACACAATTCCAGTAGTGGGACTTCAACAAAACACCCAAGATTGGGAAATACATTTCAATGACATTCTCGCCTCCAACAAATATTCTAAAAATGCCAACCTTCTGAGCCTGCGACCTTCTACGTCATGGTTCTCTCAACGCTGAGCCAAACCGGCCAGGGCTCATTTTGCTTTTGGTCGTACCTAGTATCATGTACATCCCCATAATATTATTCCATTTTTTTCTGTTACAGACTCCTGTATCTTGTGTGGGTTAAAGCCGAGGTTCTTCATTATTTCTGTTACCTGGGGGTCCAAGTCACCCCAGGGTGGCTTGCTGTACAGCCTCAGTTCCTGGAACTCCTGGCCCGTGTTGACCCGTGGGTCCGTCCCCATGTGTTCAGGAGGATGGAATTGCCAATATGGCGCTCCTTGGCAGAGAGGGTTGCAAAGTCGTCAGACATGGTGACTTTAAAATAAAAAAACTAAAATGAAAAAAAAATAACAAAGTAAATAAAAATAAAAATAAATAAAGAAAATAAAAATAAGAACAAAAAAATTAAGACAATAAAATAACAAAAGAAAAAAACACAAATAAAAAATACTTCAAAAATTTAAAAACAAAGCAAACAAACAATAGAACTCCAAAAACCAAAAAGCTCACGAGTCCAAGTCCAACAGGTCACCACAAATCAGCTTCCTGGGGTATAACGGACGAAAACCTCAGTCCAGCCAGGGTCTTATATAGGAGTGGTTTGCAATTCCCTCACAATGGTACCTTATGACATCAGAGCAAGAAATGGACCAATTATGGCTGGGGATAAACCACAGTGGTTTTCTCACTTTTGATCTCATGGCCCTTTTATGCTGGAAAAATTTTAAAGGAGCCACAAAGAACTTTTTTGTTTATGTGGAATATCAAAGACTGATATTTACTGCATTAGAAATGAAAATCTGCATGATGCAAAAATATAAAATAAAATAAAAATGAAGCCTGACATTCTCATGATCCAGGTCTCAGTTCAGATATCACCTGCTTAGAGAAGGCTTCCCTGATCCAGCCATTCCTACACACCTCACCCAGCTCATCACATTTGTCGTCTTCATAGCACTGACCACAGAATAGCTGATTCTTGTTTACTGTCTGTCCTTCCCATGAAGGGAGGAGCACGGCTGTAATGTTCCTTGTGTCTAGTACAGTGAGTGGCAACAAAATAAGTGTTTAATAAATATTTGTTCACTGGATTAATAGAAGAGTTTGGTGGAACAAAAGAAAATATGGCTGACTATTTAATCAAATTGATTTATTTTTTAAAATCTTAAAAGATAGTCATGTTCTATCCTCACTCAGCTTTTGGGGCAGATAAGATAGGCAAGAGGAGGGCTGAACTCTCAGTTTCCAGATATGTGGGTGCTTGGTGAGGCTGAGAAAAGTCCAACCGATAGGAGCCTTGCTGTAAAAATTAAAGAAGATGATTCGTCCCTCCAGTGGGACTTGCCAAAGGATACAATGAATTTGGACCTGCAATGAGGCTGGAAGATATTTTTACACTTTTAAAAAAAAATTTTATTTGTTTAGAGAAGAGAGGGAAGGAGAGAGAGAAAGAAATATTGATTCATTTTTCCACTTATTTGTGCATTCATTGGTTGATTCTTGTATGTGCTCTGACTGGGGATTGAACCCACAACCTTGGTGTATTGGGCTGATGCTCTAACCAACTGAGCTACCCAGTCAGGGCATATTTTCACACTTCTAAAAGTTTTTATTTTATTTTATTTTAGTGCTTCATTATGTATTTTTATTTCTTTATTTTTATTGTTGTAAGTATTACAGATGTTCCCCCTTTTCCCCAACTGATCCCCTCCTCCCACTCCCACCCCCCTCCTGCCTTCCCCACATTATTGTCTGTGTTCATTGGTCATGCATATATGCATATAAGTTCTTTAGTTTATCTCTTTCCACCCCCCAACCCTTTCCCTCTGAAGTCTGTCAATCTGTTCCCTATTTCCATGTCTCTGGATCTATTTTGATCGTCAGCTTATTTTGTTCATCATATTCCATAAATAAATGAGATCATGTGGTACTTGTCTTTTCTCTGACTGGCTTATTTCGCTTAGCATAATACTCTCCAGGTCCCTCCATATTATCTTAAAGGGTAAGAGATTTTTCTTTCTTACAGCTGCATAGTGTTCCATTGTGTAAATGTACCACAGCTTTTTTATCCACTCATCTATTGATGGACACTTGGTCTGTCTCCAGATCTTAGCTATTGTAAATAGTGCTACTATGAACACAGGGATGCATATATTCTTTCTGATTGGTGTTAAAGGCTTCTTAGGATACATTCCAAGAAGTGGGAGCACTGGGTCAAATGGCAGATCAATTTTTAATTTTTTGAGGAAACTCCATATTATTTTCCATAGTGGCTGCACCAGTCTGCATTCCCACCAGCAGTGCACTAGAGTCCCCTTTTCTCCACACCCTCGCCAGCACTTGCTGTTTGATGATTTGTTGATGGCAGTCATTCTGGCAGGTGTGAGGTGATACCTCATAGTCATCTTAATTTGCATCTCTCTGATGATTAGTGACACTGAGCATTTTTTCATGTCTCTTGACCATTTACATGTCCTATTTGGAGAGATGTCTATTCAGGTCCTCTGTATATTTTTTAGTTGGGTTGTTTGTCTTCCTTTTGTTGAGCTGTATGAGTACTTTATATATTGTGGATATTAACACCTTATCTGATGTATCATTGGCAATTATGTTCTCCCATACAGTGAGTTCCAGTTTCATTTTGAGGATGGTTTCTTTTGCTGTGCAGAAGCTTTTTAGTTTGATGTAGTCCATTTATTAATTTTTTCCTCTGTTTCTCTTGCCCTAGGCAATGTATCGGTGAAAATTCTGCTATGTGTGATGTCTGGGATTTTGCCACCTACATTTTCTTCTAGGATTTTTATGGTTTCATGACTTACATTTAGGTCTTTTATCCATTTTGAGTTTATTCTTGTGTATAGTGTAAGGAGGTGGTCTAGTTTCATTTTTTTTTTTTTTAATGTACCTGTTCAATTTTCCCAACACATTATTGAAGAGAACGTCTTTACTCCATTGTATGTTCTTGCCTACTTTGTCAAATATTAATTAAGCATAATGTCCTGGAAAGGACAATTTCTGGGTTCTTTGTTCTGTTCCATTGATCTATATGCCTGTTCTTGTGCCAGTACCAGGCTGTTTTGATTATGATGGCTTTGTAATATAATTTGATATCTGGTATTATGATCCCTCCAACTTTGTTCTTCTATTTCAAGATTGTTGTGGCTATTCAGGGTCTTATTTTGTTCCATATAAACTTTTATTTATTTATTTATTTATTTATTTATTTATTTATTTATTTTTATTAATTTATTTTTGTTACAGATGTTTCTCCTTTTTTCCCCATTGACACCCTCCTCCCCGACCCTCCACCCCTTCCCCAGCTTTGTTGTCCATGTCCATCAGTTATGCATACATGCGTATAAGTTCTGTGGTTTATCTCTTCCCTCCCCCCCACCCCCTCTTCTGAGGGTTGTCAGTCTGTACCCTACTTTCACATCTCTGGGTCTACCCTGTTCCCCAGTCTGTTATGTTTATTATATTCCACAAATGAGTGAGATCATGTGATATTTGTCTTTCTCTGCTTGGCTTGTTTCACTTAGGATAATACTCTCCAGGTCCCTCCATGTCGTCTCAAAGGATAAAAGATCTTTCTTTCTTTCTTTCTTACAGCTGCATAGTACTCCATTGTGTATATGTGCCACAGCTTTTTTATCCATTCGTCTACTGATGGACACTTGGGCTGTTTCCAGATCTTAGCTATTATAAATAGTGTTGCTATGAACATGAGAGTACATGTATTCTTTCTGATAGGTGTTTCAGGCTTCTTAGGGTATATTCCTAGAAGTGGAATCACTGGGTCAAATGGCAATTCAATTTTTAATTTTTTGAGGTAACACCATAGTGTTTTCCACAGTGGCTGCACCAGTCTGCATTCCCACCAGCAGTGTACTAGGGTCACCTTTTCTCCACACCCTTGCCGGCACTTGTTGTTTGACGATTTGTTGATGGTGGCCATTCTGACAGGTGTGAGGTGATACCTCATTGTTGTTTTAATTTGCATCTCTCTGATGATTAGTGATGTTGAGCATTTCTTCATATGTCTCTTAGCCATTTGTATGTCCTGTTTGGAGAGGTGTCTCCAAATAGGTCCTCTGCACATTTTTTAATTGGATTCTTTGTCTTCCTTTTGTTGAGTTGTATGAGCACTCTATATATTTGGAGATTAAACCCTTATCTGATGTATCATTGGCAATTATGCTCTCCCATAGAGTGGGTTCCCTTTCCGTTTTGATGGTTGTTTCTTTTGCTGTGCAGAAGCATTTGAGTTTGATGTAGTCCCATGTGTTCATTTTTTCCTTTGTTTCTGTTGCCTTAGGTGATGTATCGGTGAAGATTCTGCTGCGTATGATGTCCGAAATTTTGTTGCCTACATTTTCTTCTAGGATTTTTATGGATTCACGAGTCACATCTAAGTCTTTTACCCATTTTGAGTTTATTCTTGTGTATGGTGTAAGTTGATGGTCTAGTTTCATTTTTTTTGCATGTAGCTGTCCAATTTTCCCAACACCATTTATTAAAGAGGCTGTCTTTGCTCCATTGTATGCTCTTGCCACCTTTGTCAAATATTAATTGAACATAATGTCTTGGGTCAATTTCCGGATTCTCTGTTCTGTTCCACTGGTCTATATGCCTGTTCTTGTGCCAGTACCAGGCTGTTTTGATTATAGTAGCTTTGTAGTATAACCTGATATCCGGTATTGTGATCCCACTTACTTTGTCCTTCTTTTTCAAGATTGCTGTGGCTATTCAGGGTCTTATTTGGTTCCATATAAACTTTTAGAGTATTGGTTCTAGATCTGTGAAATATGTCATTGGTATTTTAATAGGGATTGCATTGAATCTATAGATTGCTTTGGGTAGTATGGATATGTTAATGATGTTGATTCTTCCAATCCATGAACGTAGTATATGTTTTCACTTTTTAAAAAAAATAATTTTAACTGATTTTTAGAGAAAGAGATAGAAACATCGATGACTGCTTTCACTGTGTCTCATAGTCTTTGTGTTGTTGTGTATTCATTTTCATTGATTTCCAGTAAGTTTTTTATTTCCTCCTTGATCTGGTTTGTAACCCTTTCATTGTTTAATAACATGCTATTTGGCCTCCATGTGTTTGAATGTTTTTATTGTAGCTAATTTGTAGTTTCATGCCATTGTGATCTGAGAAGATGCTTGATGTTTGTGTCCTAACGTGTGGTCTTTTTTTTTCTTTATTAATTTTAGAGAGAGAGGAAGGGAGAGGGAGAGAGATAGAAACATCAGTAAGAGAGAACGTCAACTGGCCACTTCCTGCATGCCCCCCACTGAGAATCAGGCCCACAGCCTGGGCATGTGCCCTGACTAGGAATTGAACCGATTACCTCTTGGTGCGTGGGTCGATGCTCAACCACTGAGTCACACCGGCTGGGCCATGTGGTCTATCTTTGAGAATGTCTTGTGTGCACTTCAGAAGAATGTATATTCTGCAGTTTGGGGGTGTAATTCTCTACAAATATCAATTAAATCCATATGATCTTGTGCGTCATTTAGGGTCTCTGTTTTCCTTGTTTATTCCTTGTCTAGAGGATCTATCCAATGATTTCAGTGGGGTGTTGAAGTCCCCTACTATGATTGTATTGCTGTCAATCTCTACCTTCAAGTCCTCTAGAAGTTTTTAAATATTTTGGTGCTCCTATATTGGGTGCATATATGTTTACCAAGGTTATATCTTCATGTTGGATTGATCCTTTTAATATTATATAGTGGCTTTCCTTGTCTCTTGTTATGGCCTTTATTTTGAAGTCTTTTTTTTAATCAGATATGAGTCTTGCTACCCCAGCTTTTTTGTTTGTTTCCATTTTTTCCCATCTTTTCACTTTCATCCTGTGTGAGTCTTTTGTTCTGAGGTGGGTCTCTTGTAGACAGCCTATATATGGATCATGCTTTGTTATCCATTCAGCTACTCTCCATCTTTTGATTGGAGCATTTAATCCATTTACATTTAAGGTTATTATTGATATGTTCCTATTTATTGTTATTTTTATTTATTATGCTTATGTTTCTCTCCATATATATTTCTTCTGCTTAATGCAGCAGTCCCTTTAAAATTTCTTGCAATGCTGGTTTTGTGGTCATATATTCTGTTAGCCTTTTTTTTTTTTTTCATCTGCGAAGCTCTTTATTTCACCTTCTATTTTGAATGATAGCCTTGCTGGCTAGAGTAGTCTTGGTTTCACATCCTTGCTTTTCATTACCTTGACTACTTCATGCCATTCCCTTTTGGCCTCACATGTTTCTGTTGAGAAATCAGCTGACAGCCTTATGGGAACTCCTTTGTAGTTAACCTGTTGCTTTTCTCTTGCTGCCTTTAAGATTCTTTCTTTGTCACCAGGCCAGTGTGGCTCAGTGATTGAGCATCGACCCATGCATCAAGAGGTCGCCAGTTCAATTCCTGGTCAGGGCACATGCCCAGGTTGTGGGCCAGATCCCCAGTGAGGGACACACAGGAGGCGGCCACTTGGTGTTCTCTCTCATTAATGTTTTTATCTCTCTCTAAAAATCAATAAAGAAAAAAAAAAGATTCTTTCTTTGTCTTTAATTTTTGGCATTTTAATTATGATGTGCCTTGGCGTGAGCCTCTTCAGGTTCTTCTTGCTTCAGACTCTTTGTGTTTCCTGAACTTGTATGACTTTTTTCCTCACTGAGTTAGGGAAGTTTTCTGCCACTATTTTTTTTTTTCCTACAACCAAAGGCAGAAGGAAAAGCGAGCCACTTTTTTCAAACAGATTCTCCAACCCTTGCTCACTTTCTTCTTGTTCTGGTACTCCTATGATGCAGATGTTGTTATGTTTTATGTTGTTCCACAGCTCTCCTAAACTGTCCTCCTGCTTTTTAATTGTTTTTTCTTTTTGGTTCTCTGATTAAGTGATTGTTTCTACCCTGTCTCCTAATTAGCTGATCCAATCCTCGGCTTCTTCTAATCCGATGGTTATTTCTTCCAATGCATTCTTTATTTCTGCTCTTTCTTGATTTCCAATTGTTCGTTTTTCATTGCTTCTATATCTTTTCTCATGCTGTTGAGCATCCTTACAATCATTACTCTGAATTCTATATCTGATTACTTGTTTATCTCCATTTTATTTAGCCCCTCTTCTGGAGAATTCTCTTGTTCTTTCATTTGTTGCTTGTTTCTTTGTTTCACCATTTTGGCTGTCTCAGTTGGGTTTGGAGCCTGCCCAAATCTCCCTGTGAATATCAATATTCAGCAAATTATGGCTACCTCTGCTGTGTTCAGATGTTTATGGAAGGGACCAAGCTGCACACAAATGTGTGGTCTTACTCTTCTGGGTGGAGTCGCAGATTCAAATATTACAGAGACCCACCTCTGCCTGCTGGCTGACTATGGGTCTCAGTCACTTAATGAGCCTCATGTTGTAGCCCTCAGCTGGATGAAAACTCCCCCAGCTGGGCAGGGTAAGAGGATTTCCAATGGGTGGGGCAATTCCTTCCCCTGGGCTAAAGCTCCTTTGAGAGGAAAACTCTGCCAAAAAATGGTCTCTGCAGCATGGATTAATGACTCAGCAGAGAGGCCCAGGCCACTGCCTTCACAGCTTGGACCCCAGAGCCTCAAAACCCAATGACCGTGAGCTAGGCCCAAGGCTCAAAGCACCCAGAGACTTGTCTCCACCTGCAGGCTGACTAGTAGTCTCTGATTGCAGTTAATGAGACTCAGGTTGCAGTTCTGTGCTTGGTGCAACCTCCTTCTAGCAGAGTAAAATTCCAATGGGTGGGGCAGTTGCCCCCCTACCCTCCAGGCTAAAGCTTCTTTGATGGGAAGATTCTGCCTAAGAAAAATGATTTCTGTAGTGTGGAGGAATGACTCATCATAGGGCTCCTTCCCAGCTCTTTCCTCAGTGCCATGAATCCCCGACTCTCCTCACACAGATTCAGTTCAGTCAGCTCTCCCTCTGCCAGAGCCCAAGGTGAGTGGCTGTAGCTGGCCCTTCAGGTGTGTGCCCATGTTTTCAGCACCTCTTCCTGCCGGATGGGACCTCTGCTCTGGTGTTTTTCACAGCCAGGTGTTATGTGGGCACTTTTCCCTCTTCTGCCACTCTGTGCTGGGGAGCCCAGCTTAAGGTTGAAACCCCAGACTTCTCAGAGCTAAGATAGACCTCAGCTGCTGCCCATGAAAGCCCAGCCAGCCCTCTCACACCTCTGCCCCTCCTACCAGGCTCGATTTGGGCTCCTCTTTATGTCCCTGGTTATAAGGGTTCTCTCCAGCTGCTCTTCAGTTGGTTTTTCCTGATGACTTGTCTTTATTTTAGTTGTAATTCCAGTTTGGTCCTGGGAAACAGTCAGTGTAGCTTCCATTCACTGGGGCACCATTTTTCTGATGTGTTTCCAGATCTTAGCTATTATAAATAGCACTGCTGTGAACATAGGGGTGCATATATTCTTTCTGATTGGTGTTTCAGGTTTCTTAGGACATTCCTAACTGCAATCACTGCATCAAATGGCAGTTCCATTTTTAATATTTTGAGCAGGAAACACCATATTGTTTTCCATAGTGGCTGCACCAGTCTGTATTCCCATCAGCAATGTACTAGGGTGCCCTTTTCTCCTCAACCACACCAGTGCTTGTTGTTTGATGATTTGTTGATGGTAGCCATTCTGGCAGGCATAAAGTGATGCCTCACTGTAGCTTTAATTTGCATCTCTCTGATAATTAGTGACTTTGAGCATTTGTTTATATATTACTTGGCCATTTGTATGTTCATTTTAAAGAAGTGTCTATTCAGGTCCTCTGCCCATTTTTCAACTATATTGTTTGTCTTCTTTTTGTTGAGTTTTATGAATACTTTTTATGTTTTAGAAGTTAACCCCTTATCTGATGTATCATTGGCAAATATGTTTTCCCATACAGTGGATTAAAATATATCTTTTAATTCATATTAATTTTTAAAAATTGCAACATACAAAAGAAAAAATAGACATTGAAACAATGAAAGAGCCCAATCTCATACCACAATTTATGAACCCATTCTCTTTCCCTCTTCCAGGCTCCTGTTGTAGCTCCTCATTGGCTGGCTTCAACAGAAAGTCCAAGGCACCCAAAGATAATTTATCCATTCTATTTTTCCATAAATAGGAAATCTAGGTAGTAAATCCTGATCAAAGATAAATAGAAGAAAACTTTAAAAGCTGATGTAAATATTTTAAATTGTGTGAGAAAAGGGGAAGGTGAAATAAGGGGCCATATTCTAAAGAGAAAGAAAGAATATATTATAAAAGACAACTAACCCCAGTAAACAGAGAAATAGAGACAAAGTGAAATAACAAGAGAATAAATGAGATATAAAATAGGTTAGAAGATTTGGGGAAAGATATTGAGAAGGAGAAAAAATCATGCCATTGCAGAAATAATAAATGAAATAAGAAAAAAATAAGAAGAAATATCTGGTAGAAAATAGAAAATATCTAGTGGGATGTATGACAGGCTTTTAAAAAACACATCAAATATAAATGAAAAGGAAAAAGAGGTTAAAGTGATTAGACAGGAGATGAAAAATAAGGAGGACAAATAGAAATCAAATTTAGAGAACTTGATGTTTCTAACAAAGAGTTTAGAACTAATGAAACTAAAAAAATATTCAAAGATATAATGTGGCAGACTAGTAAATGTCCCCCTACATCTGATCTGTTCACTACTTCTTCTGTAAAAATAACATTGTAGCTGGGCACATGGTCAATAAGCTAGACTTTATTTCTGTCTTCCTTCTGACTAGGTGTGGCCATATGACTATATTCTAGACAATAAAATGTGGGCAGGAATGAATGTCTGCAACTCTGGAGGGTTTCCCTGAAAAGGATTGAACTTGTGTCTTCTTAGTCCCTTCCCGGTCACTGGACATAAAGATTGCTAGATCTGACAAATAAAAAAATAGAATGCTCCGTTCAATTTGCATATCAGATAAACACAATTTTAGTATATTTTAATTATTGCACAAGACACACATACTAAAAAAGTATTCATTGTTTATCTGAAATTCAAATTGAACTGGATGTGCTATATTTTGTCTGGAACTCCTTTTGGAGATAGTGAGAAGTGGAACCTCCACCCCTGACTCAGAGATGGGAGCCGCCTGTGCGAGATGTCAGACACACTGCCGCAGGCCGGAATTGCCTACTTCTGGCTTGTGGCCTGAAAAAACCATAACTTTCTAAGTTGCCACTTTTATATATAAGGACCATGGTATTTTAAAGATCGTTTTGTACAGGAACTCAGCATTTGTCCTAACTGATATGTGTAAAATTTTTGCAATTCTAAAGATGAAAAGGATGTACCATGTTTCAGGAAGTTATTAAAAGAGAATAATTACTTAGGGGAAGTTATTAAACTTTGGGTATAAAGAATGGAATCCTACAAGCAAATCAAAGTGAATCACCTAAAACAGGGGTTGGCGAACTGTGGCTTACAGATTGAATCCAGTTGGTTGCCTGTTTTTATAAACAAAGTTTTATGGGAATACAGTCACCCTCATTTGTTTACATGTCTATGGCTGCTTCAGCGCTGTAGTAGCAGAGATGAGTCATTGCACCAGAGACCTCGTGGCCTGCAAAGCTGAAAATACCTTCCTTCTGGCTCTTTGCAGAAAGAGATTGCTGATTTCTGACCCAGAGGAATAATATTACTGGCCTCAAAACTCTTCTGAGCGTTAATTGATGTGAGAAGAAATTTGAAGAAACAAAGAATATGACTTAAAGATCACACACAACCACGTAGTGATCCACATTTAGAAGCAGCAGAGAGACACTCTCAAATATGTAGATTCAAGAAAGATATCACCTTTCCCCAAAATAGTTACATTTAGTCAGTGTAATTGACTAAACGATGATTCAAGGTAAATATTAAAGGACTGAGAGTGAAAGTGAAACAACGGCAATTATTATTATGATAATACAGTGTCCATGTTATAAATCTTGAAAAGTACTACAGTGAAAAGTAATAATACTATAATATACTAGAACAAAAACAAGGATACACAAAAAATTAAGAGGTGGAAGTGGAAGGAAAGATGGAAAAAGTGGTAATTGGTACAGTTTCCTCATTGGTTATAGGAAGTTATAAAAATAACATTATGTTATTATTTAAGGCAGAATGGTTGATAGAATAATTAGTAGTTAAGTGGAAAAAAAAGCCACAGACTAGCAGAAGATAATATGCAGCTAATATAGCCCACCAAAGAGTTATATTGAGAGTTTATTAAAAGCCCCTATAAATGAATGAACAAAATAGAAATGATAAATAAACATTTCACAAAAGAGGAAATACATGTTGCCACAAACCATAATAATAAAAAGAAAAAGCTCAATATCTCTGGAATGGAATCACGACAATGCAAATTCAAATGATAATGAGAACATTTCAAACCCATCAGACTGCCAAAAATGAGTCTGGAAATGTCAGGTGTTGAAGTGGTGATGGAAACAGAAGCTCTCACACTGCAGGTGGGAAATACAAATTCAGAAAACCAGCAAGTGGCAACTCTAGTTGTACAGGACCCCAACCATTGACTATCTTCAAAATCTGGAATGACTACATTTCCACCTCCATATCCAATAAAGGTCTCGTATTTAAGATGCCCTAATCTACTTTTCCCACAATAAGTGTCAATTCAGTTCACCCTGCAGCTTGACATCAAATCTTCCAGGGAGATTGACTGCTCTTTCTCTCACGTCCCACATGCAGTTCATCAGTAAACCCTATCAGCTCTCACATCAAATTGCAACCCCAAGGAAACTGGGCAAAAGAATTATATCGGGAAGCTGTTCACCTCCACAGCTGTCACTCAAAGCTAGGCCAAGTCATCTGTCACCTGGGTTGATGACAGTCTAACCACTCTTCTAACATTTACCCTTGCCTTCACTAATGTCCACTCTCAACACTGGAGCAAGGGTTGCCTTTTTAGGACCTGAGTCAGATCATGTCAATTCATTGCTTAAAATCTTCTACTGACTTCCCATATACAGACAAGAAAGGTCCCATCCCATTCAAAACCTGTGCTCTCTAGCCAAATAAACAGAAAAGAGGCAGCATAGCAAAAAAGAAAGATTTTAAACAATAAATGCTCTGGTAAAACACCACAGAAAACTTATATCATGTAAACATTAATAAAAAGAAAGCAAGAGTTTCTACATTAATATTAGATAAAGTAGTCTTCAGAGCAAAAAAAAATCTGCCAGAGACAGAGAAAGACATTAAATAATGACAAAAAGTTCAATCCACCAAAGAAGACTTTGCAATCCTAAACACATATGCACCAAACAACAGAGCTGCAAAGTTTGTGAAGCAAAAATGGATAGAAATGAAAGGAGAAATAGCCAAATCCACAACTTATTTTTCTGTTTGTTAAGCCTCACCTGAATATATTTTTCCATTGATTTTTAGATAGAGTGAAAGGGAGGGAGAGAGAGAAAGAAACATTGATGTGAGAGAGACACATTGATTGGTTGCCTCCCATGTAGGGTCAGGGATCAAGCCTGAAACCCACGTAAGTGCCCTTGACCAGGAATCAAACCCAAGACCTTTTTGTCCATGGGATGATGCTCTAACAGCTGAGCCAAACTGGCCAGGGCCAAATCCACAATTTTTGTTGGAGACATCAATGCACCCTCTCCCAACAACTGCTAGGACAACTGTACAGAAAATCAAATAAAATATTGCTGATCCATGCAATGCAATAATACCATGCAACTGTTTAAAAGACACATAGTCATATGTGTTTATATGTAAATATATCTCCATCAGCCAAGATAGGCAAGATTTATGCTATGATAACAAATGCTTTTCAAATCTCAAAGGCTTCTTTTTTGCTCACGTCACATATCCATCACGAATGAACTCTCCATAATTTTCTCTACATCATCTTAACTCTAGAACTCAGTCTGAGGGAATAGCATCTATCTAAATTTTTTGGTCTCATGAAAGAGGAAGAAGAGACATGACAAAAGTTTAAGGTGACTTGCGAAGCTTTTGCTTGGAAATGATACACATTTTTTCTCACACCTTAGAAAGGAGCCCCAAATAGATGAACCTAATATCATCTAGCATAATATTCATGATGTTATCAAGGAAAAACAAACAAAACAGATCACAATGTTGGGAAGAATATTCACTATCAATATTTCTTTTTTAAATAAGGTAGTAGGAATAAAAGACAACATGGCTACTAATTTTGGGCTTTTTTTTTTTTATCCTCACCCAAGGACATTTTTGCATTTATCTTCAGATAGAGCAGGAAGGAGAGAGGGAGGAAGAGAGAGAGAGAAACATCGATGTGAGAGAGACACATTGACTGGTTGCCACCCACACAACCCCAACCGGGTCCAGGGACAAACTGCAACCGAGGTATGTGCCCTTAATGGGAACCCAACCTGGGTCTCTCTGGTCTGTGGGCCAATACTCTAACCGCTGAGCCAAACCAGCCAGGGCTAATTTTGTGCTTTTTATGTTTTTGTTATGTTACAGGATTTTGCAAACAATATGTATTAATTTTAGATTAAAATAATATTTTATTTTAAAAAGTGAAAAAGGAGGAGATCTGATCTTCATTTCTTCTGCTCTAATTGAAACACCTGAATTTTCCCTTTGTCATTAGTGGACTGGGAAAGTATGTGTGATCATTCACAGAATAATGCTTGAAAATATTTACTCAATAGATTTGTGAAAATGAATCTTCCTTGAATCAAACACGAAATTGGTTAAGTGAGAGTTTCTTTGATACACTGCATCAAGCTCTAAGAAAATTCTAATCTAATCATAAAAGAAAATACCCATAACATTAAATAACTCCAGAGCATGACCATGTATGCAATACATTGCAGAATTTTATTCACCCAAACTGAAAACAAAAAGAGAACAATGGTATTCCCAGGCAAATTTTTTGGGTTTTCCTTTGTGTGGAGAAACAGAAGATAGGGGTGGTGGTGGGTACGTAGCTACCAGGTCTTCTAGCCACCATAGAGTGTCTTCATTCTGCCATCAGTTGAAAATGGCAGTCCTAGGGACCATGTTTGAGAGGCTGTGTGAGATGGAGGTGAGGAGAGACATCAGTAGGACAGACAGAATGGTGATGAGGGTGTGTACGGCTGAGAGAAAAGAGATGTTTTTTCTTCACTTTTATTTATTTATTATTATTATTAATTAATTCTTGTTACAGATGTTTTTCCTTTTTCCCCCATTGACACCCTCCTCCCCATCCCACTCCCCTAGCCCCCCGCACCATCACCAGCTTTGTTGTCCATGTCCATTGGTTATGCATACATGCATATGAGTTCTGTGGTTTATCTCTTCCCTCCCACCCTCACCTCCTTTTCTGAGGATTGTCAGTCTGTACCCTACTTCTATGTCTCTGGGTCTATTTTGTTCATCAATTTGTTTTGTTCATTATATTCCACAAATAAGTGAGATCATGTGATATTTGTCTTTCTCTGCTTGGCTTGTTTCCCTTAGGATAATACTCTCCAGGTCCCTCCATGTCATCTCAAAGGATAAGACATCTTTCTTTCTTACAGCTGCATAGTACTCCATTGTGTATATGGACCACAGCTTTTTTATCCATTCGTCTACTGATGGACACTTGGGCTGTTTCCAGATCTTAGCTATTGTAAATAGTGCTGCTACGAACATGGGGGTACATATATTCTTTCTGATTGGTGTTTCAGGCTTCTTAGGGCATATTCTTAGAAGTGGGATCACTGGGTCAAATGGCAATTCAATTTTTAATTTTTTGAGGAAACACCATAGTGTTTTCCATAGTGGTTGCACCAGTCTGCATTCCCACCAGCAGTGTACTAGGGTCACCTTTTCTCCACACCCTCGCCAGCACTTGTTGTGTTGATGATTTGTTGATGACGGCCATTCTGACAGGTGTGAGGTGATACCTCATTGTTGTTTCAATTTTCATCTCTCTGATGATTAGTGATGTTGAGCATTTTTTCATATGTCTCTTGGCCATTTGTATGTCCTGTTTGGAGAGGTGTCTCTTTAGTTCCTCTGCCCATTTTTTAATTGGGTTCTTTGTCTTCCTTTTGTTGAGTTGTATGAGCACTCTATATATTTTGGAAATTAACACCTTATCTGATGTATCATTGGCAATTATGCTCTCCCATATAGTGGGTTCCCTTTCCATTTTGATGGTTATTTCTTTTGCTGTGCAGAAGCTTTTTAGTTTGATGTAGTCCCATGTGTTCATTTTTTCCTTTGTTTCTCTTGCCTTAGGTTTTGTATAAGTGAAAATTCTGCTGCGTATGAAGTTTGAAATTTTATTGCCTGCATTTTCTTCTAGAATTTTTATGGATTCACGAGTCACATTTAAGTCCTTTATCCATTTTGAGTTTATTCTTGTGTATGGTGTAAGTTGGTGGTCTAGCTTCTTCTTCTTCTTTTTTTTTTTTTGCATTTAGCTGTCCAATTTTCCCAGCACCATTTATTGAAGAGGCTGTCTTGACTCCACTGTATGCTCTCGCCACCTTTGTCAAATATTAATTGAGCATATTGTCTTGGGTCAATCTCTGGGTTCTCTATTCTGTTCCATTGATCTCTATGCCTGTTCTTGTGCCAGTACCAGGCTATTTTGATTACAGTGGCTTTGTAGTATAACCTGTTATCTGGTATTGTGATCCCTCCTACTTTGTTCTTCTTTTTCAAGATTGCTGTGACTATTCGGGGTCTTTTTTGGTTCCATATAAACTTTTGGAGTATTTGTTCTAGTTCTGTGAAGTATATCGTTGGTATTTTGATGGGGATTGCATTGAATCTATAGATTGCTTTGGGTAGTATGGACATTTTAATGATGTTAATTCTTCCAATCCATGAACATGGTATATGCTTCCACTTTTTGATATCGTCCTCTATTTCTTTTTTCAATCATCTGTAGTTTTCTGTGAAGAGGTCCTTTACTTCTTTGGTTAAGTTTATTCCTAGGTATCTTAATTTTTTTGCCCCATTGGTAAATTATATTTATTTTTAGTTTCTCTTTCTGTGAGTTCATCGTTGGTGTATAAGAATGCCGTCGATTTCTTGACTTTAATTTTGTATTCTGCTACTTTGCCAAATTCATTTATTAAATCTAGTAGATTTTTGATGGAGTCTTTAGGGTTTTCTATGTACAATATCATGTCATCTGCAAATAATGACAGTTTCACTTCCTCTTTTCCAATTTGGATCCCTTTTGTTTTTTCTTCAAGTCTGATTGCTGTGGCTAAGACTTCCAGTACTATGTTAAATAAGACTGGTGAAAGTGGGCATCCCTGTCTTGTTCCTGTTCTTAAGGGAAATGCTTTTAGTTTTTGCCCATTGAGTATGATATTGGCTGTAGGTCTTTCATATATGGCCTTTATTATGTTGAGATATGATCCCTCTATTCCCACATTGCTGAACGTTTCTATCAGAAATGGGTGCTGGATTTTGTTGAATGCTTTTTCAGCATCTATTGATAAGATCATGTGATTTTTATCTTTCATTTTGTTTATGTGGTGTATCATATTTATTGATTTGCGGATATTGTAGCATCCTTGCATCCCTGGGATGAATCTCACTTGGTCATGGTGAATAATTTTTTTTGATGTATTGTTGGATCTGATTTGCTAATATTTTGTTAAGGATTTTGACATCTGTATTCATCAGGGATATTGGCCTGTAGTTTTCTTTCTTTGCAGTGTCTTTATCCGGTTTTGGAATTAGGATTATGCTGGCCTCATAAAATGAGTTTGGAAGTCTTCCATCTTCTTGGATTTTTTTGGCATAGTTTGAGGAGAATGAGTATTATAACTTCTTTGAATGTTCAGTAAAACTCCCCCGTGAAGTCATCCGGGCCTTGGCTTTTGTTTGCTGGGAGTTTCTTAATTACATTTTCAATTTCCTTTGTTGTTATTGGTCTGTTTAAGTTTTCTATCTCTTCCTGGTTCAGTTTTGGGAGACTGTGTGTTTCTAGAAATTTGTCCATTTTGCCTAGATTGTCCAATTTGTTGGCATATAATTGTTCATAGTATGTTTCAATTATCGTTTGTATTTCTGCATTGTCAGTTGTTACTTTTGTTTCTGATTTTTTTATTTGAGTCCTCTCTTTTTGTTTCTTGGTGAGTCTGGCTAAAGGTCCATCAATCTTGTTTATCTTTTTTGTTTCATTTATCTTTTGAGTTGTTTTTTTAGTCTTTATGTCATCTATTTCTGCTCTGACCTTTACTATTTCTTTTCTTCAACTTTCCCTGGGTTTTTCCTTTTATTTACTTTCTAGTTCTTTAAGTTGTAGGGTTAAGAAATCAATTAGGAATTCTTCTTGTTTCTTGAGGTAGGCCTGTAGTGTTATGAACTTCCCTCTCAGGACTGCTTTCGCTGCGTCCCATAGATTTTGTGTTGTTGTGTGTTCGTTTTCATTGGTTTCCGGGAATTTTTAAATTTCTTCCTTGATCTCCTCGGTAACCCATTCATTGTTTAATAACATGTTATTTAGCCTCCAAGTGTTTGAATGTTTTTGTTGTAATTGAGTTCTAGTTTCATGCCATTGTGATCCAAGAAGATGCTTGATATGATTTCAATCTTCTTGAATTTGTAGAGACTTTACTTTGTGTCCTAACATGTGGTCTATCTTTGAGAATGTCCTGTGTGCACTTGAGAAGAATGTATATTCTGCAGCTTTGGGGTGAAATGTTCTGTAAATATCAATTAAGTCCAACTGGTCTAGTTCATCATTTAAGGACTCTATGTCCTTGTTAATTTTTTGTCTAGAGGATCTATCCTGTGGTGTCAGTGGGGTGTTAAAGTCACCCACTATGATCGTATTGCCATTGATCTCTCCCTTGAAATCCTCCAGAAGTTTTTAAATATATTTTGGTGCTCCCATGTTTGGTGTGTATATGTTTACCAGGGTTATATCCTCTTGTTGGATTAATCCTTTTAATATTATGTAGTGACCTTCTTTGTCTTTTATTATGGCCCTTGTTTTGAAGTCTACCTTGTCAGATATGAGTATTGCTACACCAGTTTTTTTTTTCATGTCCATTTGCTTGGAAAAATTTTTTCCATCCCTTCACTTTCATTCTGTGTGAGTCTTTTGTTGTGAAGTGGGTCTCTTGTAGACAGCATATGTATGGGTCATGTTTTCTTATCCAATCAGCTACCCTGTGTCTTTTGACTGGAGCATTTAAGCCATTTACATTTAAGGTTACTATTGATAGATAGTTATTATTGCCATTTTTATTTTATGCATGTGTTCCTCTTTCTTTCTCTCTGTTTCTTCTTCTTTTTACAACAGTCCCTTCTGCATTTCTTGCAGTGCTGGTTTGGTGGTGGTAAATTCCTTTAGCTTTTTTTTTGTCTGTGAAGCTCTTTATTTCACCATCAATTTTGAATGATAGCCTTGCTGAATAGAGTAGTCTTGAATTCAGACCCTTGCCTTGCATTACTTTGTATACTTCATGCCACTCCCTTCTGGCCTGCAGTGTTTCTATTGAGAAATCAGCTGACAGTCTAATGGGAGCTCCCTTGTAGGTAACTTCCTGTCTCTCTCTTGCTTCCTTTAGGATTCTTTCTTTGTCTTTAATGTTTGCCGTTTTTATTATGATGTGTCTAGCTGTGGGTCTTTTGGGGTTCATCTTGCTTGGGACTCTCTTTGTTTCCTGGACTTGTGTGACTTTTTCCTTCAGCAGTTTAGGGAAGTTTTCTGTCATTATTTCTTCAAACAGGTTCTCTATTCCTTTCTCTGATTCTTCTCCTTCCGGTACCCCTATAATGCAAATGTTGTTATGTTTTGTATTGTCCCACAGCTCCCTTAAACTTTCCTCCTGCTTTTTAATTTTTTTCCTCACTTGCTGCTCTATTTGGGTGTTTTTTTCTACCTTGTCTTTTTTTTTTTTTTTTTGGTACGTGCCCCTAGCGGGAACCGAACCTGGGACTCTCTGGTCCGCAGGTCGACACTCCAACCGCTGAGCCAAACCGGCCAGGGCTACCTTGTCTTCTAAGTCACTGATTCGGTCTTCACCTTCTTCTAATCTACTATTGAACACTTCTAAGGTATTTTTCATAACAGCTATGTCATTTTTTATTTTCTCTTTACTTTTATGCATAGCTTCTACCTCTTTTTTTAAGCTGAAGTAGTTCCCAGTGAGCTCTTCATAATTCTTATTAAGTTGCTCGAGTTCTCTCCAAATTGTTTGAGCACCCTTAAAACCTTTGCTTTGAATTCTTTATTTGACAAGTTGCTTTCTTCCAGTTCCTGTACAGTCGTCCCTAGCCATTTTGCACTTCGATGTTTGTGGCTTCACTCTACTATATTTGAAAAAATCGTGATAGAGTGAAGCTGCAGATGTTGAAGTGGGAAGTGGCGAGGGACGACTGTACATAAATAAAAATCCTACTTCGCAGAAATTCATTTATCGCAATAGAGTCTGGAACTGATTAACCACGATAAACAAGGGCTGACTGTAGTTCCTTTTCTGGCAATTCCTCTTTTTTTTTTTTTTTTTTTTTCCATTTGGGTGTTGTTTCTTTGTCTCACCATTTTAGCAATCTGATAGTTCTAAGCCCGGTGAGGGATGTTGGAGTGTGTAGGCAGGTCGGTGTGTATCAACTAAGGCTGCTGTGCCTCCCAGACTGTTTTGGTGTATGGCACTTCTTGCCTGCTGTGGGTCCTGGAGAATTGACACCTGGTGGCTGGTATTGGTCTGCCGTGCAGGTCTTGGCTCCCTGAGATGTGCTGCTGCTTGGGTTGAGGCTTCACTCCTGATCAGCCTCTGCTGATGCTGCTGGGGATGGGTTTCAGCAACCAATATGTGCTGCTGCTTCCTGGGGTGTGTGGGTCTAGCTGGTGCAGTGCTGGGATGTGTGGGTTCCGCTGGTATTCTGCTGGGGTTTGTGGGTCACACTGGTACACTGCTGGGGTGCGTGGGTTCCACTGGTGCCCTGTTGAGGTACCCTGCTGCATGGTGGGGCTCAGCTCCTGTCAGTCGCTGGTGGGGGCGAATGTCAGCTCCTGGTTCACACTGCTACTGCTGCTGCTGTTGCCAAGGGGTGCTCTCAGGTCCCAATCCTTTACAGCTGTTGGGGGCTGAGGGTGCTTGCTCCTGGGACTTTGCTGCTGCTGGGGGAGGGGCTCTACTCCAAATCTGCTGCTGTAGTTGTCAGGGGCAGGTCTCGGCTGCCCGAGCCCTGCTGCTTGGGCTGGGGCACTGCTTCTGATCAGCCTCTGTTAATGCCGCTGGGGATGGATATCAGCTGCCACATCTGAGCTTCTAATGCCTGTTGGGGGTGGGGCTCCACTCCTGCCCAATCACTACTGCTGTGGGGGAAGGTGCTGGGCTCCAATCAGGTTTCTGCTGTGGGGGATGGTGCTCGGCTCCAGGTGAGTTTCGGCTACCGCACCAGGCACCTCAATAGCGCTGCTACTGTGCGCTGATGGCTTGACACAGTGGGGTCCACTGGACCAATGATGCAAGGCGCTCTGGTGGACTCAGGTCCCTGGGCCCTAGCCGCTCCCTCCTCCCAGGGAAGACCTTTATTTTTTTTATTTTTTATTTATTTATTTTTTTATCCTCACCTGAGGACATTTTTCCATTTTTTGTTCAGATACAGTGGGAGGGAGAGAGAGAAAGAGAGAGAGAGAGAGAAACATCGACGTGAAAGGGACACATTGAGTGACTGCCTCCCGCACGACCAACCAGGGCCAGGGACAAATTGCAACCAAGGTACGTGCCCCTAGCGGGAACCGAACCTGGGTCTCCCTGGACTGAAGGACAATGCTCCAACCGCTGAGCCAAACCGGCCAGGGCCCAGGGAAGACCTTTTAAAATGGTGGGGCCTCCCAGCCGCGTAAGGAAAAGTTTGCTGACGTGTTGCTTACTGCGGTAGCCGGTTGCTTTCCGTCCACAGCACAGGAACCTTCTGCCCCGCCTCTGTGCACTGCTCAAGGTTGGTTGTCCACACTCTCATTCACTCACACTCACTCACACTCACACACTCAGCCTCACTCTGGTCCTGCCCACCGCCATCTTCCCCATTTCAAGAGATATTTTTTCGAATATTGCCATCATAGTGAAACACTGTGGGTGAAGGAGAACTGTCTAAACAGGAGGAGAGAGTCCTTTTGTGTGATGAGCTATGCAAGACCCCACACTGGCCCCATGAAGAAAGCCTTTTGTGGAGAGTTTAGGCACTTGTCACAGAGATAAGCCTTCTCCTTATTTCCATATAATATCAATACAGCAAGACGTTGGCATTCCCAAGAGATATCTACTAACGGCTTAACCAATGCCCCTATTCTCAGGTGTTACTGGAGGAACATGTTGCTATAACCTCTAGGGTTTCACCGTGGGTGGAGATGAGGGTAGGAGAATACATTTTCTACAGTTCCTCTTCTCCAGAGACAGTTGGAGGGGAGCACAGCCTTGTATACAGTAAAGAGAAACATAATTTCAAAACCCAGGCAGTTGTCTTTTTAGCCAAGGGGTTGAGGGACCTCATTTCCTGAACACAAGTAGGCCCCTCGGTGTGGCCCAGAGGAAGACAGTAAGAAGAGAGGGATGGAAATAGCTCTGTGGTGTAATTGTTGAATGTGCTCTCCACAGTGAGGAGGGCAGATTTTGTTGCTCCTAGGAAACTGTTTCTTTCCCCTAATGTGGACGTAGACTATTGTCTGTCTCTGAGAATTGTTTTTTGTTGGGAGAAGAATGTGTGTGAGGGGACATAAGTGGGTGTATTTCTGTAGGAGTGTGTTTGAGCTGTTTCAACATGCTTACTCACAAAGAGGGCTAGCCTTGGGGGGCATGAGGACTTTCACCTCACTTTGATACAAAGATCTCAAAGACTAGGCACCTTGAAGTGCCAAACCAACACCGGACAATTGTACCTGTCAGAGGTCTCTAACTGGCCTCTTCTTGTGAGGTATTATGTAAAACAGGGGTTGGCAAACTAGGACCATTAGGCAAAATCTGGCCCACTGCCTGCTTTTGTCAATAAAGTTGGAACAAACACAGCCATGCCCATTTATTTACATATTGACTATGGCTGCTTTTACAGCGGCAGACTTGAATAACTGTGACAGAGACCACATAGTCCACAAAGCCTGAAATATTTACTATCTAGCCTTTTGCATAAAACATTTGTTGACCCCCGGTCTAAAGTTAGCACTTCCAAAGAGAAAATTTCACATAAATGAACATTACCCTTGGAAATCCTTTACGAAGTGAGGATGGATATGTTATCATCCAAAAAGCCTCTACCAGTGTTTCCTCCATGATAGAGGACATCATTGTTTCTTCAAATGAATGCCTAATGAAATTGTTGGCATAGGTTTAGGGACCATATTTTATGAAGAATGCATATATGTAATAGTAGGATACCCTTAGCAGAGGGAAATAAGAATCTTGGGGAAATGCAGACTCATGTTCCCCATCTCATTGTCACTTTGGGTCCAAAGCTTTTTAAAAAGAAGGTAGGCAGCACCATCAGATTGTCATTGCTCACTGTTTTTTAAGGAGGAGTATATAGTTGAATTTGAGTAAGTTAAGTGGATGCATGCTGCTGCTTCATTTTGGAAAATGTACTATGAAAATTTTGGGTGCTATAGATACCCCGGTTGGGGGAGGGAGTGATTTCAAAGGGAGGGAAGGATTTTTCCACCACTCTAAAGAATTGGAGTAAGGCCTTTCTATAGAGAGAGGTAGGAAGGTGAATATTGAAAGAGGGAAGATAGGCTAGGAGCTGGGATGTGCCAGGAGTAGAGCCCTGTGAGAAGTGTTTAATTTCTTTTCCTTTTGCCTTCGACTGAAAACAGCCATATGTTGCCTCCTGTTTAAAGCTCCTTTGTCTACGTCATAATTCTGTCTGGTTAGTTGCAAACCTTCAGTAAATCTCTTGTACTCAAGTTGGGGTAGTGTGAAGAACCAAAGGATGGGACAGTAAATGATATCTGGGCTTCCCCAGCTCACCTCTCTGGCCAGCATGACTAGAATGTTTTATTAGGGAAGGCTGGAGTACCAAGGTTTTCAGCGACAACTAGCCGCAAACTGAACAGAGGTTTAGCACAGGAGCTGAAAGTCTTGGGAGGGAGCAGAGGGTAGTGCAGACACAGCTACACGCTTGCATGATTCGGGACAAACATGAGATAAACCTGCTTTTTTTTTATCCTCATCCGAGGACATTTTCTCATTTTTTGTTCAGATAGAGTGGGAGGGAGAGAGGGGAAGAGAGAGAGAGAAACATCGATGTGAAAGGGACACATCGAGTGGCTGCCACCCGCACGACCAACCAGGGCCGGGGACAAACTGCAACCCAAGTACATGCCCTTAGCGGGAACCGAACCCGGGTCTCTCTGGACCGCAGGCCGACACTCTAACCGCTGAGCCAAACCGGCCAGGGCGAGATAAACCTGTTTTTGTTTCTCCTCAAATATATTATAGAAATGTACCTGACTCTTGGAGAGGATGGAGAACATGAGTGTGTGTGTGTGTGTGTGTGTGTGTGTGTGTGTGTTGTGGCGGGGTGGGGAGGCAAGCACCTGAGTTCCTAGACAAGGAAACATTTTACAATGAAATGTTTTTGACGTGTCTTTTCACAGCAAACTTAATTGCTCTTTTCACTTTCACCAATGTGTTCTTTCTCACTTGGAGGCCATCTTTTTTTAACTCGCATTTTTTCCCTTTTAATCCTCAATTGAGGATATGCGGTTTTTAAAAAAATTGATTTTAGAGAGAGGGAGTGGGGAGAGAGAGAGAGAAACACTGATGTGAGAGAAACCTGGATCAGTTGCCTCCCATACACACACTCACTGGGAATCAAACCTGCAACCTTTTGCTGTAGGGATGACACTCCAACCAACCAAGCCACCCGGCCAGGGCTTAGAGGCCATTTTTAACCAGAAGACAAGGTGTTATGCAGAAGTGTCTTCACATTTTGTTCATATTTCTTTTACAACAAATAGAACTCAGGATTCTAAAATGAGTATGATTAAATGCACAAAGCTACCCCTATAGGGAACAGACTTTGGCTAAATGGCTATAACTATGGGATTGGTTAAATAAATTATTGTGCATCTCTAAAATAGACTCGTATGTGCTTGTTAAAGTGAATTAGATAAATGTGTGTGCCCTGATATACAAAGTAGTAGTATATATAGAATTATTTCATATGAGGAGGATAAATTAGATATATGTTTATATAATTTATATATCCAAAAACATTTTATGGAAAGATATCTAAATTGAATTAGATGATTCATGCACAGGAGTCCGAAATATCAAGGAGGAATACGATTTTGTGACTGAGTATATACCTCCACTGTTCAGAGTCTATTTCCTCATCTGTAAAATAAAGAAAATTATAGCCACCCCCTTGGTTTGCTTTGTATATGTGTGTGTGTTGGGGGTAAGGGTTATAATCTATGTAAAACTGCTTTGCACACTGTAAATCCCATATATATTTTAGATGTTTTGGTTTCTATCATAATCATTTTCTGCCTTATGTGATAATCCACATTCAACGTCTTTTTGTGACAAAGATTCCAACCACATATTTTATTCTGTCATTCCCAGAAGCAACAGTACAGTATTATACTCAATTTCTCTACCAGATTGAAGGGTCATGATCTCTTTGGCGGGGAGGGAGTTACTGTCAGGAAAATCTTGGGTCTGGCACAAACCATTGAAAAGTTGTGTAAGCCTTTGTCAGCTTCGAGATGTTGTTCTGCAGGTGTTGTGCTTTGTTGACACAGCTCATGTTTGCCTGTTGTATTTATTGCTCTTTCTTTTGGAGGAAATCATAGAGAAAACAGGACTCAGACCACAAACAGAAACCTTTATCTATTTGTGTTGAATGCCCCGGGAAAGAAGGAAGAAATCAGTAAAGAAATGTGTGAGTGAATAAAAAAATTCACCTTCAAAACATACTAAGAAAGAATAATGAAGGAGCCTGATTAGGGAGACCAGTGCCAGAGACACTGGAGCTCTTGGAAACGCGGAGGAAAAAGTGAAAGGCAGTTCGATTAATTTCAATAGAGTAAATAATTGTTCATCTTCAGTCACGTTCAAGGTTCTGAAAGAAGTTCATAGATAAGGAAAACATAGTCCTTGCCCTCACATTGCTCATACCTGAACAGAGAAAATAGAGCAAGCAAAAAACTCGAATATAAAGCAAACCATAATAAAGAGGCTGTAGCCGGCGTAACATCCGCATTCTAGTTATATTCACAGGTCTTAACAAACTCATATTAGAATCTTGTTCTCCAGTACAGCACTTAATGAGTCTAGTGAACAAACTTTTAGAGAGTAATATGTAGTTATCCAGGAAGAAATAAAGGTTTTAGAAAATATAAGTAGCTTCTGTCCAAATGCCTGTTCTTGTGCCTATTGATGGCCACTGGAAAGGCTGAGCGTATAGGAAATAGTCCTCTTTCTAATATGAAAGGCATATTTATGTCCCATGGAATGAGAGGTATGTGTGGTATGAGAACAGGACCCAAGGTCATTGCAGGGCTCACAGTTGTAGTGCATATTTCCTGGGTTATGTTCTTCCAAATGGATCATTGCTTGTTGGTTATTCACATCCATTATTTCTATTGGATTAATTCTAGGGTGTTGAATTATTCTTGTAATTTTAAATCATTCTTCCTTTTCTTCAGTGTTCTCTATATTTGTTATTGTGGAGTTTTATTTCAGTCTTGACGTCCATTCCATCTCATCTCCAACATTGCAGTAACATTTGTTTCACAGTTTCTCAGTCTTTATACGTGGTTTCTTAAAACTTTTAACTCTTTGATGAAGTAAAGGCTTAGAAATGTATACAATTTTTAAAAACACATGTATTTTAAGCCTGTATAAAGATAACATATATTTAATATTTTACAGAGTAGAAATATTGAATTTAAAAGTTGAAGTCTACTTTTAAAAAATTAAATACTCAGAAACACAAACAAACCTTATAAACTGTCAATCATCACTCATCACCTAACAAGGTTAATATTTGTCTAATTTTTAAAGCAAGATTTATGTAGAATACAATGCAGAAACCTGAAGTGTACATTTTGATAAATGTATATACACCCATGAAAATAGGTGTATACTGTCTGACCTTCCTTTTTGCCTTCTATTATTAATAACTAGCTAATTACATTGGTATCAATAGGGAAACCTGAACTATAATTGACAAATTGCTAGAAGTTCAATGTGGACAACTCTGAGAGTAAAATCTCCAGGGAAACTCAATCATCAAGGGTGGGGCCCACAATCTAGTAAGATTTACTTCCAGTATTCCAACCTGGTTCCCACAGTAAATACTAAAGAAAAAATCCCCTTGTGCTTCCAACAAGGGGAGGGAAAAAGAAACTTTGAAATGGTTCTCAGCACTCAGTTCTTAGCAAGGCTTGCCCTCAGGCAAAACTAGACAACAAAAAGTGTTCTCATACCTTCTTCCAGTTAGTTCTCAACATTCATGGGCAACCACTCTCCTGACTCTTATCTCCATAAATTAGTTTTGTCTGTTCTTTATGTATGGAAAGATAGTGTTTACACTTCTGTGACTGTCTTTTTCAGTCAATATACTGTTTTTGAGATTGGTCAATACTGTGTATATTGGCAGTTACTTTTTTATTGCTGAGTTAAGTATTACATTGTATGGAATATACCACAATTTGATTATCTAGTCAACGCCTGATGGATATTTGGGTTGTTTCTAGTTTTTCATATTATCAGTGTACATTTACAACTAATCCAAGTCCACTTTCAGAAGCCCACCGTGCTGCTTCATGGGTAGTGCGAGTACCTTGTAATAGCAAAATAATCCCAGTTTCTCTTCCCATCCTTCGTATCATTGCTGGTTATCTGCTAGATCAAGTGTAAGAAAAAGAAAAGTTTATTTTACCTTCACTTATTCCTTTTTTTGGTGCTTTTCCTTTCTATACATAGATCCGAATTTCTAATTCTCTCCAAGGAACTTCTAATGTTTCTTGCAAGGCATTTCTATTGGCAACAATTCTCTCAATTTTGTTTGTGTGAAAAAGTCTTTATTTCTTATTCCCTTTTGAAGGATAATTTCACAGGGTCCAGAATTATAAGTGGGTGAGTTTTTTCTCTCTCAACACTTTCATTATTTAATTCCACTCTCTTTTACTTGCATGCTTTCTGAGAAGTTAAATGTAATTCTTATCTTTGTTCTTCTATGAGTCAGGTGCTTTTTCCCTCTGGCTTCTTTCGGGATTTCTACTTTATCTTCGATTTTCTGTAGTTTGAAAATAATATGTCTACGTGTAGGTTTTTGGGCATTTTAAACTGCTTGGTATACACTCAGTCCCTGGATCTGTAGTTTGATATTGAAATTTGATTTGGGGAAATTCTCAGTCATTGTTTCCAATATTTCTTCTGTTCCTTTCTCTGTCTTCTCCTGGTGTTTCCATTACACACATTACACCTTTTATAGTTACCACAGTTCTTGGACACTTTGTTCTGTTTTATTTTATTTTATTTTTTTACTCTTTGTTTTTCAGGTTTGGAAGTTTCAATCGATATTTCCTCAAACTTAGAGATTCTGTCTTCAGCCGTGTCCAGTGTACAAATAAGCCCATCACAGGCAGACTTCACTTCTGTTACCGTGTTTTTCATCTCTAGCATTTCTTTTCTGTTCTCACTTAGGATTTCCATCTCTCTGCTTATCTTGCTCATCTGTTCTTGCATGTCATCTACTTTACCCGTTAGAGCCCTTAGCATATTCATCATAATTGTTTTAAATTCCTGGTCTGATCATTTCAATATTCCTGCCATGCCTGGTTTTCATCCTTTCTCTGTTTCTTCAAATTGTTTTGTTTTGTTGCCTTTTGGTATGCTTTGTGGTTTTTTCTTGATAATTGGACATGATGTACTGGGTAAAAGGAACTGCTGTAAATAGACCTTTAGAAATGTGGTTGTGAGGTGTTCCATGGTCCTATAATTAGGTCTCAGTCTTCAGTGAGCCTATAAACTTTAGACTATGAACTTCACAAGTATTTTTCAGTTTTCTTTCTTTATCCCCCTGTAGGGGGATAGGATGGTTAGGGTGGGTTGGAGTTGGAGTTGGAGTTAGTGTTTCTCTTCCCCCTGTTGGTTAGGCTCTGATGATACCCCAGGGGGTTAGACTCTGATTAAATAGATCTGCCTGAGGGTAAGCCTTGCTAAGAATGGAATGCTAAGAGCCATTTCAAAATGGTTCCTTTGCCCTGGCCAGTTTGGCTCAGCAGTTAGAGTGTTGGCCTGTGGACTGAAAGGTCTCGGGTTTGATTCTTTGTCAAGGCACGTATCTGGGTTTCAGGTTCGATCCTCGTCGGGGTCATTCGGGCTGGATGTTTCTCTCGCTCTCTCTCTCTCTCCCTCCCTCCCTCTCTTCCTTCCACTCTATCTAAAAAATCAATGGAGCTCTGGCCGGTTTGGCTCAGTGGTTAGAGAGTTGGCCCGCAGACCAGAGAGTCCCAGGTTCGGTTCCTGCTAAGGGCACGTACCTCAGTTGCAGTTTGTCCCCGGCCCCGGTTGGGGTTGTGTGGGTGGCAACCAGTCGATGTGTCTCTCTTACATTGATGTTTCCCTCTCTCTACCCCCCTCTCTCCCTCCCACTCTGTCTGATTATAAATGCAAAAATGTCCTCAGGTGAGGATAAAAAAAAAAAATCAATGGAAAAATATCCTTGGGTGAGGATTAACAACAACAACAACAAAAATGGTTCTTTTTTCCCCTCCCCCTGCTAGAAGCACAATGGAATTTTTCTTCAGTATTTACTGTGGGAACCAGGTTGGAATCCTACAAGTAAATCTCACGACATTGTGTCCCCACTCTTGATGATAGTTTCCCTAGAGATTTGTACTCTCAGAGTTGTCCACATTGAACATGTAGTAATTTGTTAATTACAGTTCACATTTCTGTACTGATACCATTGTAATTAGCTAGTTATTAATAATAGGAAGAAGGCAAAAGGGAGGCCAGACATTGTAAGCATGGCCATTTGTGCAGCTTCACCAGGAAGCTGCAATTTCACTCCCTCTAGGGAACCACCGGCCCATTCCCTGCAGACCACTAAGGGAAGGGACTGGACAAAGGGAAGAATGGACACATGCTCAATAAAGTTGGGGTGACGTAGGGAAGTTACTTGCCTGTCAATCTATCATAGGGAACCAAGGATTTACCAGAGGGGGTGGGGCCACTGAAAGCCTGCAAAAATTTGGGAATGCATAATCCCCCAACAAAGGAATTCTCTCTTGCTTGTCTCTCTCTGCTCTCTCTTGGCTCTCTGGTTCCTTTGGCTTTTCTTCTGCCCGTGTTCCCTCCATAGCCATGTGGCCCTGCAGACCCCACACGCAGTGCATTGATGGGCTGCAGTGGGGAACACACACTAAGCTAGCCTGATGCCAGACTGGACACTGCTCCAAACATGGAACAGAAACTCTGGGCAATGGCTTTAATTCTTAGCCCTATTGAAGTCACAGCTACACTTCTTCTATGGTGGGACAGAGGGAAATGGGACCTTGGAAACTCAGGGATTTAATTCCATAGAAATAAAGCTTTCTATAATATCTCATCCTCTCATGGGGGCCTCCAGAATCTTTTTCCAGCAGTACCCCAAGAGACCCACTCCCACCAGTAACCAGTGGGGACGAGGAGTTCTCCCCACTGATAGCAGGACCATGGCACCTGTTCCTGCAGTAGTTTCCACTCCGAGTCTGTTCTAATGAGCTTCCACTCCCTGTCTTTGTCTGTCTATTTCTCCAATCTTGGGGCTCTGGTGTGTCCTATGTCCTCTCTTCTCTTATGAATCTAGGAAGAGTTGTTGATTTTTCAGTCTGTTCAACTTATTTACTTGTTAGGATGTGTTTGAGACTTCTAAGCTTCTTACATGTGGAACTGGAAACCAAAATTCTGGCTATTATTAATAAAGCCAAATGTATTCTTTTTTTTTTTTTTTTTTCATTTATCTTCAGACAGAGCTGGAGGGAGAAGGGGAGGAAGAGAGAGAGAGAAAAACATCGATGTGAGAGAGACACATTGTCTGGTTGCCACCCACACGACCCCAACCATGCTGGGGACAAACTGCAACTGAGGTACGTACCCTTAGCGGGAACCGAACCCAGGCCTCTCTGGTCTGCAGGCTAATGCTCTAACCGCTGAGCCAAACCGGCCAAGGTGTATTCATTTTTTTTATCCTTACTCGAGGATATGTTTATTGATTTAAGAAAGAGAGAGATAGAGAAACATTGATGTGAGAGAGAAACATTGATTAGTTGCTTCCAGTACACACCCAAACCAGGGATCCATCCTGAAACCTAAGTATATGCCTTGACGAGGAATTAAACCCACAACCTTTTTTGGTGTAGGGGACTATGCTCCAATCAACTGAGCCACCTGGGCAGGGCACCAAACATATTCTTGTACAAGTCTTTTATGGCCATATTTAATTTCTCCTGGATAAATCCCTAGAAGAATTGCTAAACAGAGTAGGTATTGTTTACCCAGAATTGCTTTACTTAAAACTTTTATTTTCCAAGTGAGTGTTTCTATTTATAGTCCTATGAGAGTTTCAGTAGCTTCATACCCTTGTCAGTATTTGATTTTGTTAGTTTTGCATTTTTTAACTTATCTTTATTGTTGAATGTATTACAGATGTTCCTCATTTTTCCCCCATTGACCCCCTCCACCCCATTTCCGCCACCCTTCTGCCTTTCCCCACACTGTTGTCTGTGTCCATTGGTTGTGCATATATACATATAAGTTCTTTGGTTTATTTCTTCCCACCCCCTAACCCCCCTTCCCTTTGAGGTTTGTCAGTCTAACAACCAATTTGTATTTCTTAATCCCTTCACCTTTTTCACCTATTCCCCCAAGCCCCCTCCCATCTGGTAACCAACAAAATTTCTCTGTATCTATGAGAATGTTTCTGTTCTGCTTGTTCATTTTGTTTGTAGATTCAATTGTTGATAGATATGTATTTATTGTCATTTTGTTTGTTCACTTTTTTTTATCTTTTTCTTCAAGGAGACCCTTCAACATTTCATATAATAATGGTTTGGTGGTAATGAACTCCTTTAGCTTTTCCTTGTCTGGGAAACTCTTTATATGGCCATCGATTCTAAATGACAGCTTTGCAGGATAGAGTAATCTTGGTTGTAGGTTCTTGCTTTTCATCACTCTGAATATTTCTTGCCACTCCCTTCTGGCCTGCAAAGTTTCTTTTGAGAAATCAGCTGACAGTCTTATGGGAGCTCCCTTGTAGGTAACTAACTGCTTTTCTCTTGCTGCTTTTAATATTCTCTCTTTGTCTTGAACCTTTTGCATTTTGATGATGATGTGTCTTGGTGTGGGGCTCTTGGGGTTCATCTTGTTTGGGACTCTCTGTGCTTCCTGGACTTGTATGTCTGTTTCCTTCACCAAGTTAGGGAAGTTTTCTGCCATTATTGTTTCAAATAGGTTTTCGATTTCTTGTTCTCTCTCTTCTCCTTCTGGCACCCCCAAGAGGCGAATGTTGGCATGCTTGAAGTTGTCCCAGAGGCTCCTTACACTATCCTCATTTTTTTGGATTCTTTTTTCTTTTTGCTGTTCTGATTGGGTGTTTTTTGCTTCCTTGTATTCCAAATCGATGGTTTGCTTCTTGGCTTTACCTACTCTACTATTGAATCTGTGTAAACTATTCTTTATTTCAGTTAGTGCCTCCTTCATTTCTGACTGTGCATCCTTCATTTCTGACTGGTCCTTTTTTATGCTCTTGAGGCTCTCACTAAGTTTACTGAGGTTCTCATTAAGTCCATTGAGCATCCTTATAAGCAGTGTTTTGAACTCAGCGTCTGTTAGGTTGCTTATCTCCATTTCGCTTAGTTCTTTTCCTGGAGTTTTGTTCTGTTCTTTCATTTGGGACCTGTTTCTTTGTCTCCTCATTGTGGCTACCTCCCTGTGTTTGTTTCTATGTATTACTTAGCGAGAGGTATGGGGCTAGCTGAGACCAGATGCTGCTTGTTTGAAAGAATTTAGGAAAAACTGAAGCAGGATCCAAGACAGGCCAACCCTATGGTAAAGCAAATGGCAACTGCTTGGGTGGGCCTGAAAGTTGGGTGGGGCAGGGCCTCAGGGAATCACCAGGGCGGGGCCAACAGTGTGAGCCAGGTTGCTGGAGTCCCAGATATGGCGGCGTCTGCCAGCCCAGGGAAGGGCTCACCAAAGGAACAAAGGCCTCTGATAGCACGTCTGTCCAGGAGAAAGCTGCCTCTCCAGCCCTCGCTCCAATGCCAAACAACTCAGTTCTTCCCCATATGACTCTGGTGCCTTTCAAGCTGCCTCCCCCACTCTGGAACCTGGAGGGTGCACTCCGAGTAAGTCTGTGTGTGGGCCCTTTAAGAAGAGCTGCCAGGGGTTCCAGCCACCTCAGCCTCAGTTCCCGCTGGTTTTTCCAGCCAGAAGTGATGGGGACTTCTCTTCCTGGCACTGGAACCCTGAGCTGGGCGCCTGGTGTGGGACGGGGACCCCTCAGTCCTCAGGGAGGACCTTCCTAGCTGAGGTATCCTCCTAATTTTTATCCGCCACACGCCGGTGTGGGACCAGCCTGTTGCACCTCTGCCCCTCCTACCAGTCTCAATGTGGCTGCTTCTTTAATTTCGTAGTTGTAGGACTTCCATTCAGCTTGATTTCAGGTGGTTTTGAATGATGGTTGTTCTGTAGTTTAGTTGTGACTTTGATGTGGTTGTGGGAGGACGCGATACCGCGTTTACCTACATCGCCATCTTGACCGGAAGTCTAGTTTTACATTTTAATCATTCTAATGTGTATGAAATGGTATCTCATTGTGATCTTAATTTGCATTTCCTTGATGACAAAGATGCTGGGCATCTTTGCATGTTTATTTTCCATTACTAGAGTCATTTTGTTTTAATCCTCACCCTAGGATATTTTTCCATTTATCTTCCGATAGAGTGGGAAGGGGAGAGAGAGAGAAACATCGATGTGAGAGAGACACGTTGACTGGCTGCCTCCCTCATGATCCTGACCAGGGCCAGGGACAAAGCACAACCAAGGTCCATGCCCTTGATTGGAATTGAACCCAAAACTCTCTGGTCTGTGGCCCGATGCTCTAACTGCTGAACGAAACTGGCCAAGGCTAGAGTTATTCTTTTGTGAAGTGTCTGTTCAAGATTTTTGCCCATCTAATAAAGAGGGTTGTTTATCGTTATGGATTTGTAGTTTTTCTTTATATATATGTTATTCTGGAAAGAGTGATTTGTTTTACATATTTATTTGTTATATACAATAATATATACATGTATATATAGTTGTTGTATATAATATATACATGTATATATATTTATTAAATATATATATGTATATATATAAATAAATGTCTCCCAGTCTGTGACTTCTCCTTACATTTTCTAAATTCTAAATTCTGTCTTTTGATAAGTGTAGTTTTTAATTTTTATGAAGTCCTATTATTCTCCTGTTTTTTTTAAGCTTTTAGTTCTAGCTTTATGTTTAGTTTCACAATCCAGCTCAAATTAATCTTTTGTATGTGGCTTGAAGTAGCTGTCAAGGTTTATTTATTTCTATTGCTTATCCAGATATTTCAGGGATATTTGCTGAAAAGACTTTCTTTTCCTTATTAAGTTATATTAGAAGCTTTGTGAAAATTTACTTGTTGTCTATGTGTGGCTCTCTTTCTGGACTGTATTCTGTTTTGTAGATTTTATTGGATTTTCTACATAAACTATTGTGTCATCTGTGAATAATGATAGTTTTGTTTTCTTTCTTGCCAATCTAGATGCTTGTTTCACCCTTGCACTGGTTATAACTTCAGTACAGTGCTGAGTGGAAGTGCAGACATCCTTATCTTGCTCCTGACTTTAGAGGAAAAGCATTTTGTGTTTCAACATCAAGTATGATGTTCAATGTAGGATTTTTGTTGAGAATTTTTATCAGAAATGGATGTTGTTTTTGTGAAATGATTTTCCCGTGTCTATTGAAATGAGCACATGGTTTTCTTTTTTTAGTTTGTTAATACAGTGAATTATATTGATTGATTTTTAATGTTAAACCAAGCTTGCATTTCTGGAATGAATCTTACCTGACCATAATACTTTTAATATGTTGTTGGATTTGATTTGATAAAATTTTGTTTAGAATTTTTGCATCTAAGTTCATGAGAAATACTTCCCCTAGTGTTCTTTGACTACACTAGTGTATTTGTCTATTTCTCCTTGTAGATCTATGAATTCTGGCCTGTTTTTGCTCTGGTATTTGGTGCATTACCTTGTTTCTGTGCTAAGGGTTTATTGAGCTTGGTGGATCTGTGGGTTTATAATTTTTATCACATGTGGAAAATTTGAGGACATCATTTCTTCAAATAGTTTGCTGCCCTCCCATCTCCTTTGGTAATCTAATTATACATATATTAGGTCACTTGAAGTTGCCCCATAGTTCACTGATGCTCCTTATTTTAAAAAATTCTTTTTCTCTTTGTATTTCATTTTGAATAGTTTCTATTACTATATCTTCAAATTTACTAATCTTTTCATCTACAATATTTAATGTTCTGTTAAACTTATCCAAAATTTTTTCATCTCATACATTGTATTTTTATCTGTAAAAGTTCAATTTGGGTCCTTTAAAATAATTTCAGCAACTTCTAATATTGATCTTTATACTGGCAGGATCCAAGACAAGTGTTTTTACAGGTTTCCCAAAGAAATAGACAATAATGAGATTAATAAAAACAGAGTATAGGTCTAAGAACAAACACATTTTTCTGAAGGATCTTATAAAGAATAAGATGCAGTATAGTATTAGGAGGCAATATCAGGGGTGACATTGAGGTAAAGACCCAGTTCTGATGTTTCATGTCTGTGTAGCCTCAAGAAAACCACTTGAACTCTCTGAGACTCATTTTCTTCATCTACAAAGTGAGGTTAATAATGACCCCCTTTTGACTTAATGAATTATTCTCAGAATCAAATCAAGTAACTTGAATTATCTTGAAGTTTGTTAGTTATCTAATGATCAAAGCCAATGAATGGCCTTTCTTGTCTTTGTGCTACTCAAACTTTCTATATGTTCAGTTAAGTGACCCCAAGCTCTTTTCTTTCATAACATAACACTCTATCAGTTCCACTCCTAACTCTAGAAAACTTTCCTTATCCATATCCTTCATGGACTTCCTTCCTCCTGCCTCCTAAAGTTAATGTTCCACAATTGTCTCTTTGTGGGCTTCCCCTCCTCCTCCTCCTCCTCCTCTTTCCACCACTCTTCCTCCTCCCACCACTCCTCCTCCTCCCACCACTCCTCCTTCTCCTCCTCCCACCACTCTTCCTCCTCCTCCTCCTCCTCTTCTTCTTCTTTCTCTCCAATCTCATCACTCCCAAGGACTAAGTATTTCCTTTAGGTGGATGATTCTCACTCTATGTCCCTAATTTATAGCTAAATTCTGAGATCCAGATTAATGTTTCCAATTGCCTAATCAATAGATCCACTAGAAACCTCACAGGTAATTGACACTCATGATTGACAGCTACCTCCCTGAACCAGCTCTTCTTATTAGATTTTTATTTCTATGACGCACAATTTTTCTCCCAATCCCCCACTATTAAAACATCAGGCTTATAACTTATTTCTCTATTTCTTCTCATCCCTGATTTCCATATTTTTTGGTTTTCCCTCTACAGAATCATCTGTATCTTCTTCCTTCTAATTCCTGTGGTCCCACCATGGCTCAGTTTCACCTAGCCTCCTGTCTAATCTAATACAGTAGCTTCCTCATTGCTTTCCTCATGCCATGCTTGTCTCCCTCTAATTCATTCAGTATGGGTTGCCAGAAAAATCCTCCTAAGGCACAACTCTAGATATAGCATTCTCCCAAAGCAAATACTTTTAAAGAGCCCCCACAATTAAATTCCAACTTCTTATTCTGATTCCATTTATTAATTGATTCAATGAATATTTATTATTAAATGCTGGGAATACAACAGTGAGCAAAACAGGCATGATTTATGCCCTCAGGTAATTTTCAGTCTTACATGAAAGACAAACATTAAAAGAATAGGTTAAAAAAGTTAAGTAGAATTGTGAGCACTATTAAAGAGAAATCAATTTTGTATCCAAAGATTTAACCTGGTCTGGAGAATCAAAGAAGGCTCTTCTACAAGTTTTATGTTTAAATATCATATATGGAGAGACTTGTGTTCTCAAATCCCCTACTCATAATCAACATTTCATTGAAGTTGAACCACTTAGAACCCTTCACTGTGCCTTCTTCTGTGCTTTGTTCATGCCGTAGCTTTTATTTATATCCTATGTATCCTTTAAATCCTATGTCCTCCATGTTAGTAACCGTTGTCAATAACTTAGAAGAAATAAAGGCTCAGAATCTTTGTTTGCCATTATAGGGAGTTATTTGTTGAAATAACATAGGTACATAAACATTATTAGGACATTTCTCTCTCTATTAGAACATTGGGCACTAAAACATATGTCACCTTTTCCCCTTCAATTCTGTAAATAAATTAAACATGCTCCATGTTTCCTTAGGTTTAAACTTGATTAAAGACCCATATATGTATTCACTGACTTCATCTAATTAGTGACTTACTGTTATTATCTGAAAGTTATACAAAGATATTTAAATACCAGTAACATTTTGTGAGTACACTATAGTCTGTAAGGCCCAGAATAACATGCAAATGTTATTTTCCCCCAAATCAAATATTCATCCTGAAAGGCACAGATGTGTGGTGAGGGGTGGAGAAAAGACTCAGAGGATTGTGTCTTACTAATTTACATTATTTTTACCTAAGAGAGAAGATAGACATTGGAGATAGCTAAGCTGATAGGCTTGGTTCCTGTCTTAAATAAGTAGCTAATATGAGACAATAATATGTGCTGTTGTCATCCTCAAAAACTCTAAAACAAATAAACAAATAAGAAACTAATTGTTCTACCTATAGAATCTATTGTTGGAATCTGGTGAGCAGAATATTGGGTCTGCTGATTTCTATGATGGACATTTATACATAGGAGAAACTGACCCCTTCACAATCAGTGGTCATTAAAGTGCTTTCTATCACACAAAAGGGGCTGGCTGGTTCATTTAGTTCAGAGAAAAGTTGTAATTATTGCCTTGAAAGGCTGATGTCTAGGCCTCACAAAAGGAACGTAGTCACTTTGCAGGAAAGAGAGCTCTCTTATGCCGGTAATAAAGATGAGAGTGTGTTCTGAAATATATGCCTAGTTGTCTACTGCCTCAGAGCATAATGCCAACACCAAAGTTTTGGGTAGGTTGCTTCTTTTAGAGTCTCTGTTCCATGGGTTTGTTAACGCTCTTGACTAGAATTAAAATTTACTTTATATGTTCTTACCATTTTTCAGAAGAAAATAAGGACAGTTGTAAGAGCATTCCCATGGATATTCACTTTTCCCTTGCCAAAAAGTAATGAGACAAGCCTACAGGCTTGGTTCCATTTTGGTCAAATTGCAAATATGTGACATTTTAGGAATCTTGGGCTGTTTTACTCTTCACACCCATTTAATCACAGTTTAGTGACTGGGGTTTGATGGAATTAAGGAGTTCTGTAGATTCAGTGCAGTTCTGTTTCTGGAATTTTGTAGCAACTATGGTTTCAGAAGAGAATGGGAAAAATAAACACACTTAGCAACTCAAAGGCCAGCTGCCTTAAAACTGGCTTGGACATTCTGGACTCATCACCATGACTTTCTCAATTTATTTTTTTGTTCTAAATTGTAAACAGACTTGTGTGGATTCTTCTTTTGTATATTTATATTTGGGGAAGGAGAACGCTGGGATATTCTTCTTCTCTACATTTATATAACCTTTAGAAATTTAAAATAATAAGGCCAAGATTTCATATTTCTTAACAATCAAGAGCAAAAACTGTAAAGAAATGTAATTGATGAGTATTGGTACCATTTCCTTCCACTTTTAGTGAAACTGGATAACAATATTCTTTTCCTAAATAACACTCTGTGGTCTAGAATGTCAAAGACCTTTAGAAAACATTAATTTAGACTTAGAGACCTCTACTATGTGTGATGGCTGTAGTACTGACTTGCATTATAGGGAATACAAGGGAAGTGTGGTATAAAAGCTTAACTAGTAGAGGTTAACTGAATGACCCAAGTTTATACAGTTGCATAGCTGAGAGGTTACCCATTCACTGAGTCTCTTTACCTTAGGTCTAGGTAAAGCTCTTAAAGTTGAATTTCCATTATTGTGGTATATCCAATAATTTTATACCTTCTGTGATATTTACCCAAAGATGTACATCATGATGGGGCACCATCATGATATAGTGGAAAGTGTGCTGTCTAGGAATATAGAAACCTAATCTAAATTATACAATTGCCTGAGTTCTATGACCTCCAGTACGGCATTTGAACACATCTTTACATAGCATGTTGGAGAAATAGTACAAATGAAGGGTATAGTGGAGATTTGGGGGGTGACCCACTAAAATATCTTTTGTTTGTTTGTTTGTTTGTTTAAAGTACTCTGAGGTTTTTTGGGGGGGATCTCTTTGTTAATTCATAGTATACTAGTCATGAAATTACAGCAATTACAGTGGGACTGAGCTAGGCACAGGCTTGATTGGCTTAAACCATTCAGAACATCCTATCTCTCTGGCCATAATGATTACTCAGAGATAACCATCATCACATTTGATTCAGTAAGACATAACTAGATATATAATTAGGCTTCTAAGAAGTTAATTGCCTTACTCTTCTAACTACCTCAAAAAATATTTCTTGCTCTGGATGGGGTGGGAAGGTCTAGAACTACTAGAGTCATTATCACCATGAGTGGAGCTGGCCTGAAGACAAAGTGTTGGGTGGAGAGAAGGCAATGAGGGGAGAGGAGACATGAGAGACAAGCAGATAATAGGAGTAGGATCTCATATGGCCTCAAGAACCTGGACTATCCAATAATATGAGCCAATAAATTCTCCACTCTTATTCTTTGGTTAAGTAAGTCTTGGCCAAGTTTTCTCTTATTTGGAACCAAAAACATTCTAATTGCTACAAAGGGATTGAATTAGAATGTAGTCACTAGAGTCACAGTGTCCAATAGAAATTTCTCTGATGATGGAAATGTTCTATAAATGCCACTGTTCAATATGGTAGCCACATGTGTCTATTGAGTTGTGGCTGGTGACTGAGGAAGTAAGTTTTTAATTTAATTAATTAAATTTAAATTTAAACAGTCACATATGACTCATGACTACTATATTGGACAGCACATCATTAGATGGTCTTTAAGATCCCTAAGAATTCTGATATTGTATAATTTTATGAATGTACTTAGTGCACATAATACCCATGAATGGATCCAAATGTTACCTAAACTAAAGTCTGTTTCCAGTACACATAAGACATCTGATAGATTTATGTTTTCAGTCAAAGCTACTATGGCAATTAATTTATGAGCAGATGATAAACAGATCAATATTCACTACTTCTTGCCACATTAGTCATTTTATAATGGGTGGATTTAGGCAAATTACATAAAAATCACTAATGATATTTTGAGGATTAAATGAGATAATGCATGTAAGGAACTCAGCATAGAATCTTGCCCACAGTAGATTCTTCAGTTGTACCTGTTGCTAATGTTGCTACTACAGAGTGACACAAATGCTGCCACCCCTTAGTATCTGGAAATGCCTGTATCTGACTGAGTAGACCAGTGATAGATCATACTGAACTTGAAAATGACTTAGAGAGCAAGAAATCTAATAAGATACAGTTGCAGAGAGTTAAACTAAGTCTTGGTCATAAAAAAATGACCAGGAAGTTAGTCTAGAAGAGAAATTAAAACCAATATTAACTGGCTCAATATTCAGGGCCCTGTTTACTCTCCTACACTGTACTTTATTTTGCTTCAACTTTTCCCAGATTTTTCAAACTGCCTGGCATTCTCTATTCAATTTAGCAAACAGGTTAAATACTAACAACATATAGAAAATTCCACTCGTCATCTAGGCAGTTTTACATAAGGTAATCTTCCCAAGACCATTTTACGTCATGGTTGACTCTAGTTTCACTCTTCGAGAAGTGATGGGAACTTTTACTATCAGTGTTATTAAATGTCTAGAGCATAGCTGTTTAAAATATTTCAAAAATTCAAACACTGTTTTGGTCTCTTTATTTCCTTTTGTTTTTTTCTTAGCAGGGAAAACATCTTTTTCTTGAGCTTATTATTATAGTCAAAAACAGAGTTATATACAACCCTCAGAAGAGGGGGTGGAGGGGGAGGGAAGAACCACAGAATTTATATGCATGTACGCATAACTGATGGACATGGACAACAAAGCTGGGGACGAGGTGGGGGGGATGGGGAGGAGGGTGTCAATGGGGAAAAAAGGAGAAATATCTGTAACAAAAATAAATTAATAAAAAAAAGAAGTTATATCACTTGAAAACAAACAAACAAACAAACAAAAAAGCAGAGTTATATAAATTCCTTATTGGGTCACAGATTTTCCTCTTTACTTCCCTCTCTTGTTCATGGGCTGCCATTTTCTTGCTTTTAAAATAGAGCAAACAATGCCTAAAAACAAAATCCCTGCTGATTCATTACTGAGTTAGCTCATTTTTGGGTCAAGGTGGCAGGGCACAATCCACCTACAATTTATCACTAAATAAACAGATACTACTTGTTCCACATCTCCAGATTTAGGAGTTTCAAAGTCATTTCACTCCTTGTCTCTGTGACACTGTAGGGGTGGAATGGTTGAAGAGTAAATTTTGTAGCTGCAGTACCTCGTTAAAATATTATTAGATTAATACTCCTATTAGATTGCAATCAATACTTTCTGGTTAGAAAATCAGAATGAGAAGGTGAGATACCATTTGAGTTAATTTTGCATTATATTGCTTCTACATGGATCTGTATCTTTTAAGCTACTGTACAATATTAAGTATGAGTATTTTGAAAGAAATATCTGATTTAAAAAGACCTTTTTATCTTACCATCCACCTCAGGCCATACCAGATGTTCTACGGAGCTCATCTTAACTACCTGAAGAGAAAAGATTCCTATACTTCCATACTCTTTATTTTTTTTTATTTTTAAAGAAAACATATATCAGCAGACCATGGTTTCCATGGCTTTAAGGAACAAAAAAATGTGTTCCCTCCCTTCTCATGAGAAAATTTAGGGGAACAAGCATTTTCTCCAGATAAATGTGTGCCTTTTTTGATGCCAAAGAATTGACTTTCCCAAACATCGTTATATGGTGATAAGAGTTCTAAGATGATCTACACACACCCACACTCCTCCCCCCCAACACACACACACACACAATGTATATTTCAATTACTTGAGGGTTAAATTGGCTTTGGGTGGCTAAGGTTGGAACTAATCATGGATTTCAAAATTTTTTCTGAGAACTGTCAACCTAGCTCCAAAAAACAGACTTTAGAATATAGCTCATGTGGAAGTTGGGGACTTCCTATATTTCAATCAAGTTTAGAGTCTGAATTATATTAACTCAAGCATTTCATAACAATATAATTCAATTTATGGGCAATGGTGTAAAATCACATATAATAATGAATATGTTATATGAAAAACTTCAAAATGTAGAGCATTAATGCAAATGAAAGACCACCAGACATATTTAGGAAGACATTCTAATACTGGTAGCCAAAAAAGTGTCTTACTGGAAAAATAAATGTTATGGTTGATGTATATGTACAAAAGATGCAAGAGGTCAATGTTAATCACATCATCCCTTGCATTTTTTCACTTTGAAAGCACTGAGAGATCCAGTAGTGAGTCATAACTGTTACTCCCAAACTAGATCAATTTTGAAGGAGACCGATTCCTGAGACTAGCTGATAAATGTCACTTGTAATGGGAAACATTTGCTTTCTGGCTAGTTTAGTGCATTTAGGTAGACAATAATGAGTTGCAGCTGTAGGGTGGAGATCTCTAAAAAGAAGTATAATTTTTCTTGCCAAATATTATGAAAAAAGTCTGACTTCCAACTGCCCCATTATTGATATTCATTCAAGAAAGATTCTTGCAATGTGACTCTCACAGGAAAAAAAATAAAACACTGGAGAATCAGAAGAGAGGATTATTACAGTGCAATAAACAGAATGGAGACGTAAGAAGAATAATCAAGATTTATTACTATAGAAACGAAGGCAAAAATTAAAACAAAAAATAAATATGGCTTAAAGTACAGGAAAATACATGTATGATAAACCACATATTAGTCAATGCTTTAGGTACAAATAAATCCCAAATCTCAGGTGTTCAAGACAATAAAGGTTTATTTTTCACATGCTATATGCCTGGCATGGGTGTCTACAGGACTTTACTCATCCTTGTCACTAGCATGTCCCTAATCAGTGTGGGAAGGGGAGGCAGCACTACGGTATCTAGCACTGGCAATCAAATGCCTCCATGAAGAAATGACACATACCATTTTCAGTTTCATTTCATTGACCAAAGCAAGTCACATGGCCATGACTAATTTCAACAGTGTGAAGTGCAATTCTACCATATGTCAGCCTGGAAGGAGATTCAGATTATGTATTTGTGAATAACTTTAATGGCTATCACATTATTTTTGACATATTTGACATTTAAGAAGAACTACTTCTAGACCAAGGACCGTTACATGTAAAATGAGTCCATGGGAACTATTAATGCCAACAACTAGAAGGTGTTTGTTGACTTCAAAAGAAGAGCTTTCACATTTATGATGAATCAATACATTAACAGCTAATCAATACATTAATGGCTAATCAATACATTAACATTAGAATCTAGAAAATGTATCACTTAGGTTGAACAGAAGGATACAAGTAGTCATGAGAAATGGTCTGAACAAAAACATCAGGCAAAACTTTACTGGTCTGCCTATATATTCTCTGTATGCTTACTTAGCAAGTCAAAGACATTTTCTAATCAGTTTTATTAGGAAGTATGATCTTTGTCAGTAGACTTCAGCCTTTTCATTTTTTTCATCCAGAGGGAATTTCCATTCCCATTGAGCCTCCCAAATAAAATATTATGTAGGAACCACATTGGAAGACAGAGAAGTGGAGGTGAGCTAAATGAACCGGATTTGGAGACTCAGAGGACCATAGTGGTCCTGGGTCAATTCAGAAAGCCTGGAATACCCTACATTTCAGCTTCAAGGATACTTCTCAAAGGAAGGGAATTGTTTAATTGTCCAACAATAGGAATTTTTAATTCTTAAAAAGTCAAGAATTACAAGTGTGACAATGGGGTTTTCGGTTCATTTCTATGTTAACCTATTTAGTATGTTTTTATGAACATAATATTTATTCTCCAATTTAATTATGTGATTCATATGACATTATTTGTATCTGTCTGTGATTGTGCTACATAGACCTTAATAGGATATATGTGTGTATGACTGAGACATAGGTTTCACAACATACAACTTGCTTTTACTGCATGCAATAAATCTGATATGTTCTATTCTATTGCATGCTATTTTTTTTTTTAAATGCTGATTTCAACCCACTAAATTGTTTCATGGCCCACTAAAAGATCAGCACCACGGCTTGAAAAACATTAACCTGAGGGAAGTGTCTAGTTGGTATGCCACAGGGATCTAGTCTGTTTAACATATTTCTCCTGGTCATTTGAATTAGGACATTGATTGAACACTGATCATGTTTGCAGATGATATCAGACTGGAAGATGTAGCTATTATAGCTTTAATAGGCTGCCACAATGGTTCCCAGAAATCAAGTTAAGGTTTAAGAGAGCTAAGTATAGCCTGGCCTGTGTGGCTCAGTGGCTGATTGTCAGTCCAATGGACAGAGATCCTGGTTCAATTCCTGGTCAGGGCATGTGCCCAGGTTTCAGGCTTGATCCCCAGTGGGGGGTGTGCAGGAGGCAGCCAATCGATGTTTCTATCTCTCTCTAAAATTAAAAAATGAAATGTTTAAAAAAGAGTTAAATATATAACTCTACACTTGACTTAACAATGTGTAAACCATATATATCAAGTAAGGAAAAATTTATAATAATTTATTTTATTTTTATGGAAGGAGATATGGCTTAAAAGTCGAACATATGGAAAATATTTCTAAAAGCACAATTCAAGTGCTCAGTGTTAAGTGATTGCTAAAATAACCAGAAGAAACTGAGTTGACCTGAGGCTTTGTGTTTAGTTCTCAGAACCGCATTTTAATCAGAAGGGCAATGGCAAATGAAAACAAATTCAGTAAGGACAGTTGGGGCCAATAGACATGAAAAGATGCTCAACATCATTAATCATTAGAGAAATGTATGTTAAATCACAATGAGGTATCACCTCACACCTGTCAGAATGGCTACCATCAATAAATCAACAAACAAGTTCTAGAGATGATGTGGAGAAAAGGGAATCCTCATGCACTGTTGGTGAGAATGCAGACTGTGTGCAGCCACTGTGGAAAAGAGTATAGAGTTTCCTCAAAAAATTAAAAATGAAACTGCCTTTTGCCCGGCTAGCGTGGGTCAGTGGTTGAGCATCGACCCATATACCAAGAGGTCATTGGTTCAATTCCTGGTCAGGGCACATGCCCAGGTTGTGGGCCAAATCCCCAGTGGGGGACATGCAGGAGGTGACCAATCAATGTTCTCTCTCATCGATATTTCTATCTCTCTCTCTTTCTCTTTCCTTTCCCCTCTCTAAAATCAATAAAGAAAAAAAAATTTTTTTAATTAAAAAAAAAAAAAAAGAAACTGCCTTTTGACCCACAGATCCTACTTCTGGGAATATATCCTAAGAATCCTGAAACACCAATCAGAAAGAATATATGCACCCCTATGTTCATAGCAGCATTATTTACAATAGCTAAGGTGTGGAAATAGCCCAAATGTCTATCAGTAGATGAGTGAATAAAAGAGCTGTGGTACATTTACACAATGGAGTACTATGTAGCCATAAAAAGAAGGAAATCTTACCCTTTGCAACAGCATGGATGGACCTAGAGAGAATTATGCTAAGTGAAATAGGCCAATTAGAGAAAGACAAATACCATATGATTTCACTTATACATGCAATCTAATGTTCAAAATAAACTGAGAAACAAAATAGAAACAGAGGTATAGATACATGGAACAGACTGACAGCTGTCAGAGGCGAGTAGGGAAGGGAAGACTGGATGAAAGAAAGTGAAGGGATTAGCCAAAGAACATATATGTATAATCCATAGACACAGACAAGAGTGTAGTGATGGCCGGAGGGGAGTGGGGACAGAGGCTGGGTGGAAGTGAGCAAAAGGGGGGAAATATGGGGACACCTGAATAGTGTCAACAATAAAATGAAGGACAGTTGGGGAGAATAGTGCCACATGAGGGATACTTGAAGGACTAAGTATGAGGAGCCTGAGAACGTAAGACTGAAGGACCGGTGGTCTTCAAGTATCAGGAAGTGATATGAAATACCATGAAAGACAGATTATTTTTGCTTCCTCTTCTCCCAGATGGCAGAACCACTCATTTGTTCCTTCCTTTGTTCACTCATTCATTCAATAATCACCTGTTGAGCATCACCACTAATTATAAGCCAGGTTAGAGGTACAAGAGTGAAAACAGCTCTGCCTGTCCCCAAGGAACATACAGTCCAGCGGGGATAAAGGCCAGGTGCCAGCTTCCTGAAACCCGCATTTATGTCTGTCATGGCAGCACCGTTTCCTTGGGCTGGTGTGGCCCACTGACAATGGGCTGCTTCCTGTGTGGAATTGCTTCATGGTCCAGACTCCTGGTCTGTATGCTGTGCCTGACCATATCAGTCCCCAGCAAAAGTCTTCCAAAGCTTCCAGTTACCTTTAGAATAAAATACAAAATCCAGAGGGCACCCAAGGCTTGCTTCAAAATCTCTCTCTATTTTCATATTAATATTTCCTGCCACTCCCCCAGTGTACAGCACACACTGTAGCCTTTCTGAGTTAATTTCAACTCCTGCTCTGCCTTGCTTTTTCACTACCTCACCACGCTGTGTGCCCCTCCTCCCTGTCAGACCCTGGCTGACCTGTTTGTCCACTGTGACAGTCACCACCTTCACTGTGAAGCTTCCTTGACTCCCACTGGCTATGTTGCATGACCCTGTCTCCGGCTCTCGTGGCTCCCAGTGTCCTTTTGTGTCTTATCTCAGTGAACCGTCACTTATCTGTAAACTCCCTGAAGACGGAGTGGGTGGCACAGAGCTGGTCCTCCACAAATGCTCCTTAACCATGTCAATGAATGAAGGGTGCAGAATCACTCTAGTAGTTCAGGTTGCATCAACAGGTAAGTATTTACAAAGATTAAGCTGTTCATTAATTTTCAACTCTTAAAAATGAACCCAAATTAAGAAAATGTGAGAGAGATCCTTAGAAACTCCACTTCTAAGCTCCAGACCAGTGTTGACTTGGAGGCAGTAGGAGTCGTGAATCAGTCAAGCGCTTCCCCAAACCTGCTTCCCTGGGATGTAAGAGGAGAGGATGAATTACTGAGAGTCATCATCAGAAGCTCATCTCCATTTGCTGCTTTGTAAGTTGTCCTCGCATGGCAGGGGGCACCCAGCCTCTCTCTCCTGCGTGAAGGCTGGCACCAGGCAGTCCGTGTGTCGGGGCAATAAAACAATCTCGCGCGAAGGCCAGCATGTTGTCCCTGGGCCGTGCCAGCCCAAGGAAACAGTGCCGCCTTTGAGAGACACAAAGAACCACTGTCCTTGCCGCTTTTTTTCTTCTTCAAAAGCTGTTAAGAGTCCAAAACTCACTATGGAGATAACAAAGGCTCCTCGCAGACTGAGCAGAGGGCGGCAGTCGTTTCACCTGTAGGATTCCAGCCAAAACCAGCCAGCGGGACACAGCCCACAAGATTAGGACAGTCAAGCACCTTTTTCACCTGGACTGTAATTGGAAAGAAAAATCAACTCCAGCAAAAACAGAGTATGTCTTCTCTTTCAGCATCTGTCTGTTCTGGACTGCCGTGGCCTCATCAACAGAGTGGATCGGCCCCTGTATGCCAGGATGCTTTCTTGGTAATGTTCACACCACTCGCTAGGCTCTTCCATGATGCCTCCATTACAACCACTTAATATGAAAGCCTTAGGAATTATTTCAGCACAGACCGAGTGGCCATCCGTAAGAATAGTCCTGCAATAAATGGGAGGTTGGACAGGCTGGCCACTACAATCCCTTCCTGGCTCTGTAATTAGGAGGCTGGGAGAGCGAACATGTAATTCATTCTAATCTGTGGGCACCTAGTGGTCACATTAATACCCAAATGGCTCAAGTGTGGACAGCGCTGCCGTGGATTCAAGTGCAGAGGGCGAGAATGCTTAGGAGAAGACAGAGGGACAAGAAAGGCTAAGGAACAGGGCTGCTGTTAGAAAGAAAATTGACTTAACTGATCTACACGAGGCACTTGCTATGTTCCTGGCAGAAGCTGGAGATACAGAGATAAAACTCAGGTTGCTTTTAGACAAGAAGAGGACATTACAATAAAATGGAACCAGTGCCACTCAGATAGCACAGAGAGGAATGCCTGGAGGCAGCATAAGAGAAGTCTCCTTGAATGAAGTGACAGGTGAGCTGAGCTTAAGCTTAAGGAGGAGTAACAGCTGGATGAGGGGGGCACGGGAAGATATTCCAGGTAGGAGGGACAGCTCATGCAGAGTGATAGAACACGAGAGAACATGGCACACTGGTACGCTGCAAGTAGTTTCTTGGCATGGCTGGCATAAAGGATACATGTAAAGGATGACAGGAGACATATTGGAGAAGGAGATGGAGGCCAGACAATGGAGAACTGTTCTGCCATTCATAACAGTAGAAAATGTACTGCGGTGATGAGAAGATAAGGGTCTCAGAGTCATGGGGAGTAAGTGTTGCTTTCTGGCAGTGACTGTGGAGAGGGCAAGACTTCAGAGAGGGAAAGAGACCATGGGCACTGACTTCCCAGCCTGATCAAAGATTCTCTTATCCCAAGCATGGCAGGAAAATGACTGCAAGGCCCATGTGGGCCAAGGCAGCAGACATCTCAAATATAGACAAGAATGCCTTACTCCTCACCCCCAGCGACATCCTGGTACTGTGTAAGGCCCTGGGACTCTGTCTGGGGATGTGACTGAGAAGCCCCAAGATCTGAAGGTAAATTTCTAATTACCTAGAGGCTTAGGGCTTGGAGAATATATAATTTTTAAAAATGTATATGTATATATGATACTTCTTTTACATCAGAATTTGTGGGTTGAGATTTATTCCTCCTACATACATTATCTCATTTAAGCCTCACAATAACTTACATATGAGGGATTATAAAATGGAGGCTACATAAAGAATGAACCCATAAAAAGAAATATTCTCATTCAAGCATCTCATTTTACTACTGAGGGAACAAAGATTTTGGAAATGCTAACTAGGTCTTTGAGTTCAAAGTCCAACCCTGGAGGAAGGGCTGGTCACACAGACTAGCATTAAAAAAAAAAAAAAAAAAAAAGTTAATATCATTGTTACTGCTTCCCTCTTTCTAAGGGGGGCATATTGAAAAGCAAATGTCCTGGATACTTTCTACTTTTGAAATATTAATTACAACCTCAGGTGATAGGAACTTCTTGCAGAGCCCTGGAGCCCCAGGGCCTCCTGTCCCCAGTTTCCATGAGAGAGGCAGCACATCCTAGGGAAGAAGAGAGAAACTTCTGGAAGGGACTACTGCTGTTCAGAGAGGGAACGGACGAGCGTCCAGCCTCTTGAGCAGAGCTAGCGAGCAACACCAGCCAGGGGCCAGAGGAAACGCAGCCAGCAAGGCCTCTCGGTCAGGGCCAGAGGGGCCAACCCTGCTGTCTGCTGCTCTTGGCTTAAGATAGAAACTACAATTTCTAAGAGCCTACTGTGTGCCAGGAACTCTTACCTGTGTCATCTGATTTAATTGTAGTGCGAATGCCATGAAAAAGGTATTTTCCACTTAGCAGGAGATGAAACCGAAGATCAAAGAGGTCAGGGATCTCGCCAAAGTCAGAGCGCTAGTCACGGAGAGGGCTGAGATTCAAAACCAGGGCTTCCTATCCCCAACCTGTGTGATTTTGTTTTCGGTCCCTCACTCCACTCATTTCCATACCCTCTCGCTGTCTTTTCATTTGTAAAAGGGGGCTAGAAAGGAAACACTGAAACATTCCTTATCTTCATGAAAATTGAGTGAATCACTGGGAAACATTTTGAAAGAGAAAGATGTAAAATATATGTGAAGGGATCTTGCAGTAAAAAGAAACTCAACTTGGGTTTTGCATGACCAAAACCAGCTGAAGTCCCCACACTCTGTCCACACAGAAACCATTTTGATTCCATTATTAGCAGAGGAGAGACTGGGAGAAGGGAAAACTCGCTGTACTTTTCCCAGAGACTGTTTCTGGAAAAAGAAAATCCTTGGTGAGCAAATCTTGAACGTGAGGCACTGTTCCTTTGTTGTCCAGCTGCTGCCTTCCAATCCTGTGTTTGTGTTACTGACAATTGCCACGGAAGTGTTTCATTTCGTTTATTTATTATTCCTATCCCTCCAACTTCCAAAGAGAAATGCAGGGCATGGAAGTGAAGCTTTTTTCATTCTCATACACTAGATTCATATCTCAACCACTTTGTTTTGCTGATACGTCAGTTTAAAAATTACGAGGCAAATACAACCCCAGTCGAGAGGGTTAGGGCACAGCAGTTACTCTACAATTCAAATATTTGGATTTGACGCAGAGGTCCAAGGCCAAGGACATGAGGGTCTGCGATTGAAGAGCTGAAACATGAAAGTCCCAATCATATTCTCTTTCCTCCTGACTATGTCGCAGGGATGCACAGCCGATTTAATGTCTTTAATCTGTCTTGCTGTTTCCAACGCCACAATTATTCTGAAACCTCGCACCAGCCAGCAGCGCTGACGAGCTGCCCCTGAGCGCAGGGAGCGGCTGGGACCACAGATCCCGGACGGCTGACTCTTTGTTCTCTGGGCAGAAGATTCTCTCGGTGGCCAGCTGAAGGCCTTTTCTTTGTGTCGTGATTGACAGATATGAATTAAATATCACCCCACTGGGCTCTCTGATTGGTGAATGACAATGGATTACAAGGATGTCTGGGGAAATGGCGGTTCATGATAGGGGGACAGGACCAGAAAGGCTGGGTTTAAACAACTAATCCTGAACTTGACAACAACAGAGACCTTCGTTCTGGGCTGTTTTGTTTGATTGTTTGTTTTTTAGCTTGACGTGCCTTGTTCAGGTCAGAAAGGAACTATCCTAGAAGGGCCTAAGAAAGGAAGATGAAACCAAAGTAAAAATTTAAGGGAGAGAAAGGACTGTTTTCTTTAAAAGTCTGATGTTTCTGGAAATGAGCTTTAAGGATTGATTCTATTCTAAAATGGGTCTGGCATTGTCCCTGAGGCATTTTTTCTTTCTCCATTTATCAGAGTGGCAATTAATGTTCCTTAGGGCAATGATATGCATTGCAGAATCCACCCTATTCCCAGCATACAATGCACAGCCTTGGGCATAAACAGCTCTGCACACACAATCCTCCTGTTTTGAACTAGGAGAAAGGGTGTGATAAGAAAGTAGGGAGAAATGAAAAAGCAAAGAAGGCATCCAGAATTCTAGGGGATGGTATGAATGCTGCAAACTAGAAGAGGAAGGGGGGGATGGGGAGCAAGATGAGAGAAACAATCCTGTCATCTAGTCTCAGAGCTGGTGAGGGGTTTAGATGAGTGCTGATTTCAAAAAAGGTGGTTAAGTTGGCTTGTTGATGACCTAAAACACAAAGGGGTGATTGTAATGAGAGCTCTCACAGTGGCAGGGAGCAGCATTATTTGTCTTAGTTTATATTTTGTAAATGCTTTTTTCTGATGCAGCTAACATATATTCCTCTGTGAAGCAGGCTGGGTTCTTAGGTTTGCCAGGCTGGTTTGCTGTCAGTAATACTGTTGGAAGAGAGCATCAGGGAGGAATCTTTTGCCTGGCTGTCAACACACATCGAAGTCATTTTGCCATTAAATTGGGCACAAAGATTCCTTCTACAAAACGAGAAGGGGGAGGAGGTATTTAGATGTTGGCCAGGCTTTGTGCAGTAAAAAGGTGACAAGCACAAAGAGTTTGTTTGGCCTGGGAGCTCTTCCTGGGTCTGGAAAGGTAGTGTCAGTTTTAGATCAGAGAATCAAGATCAGGCTCCGGACCCTCAACTAGGAATATTTATCAGCCCTGTCCAGGGGAGCAAATAAAAATTGGATGGGGCCCGGCCAGTGTGGCTCAGTGGATTGAGCGTTGTCCCGTGGACTGAGAGGTCTGGGTTCAATTCCCGTTAAGGGCACATGCACGGTTTTTGGGCTCAATCCCCATTGGGGGCATGCAGGAGGCAGCCAATCAATGTTTCTTTCTCACATTGACATTTCTATCTCTTCCTTCCTCTCTCTAAAAAAATAAAAAATTGAATGGGAATATCCAAGGGTCAGGACATCAGTCATGGACAAACCTGGAATGGAGGCTAACAGATTAAGAAGCATCTTGGGCCCAGCAGATGTGGCTCAGTGGTTGAGCATCGACCCATGCACCAGGAGGTCACCAGTTCGATTCCCGGTCAGAGCACATACCCAGGTTGTGGGCCCAATCCCCAGTCGGGGGGCATGCTAGAGGCAACCAATAGATGTTCTCTCTCATCGATGTTTCTATCTCTCTCTCTCCCTTTCCCTTCCTCTCTCTCTAAAAATCAATAAAGAAAAAAGAAAAGATATTATCTTAAAAAAAAAAAAAAAAAAGAAGCATCCTAGGCACAGGGCTCAGGAAATTGAGGGGAAAGCTGGGAAAACAGTTCAAAATCTGGTAAGAAAATTTGGGGAACAGGTAGAATCCATAGCACTAGAAATGTACTTGAGCCAAAGAGTTGTCTCAGCTGAGATGCTGTAATTTTCCCTGAAGAAGCAACAGTGAATCCAGGCTGAGTAGGCATGTGGCCATATGGCTCCAGTGAGGTATACTGAAGATGGTGGTGAAGGGAGACACACAGGGCAGGCATTTAGGAGTGCAAACCAAACGAGCTAACCACCTCTATTCTCTGTCTGCTGGAAATCATCCTTCATTGTGGATTAAAGTTTGTGGGTTTTCATGTTCATGTAAATTATAATCAAAGCAAGGTCCTTATTTAGAGACTGCACAATTTGAGTGAGTTACTTGTGACAGTGCTACATAGATGCATGGGTGTTGAGCTATTAATGCTCCAATGCCAGCTCCAGGAAGCCTTCCTAAACTGGAAGAGTCCTACTCTGGGAGGAAATGTGATTAACAACAAATATGCTTTTTAACAGAGCAACAGCTTGCTCAGCTGTGGCATGGTACATCCCCACCCCCTCCCACCATATTTTTTCTTCCTAATGTACACTGTGTTGCTAGGAAGATGTAGCTGTGTGTTTCTTCAATTCCTTTATCACTCTAAACAGTTTGATCCTAATGTCTTGGATATGATATCACTGAACAGAATGGGATTATTGAGTAGTCGGAGAGATGGACTGGGCATTGATGGAGTGTATTGTTGCTAAGGCTGCCATAACAATGTACCACAGACTGGATGGCTTCAGCAACAGAAATTTACTTTCTCATAATTTGGGAGGTTAGAAGTTCAAGATCAAAGTGTCAGCAGGGTTATTTTCTCTTGAAGTCTTTCTCCTTGGCTTGCAGATGGTTGTCTTCTCCCTGTGTCTTCACATGGTCTTTCCCCTGTGTGTGTCTGTGTCCTAATCTCTTCTTTTGAGGACACCAGACATATTGGGTCAGGACACACACTAATGCCCTCATTTGATCTTAATTATTTCTTTAAAGACCTCATCTTTAAATACATTCTGAGGTACTGGGGGTCAGGACTTCAATGTATGACTTGGGAGGTGGGGGACAATTCAGCCTATAACATGCCACCAGTGACCTTCCTGTGTAACCAGGAGACACATTGCTTTGGGGTCTGTAAGACTACAGTAAAATAGTCTTCATATAAAAACAGAAAGTTTATGACCTATAACCAGTGGATTTTCATTTAATCAATCACAGACCCATTTATTATCATAACCCTATTATTGTCACATACCATATAATTATATCAATATCAATAAGTATTTATTGAATGAATGAATGAATGAATGAATGAATGAATAACTCTTGTTTCTTGAAAAAACTGGCCATTTCTCATAAGAAAGATTTGACAGTTGAGAGGCGGGCCAAGGTCTCAGGTTATTCTGCTGATTGCCTCCCATTGAATAAGTTCTGGGCAGTCTCTAGTGGACGATAAAGCTTCATAAATAATTGAAATTAAATAACCCTTGTCAAAATAAATTAATAGAGTGCTCTTAATAGAGTGCCCTTTATGACACAGTCACTTCAGTTTCTTTAAGTCTGTTGGCTTGTTCAGCGACTTGAAAACTCTAACAGCAGGTGCTGCGGCTGCCAGCTATGACGTGAGGTCCTCTACAGGGAATGGAGAAAGAAATGTGGGCAAAGAGCCTTGTTCAAAATGAGTTTCTGTGAAGAATGCCAGATTGGCAGGGATGGGAATGGGGAGCCTTCACTTAGTCTCAGCCCAGACGAGAGCCAAACAAGTTTATGGTTAATTCATGGGTCTGCCCCCTGCAGGTTTGTGGGCAGATGTGTCTGAGTGACATGCGAGTCTTGCCCCAGAAGACTCTAGCACAGTGGTTCTCAACCTGTGGGTTGCGACCCCTTTGGGGGTCAAACGACCCTTTCACAGGGGTCGCCTAAGACCATCAGAAAACACATATTTCTGATGGTCTTAGGAACCGAGACACCGCTCCTCTATCCATCTCCAGGCGGGTCTGTCCACATGCAGATATGCCCACATACAGATACGCCCACATACGAGTACCCGGCGTGATGACATCATCGCGCCAACCCCATCACATACACCCTGTACAAATACAGGTGTATGTGACAGGGTTGGTGCCATAATGTACTTATGCGGACCAGTCACACATGTGTAGAGAGCAGCTACTGTGTAGAAAGCAGCTACTCTGTTAAAAGCAGCTACTGTATTAAAAGCAGCAGTATTGGAGGTGAAATGACACTTCATGAATTATAATGACTGGGTAAATGTAAAATCATGTACTGTAAAATCATCAACTACTGCAAAAAAAAAAATCTGTACCATGGGAACTTAATCTGGATGCTGATCGGTCTTTTTATATTCAGCTGTGGTTGATGTGAATACTGCCCCCTTGTGATAGTAACAGGTATGTAAAAAAACAACACAGAGAATGGTAAATCATAGGAAACTTTAATGAACTGTATTGACTAAACTATGCCATGTATTATCTTTTGTATTATTAAAGCTATTGTTATATATTATTTTCATTAGCAAACCATCCCATGACAATGGATCGTGTAGAGAGGAACATTAAGAAAAGAAAATATAGTGAGGATTTTTTACAGTATGGTTTTACCTCAATGATTACAGCAGGAATTGAGAAACCGCAATGTGTTCTGTATTGTGAAGTTCTATCAGCCGAATCTATGAAGCTGAACAAACTAAAATGCCATTTTGATAGCAAGCATCCGAGCTTTGCTGGCAAGGATACCAACTATTTTAGAAGCAAAGCTGATGGACTCAAGAAAGCCAGACTTGACACTGGTGGCACATACCACAAACAAAACGTAGCAGCCGTTGAAGCTTCATATTTGGTGGCACTCAGAATTGCCAGAGCTATGAAACCTCACACCATTGCTGAGGATTTACTGTTGCCAGTGGCCAAAGACATTGTTCAAGTTATGATCGGAGACGAATTTGTTACAAAATTGAGTGCAATTTCCTTATCTAACGACCCTGTCCACAGAAGAATAGATGACATGTCTGCTGCTCTTCTTGATCAGGTAATCCAGGAAATTAAATCTGCTCTACTTCCAATATTTAGCATCCAGCTTGATGAATCTACAGATGTTGCAAACTGTTCACAGTTACTAGTTTACATGGGGTATATTAATGATGGCAACTTTAAAGATGAGTTTCTTTTTTGCAAACCTCTTGAAACAACAACTACTGCACGTGATGTATTTGACACAGTTGGTTCATTTCTGAAAGAGCAGAAGATCTCTTGGGAAAAGGTTTGTGGTGTTTGCACAGATGGTGCTCCAGCTATTCTAGGATGTCGATCTGGATTTCAACTTTTGGTACTGAATGAGTCACCAAAAGTCATCGGAACTCACTGTATGATTCATTGGCAAATATTAGGAATGAAGATGCTGCCACAAGAATTACAAGAAGTAATGAAAAACGTCATAAGTTCTGTCAATTTTGTAAAGGCGAGCACTTTAAACAGTCGACTGTTTTCGCAACTGTGCAACGAGTTGGATGCACTGAACAATGCTCTGCTATTTCACACTGAAGTGAGATGGTTGTCGAAAAGAAAAGTTTTAAAACGTGTTTTTGAGCTTCGTGATGAACTCAGAACGTTTTTTAATCAGAAAGCAAGACCGCAGTTCGAAGCACTTTTCAGCGATAAAAGTAAACTGCAGAAAATAGCTTACTTGGTTGACATCTTTGCCATCTTGAATGAGTTAAATTTATCACTGCAAGGACCAAATGCAACATGCCTCGATTTGTCTGAAAAGGTCCGATCATTCCAAATGAAACTTCAGTTTTGGCAAAAAAAATTGGATGAAAATAAAATTTACATGTTGCCTACCTTATCTGCTTTCTTTGAGGAACATGACATTGAACCAGACAAAAGGATTACGATGATAATTTCTGTGAAAGAACACTTGCACATGCTTGCAGATGAAATTTCATTGTACTTTCCAAGTCTACCTGACACCTCATTTGCACTTGCCAGAAGCCCATTCAGTCAAAATTGAAGATGTTCCTGAGACAGCACAAGAGGAGTTCATCGAACTTATTTATTTATTTATCTATTTATTTTTGTTACAGATGTTTCTCCTTTTTCCCCCACTGACTCCCTCCTCTCCCTCCCTCCCCACCCCGTCCCCAGCTTTGTTGTCCATGTCCATTTGTTATGCATACATGTGTATAAGCTCTGTGGTTTATCTCCCCACCCCCCCACCACCTCTTCTGAGGATTGTCAGTCTGTACCCTACTTCTACGTCTCTGGGACTACCCTATTCCTCAGACTGTTGTGTTCATTATATTCCAGAAATAAGTGAGATCATATGATATTTGTCTTTCTCTGCTTGGCTTGTTTCGCTTAGGATAATAGTTTCTAGGTCCTTCCATGTCATCTCAAAGGATAAGAGATCTTTCTTTCTTACAGCTGCATAGTACTCCATTGTGTATATATACCACAGCTTTTTTATCCATTTGTCTACTGATGGACACTTGGGCTGTTTCCAGATCTTAACAATTGTAAATAGTGCTGCTATGAACATGGGGGTATATATATTCTTTCTGATTGGTGTTTCAGGCTTCTTAGGGTATATTCTTAGAAGTGCGATCACTGGGTCAAATGGTAATTCAATTTTTAATTTTTTGAGGTAACACCATAGTGTTTTCCATAGTGGCTCACTGAACTCATTAACAGCAATGCAGTGAGAACTGATTTCTTTACAATGCCAGTTACAAAATTCTGGATCAAGTGTTTGCAGTCATATCCTGTTCTGTCTGAGACAGTGTTATGTCTTCTTCTTCCATTTCCAACAACATATCTTTGTGAAACAGGGTTTTCCAGCTTGTTGGTTATCAAGTCTAAATACAGAAGTAGACTTGTGGAAGATGATCTTCGCTGCGCTCTTGCAAAGACTGCCCCGAGAATTTCTGATCTGGTGAGAAAGAAGCAATCTTAACCTTCATACTGATGTTGACTTTTTACGCATACTGTCGCAAAATGTAGCAATGTAGTTTACTGTTGTTATATTAAGACTGTTATCCATGCTATACCATGCTTCAAGACAAAATTTCATTTATTTGTAACTAGAAATAAATATTTCACAGTATATAATTACATATTGTTTTTGTGATTAATCACTATGCTTTAATTCTGTTCAATTTGTAACAATGAAAATACATCTCCATATCAGATATTTACATTACGATTCATAACAGTAGCAAAATTACAGTTATGAAGTAGCAACGAAAATAATTTTATGTTTGGGGGTCACCACAACATGAAGAACTGTATTAAAGAGTCGCGGCATTCGGAAGGTTGAGAACCACTGCTCTAGCATGAATTTGTTGGCTGTGGCCCCTAAAGACAAGCCTCTGCTCTGGGTACATAGTTTTTCTTTGGCTAACACTTGGTCACAGCCCCAGCAGCTATGAGACAACCCTTTGTCAGGAGTATCTCTATGTCAACACAGTACTTGGAAGGAAGGGCAAAGTTGTGGATCAGATCCAGGGAAAGAAGTGAGAATTGAATTCTGCAATATCTAAGGGCTAAGGAGAAACTGATTCTTTCTTTTATTATTATTGTGGTAAAATATACATAGCATAAAATTTAACAGTTTTAACCATTTTTAAGTGTATGGTTCAGTAGCATCAAGCATATTTACATTGTTACACAACCATCACCATCTATCTCCAGAACTCTTTTCATCTTGCAAATCTGAAACTCTGTACCCATTAGACACTAACTCCCCACTCTCCCCTTCCTCCATCACCTGGAAACTACCATTCTACTTTTTGTTTCTTTCTTTTTTTAAAATAAATTTTCTGTATTGATTTTAGAGAGAGACAAAGGGAGAGGGAAAGAGACAGAAACATCAATGAGAGAGAGCATTGACTGGCCACCTCCTGCACACCCCACACTGGGGTTCGGGCCTACAACCTGGGCATGTGCCCTGACCAGGAATCAAACCGGCAACCTCTTGGTGCATGGGTCAATGCTCAACCACTGAGCCACAGTAGCTGGGCTACTTTCTGTTTCAATAAATTGGACTACTCCATGTACCTCATGTAAGTGAAATTAAACAATATTTGTCCTTTCGTAACAGGTTTATTAGCATAATGTCTTCAAGTTTCACTCATGTTGTAGCATATGTTAGAATTTCCTTCCTTTTTAAGGCTGAAAAATATTCGGTTGTATGTATAGACCACAGTTTTTGTTTGTTTTTTTATTTTTAACTCATCTTTATTGTTGAATGTATTATAGATGTTCCCCCCTTTTTTCCCCCATTGACCCCCTCTTCCCCAATCCCACCCCCCTCCTGCCTTCTCCACACTATTCTCAGTGTCCATTGGTTATGCACATATGCATAGAAGTTCTTTGGTTTATCTCATCCTGCCCTCCTTCCCTCCTTCCCTTTGAGGTTCATCAGTCTAACAACCAATTTTTACTTCTTAATTTCTTCATCCTTTTCACCCATTGCCCCAGCCCCCACCCATCTGGCAAGCAACAAAAAGTTCTCTGTATCTATGAGTCTGTTTCTGTTCTGCTTGCTCATTTTGTTTGTAGATTCAGTTGTTGATAGATATGTATTAATTGCCATTTTATTGTTCATATTTTTGTTCTTCTTTTCCTTCGAGAAGATCCTTCAACATGTCATATACTACTGGTTTGGTGGTGATGAACTCCTTTAGCTTTTTTTTGTCTGGGAAACTCTTGATATGTCCATCGATTCTAAATGATAGCTTTGCAGGATAGAGTAATCTTGGTTGTAGGTCATTGCTTTTCATCACCTTGAATATCTCTTGCCACTCCTTTCTGGCCTGCAAAGTTTCTTTTGAGAAATCAGCTGACAGTCTTATGGGAACTCCTTTGTAGGTGATGGACTGCTTTTCTCTTGCCACTTTTAAGATTCTCTCTTTGTATTTAACCTTTGGCATTTTGATGATGTGTCTTGGTGTGGACCTCTTTGGGTTCAACTTGTTTGGAACTCTCTGTGCTTCCTGGACTTGTATGTCTGTTTCCTTCACCAAGTTAGATAAGTTTTCTGTCATTTTTTCAAATAGGTTTTCAATTTCTTGCTCTCTCTCTTCTCCTTCTGGCACCCTTATGATGCAAATGTTGGTATGCTTGAAGTTGTCCCAGAGGCTCCTTACACTATCCTCATTTTTTTGGATTCCTTTTTCTTTTTGCTGTTCTGATTGGGTGTTTTCTGCTTCCTTATATTCTAAGTCAATGGTTTGCTCCTTGGCTTTGCCTACTCTACTATTGATTCCCTGTAAATTATTCTTTATTTCAGTTAGTGCATCCTTCATTTCTGACTGGTCCTTTTTTATGTTGTTGAGGTTCTCACTAAGTTCCTTGAAGGTCTCTCTAAGTCCCTTGAATATCTCACCAAGTTCCTTGAGCAAACTTATAACCTGTGTTTTGAACTCTGCATCTGATTGATTGCTTACCTCCATTTTGTTTAGTTCCTTCCCTGGAGTTTTATTCTTTTCTTTCATTTGGGACATGTTTCTTTGTCTCTTCATTTTGGCTGCTTCCCTGTGATTGTTTCTATGTATTAGGTAGAGTTGCTGTGTCTCCTAGGCTTTGTAGGGTGGCCTATTGTTGTAAGTGTCCTATAGGATCCAGTGGCACAGTCTCCCTGATCACCCCAGCTGGGCCCTCGAGGTGCACCCCTAGTGTTGACTGTACACCCTTCTGTTGTAATTGAGTCTTGATTGCTGTTGGCAAGTTGTGAACCAAGGCTGGTTGCTTCTAGTGCCAGGCCTGGGGCCACTTAACGAGAGGTATGGGGCTTGCTGAGACCAGATGCTGCTTGTTTGAGAGATTTTAGGAAACTCTGAAGCAGGATCCAAGAAAGGCCAATCCTATGGTAAAGTCTTTGGAGACAGGCTTCTGGTCAAGATGGCGGTGTAGGTAAACGCGGTATTGTGTCCTCCCACAACCACATCAAAGTTACAACTAAACTACAGAACAACCATCATTCAAAACCGCCTGAAATCAAGCTGAAAGGAAGTCCTACAACTACGAAATTAAAGAAGAAGCCGCTGCATCCAGACTGGTGGGAGGGGTGGAGGCGCGACGGGATGGTCCCACACTCACGTGTGGCGGATAAAAATTAGGAGGCTACCTCGGCTGGGAAGGTCCTCCCTGAGGACTGAGGGCTCCCCATCCCACAGCAGGCGCCCAGCCCAGGGTTCCAGTGCCAGGAAGAGAAGTCCCCATCACTTCTGGCTGGAAAAACCAGCGGGAACTGAGGCTGAGGTGGCTGGAGCACCCCCCCCACCCCCCCGGCAGCTCCTCTTAAAGGGCCCGCGCATGGACTTACTCGGACTCGCACCCTCCAGGCTCCAGTGTGCGGGAGGGAACCTGAAAGTCACCAGAATCATATAGGGAAGAACTGAGCTGTTTGGCATTGGAGCGAGGGCTGGAGAGGCAGCTTTCTCCTGGACAGACGTGCTATCAGAGGCCAATGTTCCTTTGGTGAGCCCTTCCCTGGGCTGGCAGATGCCGCCATATCTGGGACTCTAGCTACCTGGCTCACACTGTTTGCCCCGCCCTGGTGATTCCCTGAGGCCCCGCCCCACACAACTTCCAGGCCCACCCAAGCTGTTGCCAGTTGCTTTACCATAGGATTGGCCTGTCTTGGATCCTGCTTCAGCTTTTCCTAAATTCTTTCAAACAAGCAGCATCTGGTCTCAGCTAGCCCCATACCTCTCACTAAGTAATACATAGAAACAAACACAGGGAGGCAGCCAAAATGAGGAGACAAAGAAACAGGTCCCAAATGAAAGAACAGAACAAAACTCCAGGAAAAGAACTAAGTGAAATGGAGTTAAGCAACCTAACAGATGCTGAGTTCAAAACACTGCTTATAAGGTTGCTCAATGGACTTAGTGAGAACCTCAGTGAACTCAGTGAGAACATCAGTGAACTTAGAGAGGGCATCAAGGACATAAAAAAGGACCAGTCAGAAATGATGGAATCACAGTCAGAAATGAAGGAGGCACTAACTGAAATAAAGAATAGTTTACACAGATTCAATAGTAGAGTAGGCAAAGCCAAGAAGCAAACCATTGATTTGGAATATAAGGAAGCAAAAAACACCCAATCAGAACAGCAAAAAGAAAAAAGAATCCAAAAAAATGAGGATAGTGTAAGGAGCCTCTGGGACAAATTCAAGCGTGCCAACATTCGCATCTTGGGGGTGCCAGAAGGAGAAGAGAGAGAACAAGAAATCGAAAACCTATTTGAAACAATAATGGCAGAAAACTTCCCTAACTTGGGGAAGGAAACAGACATACAAGTCCAGGAAGCACAGATAGTGCCAAACAAGATGAACCCCAAGAGCCCCACACCAAGACACATCATCATCAAAATGCAAAAGGTTCAAGACAAGGAAAGAATCTTAAAAGCAGCAAGAGAAAAGCAGTTAGTTACCTACAAGGGAGTTCCCATCAGCTGATTGGAACAGCTGATTTCTCAAAAGAAACTTTGCAGGCCAGAAGGGAGTGGCAAGAAATATTCAGAGTGATGAAAAGCAAGAACCTACAACCAAGATTACTCTATCCTGCAAAGCTGTCATTTAGAATCGATGGCCATATAAAGAGTTTCCCAGACAAGGAAAAGCTAAAGGAGTTCATCACCACCAAACCATTATTATATGAAATGTTGAAGGGTCTTCTTGAAGAAAAAGATAAAAAAATATGAACAAACAAAATGGCAATAAATACATATCTATCAACAATTGAATCTACAAACAAAATGAACAAGCAGAACAGAAACATTCTCATAGATACAGAGAACTTTTGTTGGGTACCAGATGGGTGGGGGCTGGGGGGAGGGGTGAAAAAGGTGAGGGGATTAAGAAGTACAAATTGGTTGTTAGAATGACAAATCTCAAAGGGAAGGGGGGTTCAGAGGTGGGAAGAAATAAACCAAAGAACTTATATGTATATATGCATAACCAAAGGACACTGACAACAGTGTGGGGAAAAGCAGGAGGGGGGCAGGAATGGGGAGGAGGGGGGCAATGGGGGAACAATGAGGAACATCTGTAATACATTCAACAATAAAGATAAGTTAAAAAAAAAAAGTCTTTGGAGACATTTTGGGTGGGCCTGAAAGTCGGGTGGGATGGAACCTTAGGGAATCACCAGGGTGGAGCAAACAGTGTGAGCCAGGTTTCTGGAGTTCCAGATATGGCGGCTGTCTGCCACCCCAGGGAAGGGTTCACCAAAGCAACATCAGCCTCTGCCAGTAGTCTGTCCAGGAGAAAGCCGCCTCTCCAACCCTCGTCCCAAGGCCAAACAGCTCAGTTCTTCTCTGTATGTCTCTGGCACCCCTCACACTGACCCCGCTCCGAGCTCAGAGGGAGCAAGTCCGATTAAGTCTGTGCATGGGCCCTTTAAGAGGAACTGTCTGGGGCTCCAGGAGCCGCAGCCTCAGTTCCCACTGGTTTTTCCAGCCAGAAGTTATGGGGACTTTTCTTCCTGACACTGGAACCCTGAGCTTGGCACCTGGTATGGAACAAGGACCCCCTCACTCCTCAGGGAGGATCTTCACAGCCGAAGTGTCCTCCTAATTTTTATCCGCTACACGTGGGCGTGGGACCAGCCCATCCACACCTCCGCCCCTCCTACCAGTCTTGATGTGGCTGCTTCTTTAATTTCGTAGTTGTAGGACTTCCATTCAACTCGATTTCAGGCAGTCTGAATGGTGATTGTGTTGTAGTTTAGTTGTAACTTTGATGTGGTTGTGGGAGGAGGCAATACCGTGTTTACCTACGCCGCTATCTTGACCGGAAGTCTCTAGACCACATTGACACTTGGATTGCTTTCACCTTTTGGCTATTGTAAATAGTGCTGCTATGAACATGAATGTACATGTGTCTATTGTAGTTCCTACTTTCAATATTTTGGGGCATTTACACAGAAATGGGATAACTGGATGGGATGATTCTTAAAGCCAGGCCTCTCAGGCCATTTTCAAGCCCAGGAGGGAACAATAAGGAAAAAACAGGGACACACACACTGAGCACTAGAACTGAGGAGAAATCGGGAAGAGACAGCTGGGCAAAAAGTGTCCAAGTCAAGGAACCTGGACAGTAGGAGCTCTATCCAAAGCCTTCTGAGATACTTTATCAGGAAGAATTTCTGGTTTTAGATTCTGTATCTCCTTTGGATCCCATAGCTTTACTATCCTGTGTCACTTTCTACAATGGGGGCTATTTGTACATATATCTTGAGTTTCCTACTAACCGTAAACTTTCTGAGGGCAGTGACTGTGCTGCATTCATCTTTGAAGGCCGACTTACACTTGTACAGTCTCTGAAGCACAGCTTGTGGTTATTTACTAGACAGATGAAACTAATGTTAAACACTAGAGAAATAGACCTACTTACTCATTTCCTGGAGTTCTTTAAGGAAAGCACCACAATCATGTCAGCTTAGATGTTATTAATAGTAGTGGAGTAACCAGAGGAAGTAATAATACCATTGTGGGAAAATTTGGCCACATCTGAAATATCATGAGCAATTCCACGCCTGCCTTAAGTAGTTTCTGTCGTAGGTGTTGGGGATAATCTAGAAAGAGCTCAGGGGAAAGGTAAACAGAAGAGCAAAGACTCTGGAAGCTGTCAAGTAAGAAACAGTTGAATGAATTGACTATTTAGCTTGGAGACAAGAAGACTAAAGACAGAGACATAAAAAAAAGTTTCAAATATTTGAAAGGCTTCTTGTAGAAGAGGAAGCCCACTTAGTTTTGCTCCAGAGAAAGATCCAGGACCATGTGTTTAAGAGCAAGGGGACAGGGTTCAATACGAGAGAACTTTTTATTTTATTTTATTTATTTATTTATTTTTTTATCCTCACCCGAGGACATTTTTTCATTTTTTGTTCAGATAGAGTGGGAGGGAGAGAGAGAGAGAGAAGCATCGATGTGAAAGTGACACATCGAGTGGCTGCCACCCGCACGACCAACCAGGTCCGGGGACAAACTGCAACCGAAGTACATGCCCTTAGCGGGAACTGAACCCAGGTCTCTCTGGACCGCAGGCCGACGCTCTAACCGCTGAGCCAAACCGGCCAGGGCGAGAACTTTTTAAATTTGAGCTTTCCAACAATAAAACAGACTACTTGGAAAGACAGTGAGTCCCACACAGAGGTGGTTGGAAATGCGTGGAAAGGGAAATACAGATTAAAGCCTGTAGATTCTTGTTTTGACCATCATAAATTTAATTTCCAAGCCTCTAGTAATTTCCTTTTTAAAAAAGTTCTGTTCAGTTTCAGAGATGAAATGTCTTTTTTTCCTGAGGATATTACCCTTGAACGTGGTTATATCCTCAGGAAAAAAAACTTTCACTTACTGAGTTCAGTACCATTCTTTAAGATATTAGTTTTTCTCAAATGATTGACCATTCTTAGTTGTGAGCTCATTGCTGTGGCTGGAATCTCCTGCCAGCTGTCTGGGAATGCTTTCTCTGCTTCCTGGCCTTCTCAGTGGGAGTGGTGGACCTACTCCCGTCAGGCGGGGTGTGCCAGTAGTTACTGATCTAGGTAAAGGGATTCCCCATAATTTCCGAATGTTTCCAAAGCTCACATTCATTGCTCCGGCCTGTGGGCAGATATGTCTGCTTGGCAAGAAGGGGTCAGATCTTGGCCCATGTGACTGCTCCTTCTGCGCTACCATGACCAGTCACCCCCGAGGTTTGCCTCCAGGCTCCCCTCTTGTTCCTTGTAACTGCCACCTCCAAGCTTGGGATTGGAGGCTTGGAATATTCCAGAATGGTTTCTTCTTTCTACAACAGCCTTTTGTCTTTTGAAAAACATCTTCCTGTACTCTCCCAATCCTGCCTGCCTTCTCTTCAGCTAGTCTTCAGTTGGTTATTCAGGTTGATTGTAATTCCAGTTTGGTCCTGGGAGGAGGTGGGTGTAGCTTCCACCGCTCCACCCCTGCCTTCTCTTACTTCGGAATTTCTTCTTATTTTTGGGCCACCAAGAATATCTCTTCTCGGTTTCCAGTTATATTGTGGGCTTATTATTTTATTTATTTATTTTTCTTTATTGATATTAGAGAGAAAGGAAGGGAGAGGGAAAGAGAGATAGAAACATCGATGAGAGAGAACATCGATTGGCTGCCTCCTGCATGCCCCCCACTGGGAATCAGGCCCACAACCTGGGCATGTGCCCTGACCGGGAATCGAACCGGTGACCTCTTGATGCATGGGTCGACGCTCAACCACTGAGCCACACCGGCCGGGCATGGGCTTATTATTTTAAAAATGTCATCTCTTTCTGTCATTTTTAGGCATCTGTGCTCAGCTAACCATCTTAATTCAATCGCCTGTCCCTTCCAATTCTTAATGTTATAATTTTATAAATGCAAAAGTAAAAGAAAACAGAAAACATGCATGCATTATAAAAAGAACTCACTTCGATTGTGTTTTTCCTGGTGCTCTTTCTCTCCAACTTGGGCCCCGTAGAATGGCTCCCACAAAGAAAGGGGGCGAGAAGAAGGGCTGTTCTGCCATTAACATGGTAGTGACCGGAGAATTCACTATCAACATTCACAAAAGCATCCATGGAGTGGGTTTCAAGCAGCGTGTCCATTGGGAGCTCAAAGAGATCCGGAAATTTGCCTTGAAGGTGATGGGAACTCCAGATGTGCACTGACACCAGCTCAGCAAAGCTGTCTGGGCCAAAGGAGTAAGAAATGTTTCATACCGTATCCAGGTGCGGTTGTCCAGAAAACGGAATGAGGATGAAGATTCACCAAACAAGCTCCATACGTGGACTACCTATGTACTTTTCATCACTTTAAAAAATCTACAAACAGTTAATGTGGATGAGAGGTAACTGCTGATTGTTGAATAAAAGTTATAAAATTGCCCCCCAATTTTTTCCCCTCAAAATAAACGAACAAACAAAATTGAAACAGACTCAGTCTAGACGCAGAGAGTGGACTGTTGGTTGCCAGAGGAGAGGGAGCTTGGGGGACTGGGACAAAGAGGTGAAGGGACTAAGAAGTACAAATTGGTAGTTACAGACTAGTAATGGGGATATAAAGTACAGTATAGGGAATGTAGTCAATAATATTTTAATAACTATGTATGGTGCCAGTTGGTTACCAGAAATATCGTGGGGAACACTTTGTAAAGTATATGATCATCTAACCACTAAACTGTACACCTGAAACCAATACAAAATAATATTGAAAAAAACTGTAATTAAAAATAAATAAAGATAAACCTCTATTAAAAAAGAAAAAACTTCTGTTTGTCCTAATTATTACAATACTAGCACAGAGATGAAATCCAAGATCATTCACAATAACAATATCAATCATCGTAATACCAATTACTGCTAACATTTTAGAATATATGTGAAATGTATATGTATGTATGCATATATAACTGAGTGTAAATATATATGTATATATACATATATAAACTATACTATTTTTACATACATAAATATACCATATAGGATGAGAACAAACTTTCCAAATTACCTTAACTTTTTCTTCAATTCCCTTGTAAACTCCCATGGGATTATTTCAGTAATTAAACCAAATATAAAGTGCTGGTTACCTTTTCTTTGAACTCTGGTTTTTCTCATTTTTTTGTGCATTTTGTCTTATAAATGTTACACTTGCACTGGCTAACCCCAAGAAATGTGTTTCTCCAACATCTTTGCTTTATTCACCATGTACAGCAGTCTCTGCAAGGCCTAGCAAACAGACATAGCCTCCGCTTCCTAGATGCCCTGGCTGGCGTGCGCACGCTGTCTTAAGTTAAGTTAATTTTTATTTTTATTAAAGTAACTCATGAACATAGTTTTGGAACGCTAATAGTAATTCGCATTCTTCCTAATTTATATCATAATTTTTGAGTAAATCAACATTCAGAGTTTACATTATTATGACTATGTAAATTTTTCTGGCTGAGCTAAGTAGAGTAATTATATGATAGCATGATTATATGCTCTTTCTTATTCAAATTTAGAAAATATTCCTAGAGCTATTAATTGACTTTACATTCTTAATTTGTATAATCATTCATTCTAAATACTCCAATAGTTCTGTAATATGCCTCTCAATTCTATTTGCCACACAATCAAGTACATTAACTTTCTTTTTTTTCTTTTTTTATCCAGAAGACCTTTTCCCTGGGGCCATTCCTCTTCATGCTCCAGCCTAGGCCTCCTGTACAGCTCTCATTCTGTATTGGATCCTATGGTCTCTATAATTTTTGCTGCTTGGTTTTCTTTCTTATTTTTCTAAAGAACATCATTCAGTATTTTTCTGATAAAGGGCATATGAAAGATAAAACATTTTAGGATTTTTTTTTTCAATACGAGGCTTTTATTGCATCTTTAAAATATCACAAATAAGTGTGAAAATCATTCGGCATCTTGGTGTTTCTATAGCTGGACAACTTAGATCTTATTCATCAGCCTGCTGAACTGTTCCTTTTTCAGAAACATAGATACCATCCAAAAATTTTCTGATATCCTTGTTTTTAACTGTCGTGGCTTGCTGAATCAAAGCAGCTGAATTTGATACAAGTTCAATGTCATTTCCTTCAAGAATCAACTCATCTTTCTGGGCTTGAGATACTGAACAAGCAACACCTGACCTCATCCGATCTCTGCGGATGTATTTTTCGCCCAAGAAATTTCTGATTTCAACAAGAGAACCATTCTCCTGAATAACGACGTTGATGGGGAAGTGAGCGTACACAGACCTCATCTTGTAACGGAAGCCCAGTGTAACACCCTTGCTCATGTTCTGTACGTGACTGCAGATAGTGCGGACGGTGGCCAGTTCCTTTCTATTTCCCCACCATTTGTCAACCCGGAGCCTCTTCCTTTTCTTTCCTAGAAGACTGAGTTCTACATTGATGTGGTTGGAGTCCCTCCGCAGGGTGCCTCTGGGGCCCTTCACAATAACTGTGCGTCCCTTCAGAGTGATATCAACATTTTCTGAGATGTCGACAGTCTGATTGCTGAGAATGGTCTTCATCCTCGCAGTAGATGCGGCAAAGAGGCATTTTAGGATTTATGTATCTAAAATGATCTTTTATTCTATGTTCATAGTTGGTTAATATTTTGGCTAGATATTTATATATAATATATGTATAATATATAATACATATATATTTATAATAAAAATATATAATATTTTTATGTCAGGAAAAATTCCTCTGATTTTTTTAAGGCAATGGTCCATTGTCCAACAGCTTCTATTAGTGTTATGAAGAAGTTCAATGCTGTTTTGATTCCTGATACTTCTTACATAAACTGTTTTTTTATTCTTCCTCTAAAAATGTTTAGGATCTCTTCTTTATTTTTATGTTGCACCATTTCCCAGTGATATTTGTGGTTTGGGTTTTTTGTGGCAGATGCACAACATGCTCTTTTTAATCTGGAGACTCAGGTTTAAAACAATTTGTTTCCTCTGTGTGTGTGTGTGTGTGTGTGTGTGTGTGTGTGTGTAGGGAGGAATGTAGTTCATTTGTCTCTATGGGGAAAAGGAGAGAAACTGCACTATGCATTCAGTCTTCCATCCAAATTTTTAGTGTTATGCCTCACACAACCTTGTGCATTACTTGGTGATTCTAAAAGCTGAGGCTCTGGAGGACAAGCTCACTTGCCTCTCTTTGTTGTCTCCTCGGCAGGCATTTAAGTGGCTGGGTTCTCCATTCTGCATAATGTGGCATCTATTCATTTTTTTAAATCTGAAGAGATGTTAACATATCATTCATTTGGTCTTTTGGACTTTTTATTTTTTAAAATTCCCAACATTTTATTAGATTTATTACGCTTGTGTTAAACCCACCATATTTAACCAGAAGTCCAAAGAGCTTTTAGAGTGAGTTTTTGAAGCCAGAAAGGCCATAGTTTGCTGTCAGAGGAGTTACTGGGGAAATGTTTCAGAACAGGACAAAGAATGGGGACATAAGCTTTCTTTTTTCTTTACTAAACTTAACTCCTTGCCTCCTGCAAGCAAATGATATAAGTGACATCAATCAACTCTAGTCTTTCCCTCTTGCCAAAAGTCTCATCTGTTGCTGACTTTACCAACCCCTCTTTGGTTGCCAATGGCAGGAAGGAAATAGTTTTACATGCTTGGACTGTTATTTTATACACGTGGACTGGCCAATGAATATGGGGCCAGGAGTCACTGTGAGTGTTAGTTCACAATGCAAGTCTGACCCATGTACAGAGATGGTTAAGAGTAGTTAGTCCTGGGGACCAGGTGTTACTTACTTTATCTTAAGAATACTCAACTCTGAATTTCATTTATTATTTTTTAAATAACTTCAGCAAAGGCAAGAGGAAAGTAAGATGCTGACACTGTGATGCCACCACAGCTGGTGTATTTCTGATGATGCATTTGATATTCTTTCTATAATGGGTGTCTTTATTCAGAGTAGTATATCTTTCCTAGAGTTGCTAAGAATCCAGACTGGAGCCAAATTGCCTAGGGTTGAATCCTGACACGGTCTCTTATTAGCCTTGTGACCTTGGGCAACATACTAATCTCTTGTGCCTCAGTTTCTTCATCTGTGAAATTGGGATATAATGGCAACCAGCTCATGGGATAATTGTGAGACTAAAATTAACATAATATATCCCTCATTTTAAGTATAAGTGTTTGTTATGATTATTGCTATTTCAAATGACAATGTGTTGGGATTGTTACTTTGGTTTTAAAGAAAATCATTAGAGAAACACATCATGTCCCTATTCTTTGTCCTGTTCTGAAACATCTCCCCAGTAACTCCTTTGACAGCAAACTATGGCCTTTCTGGCTTCAAAAGCTCACTCTAAAAGCTCTTTGGACTTCTGGTTAAATACGGCGGGTTTAACGCAAGCGTAATTGGAGGAATTATTATTCTCCAATGGCCTAGAGTCACAGCTGTTGATCAAATACAAGATGTGGAGCTAATTCCTTAGCAACCAAACCTCAAATGACATACAAGAGACTCCTTTTTGAACACCCACCATGCTCCTCTTTTATATTACTGGTTGTCAATATTTCCAAGGCAAAAGTTCAAGTTTGCCTAATAAAGCAAGTATTCCACATGTGAATTAAATGAGTCAAGGGGACTCCGCATGTGCCCATGGGACATCCCTATATTTCCTTTCTCCTTCTCTTCAGGAAATCCCCTTTCTGATATTATTCTTTTTCTATAAACGGATGCAGTACAGTTGGAAGGTCATGACTAACTTTGGATTTGGATGCAAAGCTTTTGTGAGAAATGAGATACTTTGCTCTGACTCATCTTGAGCCCTTGCCTGGTGCTGAGGGCAGGTGAGGTGCTGGCAGGGAGGGGGCCCTGCACACTCGAGCCAAAGGTCAGCAAGTGTGAGCAGACCTAAAGATGCCCTAACCTTGACTTCTCTATCTAAGGAGAATTGTGTTGTGCTGAAAAGAGCCCAGGATCCAGAGTCCGTCAGATCCAAGTTCTACTTTTGTCCCTTAGTCAATTTCTCACAGCTTTATGACCTATGGTTTTTTCATTGGTGAAGTGAATGCTTCTCAGCGTTGACACCCAGGGATGAATCACATATGTCCCAGACACCAGACTGTGTGCTCCTCCCACACTGAGCATGTTGAACCAAGCTGGTGAGTGCTTCCTGGGGATACGTCAGTCCTTCAAACCATAAATTTATCTCCCAACCTCTTTCCGTATTCCAGCCAGAAACTACTTGTAAACCTATTTTGTTCCAGAGAAGCATGATAAATGAAAGACTTTCAAGGATAAAAATAAGTATCAGTAGCATAAAATTATGTGGAGAACTGGAATGGGCATAAGTTCAAGAAGAAAAATGAGGGATATATCATGTCCCAATATTAAATAAGGGTTTGCATGTATTTTTTAAGTGGACGAAATTGAGTATAAAATGGCCCAAATATTTATGCTCCATCAGACACATTTAATAATGTGTACTTTTAGTTTAAAATATTAACATTTACAATCGACTGAAAATTACGTCCTTGGCAACTATTCAAACTTATGTTGAAAAATTTTGGATGTTATCTTTAAAACAGGTGAGAAAGTGCATAGCTTTTCAAAATTCTTTTCTTGGGGGAGGGCTGGGGGCTATGAGCAAAAATATTCAAGGACCTCCAATGTAGAGTATTTTGAGAATACGCTCTGAACGACGGACAGATTTCTACGAATTTTATTTCACTGATGGTTTTTTCATTAAATGTTTTATATTATGTTTGTTTAAATGTGTTTGTCACTGGAAACCCCAAAGAACAATAATTATGTTAGAGAGTTACATTAATTGGGTTCACCCTCCATCCCTACTCAATCTACTGATATCTAACGCTTGCTCAAAGCAAGTAGACTTCATATTACCGTGATCACTAGATGAACGGGTACCCCTTGCAGGAAACCAGGTTAGCACATCTATTTTATTATTATGATTATGATGATGATTAATCCTTACCTGAGGACACTTTTCCACTGATTTTTTGAGAGGGAGAGGAAGTGAGAGAGAGAGAGAGAGGGAAAACATCGATGTGAGAGAGAAGCATTGATTGGTTGCCTCTCATATTCTCCTCAACTGAGGATCAAACTCGAAACCTAGGTATGTGCCCTAACTGGGAATCAAACCTGCAACTCTTTGGTGTACGTGATGATGCTCCAACAAACCAAGCCACCCAGCTAGGATAACACATCGATTTTAAGGCTTAATCTTTTCTCATTCTCTGCTGCCTCCTTCAGCTTTTTAATGTCCCACAAAATAAATACAGAAAATAAATAAATAAATACATGTGGCAAAATGCGAGATTGCTTGGCAAGGAAGATGAATGGGAAGGGAACATAATTAGTGAGTAACCCTTAGTTTTCTTTGTGAAGTTATTTTTATGGCCACTCCAATCCTCAAATATCAATGGGGAGGGAAGACTTGAGAATAAATCAGTTTCTTCATTACCAAGAGAATCCTGTCGTGATTGGAAAAAAGTAATAGTTGTCCCAGGAAAAACTGACTTAAGGAGATGAGCTTTCTATGAACATCTTTTTTTTTCTTTCTTTCTTTATTGATTTTAGAGAGGAAGGGAGAGGGAGAGAGAGATAGAAACATCGATGAGACAGAACATCGATTGGCCACCTTCTGCATGCCCCCCACTGGGGATCGGGCCCACAACCTGGGCATGTGCCCTGACTGGGAATCGAACCGGCGACCTCCTGGTGCATGGGTTGATGCTCAACCACTGAGCCACACCGGCTGGGCTATTTAAGACACTTTCGAACAAAAGAGAAAAGAAGGGGGATGGGGTATTAGATTTCAGAAGTGAGAATGTGCGACTCTCAGGTAGTTGAGAAAGAGACCATACATGGCATGCAAATTCTTGCTAAGGACTGAGAGACAGTGGGACACAGGGTATCTAACAGGCCTGCCTGAGCTCTCTTATTTACCATACCTAATTCCAATTAGGCTAAGGCGAACATCCTAAGGTCTCCTTTGGAAGCAGATTTCTGTCTGAATCTCTTGGGCAAGAAAGGGGACGAGGACCAAAGTTTCCCTCAGCGTCTTGTTTCTTAATAAACAGCTTACATTCAATGTCCCAAAAGCAGCTTCAGAGTGGCAAAACTTTGGTTCTCTTCAGTCCTGCCTTTGAAACTTTAGACTTTCACATTCTAGGAGCTAAGTTGGTAGGTTGCTCTATATTTCATTGATCCAATTATTGAGCAGGCAGTCAGTTATGTATTAACAAGAGAGGAGGTACAGTCACCCCAGAGAGCAACTGGCATCACTTTGCCAAACGAACAAAAACATCCGAGTGGGTGGGAAAGACAGCTTTCCAGTCCCTTTGGGGAGTCCCCGGACTACAGGACAGGAAGGAGAAAACCAGGAAGGGGAATTCCTTTTACCAAGCATGAGAAGTAGAAGCCAAAATGACAACCATAAAAGGGGAGGGGCACCAGCCTGGGGAAATTTGGGCGGAAGACTGGATAGGGGGAGGCACAAACACAAGCCCAGGACGAGCCAGGAAAGAGGCTGGAGAGTTGGAAAGAAAGCCTGCTCTTGAAAGTAGCTGCCTGTAGCCTGTCTGCTCTCTGCCTCTTGGAGAGTGTACTGTCACTTTCGCGCTAATAAATCTTTTCACTATTGCTTAAAACTCCTCCTGTGTGAGTGTTCCTGAAATTCTTTTCCTGCAACACCGCTGAAGAATCTATTTCCTCTGGTAACACAATAATTTAGTCCTAAGAATAAGTCAATTTGGTTAAATTGTTGAGTATTTTTTCAGGAGGAGGTGATGCAGATGGGTTCCCAAAAAGGCCTATATTGTGTAAGCAAGCAATCTCGTATGTAATCAGAGGTATGTCTATGAAAACAAAGGTCAATGATCAGAGAAAATGATAAACTGGTTTCTGAATCTCTAAGGCTGTCAGTTGAGAAGATTTTTGAAAGGCTCAGTTTCTTTTGCTGGAGTGGAAGCAGGCAGTGACAATCTGATCTCTTGGTGAGCAGTTGGAACATCTCTGGTGATGTCATCAGCTTCTCGGGTAAATCCTGCTCGGTGTACACAGCATCAGTCCCTGGGATTGTTCAAGCATGAGCTGTGTGCTGATTTCTCTGGAGTTTATGTCATGTTATCTCAGAAAAAAAATTGTTTTAGTTTTCAATAATTCCAAGTCAAAGAATGGGAGAAAACGGAAACATTCGTTCAGAGAGTTGTTGCCAAATACTTAAGAAAACTAGAAATATTTAGAATCTAGTCCAGTTTATAGGTGAAAAATAAAACTTTAAGATAATTAACTTAACTGGAATCTAATATCCACAATGTGCATTATAGTTTCTATTGAAACACTATTTCTCTCGCAAAATCACCCTCCTTTTTCAAAAAGACAGCCAAATAAGACTATTTTACTGCATAAATCTAGTTTCAATCAATTTGGCCTGATTATTTGCATAAACACAAGAAGAGTAATTGATCATATGGGCTGTTTTAAACCTTCTTTCCTGAAATTTCATAAAAAATTTCAAGATTAGCCCGGCCAATTTGGTTCAGTGGTTGAGCATTGACCCATGCACCAAGAGGTCACCGGTTCGATTCCTGGTCAGGGCACGTGCCCAGGTGGTGGGCCCAATCCCCAGTGGGGGGCATGCAGGAGGCGGCCAATCGATGTTCTCTCTTATTGATGTTTCTATCTCTCTCTCCCTCTCCCTTCCCCTCTCTCTGTAATATCAATAAAGAAAAAAAAATTAAAAAAAAAAACAAGAATTTCCAGATTAAACTTTAATTAGTCTCTCAAGGCTAAGAAGCCAAGCCACATAGTTGCAATACCTATAGGTTTTGGTGAATTCCCCAGGTTCCTAAAGTCACTAAAAATGTTTTGAGGTTCTTCTTTTGCCATCTCCCAGGAACGCAACCTTCATTCCTTACCTGGAAAGACCTTACCATGTAAGCAAGGTACCAGACTTTTTCCAAGAGGCTCTGGTCCGCCTCCAAAGTCAGTCTCAATTCTTTAAAGCTTTCTGGTGACATTTAGAGTCTGTGCATGTCTCTTTCAAACATGACGTTCCAATCAAAGTCTTGGCAATAGAACCATTACCAATTATGTCCTGTTATTAAAAGAACAGATTCTTGTTGAATTTATGCAAACAAAACATATTGCCATGAAAATGATACTGATTGAGAGTTTCCAAATTCTGGAGGGATCAGGTAAGAAGAAAAATATGTCTCAAGACTGCTTACAAAGACATAATTTACCAAACTGCTCTAACAACAAGTTTTTTATATCTGGAAAAAAAACAATAGAAAAATCAGCAATATTTCAAACAAAAAGTCATAAAAATTATAATCATCCATAGTTTATTAAGTCCCATAATCAATTCTTGTTTATCCTGATTATTTGCCAGTATTGTATGAATCCAGTTTTTCCTGAGAGTTTTATAAATCTTCATCTAGTTTAAAGGTATAATCTTGAAATTTATTCTCAGAAACCTGTATTTTGAAATAAGTCAGTCCTCTCTATGGATCTTTCTGAAGATGAAATATTTACAGAAGCATGAGAGTAAAACAGTGACTGTTATGACACAATTTAAAATGACACATGGTTATACATCTAATTATAATGCAATTGACAAATACATTTGCTTTTCTGTAACAACATTTTAAGATAACAATTAGAACTACAAATAAAAATATACCAGAACTTTGTAGACTTGGAGATTTTTATGTAATTTCCAGAACATATTATTAGTTTGAAAAACCTTCCCATGTAATTTTAGCACATCAAATAGGCGAATTCATTTAAAATTTTTTTATAAAGGGAGAGAACAGCCTGGCTGGTGTGGCTCAGTGGTTGAGCATCTACCCATGTACCAAGAGGTCAGCAGTTCAATTCCCGGTCAGGGCACATGCCCAGGTTGTGGGCTCGATCCCCAATGGGGGGTGTTCCGGAGGCAGCCGATCAATGTTTCTCTTTCATCAATGTTTCTCTCTCTCTCTCTCTCTCTCCCTTTCCCTTCCTCTATCTCTAAAAATCAATAAAAGCATTTTTTTTTTTTTTAAAAAGCGAGCAATAGAAAGAGAGAGAACAAATCTTTGAGGTATTTCAGGAGCCCATTGGAATAACCCAAAGCCCTTTCCAGGTTAAGAAAAAGTCTCCTAAATTTGAACCCTGGAAGTTTGCCAAACATACCTGACCAAAAAGATCACACATCATTATGAAACAATATTAAATTTTTTATTTACTCAAAATGACAATAAAAGGTATCAATAATAAATACAGGTTTATCAAAACTTTAGTTTTTAGGATTGGGAAGATAGTTTTCTGAAGTAATGAAGGACTTGATTAAGACAACACAGAAAACTTCTAATGAAACATAAAATTTTTGTTTTCTGAGTAGAAAACTTTTTATAATGTCAGGAGCAGAATAAAAATACAAAAATATACTTTGTCCCCATAACCAAAACAGAACCAAACTCTGATTTGGTATTAGCTTACTTTTGATGTTTATATTCATTTACTTAATTATATTTATTCCAATCTTGTTTAGCTTAACCATATATAAAATTTCTTCTCAAGATTTCTCTTCAGAAACCTCTTACAACTTTCCACAGCTCTCTTTCTTTGCCTCTTCCAAACTCGTTCAGAAATAACCAACTTTATTAAAAACTAGTCTTGTAATTCCCTTGAAAGTGCATTTCCATACCTTATACCACCTATTGCCAAGAACATACATTTTTTTCCAACTTAATTTGAATTCTTAACTCGCAAAAATCCTAATTTGTAGTAACAACTAAAAAGTAAGCAATCAGTATTCTTCAGATTGGCAAATTTATGAATACATGTCATCATCTTTAGAAACATCAGCCCTTTCATTGGCAAATATATTCATAATTTTTAAAGACATAAATGTTTTTAATAAAACACAAGCCACACTCATTAGCATATCCAAATATATCTTTTAATTTCTCTGTAATAACAAGCTAAAAAGAGGTAAACTTAGATTAACCTAACAATTAATGTTTCAGTATTCAAAGTTATTTTGAAAGAGCTAGATATTCAATAACTTTTATCATTTAACTTAACTTAGTAAAACTCTAAAGTTTCAAGTTAACAAAAGAATTTGGGAAACTATGCTTAACCATACGTATTTTGTAACAATTATTACTGAAAAGCTCTATCAGAAATCCTTTATTTTAGTTACATTTATTTATTAGTTCTTAACAACTCTATGTGATTTAAAATTATTACCCAATCAATTAATTTTCTTCACAAATTTTATAACAGATAACATGAATTTATTTTTACAAACAAAGGTAAAACAAAAATAGTATATTCAATATTAATAATTATTATTTTTTAATCCTCATCCAAGGATATTTTTCCATTGATTTTTAGACAGAGTGGAAGGGAGGGAGGGAGAGAGAGAGAGAAAAATATCGATGTGAGAGAGACACTTTGATTGGTTGCCTCCTGCACAACATCGACTGGGCGGGTGATGGAAACTGCAACCCAGGTACATGCCCTTGACTGGGAATTAAACCTGGGACACTTTGGTCCACAAGCCAGCACTCTAACTGCTGAGTCAAACCAGCCAGGGCTAATATTAATAATTCTTTTTTTTTTTTCCTCACCCGAGGACATTTTTCCATTTTTTGTTTAGAGTGCGAGGGAGAGAGAGGAAGAGAGAGAGAGAGAGAAACATCAACATGAAAGGGACACATCGAGTGGCTGCCTCCCGCACAACTCAACAAGGGCCAGGGACAAACTGCAACTGAGGTACGTGCCCTTAGTGGGAACCGAACCCGGGTCCCTGTGGACCGCAGGCCGACGCTCTAACCGCTGAGCCAAACCGGCCAGGGCTAATATTAATAAATCTTAAAAGACATGTCTATTTAATCAAACCAAACCTAAACCAGCTTTAATGTCAAATATTTTCCAGATCATATGATCTTGAAAAGCATTTGCATTAGTTTCTATTATATTTCTTAATTTATATAAGTATTTAATTCCTTTAAGCCAATTAAATGTTATAAACTAGTAAATCATTTGGAGGCAGAAAACATCATACGATACATATATAAACACAGACAAACAGACATCCCAAATAGAATTACTAATAATTGTAGGGAAGACACAAGATTTTTCATGTGCCCTTGACAACTTTTAAAAAATTACTATTGGACTTTAAAAAATCAACTTCTAGCCTGGCCGGTGTGGCTCAGTGGTTGAGCACTGAGTCATGCACCAAGAGGTCACCGGTTCGATTCCCGGTCAGGACACATGCCCAGGTTGTGGGCCCGATCCCCAGTGGGAGGCATGCAGGAGGCGGCCAATCGATGTTCTCTCTCATCGATGCTTCTATCTCTCTCTCCCTCTCACTTTCTCTCTACAATCAATAAAGAAGAAAGAAATCAACTTCCAGTTTTGTCAAACTTTTAATCAGTTATTAAATCCTTTAAAACCTGTACAAGTACACAAATTCTCTTAAACTTATATTTCAATAACCTTTAAAAATTTTTCACCTTTTTGAGAAATCTTTAATTTTCCCTTCTGCTTTTTTTTCTTAAATCTTGTTAATTAACTCAATTATCATCTGTAAAACCCAAAAAACTAAATAGCAAATTCAAAAGTTTTTACATATGTTATATTTCTGTGTATCTATTTTTTTTCTTCTTAAGTGCTGGGAAATTGTACCTTCAATGTCTTAATTTTTTATAATATCTGCAAATATCTGAAGGGAAATAAGAAGGAGTCTGGGTAGATTTTGATTTTGTTCTAATTTCTATCCTTCCATCTTATGAAGGGTGTCTTAATGGCTAGTTATTATACCAATATGAGAGCTCTCTAAAATTTTTTAATTAAAATTTTTTTCCATTTCAAAACATCCATCGTCTGTCCTGTAACAGTAAAATTTTAACAGCGACCTAAACCAATAAACCTTTTATGTCCTAACTGGAGAAGCAAAATGCTTTCATAAACAGCGTAAAGCAAAGGATGCAGCCCTTACGGTTCATTTCCAGAGATGGTTTAAGAAAGACGAGGAGCCCTGACAGCTGTTCCCGAACACAGGGAACCCTGTGCTTTGCCCTCTTTGGAGCAGAGTAAGGTTGAAGATTCCCTAAGCTTGGACCTGCAGACTATTAGGCTGCCTGGCAGATGCACATGTGTTACCCAGCGGGCAGAGATAACAGACCAGCTCTGGAAGGAATGGGATCCATACAAACTAAGTTTTTACCAGAGGTGTGTTTGCCCAAGAAACTAGTTTTACAAATGTTTTCTCTTGCTAATTTAAATTCAGAAAAAAAAAAAAAAAAAAAAAAAAACAACTCACCACTTCTAACACCCACCAAATCTCACATACAAACGATGAGAGAGGCTGACAGGATGAAATGCTTACGCCTCTGCCAGCTGTGGTCAGACATCACGACCTCTCAGCTGCAGCCCAGGGAGTCAGCGGTGTGCCAGCCAGTGAATTCTGGCAAGGTCACCAAACTGTTGGGGACTAAAAAAATATTAATAACTTTCTTCCCATGTTCTAAGTTCTTTTGGCAGGGCCAGTCATCAAATTAATAAAAACAGATTAACAGGAGTTTTAATACATGTGTATTGGGAATGCACATAACATGAAAATTCCCAAGTCAGTGAGGTGACATTGGGTACAGAAGACATTTTGGGCTATCACCAATAAACTGGCAAACAACGAGTGTTGGCGAGGGTGTGGAGAAAAGGGAACCTTGTGCACCGTTGGTGGGAACGCAGACTGGTGCAGCCACTGTGGAAAACAGTATGGAGTTTCCTCAAAAATGCAAAATGTAACTGTGTCATGACCCAGAGATTCTGTTGCCAGAGGAAATACAATTATTCCATGGTATCGCAGGAAATGCATTTCAAGAATACACACACAGGAAGATTTGAAGTGTAGTGGCAAGATTTATTGGAGCAAAAACAAAGGACTGCCCCCAGGTACACCATGCCTGATGTCTCATCCACGACCAGGTGGCTCAGCTCCATATGGCTGAGGAAGAAGTCCAGCCTCTGGGGCCGCAGGCCCTCACTTGTCCCCACCAAGCCCAGGAGCAGGGCAAGGACCCAGAGTCGCCATGCCATAACGCTGGCATCTGAGGCTTCCGTGGTCTAGCTTAGTCTCTGTTCCCATGGGGTCCGGGCTGGTGCTGTGCTTTGGCCCAGGGGCTGCTAATGAAGTAGAGAGCGCTCAGGTGCTACCAAGATGGGCCTTTGCTAAGCTTTGATTATATTTTCCTGGGCTTGGGAGAGAGCGGGCCTTCTTTCAAACTATCTCATCTCTTTCCTGGATCTTTCCAGGGCTATGCTGGTGCACTGCCCTATCCATTCCCTTTCCTGGATCTTCTGGGGTTTCGTGCTCTTATCCTATGCGCTCCTTTTCCAAAATTTCCCCAGGCTAGACCCCTCCCCTGAATGGTCTGCATATTGGCTCCTACTGTGCATGCCTCATAGTTTTGTCTCCTCATTTGGCTTTTACTTCGCATGCCTCAGCAGCAGAATTCCCCCTAGCTGTTTATCCCTCCCCCTGGAAATCTGGGCGAAAGAACTGGTTGTTCCTTGGGGTGATTGGAAAACTGGTCCTTCCTCCTTACTCGGAGGCGGAGGGGTGTAAATCCCCTTGGCTAGGCAATGCAGCTATCCCCTGGAGTGTCTGGGAAGCTGTCATTTCCTGCTTAATCAGGCGTTTTTTGTTGTTGATCCTCACCCAAGGATATCTTCCACTGATTTTTTAGGTAGAGTGGAAGAAAGGGAGGGAGTGAGAGAGAAACATCAATGTGAAAGAGACACATCAATTGGTTGCCTCCTGCATGACCCCAATTGGGGCAGGGATCGAACCTGCAACCCAGGTATGTGCCCTTGACTGGGAATCGAACCTGAGACCCTTTGGTCTGTGGGCCAACATTCTAACCTGAGCCAAACTGGCCAGGGCTTAGTTAATCAGGCTTAATGTCTGATTCCATTTGCTCCTTTCCTTTGTTAGTAACTAACTACTGTAACAATTCCATTTCTGGGAATATATCCCCAAAACCCGAAACAGTGATTGAAAAGAATATATGCACCCATATGTTCATAGCAGCATTGTTTACAATAGCCAAGATTTGGAAGCAGCTCAAGTGTCCATCAGTAGATGAGTGGATAAAAAAGCTGTGGTACATTTATAAATGGAATACTACTCAGCAGTAAAAAGGAAAGATTTCTTACCTTTTGCATGGATGGATCTGGAGAGTATTATGCTGAGTGAAATAAACCAGTCAGAGAAAGACAAACATCACATGATCTCACTTATATGTGGAATCTAATAAACAAAATAAACAAAGTGGAGACAGACGCATAGATACAGAGAACAGAGTGACAGCAGTCAGAGGGGAGAGGGTTTGGGGGCTGGATGAAAAAGGTGAAGGGGTTAAGCAAAGAAAAATAACTCATAGGCACAGACAACAGTGTGGTGATTACCAGAAGGGAAGGGGGGTGGGAGAGGTAGAGAAGGGTAAATGGGGGGGATGAATGGTGATGGAAGGAGACTTCACTTGGGGTGGTGAACACACAATACAATATACAGATGATGTGTTACAGAACTGTACACTTGAAACCTATATAACTTTATAACCAATGTCATCTCAACAAATTCTATACATTTTCTAAAATTAAAAATCAAGTAGAACTACAAAAAAAGATGCAGAACAGTCTGTATAGTATGTCATTGTTAATGTTATATATGATATACTTGAAAAGATGCAAAAGAAATTGGTAACGATAGTTGTCTTCTGAAAGAAAACTAGACCAAAAAAAAAAGACATTTTTGGAGAAAGGAGAGAGGAGGGGGATGGAATATTCGATTTCAGAAGAGAGAATGGGTATTTGAGGAAGAGGAGAAGGCACGTGACAGGCAAGTCCTTGCCAGGCGACTCAGACAATGTGACCAGGGCACCTAGCTGACAGGCCTGCCTGAAGTCCTCTTGTCTACTATACTTAATTCCAGTTAGGCCAAGGGGAACATCCTAAGATCTTCCTGAACAGTTTCTCTGTCTGGATCTCCAGGGCAGGAAAGGGGGGAGAGTCAAAGTTTCTTTCTGAGTCTTGTTTCTTAAAAAAACAGCTTAACATCAGTATCCCAAAAAGCAGCTTCATGGTGGCTAAACTTTGGTTCCCTATAAGCTTTTCATGCTATAACTGCTCTGTAGAAGCTAAGCATAAGCCCCAGGAGGCCCCAGACTCTGAAAAAAAGTCGAGAGTGAGTTAAGTTTGTTTCCTCCTATCTTGGTAATAAACATCAGAGTCGCATTTAACAGTGAAAACAGGACACTTAGCCAGCAAGAATGTAACTTACATCCAGGTATTTGTATTTATATGTTATGTTCTAAATGACATCCACTCTGAAATTTGTTGGCCAACATTGATAAATTGTGTTTGTTAGAAGTTTATACTGAGAAGCTTAGACACAGTTTTCTATTTCCATGTCCATACAGATCCATATACATGTATGTTTTATGGGAAATGTTTAACTTAATGGCAGCTCCTTGTGCTAAATGTTCTGTCGATCAGTCCTAGGAAAACCCCAGATGGCTGGTTCATTTTACAAAACCAAGTCTTCAAACACCATTATCAACCAAAACTATAGGCACTGTGCCAAAGAGGAAATGATCAGTTTCCAGGGCTGCCCTTGCCAACCCAAGCCTCAAGGTGAGGGCAAAATTCTTCCCCTTCTAAACACTCAGAAGTGGTTGGTGCAACTGCTGAGCTCTGAAATAAATGTCTGTCTTTGAACTTCTACCTCAGCCTTCCTTGGCACTCATCTCTAGCCTGGGAGCCAATATTCTCATTCTGATTATTTAAATCCATGTCCTCTGGTAGCTGGGCCAAAGGAAACCCGAGAGAACAGCGCAGTTGCATGGAGACACATCACAAGTTGGTCTATCATAGTGTTAAATGACCAGGTTGAACTCCCCTTGACTTTGTTGACAGTGGGGACACAGAGCTTTGTAGTTAGTAGACTCTGCTGCCTTCGTGGAACACAGGCTTAGTGGAAAGCCATCTCCTGCAAGGGGCTTCACGCTTTCCTGCTCCGTGTCAGAAAGCTGTGAATGGAGATTCCATGTGGAGACTGGAAACTGTTACCCCACAAGCCCCAGAGGTACGCACATCAAAGCAGGCCTCTATTTGCTTGTTTTTCTTGGCCAAGTGGGAGGAGGAATGTTGACGAGCCCAGGACATTCCCATAGCGAAGTATGGGCCTGACTTGGTGTGTTGTCCACAATCCCCTTCTGAGTGAATTCCGCTGCAGAGGAACTGGCTTGGGCACAAGTGTTCACAGCTGCATGAAGGATGTGCAGGGGACATAAAGGCTGCTGTGTGTGCTGGAGTACAAACAGTCCCACACGGGCCTGGGCCTGGGAAACAATGGGGTGACAAACAGCTTCAGTACAATGCATTCATTTCCTGTACTAACCTTGAGCTGCACAAGGCCGGGAGGCCGGTTCCACCTGACCAGGAGACGCCCCACTTCGTGCACCATTTTAGAGGCCTGCCATTCATTTACAATGACAGACACGCATAAAAAGAAGAGAGATGGCAAGCGTTTGGGGTTTTTTCTCTCTTTTCTTGCAGAGCAAGATAAAACTATTTTTTGTTATGCCCAGATAAAACAGTGTGGTAAAAATACTGGAGAGGTGTTAGAAGCTATTTCAATTTAAGTATTTCTGACATTAAATGCTTGTGATTCACTATCACTGCTAAAAATACTATTGTGAGGCACCCGGGTTTCTCCGTCTCCCAGTGAACCAGCTGGCTCTAGCCTGAGCTCACCTCTCCGCCTGGTCTGAAGCTCCATCCTCACGCAGGTCAAAGCCCTGTGGGGAGCTGGTTTAAGATAGCGCCTTATAATGATCATGATAATGATAGCTAACATCTGCTGAACACGCACTGTGTAGCAGGCCCAGTTCTAATTGCTTGAATCCTCATGAGGACTCTGTGAAGTGGGTACCATTACTAGTCCCATTTTACAAATGAGGAAACCGAGTCAGAGGTTAAGCAACTTACTGAAGCTCATAACTTGTAATCCTTTCAAATACCTGCTCAGGGCCTCCCATGAACCCACTTTGCTGGGTGGCATTCTGCCTGTGCAGGTAATTCCTCGCCCCCCATCTGTGATGAAATGGCATCAATAGCTCTTGCAGAGACAAGCATAGGTTGAGCGCACATGGAGAGGGCTTCCATGGTAGGGAGTGTTTTAAGGAGATACTAGAGAGAAACGGGAACAAAGCGTACATTGGTTTTTGGAGGGGATCCTGTTCCTCTGTATGAGTCTGAGAAGAGAAAGCATTCGGAGCTGCAACCCCGACAAGACTGCTTACTTCCACGGCTGACAATTAATCAAACGTGAGGAGACTCTGTGGGTCTTCTCCGAGAGCCAGGCCCTGCCACAGACTGCCCCTGATTGTTCGGGCTGGTCGGGCTGTCACTGAGCATCAAGTATCCCTCAAGACTACTGAAGATGTTGGGAAAGTCTCGGAGGGGTCACACAGTGGGAAAGGACAGGGCAGGCTGGAGGGAACACCATTGAGACAGAAATGTGCACATAGAACTTAGGAACTGAAAGAGACCTGAGAGATCATTCAGGCAACTGTGTGCTATCATTGAGAGGCTGAGCGGCAGGGAGGTGAAGGCCCCAAACTAATACCACTCAGGTGGTTCAAGACAGAGTCAGGAGGAAAGCAAACCTGCTCTCTCCTCCGGTATAAAAGAACACACCCAGTTAGAACCGTTTGCTAAGAACTTAGCGAAAACTGGAGGCTGTACTAATGAATGTCTTGGCAGAGGTGTGTCAGAAAAGACACAGAAGACATGATTCCTCCCCTCTCAAGGCTTCCAGTTTCCCTGGGGATACACATGATACATAAATTCAAGCTCCAATGGACTAATCTGGTCCCTTACCTCATGCATCCAGTACCCAGGGGAGAACAGAGGAGATAAGACCAAGGGATATGGGGTGGGGGGGTCACCTAAGAAGGTTTCTAGAAGTGTACTGATCTACATTGTCATAGATGAGAGGGGTGAGAATAGGGAGAGAGAAAGTAAAAAGCATTCCATGTAGAAATAAATACCACTTGTGTGGAAGGACAAAGAGACATTGAGTAAGAGCCGTGAACATAGGCAGCAAACAGGTTTGTTTGACTGGTCAGGTGAGTATGGATCAACAAGTAATGGGAAAGGATGTCCTGAAGAGAAACCAACCTTAAAAACATTCCTGTCATACCTGAGGCAGCTGGCTGTCTGACATTTGAGAATCTGAAGAATCTGCCCTGAGTTGATAGCTAAGGAACAAAACCAGTTGTAGGTAAAACAATGAAATTACATGCACTGTTTCCCAGCACACAGGAACAGCCATTCATGATTGTAATGCTGTCACCGTGCTACATAAATCAGTCGGGACTGGTGATGGGGCTTCTTACTGTTTTAGCAGGAGGCTGGGCTCCAGGGCTCCCAGGAACAAGACAGACTCAGCTCTGCTCTGGGTGTGTGTTTTACAGGTGTGTTCTGGTGCAGTTCCAGGAGAAAATCAGCACTCTCACCCTGGCCGGTTTGGCTCAGCGGTTAGCGCCTCGGCCCGCGGACCAGAGAGTCCTGGGTTCGGTTCCCGCTAAGGGCTCATACCTCGGTTACAGTTTGTCCCTGGCCCTGGTTGGGGTCGTGTGGGTGACGACCACTTGATGTGTCTCTCTCACATCGATGTTTCTCTCTTTCTCTCCCTTCCGCTCTGTCTGAAGATAAATGCAAAAATGCCCTCAAGTGAGGATAAAGAAAAAAAAAAGAAAAAGAAAATCAGCACTCTCTATGTCATTCAAAAGGAAGGAGGCCCAGAAATTCTTAGAAGCAGTAAGTAATCAATGCTTCATAGATGTGTGAATGAGTGAAGAAAGCCACTGGGTCTGTTCTGCCCTGTCACGGACTTAAGCAGAGAAACAGGCATCCATGCATTCCTCCACCTGTTCTGTGACTGCTTCCTGCGCCCTCCCCCATTCCTAGGTGGGCTCTCCTTGCAGAGATACAAGGTTCTTCTTTGATTATTGGACTGTTCTCATTGTAGAGGTTCCAGAAGCAGAGGGAGGAACCTCTGTGGGGACGGCCTTAGTTAATCTTCCTCGTCTGCCTTCTTTTGATCAGTCAGGGACTAGGCATTTCCCTCGAGCTGTAAACTAGAAACAACAGGAAGGAGTACAGTAGCTGGCGGGTAGGGGTGGTGTGTGTGTGTAGGGGGGGGGCTTGAATAAGGAAAGGGTTTGAATTTTAATAAGGAAAATATCTTGTCTTTGGTGAAGGACAGAATAGACCTCCTTTTGAGAGGGGGCTGGTGGTGGGGAAAAAGTATCTAGATTGTATCTAGATTACAATAGGCCAGACCATCAAATCGGTTTATTTCAAGTGAACTAATTCAATTAAATAAATATTTCTTCAGTACTTAGCATGTGTCTAACTCAGTGGTTCTCAACCTTCCTAATGCCGCGACCCTTTAATACAGTTCCTCATGTTGTGGTGACCCCCAACCATAAAATTATTTTCGTTGCTACTTTATAACTGTAATTTTGCTACTGTTATGTCTTAGGCGAGCGACCCCTGTGAAAGGTTGAGTCACTCTAAACCATTTGTAATAAGTCTGTAACACCTTATTGTTTTTCTTCTCCAAAAATGCATTGCTTACCATCCTCAGACACTTGAAGTTTAGAAACTGATATATTTAGAAACTGGTATATGCTTTTAGCCCCTTTATTCTTTTTTTTTTTTCCTGTTCATTTATTAATTTATTTTTGTTACAGATGTTTCTCCTTTTTTCACCATTAATACCCTCCTCCCGATCCCCCCCACCCCACCCCACCCCTAGCCTTGAAGCCCCTTTATTCTTATTTATTTATTTATTTATTTGTTTGTTTAATCCTCACCCGAGGACATTTTTCCATTTTTTGTTCAGATAGAGTGGGAGGGAGAGAGAGGAAGAGAGAGAGAGAGAGAAACATCAACATGAAAGGGACACATCGAGTGGCTGCCTCCCACACGACCCAACCAGGGCCGGGGACAAACTGCAACCCAGGTACGTGCCCTTAGCAGGAACCGAACCCGGGTCTCTCTGGACTGCAGGCCGACGCTCTAACCGCTGAGCCAAACCAGCCAGGGCGAAGCCCCTTTCTTCTTTATTGTCTTTCTTTAGTTTTTCATAAGCCCTGTCTTCTCCCATGGAAAGCCAAGGAGCGTAGGTCGAAGAACATGCTCTGTGGCCTGCTGTGTGGCCAGCAGCAAGAATACATGGAAGGGACATCCAGGACACCGTGAAAGTGAGGGTGTTGAAGGCATTGGAGCAGCTGAGCCCTTTTCTTCCTCTTTCCTCAGTCCCGGTGGCAGTTTGCAGATGCACAGGGTGGGGGTTGTGCTAATCTGGGCACTCCCAGTTCTGACAACCATTGCTTTCTGGGACCTGCATGCATAGTTCTGTTTGGAGAACTCTTGGTCCTACATGGATTATGGCAGGAGTGGAGGGAGACGGGGAAAGGGAGCTCATCAGAGCAATGGCTTCTCCTCCAAGGGAAGAAAGTGTCATTAGGGCAATTCAATTAGTCCCATCTTAAAAGGAGCTGAAGACAGCAAGGAGGACGTGGGCCATCCACCCTGGGATACTCCACCTCCAGATCTCCGTACCAAGAACTGATCAACTGAGTATCAGGCTGGGAGGGATCTAGTTCCTACATTACACAAGGCTCCTGAACAGGTTTCAGATGAGAATCAGAAGGCTCTGGGCAAGTGGGGAAGGTGTGCAGAGGCCGTCAGGAAATTCTGTGCTCGTCAGCGGATGCTGAATCAGCTCTGGCCCTGCCCTTTATCAGCTGTCCGGCTTTGGTAAATACTTTAACTTTCCTGAGCCTCAGTTCACGTGTCTGGAGAGCGGGGAAAATACAGAGCAGGCTCTGGAGGCAGATCAATTTCAATTTTTATCGCTTTCTAGCAGTATGACCCGAGAAACTCCTTTCAACCTTCCTAAGTGTCAATTTCCTTTTCTGTAAAATGGAGGCGAATAATTATTATCTATATCAAAGAATTTAAGTATTAAATATGATAATACCTGTTAAGTGTTTGAGACAGTGTCTGGCACATGGTGTTCAATAAATGTTAGTAATGTACATAATAGGGCGGGTGGTCAGGGTTAGAGAAACGCATGCAAAGCATTTAACGTCCTTTCTGACACATAGTGGGCACTTAACGAACATGAGAGATGAGATTCTGAGCAACCAATAAATACTTGTTAAACAAATACCCAAAGGAAAACTGTGTGTCTTCATCTTTTAATCTCTGGCACTTAGCCCTGGTACACAGTAAATGAATCGTTTCATGGTTGCTGTAACAAATTACCATTAATTTAGTGACTTAAAACAACACAAATCATTGCATTACAGTCTGGAAGCCAGAACCCCAACACAGCGTTTGCTAGGCTGGATCCAAGGTGTTGGCAGCTGCATTCCTTTTACAGGAGAATCCACCTCCTTGCCTTTTCCAGTGTCTAGAGGCCTCGTGCAGTCGTTGGCCGAGACCCTCTTCTCCATCTTCAGGGCCGCCAGTGGAGCACCTTCCAGTTTCTCTGATTCTGAGCCTTGCGTCTGCCATTGCATCTCCTTCTCGGAGCCTGACCCTCCTGCCCTTCTCTTATAAGGACCCTCATGATTACATTGAGCTCACCTGGACAATCCAGGATCCTCGCCCCATCTCAAGAGCCTTCATTTAATCACAACCGCAAAGTCCCTTTTACCATGGATAGCAACATAGTCACATACTCTGGGGATTAGAGCATGGGTACCTTTGGGAGACCGTGGACCTGTCGACCAGAGCAGGAATGAGAGAGCAGTGTGCTGTCTGCACATCCGCACTTACTTCTAGAGCCTCCGCTAACCATGCGACCTTGCCCAATCTGTCTCAGATTGAACAGCATTGCCCTGGACCTTCTATAAATTCAAGGATATTTGATATTTTCACATGCTAGCAGTTTTGCAGCCTTGCCTTGGGGAGAAGGACAGCTCCTGATGAAGGCAGGTATCTCAGCCTATCTCTTCGTCCCAAGTGAATGATAGCATTCGATGTTTGCTATTGCCAATACAGTTGCCTTTCTCTTATCAACTAATTATTCATCATAGCTACACCATGAAGAGGCCTGCTTGTCTCTCTCTCCTGGGCTGTCTAGACAAGTAAAGCAAGGCCTAGAGAGGACCCCCCCTGGCGCTCAGAACGATAGCTCTATGTCACAGTATTTCACTTCTTTGCCTCTGACTGGAAGAGTGGAACCTGTTAAGTCCTAACTGTTGAACTTATGGCTTAGAGTCCTGATGAGATCCAGATTCCCTTTGTTCCCCTCACCACTGGCACACTTCCTTGAAGGGGGCTGTCTGAGGAGTGTTTATGAACTCGTGACATTAAGCTAGCAGGGAAACAGCACCTCTCTGGTGGTTTCTCTCCAGCGTGGAAATGATTTGCCATGACATTTTGGCTTCCTGGTTGCCAAAATAATTTGTACTAAAAAAAAAAAAGCCATCCATTCAAGTTAGAACAGCACCACAATTATTTTTAAACATAGTTCTCATTAGGGTCAGTTCAACAACTAAGACTTCTGTACCCTCGTAACAACATTGAGGTTCAGGCAAATATTACTTGGCCATGGAACTATTTCGTAATTGTTTAGAATGTGCTGTAGATGCAAGGACGGAGGTGGAGCTGAAGGGCAGCTCAGAGTGCAACACAGGGAAAATGTCAGCATTGAGTACTTGCCTATGACCATGTATTTGTATGTTAGCTCTAACTGTGTCGATTGATACCAAGTGCTAAGAATTTTACATATCTTTTCTCATTTAATCATCACAACAGTGCTAGGCGGCAGGTATTGTCTCTATTTAACTGAGAAGTTAAGCCACTTGTCCGTGGTTCACGGTTAGTAAATGGGGAATCTGAGCTCAAACACAGGCCTGCCTCCCTCCAGAGCCTGAGCTTTCAGCCTCTTTTTCTAGGATTATACTCTGAGGATGGAGGAGCAGGGCTGGCTCAGCTCCTCATTTTAAGTATGAGTTCCAGAGGTTAAATGATGTGTCACTAACACAGACAGTGAAAGATGATTAAATCTGTAGAGTAATTTCTAGTGAATTTGTTTCTAAGGAATATGAAGAAAACGTCTTTCTCTATTAGCTTTCAGACTTTAGGAAGCAAACTCACAGTCTAGGAAAGCTCTGGGTTGCTGGGGCTGGGAAGAAAATGCCTTTGTTTGAGTAAGACAGGCTGGAATGAAGTCGATGGAGATAGTCTTGGAGCTGAAAGGATGACCTGCCCCCTATTAGTCACAACTGTCAAGTTGGCATTGAGCAGCAGTGGGCTGTGGGGGCAGGGCACAAAGCCAGGAGCAGGCTGGGAATACCAAGAAGCCAAGGGGCCTGTTCTGTGGGCTGAGCCCAGGTCCAGAAGGCAGGTGAGCAGACAGAGTCTCTGCAGACCAAGGCCAGGTGGCCAGAAACCAGCCGATCAGTCAGGACTGACCTCAGCCCCGAGGCGCCAGCACCCAGCAGGCCCAGTCTGGAGGCTCGGCATGTTGCTGCTGTCTTGGGGCATGTTCACGCAAGCCCTGGGCCAGAGCTGGGTCACAGGTGTGTGTTGAAGGCCAGGGTGGATTCCTGGGAGCAAGCTTGTACCAGCCCTTCCAAATGTATTTTGGGAAATATCACACTTGAAAGATGGCTGTTTTCTTTATTCCCAGAAATGAGTCAGGAATCTGTGTACTTTTTAAAAAAACATGCCTCATTGTATATCTAGCATTGAGTTGGTGGTAAAGATCATTGTTTGGTTTAAATATAGCGAGTCATTCTCAAGATACTGTCTTGATGTATAAAGGGCCATTATCTAGGATATTAAAGGGCCACATTAAATAGACACAGATTGTTAAGGGCCAATGCCTAGTATATATTAAATAATAAATATTTGTTAAATGAATGAATGAACCTGCATTTGCTCAAAGAGAAGGCCTATACTATTGGAACTCTATTGGGAGGACTACACAAGTCCCCCTAAACTAGGAACTAATCCAAGGGTGAAATACTCAATATATTTGGAAAGGGGAGAAACCATCTCCCTTCCCACAAACATGAAATTTAGACTTAAGAAAGACCTTGGAGGATGGTAGCAAGTGGAGTGAGGATAGAAAAACTTTGATGAAGGTCACTTTCAGCCTCCCTGCCTGTATCTACTTACAGACTGCAGTGCAGAAACAGGTTTATTCAGCTGCCTAAAGTCTGTGTGTACCAGCAGCAGCTTAGGAAAAGAGTTACATGTCAGGTTATGATGATGATGATTATTTTGTTATTCCTCACCCAAGGATATTTTTTCATTAATTTTTTAGATAGAGTGGAAGGAGGTGGGGGGCGGGGAGGGAGAAACATTGATGTGATAGAGACACATCGATTGGTTGCCTCCTGCATGACCCCGACTACGGCCAGGGACCAAACTGCAGCCCAGGTACATGCCCTTGACCGGGAATCAAACCCGAAACCCTTCAGTCTGCGGATTGATGCTCTGATCGCTGAGCCAAACCATCCAGGGGTAAATGTCAGATTATTAAATGTTGCTTGTGGGCTATATGAAACTGAGATTTCAGTCCCTCTGCCTTAAACACCCACACGGCAGAAATGGCCCCCAGTGCGCTGGCTGAGCGGGAGGAAAGCCGAGAAAGTAGAGGACACTCGGAAGCTCGCAGATGCTCTGGTATTTATGCCATTTACCATTCCGTGCTTTCCAAGTCCTTTTCTCGTTATCTAAAAATGAATCACCCATCCCATTTCTGAGGATTTACATTTTTCTAGGTGAGGGAGGGAGGAGCTAACTGCAAATCTCCCACCCTTTTAAAGAAATACAATGCCCAATTCCTTCCCAGTTTCAATTCCAAAAAGCCTCCTGCCTGAAATCTGGGAACTTCTAAAACCCAATCCGGTTTTGGCAGGAAACATTAGGTAACATCTTTGAAGGAAGTAAAGAAGAAATAAAGACATCTTTTATTTTTAGGACACTCAGAGACAACAGGTTTCCATTCCTCTCTCACCACAATGAGACATCTTCAACTAAAAGCAACTTTTAAAAACCTTTCTGAGGAAATAGTAACAACTTAGTTATTTACTTATTAACAATGTGGTAAAAAACACATATCATAAAACTTACCACCTTAACCATTTTTAAGTGTACAGGTCAGTGGCATTAAGCACATTCGCGCTCTGATGTGGCTGTCACCACCATCCAGCCACAGAACTCCTTTCACGTTGCAAAATGGAAACTCTGTACCCTTTAAGTAGCTCCCCGTTCTCTCCTCTCCCAGCTCCATGCAACCACCATTCTACTTTCTGTCTCTATGAATTTACTACTCTAGCTACCTGATATAAATGGAATCACACAATATTTGTCTTTTTGCGACTGGTTTATTTCCCTTAGCACAATATTCTCAAGACTTATCCATGTAGTAGCATGTGACAGAATTTTCTTCCTTTTTAAGGCTGAATAATAGTATCTTGTTTTATACACACACACACACACACACACACACACACACACACACTACATTGTGCTTATCTATTCACTTATCAGTGGATGAGTGGGTTGCTTCCACCCCTTCACTATTGTGGATACTGCTATGGACATGGGTGTGCAAGGAAATAGCAATTTCTTTAAAATTTATTTTCTTTATTGATTTTAGAGAGAGAAGAAGGGAGAGGGAGAGAGAGATGGAAACATCGATGAGAGAGAACAGCAATTGGCCGCCCCCTGCATGCCCCCCTCTGGGGATGTGGCCCACAACCTGGGCATGTGCCCTGACCGGGAATCGAACCGGCGATTTCTTGGTGCATGGGTCAACACTCAACCACTGAGCCACCCCGGCTGGGCAGAAATAGCAATTTCTTAACCTGGGGTAGGTACTATGTTGCCCAGAGAAGAACGAGTGGATTTAAGGTCTCAATGAGGGTGGAAATGGGGGAGTAGAGATACTGGTGACCCTTTGAAACATCACCAACATTTGAAACTATGCCAAAGCCTCAAAGCGTTTTTGCTGTAACTCCAAGTGTATGTACTAGTTTCTTTTAAATCGAATTATATTCATCTTGGACTTGAGGACCATATTTAGTCTTTAATGAAATATTCAGGAATAAAAATTTAAAGAGAAAGTAGAAATATTATATTTATTAAAACCCTGCAAACTACCAAATATTCAAGTGAACCATCCATCTATTTGGAAGCTAGAATAGTTCCATGCAAAGAAAAGTATAAAATAGTTTTTTTGAACAGCATCTTATTTATAATCAATATTGATCTATATTGGATATTGACATCTTTCTTTCTAAAAGTCATTTGATACTCTTAAGTATCTGGAGTCAGTTATCATCTTGATGTCTGCCCATTTGATCACAGTGCATTTTCAAACTCCTGGAATATTTCTTTCCCAGCAAAATGCAAATGCAAACAGATGGAGAGTAAATAACTACAACTAATGTTCTTTTTCTGCCTGAAGAAACAATAGTAGAAAATTTTAAAAGGATCTTATTTAAGTGAATGTAATTTCTGTTGCAGACAACAAGCCTGTTTTCCCCACTCCCATTTCCAAGATGAAAAAAAGACCAGACTAAAGCAGGAATATTTAAAAACCTGGGGCCATATTTCAAGAACCTTTAGTAGTGTGAATATCATGCATAGTTTATCTCTGTCTGAAGGACTATGAGTCAGAAAGGATGTGAAAAACATCTGGGTAGAAAAAATAGTGTATCTACAGATACATTTTGCAACATCTGATCCTTATCTTCTTTTTAATTGTTATCAAAGACACTAAAAAGATTTCACAATGAAAATTCCCTAAAAGAAGTGCCGCTTGGTATGTGAAGTGTATACAACTGATATTTTTGCTTTTATCTAATTAATTCATAATTATTTCTAGTTTTCCCTTTTCAAGGTTGGACCAACTCAGAACATATTAATAAAAGAGATTTAGAAACCAATCATTATAAAATTTATTATGCAAGATCAGACCAAATTCCAGCACGTGTTAATATATAGGGAAAAAATTAAGATGCCTATGTCAGACTAAATGAAGAGAGCAACTCAGAGAAAAATGGAAGTCTGCCAGTTGCAGAAACATGTTGTCCAGAAAAATCACTGATTATAAAGAACATCCTCTCTCCTTATATAAGCTACCAGATGTTGTTGAACTGAATATAAAATAGAAAAAAATAAAAAGTTGGTGAGTCATAGGGTGCAACCACAGTTAAGTAAAAGTTTAGCAGCTCTCTTAATTAAAGCATGTTGTGGTATGTGTAATAAACAATGTTAAAAAAATGAGAAAATGCAGATTCTGCACTGAATGGAAATTTAAATTTATGTATTTAAAATGCTATTTAAGTCATAATGATGTTGAAAACAATGCCATTTTAATGATATTGAAAATAGATGTCATTTAAGTGAACAGTAGTGGTTAAATAGTGTGTGGAAAAAAAAATGACATTAGGAAAGACTGTATGGAAGCTTCTCAGGAAACTAAAAATAGAACTAGCATATGACCCAGCAATTCCATTTCTGGGTAATTATCTGAAGAAAACGAAAACACTAATTCAAAAAGGTATCTGCACCCCTATGTTCACTGCCACATTATTTACAATAGTCAAGATACGGAAACAACCTACGTGCCCATCGACGGATGAATGGATAAAAAAAGATACACAATGGAATACTACTCAGTCAGAAAAAGAGTAAAATCTTGCCCTGGCCGGTTTGGCTCAGCAGTTAGAGCGTCAGCCTGCGGACCAATGAGTCGCAGGTTCGATTCTGGCCAAGGGCAAATACCTCGGTTGCAATTCGTCCCCAGCCCTGGTTGGGGTCGTGCGGGAGGCAGCCCCTTGATGTGTCCCTTTCATGTCGATGTTTCTCTCTCTCTCTCTCTCTCTCTCTCTCTCTCTCTCTCTCTCTCTCTCTTTCTCTCTCTCTCTCTCATCCTCTCTCTCCCTCTCACTCTATCTGAACAAAAATGAAAAAAAAAAAAAAAAAAGTCCTTGGGTGAGGATTAAAAAAAAAAAGAGTAAAATCTGGCCATTTGTGACAAGAGGGTATTATGCTGAGTGAAATAAGTCAGACAGAGGAAGACAAATACTGTATAATTTCATTTATATGTGGAATCTAAAAAAAACAAAATAAAACTGATACAGAGAACATATTGGTTGTTGCCAGAGGGGAGGGAGGCTGGGGCGGGGGTGGCAAAATGGGTGAAGGGCGTCAAGAGGTACAAATTGCCAGTTATAAAAAAAAATAAGTCCTGGGGATGTAATATCCAGCATGGTATTATAGTTAACAATACTGTATTGAATATCTGAAAGTTGCAAAAGAGAGTAAATCTTAAAAATTCTTATCACAAGAAAAAATAAATTTGTAACTTTGTATGGTGACAGATGGTAACCATACCCATTGTTGTGATAATTTCCCAGTGTATACAAATACTTAATCGTTATATTGTTCACCTGAAACTAATAAATGTTATATGTCAATTATACTTTTAAAAAAAACCCTTCACGCCCTGGCCGGTTTGGCTCAGTGGTTAGAGCATCGGCCTGCAGACCAGACAGTCCCGGGTTCAGTTCCCGCTAAGGGCACGTACCTCGGTTTCGGTTTGTCCCCTGCCCCGGTTGGGGTGGTGTGGGTGGCAACCACTCGATGTGTCTCTCTCATGTTGATGTTTCTCTCTCTCTCTCCCTCCCTCTCTATCTGAAGATAAATGCAAAAATGTCCTCTGGTGAGGATAAAAACCAAAAAAACAAAACAAACAAAAAGTAAATAAATAAAACACCCCCTTGTTAGGGCCAATCGATCTAAATATGTCTCGGGAGACATTTTTGGCTTTTGATAATCCTAAGGATTGTTTATCAAGTGTGTACTGACAGAAATTCACCAGCATGTATATTTTAAACCTGAGAGAAAAATACCTTTTACATTTGTTCATTTAGAAAATTTTAGTAGCTTTATATGGTTGAAAGGACTTGGAGAGGTTTGGACTATCATTGCTATGATCATCCACTTCCCTCTGCACCCGAAAGCACATTTTTGAGAAATCTTTTTTTTCATGTCAAAGTTTAGTATTATAGTGCCAGACCAGACAAAGAACTGAAAAAATGTCCTTTTTATACCAAAATATATCCAGGTGCCACATAAAGCCATTTCTTTTCTTTCATTCCAGTGCAGACTGGGAACTTATGGGCTTGATTTTCAAGAATGGGGATTCAGCCTTTCAGCTCCTACACATTTGAATTAAGCCCCAACAGCCCAAGCCTCTACCCTAGCCCTGGATATCTCTCTACGCTTCTTTGTTCTCTCTTTAGAGACCTAATATCACTTATCTTCTTTGCAATTTTCTGCTCTCTCCTTAACGTCTGTTTCTTTTTTTTTTTAATTTTTTAACTTAACTTTATTATTGAATGTATTACAGATGTTCCTCCTTTTTCCCCCATTGACCCCCTCCTCCCCGCTCCCGCCTCCCTCCTGCCTTTCCCCATACTGTTGTCTGTGTCCAGTGGTTATGCATACGTGCATATAAGTTCTTTGGTTTATTTCTTCCCACCCCCCACCCCCCTTCCTTTTGAGGTCTGTCAGTCTAACAACCAATTTGCACTTCTTAATCCTTTCACCTTTTTCACCCATTCCTCCAAACCCCCTCCCATCTGGCAACCAACAAAATGTTCTCTGTATCTATGAGAATGTTTCTGTTCTGCTAGTTTATTTTGTTTCTAGATTCAATTGTCGATAGATATGTATTTATTGACATTTTGTATGTTCATATTTTTTATCTTTTTCTTCGAGAAGACCCTTCAACATTTCATATAATAATGGTTTGGTGGTGATGAACTCCTTTAGCTTTTTCTTGTCAGGGAAACTCTTTATATGGCCATCGATTCTAAATGACAGCTTTGCAGGATAGAGTAATCTTGGTTGTAGGTCCTTGCTTTTCATCACTGAATATTTCTTGCCACTCCCTTCTGGCTTGCAAAGTTTCTTTTGAGAAATCAGCTGACAGTCTTATGGGAACTCTCTTGTAGGTAACTAACTGCTTTTCTCTTGCTGCTTTTAAGATTCTCTCTTTGTCTTGAACCTTTTGCATTTTGATGATGATGTGTCTTGGTGTGGGCCTCTTGAGGTTCATCTTGTTTGGAACTCTCTGTGCTTCCTGGATTTGTATGTCTGTTTCCTTCACCAAGTTAGGGAAGTTTTCTGTCATTATTGTTTCAAATAGGTTTTCGATTTCTTGTCCTCTCTCTTCTCCTTCTGGCACCCCCAAGATGCAAATGTTGGCACGCTTGAAGTTGTGTCAGAGGCTCCTTACACTATTCTCATTTTTTTGGACTCTTTTTTCTTTTTGCTGTTCTGATTGGGTGTTTTTTGCTTCCTTATATTCCAAATCGATGGTTTGCTTCTTGGCTTTACCTACTCTACTATTGAATCTGTGTAAATTATTCTTTATTTCAGTTAGTGCCTCCTTCATTTCTGACTGGTTCTTTTATATGCTCTAGGCCCTCACTAAGTTCACTGAAGTTCTCACTAAGTTCACTGAGCATCCTTATTAGCAGTGTTTTGAACTCTGCATCTATTAGGTTGCTTATCTCCATTTTGCTTAGTTCTTTTCCTGGAGTTTTTTTCTGTGCTTTCATTTAGGACCTGTTTTTTTGTCTTCTCATTTTGGCTGCCTCCTTATGTTTGTTTCTATGTATTAGGTAGAGTTGCTATGTCTCCTGCACTTCCTAGGGTGGCCTGTTGTAGTAAGTGTCCTGTAGGGTCCAGTGGTACAGCCTCCCTGATCTCCCAGCTGGGCCCTCCAGGTGCACACCTGGTGTGGACTTTATACCCGTCTGTTGTAATTGAGTCTCGATTGCTGTTGGCACATCAATGAGAGGGTTTTACTCAGGCTGATCAGCTGCAAGGACTGGCTGAGCCCACTATCCACTGACTGCTGCCTACCTTGGATGATCAGCTGTGCAGAGGACCACCACACAGAGCAAGATTTACTTCACCAAGGCTCTGGTACCCACTGAGTCCATTCCTTGAGTGTGTCACTTGTGGAGGTGGTTGGGTGGTGGTGCTTCACAGTGTTCTGAAGCTGTCCACTGGGTGTGCTGGCTCTGGGGCCAGGTCAGCCACTGCCTGTGTTCTACCCAGGGCTACCAGGCATAAGCTACAAAGCAGTCTGCAGATGGCTGTTTCTTGTGCTGGGCTTGGAGGTGCCCAGGCAAAGCCAGTTGTGAACCAGGGCTGGCTGCTTCTAGTGCCAGGCCTGGGGCCACTTAATGAGAGGTGTGGGGCTTGCTGAGACCAGATGCTGCTTGTTTGAAAGAATTTAGGAAAACCTGAAGCAGGATCCAAGCGAGGCCAATCCTATGGTAAAGCAGTTGGCAACAGCTTGGGTGGGCCTGGAAGTTGGGTGGCTCGGGGCCTCAGGGAATCACCAGGGTGGGGCAAACAGTGTGAGCCAGGTTGTTGGAGTCCCAGATATGGCGGCGTTTGCCGGCCCAGGGAAGGGCTCACCAAAGGAACGAAGGCCTCTGGAGCACGTCTGTCCAGGAGAAGGCTGCCTCTCCAGTCCTTGCCCCAATGCCAAACAACTCAGTTCTTCCCCATATGTCTCTGGTACCATTCAAGCTGCCTCCCCCACGCTGGAGCCTGGAGGGAGCTGGTCCGAGTAAGTCCGTGCGCGGGCCCTTTAAGAGGAGCTGCGGGGGCGGGGGGGGGGGGGGCTCCAGCCGCCTCAGCCTCAGTTCCCGCTGGTTTTCCAGCCAGAAGTGATGGGGATTCTCTTCCTGGCACTGGAACCCTGAGCTGGGCACCTGGTGTGGGACGGGGACCCCTCACTCCTCAGGGAGGACCTTCCCAGCCAAGGTGTCCTCCTGATTTTTATCTGCCACACGTGGGTGTGGGACCAGCCCGTGGCGTCCCCGCCCCTCCTACCAGTCTCGATGTGGCTTCTTTAATTTCGTAGTTGTAGGACTTCCTTTCAGCTTGATTTCAGGCGGTTTTGAATGATGGTTGTGTTGTAGTTTAGTTGTAACTTTGATGTGGTTGTGGGAGGACGCGATACCGCGTTTACCTACGCCGCCATCTTGACCGGAAGTCCCTGTGTTTCTTTTTAAAACCTGTTATTCCCAGAACTAGGGCTGGCACTCTAGAAAGAGCATTTGTTCTTAAATCAACAGGACCAATAGTTTTATTAGCACCATGCCATGCAGTGAACAAATACAGGGGTGGCCAAAAGTAGGATGACAGTTGTAATACAAATGAATAATACAATACTTGATGAAGAAGAATACAAGAATAAACTCCGTTTTGTGTACTCACAACTGTACACCTACTTTTGCCCACCTCTGTATTTATCAGATGACTGCCATTTACCATTGTGTAGGCGACTGGTGACGAAGATGAAGTGACTCCTTTCCTGCTCTGTCATTTAGGCAGGTGTCTCCAGAGCTGGGTGTTCAAATCTCAGTGGATACACATGACTCATGAGGGTGGGCAGAAAATACTAAAACTTCTATTAATGTTTCTTGATATAAGTCTAAAAATAAGAAACTAAGTCTTACTGGCACTTAACATATGGACGGCATGGGAGCCCTCACTTACCAACATGCCTGATGTCACAGGTCAGGTGTAGTGTGGAAAGTAGCTGGAGCCCATCATGTGGAAAGTTTGACAATACAATGTGCATGTCACATATAATATGTTTCTGATTAGATTGATTTGGGATTGCATTACCTAATTTTATTTTCTCTAAAAGCTTTATTGAGATATAACTGATATGCAATAAACTGCCCATATTTAAAGTATACAATTTGATTAGTTTTAACATAGGTGTATACTCATGAAACCATCACCAAAATCAAGATAATTCAACACTGATAAAATTTCCTCCTACCCCTTTCCAATGTTTCCCTCTCACCCCTCCCTGCCTTGGCTTTCTCATCCCCTGTCCCCAAGCAAACACTGATCTACTTTCTGTCACTGCACATTGGTTTACATTTCCTAGAATTTTAGGTAAATAGAATCACACAATATTTTCCCCTTTGTCTGGTTTTTTTCACTTAGCATAATTATTATTTTGTTCTTTATTGATTTTAGAGAGAGAGGAGGGAGAGGGAGAGAGAGATAGAAACATCGATGAGAGAGAACATTGATTGGCGGCCTCCTGCATGCCCCCCACTGGGGATTTGGCCCACAACCTGGGCATGTGCCCTGACCGGGAATGAACCAGTGACCTCCTGTTGCATGGGTCGATGCTCAACTGCTGAGCCACACTGGCCGGGCACTCAGCATAATTATTTTTATATTCATCTATGTTTTAACATGTACCAATAGTTTATTTTTTACTGCTGAGTGGTATTCGATTGTATGACTATACCACAATTTCTTTATCTATTCACCTATTGGTGGACATTTGTAACGTTTCCAGTTTGGGCTCTTACAAATAAAGCTGCTATGAACATGTACATGCCCTTTTTCTAAAGATGTGCTTTGTTGTGTCCATGGTAGGTCTCTTTTGAATACAACTCTAAGGATTTGCGCAGTCACTCAGTAGCTACGTAGTATAAGTCATTTTCTCAGGCTACTGAATATTTTTCACATGGCAGAACCAAAAGTCTCGTTAAAATAAAGATAAGACAATAGTACATCAATTTCTTTTTCCAGTCAACCAATTCTGTAGCTCTATATTAGGAGATTAGATAAATCATAAAGAGCAGTTTTTATGGTAAAGGCCTGTTGGCTGGTATTCAGTAATCTGTTATTTAAAAATGTTTATTAATTGGTTTGATTACTGCTGCTTTCAGGTATAAAATTATATATATATATATATATATATATATATATATACATACACATACATATATGGTTTAGTTCACCTAGTTGTATTTATTGTGTTTTAAGGAGCTCTCACCCTAGTTGAGTTTCTTGACAAAGGCAATTTCTTCTTATAAAAGCGGAATTACTGCCCGGCCGGTATGGCTCAGTGGTTGAGCATCGACCCATGCACCAAGAGGTCGCCGGTTCGATTCCCGGTCAGGGCACATGACTATGTTGTGGGCTCGATCCCCAGTGGGGGTCAGGCAGGAGGCAGCCAATCAAGGTTCTCCATCATTGATGTTTCTATCTCTCTCTCCCTCTCTCTTCCTCCCCTTCTGTAAAATCAATAAAGAATAAAAAAAATTAAAAAAAAGTGGAACCACTTTTAAAATTTCAGTATGAATTTATATTTATGAAAAATTTGGCAAGCAAAAACTAACTATATTTTTTATATTTCAAATTTAACCATCTTAATAGAAATAAACTACTTTTTCAACATCTTATTTTATTCCAAACACTATCAGTGTGCAAATGTGTATTGCTATCTTTATAATCAAGGTGTGCTATTGTCTGGTGTTATTCTTCATATCAGCACATATTTTCCCACATGACTAGGTACTCATGTTTTCAATGATGCATTATCACCACTGAATAATCAACTCCTTCACTAATCTTATTAGTAGAAAATATGCAGGGCTTGTAACCTTTCTGGTACAGATTTCACCTTTAGTTTTCTGAAGATGGCCACAGCAGTACGCATCTCATTCCACTTGATCTTACGATATGATGCTGCTATCCTTCTGTTGAGTGGTGCCCGTCTATCTGTGTTCCTTCCCCTTGAGCCCAGACAAATCTTTGTAACAGCCTTGACTAACAGAACTTGGTGGAAGTGAACCTGTCATATAAGGCAACGTGGCTTTCACCGGCTTCCCTCTGTCTCTGTCTCTTTCTGCACTTGCTGTTGGAACCCAGCCACCATAATGTGAGGAAGCCCAACCATGTGAGAACACGCACAAATTCCAGTGGACAGCCTCAGCTAAGATTCCAGCTGATACTCAACATCAGCCACCAGACAAGATACCCGTAGGACTCTGTGATCATGGGAATTTCCTGTTTGTGCTGTCCAATATGACAATTTACCACACACGAGTCCATTGAGCAATTATAATAAATGAGGGAGTAAATTTTTAATTTTATTTAACTTTAGATCATTTAAATTTCAAAACTACATCTGGCTAATGGCTGCCACATTGGATAGTTTGGCTTCATAGCCTTTGAGTCTTCCAGCTGAAGCAACAGACATCATGCCGCAGAAACAAACCATCCCACTGTGCCCTCTCTGTATTCCTAGCTCTTGTAAACCATGACAGATAATAAATAAATACTGTTGGTTTGAGCTACTCAGTTTTGAAGTGATTTGTGACATAGCAATCAACAACAAATACACACTTTCTATAGTTTTTTTCCTATGTTTGTTTTTTGTTCTTATAGCAAATAAAAATGCACAAATCTCTTCCATCTTTAAAATCCCTCTGGCTATGGTGAAGTGTCTCTTCCTTTTACGGCCAGTTTTTTTAAATGAGTCGTCTATACTTACTGTCTTTATTCACAACTTCTTTACTAGTCAACACCCACGAGGCTGTGGAAACAAATGAGGTCACAGCAACATTGGTTCAGGCTTATTTTTCCCACTTGGAAAATGCAGGATTTCAGTACCCCACCCTGGCTTCATGCTCTCCCCTGCTTGTTTCTGACCAAAGCCCACTTTGGCACAAAAAGCCACCCCACTCCTGGCTGAGAAATTGCAAAGAAAAACCATCTTTTTTGAGTGGACTGGACAAAGATACCACTTTTAGAAATAGACGCTTCTTCTGGAGGGCCGATGCGGTTCTCAGCCGGGTCACGGCTCGGCAAGGGGAGTGTGGGCTGGGTCTCAGCCTCTGCTTGCACCCCTCAGTCAGGTGTCCTTGCGCAAGGCACCAGCAGCGCAAGCTGCACGACCATATGCAGTAGCTGTTTTTCTGGGCTGCTCAGAGCTTTCTCATGCGTCCATCAACCTTCCCCTCATGGGCTGCTCAGGTCTCCTTGTGGATGCCTCTGGCCCATGGAACCTCTGGAGGTGGCATCTTGTGAAGCACCCTGGATGTGGACACCCCTTCCAGCCCAGAGTGCTCTCCAAACTGCAGAACCCTAGGGATCCTAAAACGGAGCTCTTTTCCCACTCCTCCCTACCCCAAAGCTGTGCCACGATCCTCCACCAGACATGGAGAATGACCTGTCTGACCTACCGTGTGGCTCAAGGGCTACCAGGAAAATAGCTCTTCCAGCTAGCATCCTTGTCTGCTTCTCTTCACAAGGTTCATAATCAATCACAGGATGGGATTGGGGCCAGAAACAATGCAGCCCTCTCTATGTTCACCCTCTTTCTTTTCTGCACAACTCCCAGCATCAATGAGCAAATCTCCCTTTCGCAATCCCCTTTCTCTTTCTCCAGACTAGCCTGTCCCCAGCCCTCAAACATCATCTGGGAATCCCGGAGTAACTCCATTATAGCAAAGTAAGTAAAACTCCCAAATACTATTTTCGTCCAAATTTGTCAGACATCTGGGTGGAGAATGGGTTTAAGGTTCTTATTTCCTAGAACATACTACCTCTATTACAAAAGTGATGAAATATTTGCATGACACCAGCTCTCCAGAAATGGGATAGGTTACCTTCTCTCCATTGAGAAAACACAAGCTCACCCACAGGAGGCTGAGTAAATGCCTGTTTATGCTCTGAGGGGCTGTTTTCAGTCTTAGAAGGCATATTTATTGAAAAAATCTGCATATAAGTGGACCCAAGCGGTTCTAACCTGTATTGCTCAAGAATCAACTGTATTCACAGTTCACATCGGGGGTAGGTACATGGTTCAATATGTGATACAGTCCAGTCTGGAAAGAAAGGTCCATTTTTTTTTTTTTTTTTTAATCCTCACCCGAGGATATTTTCCCATTTATTTTCAGATAAAGTGGGAGGGAAGGGGAGAGAGAGAGAAACACCGATGTGACAGACGCATCGACTGGTTGCTTCCTGCATGACCCGGACCAGAGCCGGGACCGAACTGCAACGGAAGTACCTGCCCCTGACCGGAATCAAACCCTCAACTCATTGGTCCGAGGGCTGATGCTCCAACCACTGAGCAAAACTGGCCAGGGCCAAGAAAAGTCCCATTTATAATGAGGGGTTCTGATTTATTTGGAAGATCCCAAAGTATTACTAATTATGTTACTTTATGACTGTAGTAAAAGTATTAGGAATTATTGTAACTAAATCCAAATTTTTCCAGTAAAACATACCACATACATTTTTTCCCCACTACTCATCAGTTTTGGAACACTAACTTAATAAATGTATTGGTTATTAATTAGGTAATAAGGTTTTACATTTTTTGGGTCCAGGTTGAATACTCAGTGGTATTAAATAGACTAGAGTTTTGCAAGAGAAAAGGAAATATTATTTTTCCCAAGATGACATTCTTGGATATCATTGTCAAAATATTATCTGATAGAAAAATATTGCAAGAATGATTAAACTTTTTGTGTATTTAATGAATTTTTCTTTTTCAGTATTAACTAGCACAAGTCCTCAAAATCTTGTAATGTGTATTTTCCTTTTTAATTTGAATAAACATAAAGCCCTCAAAAATGATACTGATGGTTACCAAAATTCAAAATTTTAAAGAAAATATTTTAAGAAATCATACTTTATGTATATTTTACATTTAAAAATGTTTTTTATTGATTTTAGAGAGAGGAAGGGAGGAGAGACAGAGAAGCATCGATGTGAGACAGAAAAATCGATGGGCCGCCTCCTGTATGCCCCCTACTGGGGATTGAACCAGCAACCTGGGCATGTGCCCTGACCAGGAATTAAACTGGCGAGCTTTGCTGCACAGGACGACACTAAACCAACTGAGCCATGCTGGCCAGGGCTGGATAATTTTATATTCAAAATGAAATGTACCTGGATTATTTTAGGTCTTCTGATATAATGTGGCATAATAAAAAATTGTCTTTAGAATATTAATTTTGATAGATCAAGAAATAGGCCAGTTAGAATGATCAATCTATAATTCGGATCCAGGCTCTTCTATGGAACAAAGCTAGAAGGAATTCCCTTTACTGGTTTCCCCCTTGGGATATCTGGGTGTGGTTTATTTTCTTCTCTGGCTGGAACAAAAATATGCAGGAAAATCTTCTTCTACAAAAATTCCTTGTTCTTGCAAACAAACTTAAGGAGAAAAAACGCAGTAGATCAAGTCTGGCTTAATCATTTGCTTATACTGGTGCATATACTGGATTTTTTCCAGGTTAACAAAAATAAAGCCACAGGGAAGATATATGCAGTAGTATATTTAAGCTACCAGCTCACACACACTTTAATGGCTGAAAGTATATAAAAATATGAAGGTGGAAGAAAAACAGTAAGCAGTTATGAAACATAACATGGTTTCTTATTCTTTATTAGTTTAAAGGAAGCTAGAGCCTGATAACAATGTGCCACATACAGTTAAGAACCAAACAAAGGCGGCTTAGTTATTTATTTTGCATTTGCTCCTTTTAGGGAGTGAGGAAAAAACAGCTCTATGGGCACTCAAGTTTATTTTAAATTAAAATCCCCATAAATTATAAAACATCTCATAAAACAGGGAAAATGGAAAAACATCTTTAGAAAAAAACTTTGTTAAGTATATTTTTCTTTTCTTTTTCTATAGTGCCTTGGATTGTATGATCAGTCTTATGAGGCTACTTAAAATAATAATTCAACCTCTGTGTTCCTGTTTAGGATAACACATAATAATGTTTTTTCCCTTTGGTGCAAATAAGAGGAAACATTTATTGCTTAGTTTGGAGCATTGAAAACACTTGCCCCTCCCCCAAATTCTGCCATTTGCTCATGTGCCACATGAATAAAAGGATGCCACGGAGACACTGGGGCCTTGCTGCCATTGTCTCTTTTCTAATTAAAATTCAGAGTATTAAGCACAGTTGAGTACATCCATGCATCCATGACATACTGTTATCACATACCGGAAGCGCCAATCAAGAGCACTGAGCAAGGATCACTTCATAACATCATTAACATTCATTGTATGCGGTGGTTCAGAAAGGCTTTGTCAAAGCAGATAATAACGGCCTGTCAGAAAAGCACAAACAGAAATTTATATTAAATTGTCCTTTCCCTCCTTTTTTCAGTATGGGAATCTGGTTGCATTGCCAGTATATGGGCTTCGAGCTTAACTTCAAAGGCTTCCAGGTTCTTCAGACTGCAAAATAGTACCAAAGAAGAGAGTATATAGAGTGTATATATATACACACACATTTTTTTAATCCTCATTTGAGGACATTTTTCTATTTTTTGTTCAGATAGAGTGGGAGGGAGAGAGAGAGAGAGAGAGAGAGAGAAACATCAATGTAAAAGGGACACATTGAGTGGCTGCCTCCCGCACGACCCAAGCGGACCCGGGGACAAACTGCAACCGAGGTACATGCCCTTAGCGGGAACCGAACCTGGGTCTCTCTGGACCACAGGCCGACACTCTAACCACTGAGCCAAACCGGCCAGGGTAAGAGAGTGTATTTTAAAAAAGTTAAGTGAAGAGTTTGAGTAACTAGGCGGGGGTACCGTATTCGAGCACAGTGACTGCATGAATGAGAACAAAAGGAGGTTTAGCTCGGGAGTGTGAAGGTAGACAGGACTCATGAGTCACAAGGCGGAGTGTTTAATTTGGAACAAGTCAAATAAAAACATTGCTTTCTTTTCCTTAAGAACTTTTGATACTCTCTCTGTTATAATCTCAGAAAAGCAAGCTCTGTCATTAAAACATTTTTTTCTTTTCTACCCTGCTGAGTGAAAACGCCTGGGGAGACGAACTTGACACAGTCGCTTCCTGCAGGTAGTTGTAAGTATGATGTTATCTGGAGATTTGATGGTGAGAACTGACTTCTTTAGACTCGGTACTTTGCTTTGCCGTGTTCATTGATCACGCATATGTGCTGAAACAAAGAATTTAATAATGCATCAGTTTCTTAACAAAATATGAGGCGCAGAAAATGTTATGCAATAATAAGACTATCATCTTGTAATTGGTTACTGTTTACTTAAATGTGTGTGTATGTGTGTGTGTGTGTGTTTATGTGTGTAAAATCTAAGCAGTCCCATTCAAATGCTTGACAAAAATGTCTTCATTGTTTTAGTTTTGAGACTTTTTCTGAGTTTAGCTCCCTAGTTCTACTCTAACAACCAGAAATGCTGAAGGGGCAGCATGGTTAGCTGTGGTGGAGGTAGAAAGAAGCCTCTTACTGGTAAAATCACAGCCCTAGGGTGGATGGAGAAACAGGCATAATAAAAATAATATGGACTCTTATTTGACCCTTTTGGATAGCAAGAAATGTGTCAGGAATATTTTGATTGCAAGCAACAGAAATGAAGTCAGGCTAACATAAGCAAAATAGGGAGATTTATTGGTAAGATACTGGGTAGCTCACAGAAGCAAAGAAAAAGCTGAGCAATGAAGGATCCGGAAGACAAGAACAGGAACAGGGGTAGCTCCAGACCTCAGTTCATGGCTTAAGCCCCAAACTCCTTGGTCTCTCTGATTTTGGTGTAGTTTCTAATTCTTAGGAGAGAGAGAGAGAGAGAGAGAGAGAGAGAGAGAGAGAGAGAGAGAGAGATTGGTTGGTCTATTTTGGGTAAGATGTTAGATCATGCAGTAATGGTCAGGGCTACACAGCTGAGGGTCCATGTCTATATGTTAAAACTGTGGTAGGCAGTTAGACAGACATGAGCAGAACAGGATGATGGGCCAAGTACAGAAGGTCAAGAGGGCGGAAAGCCCTGGGCACCTAGCAAAGGACAATTGTAGCGTGGGACCTCGCCCCCAGGGTAACCTTTCCTCCCTTAGCATATTGCTGGTTGTGCAGTTTGGACCCCCTGACCTTTACTTCCTAGAGATAACATCTAGGCCTCAGTTGTATTTCAGCTCCTGGCCCAGAAAAGCAGTAAAACCAGACAAGTGATGCCACTGCTAAGGCTGACCTCAGGACCAGCTGCCCTGGTGCTGACCAGTCAATCAGTGGAGATTCCGACCTTGAAAGGACACCCCTGGAAAGCTGCTGAATATTCTATTGAGATCTTCACCTGGGACCTCCCCTAAAATCTTCACCCTTAAAACCCTTAGGATGGAGGACCCAGCATGCTCTCCCTCCTGGGAGCACACCCACACCTTTCCCTTCCCCCTCCCTATCCCCCCAGGCACGTCACCTTGACCTTCCTCATTTCTAAGTTCCAAGGGCCCTTCTTTTACCTCCATAACTTGTTTCCTAAGCCGATTTCTTCTACAAATTACTTATTTTACCTCTGTGCTTTTCCAAATCATAGTCCTCTTATAGTTTGAGTCTTGGCTCTGAATTCTTTCTTAGCCAGAACTCAAGTACTTCGAGGTTGCTGAACCCAGGTCCGGTCTGACCCCAGAGGTCCAACACCTAGTGCTGTTCCCACTGCCAACAAAACTACTGCTCCCAAGTTGGGAATAGTTATGAGCTAGCTGCATGCCACTCTAATTGGTACCTGCTAGATTTCAAGCACTGACTCAAAAGAGTTTGTAGAATATTGACTATTACTATGGGTGAGTAGGCATAGTCAATGACTTGGAGAAAAATCAATATCAAGCCATAGTTCTGCTTTTAGCTTCCTTATTTCTCTAGTATAAAAGAGATAATAAAAAAAGAAAAATTTTACAAAAGAAATAAAATAATGATAATCATAATTGCTTCTATCACCCTAATTCCTACCTTGCAGGGTAGTAGGGGGAATTAATTGAGATTATGCATGCAAAGTGCCCAAAATATTCCTGACAAAGAAGTCACTCAATAAATGGCAGCTATCATTACTACTATTTCAATAATTTGTTAAATTGATGGAACTGTTACGTTCTTGTGAAATGGGGGTAAGGATTTGCACGCAAGACTTACGTTCAGATCTCTGAAGTATTCATTGTAATCTAAGGCATAACCCACCACAAACAAGTTTGGAATCTCAAATCCAGCATCTGAGCAGAGACAGGGAGGAAAAAAACAAACAAAATTTAGATAACATAGGTATAAAGCCAACATATGCTATTGGTGATACTTCAATGGTGAGGACTTTTCATTTGGACAGAAGCAAGTGAGGAAAGTGATAAGCAATGCCTAGGATGAGCCCAGCAGGGACCTGGACCAGAGTGAGTACTCAGGGAGACAAGACAGACAAGCCAACATACAATAAAGAACGACTGTATTCTTGGTATCCAGAGCTGAGAAAGGGCTCAGGCAGCCCAGTAGATAAGAAGTATGCATGAGTTGGTCATGTAGCCCTGTTGTTCCACAGCTGTATCCAACGGTATAACGCCAAAGGAAACACTCTGAAAAGCACAGAGTGCAGCTCACACAGAAGGTATTACGATATTGCAATGTGTGACTAGGTGTGCAGGCTGTTGCAACTAAGAGGTGGTCCTCCCACTGTACTCAGTGTCCTCGGGGGTATAAAGGGCTGGGAAGCAAAACCTGGGAGACAATATGACAGGAAATGGGATTGTTCAGCTTGAGGAAGAGAATGCTTACAGTTCATGATGCAGATGACAATAATTAACTCTTTATCTCTATTAAGGGCAGATTTAAATGCAGTAGAAGGTACTCAGTTTAAGCAAAAGAAGAATTTACTGAAAGGAAGATGATTTTTATTGAAAAAGATCCTGAAGGAACAGACCACAGCTCTCCTTTTTCAGAGGTCTTGAAACAGAATAAATGTACCTGTGATCCAATGATTTTTCAAACTCCTTCCAGTGTTTTGGAATCTGTGTTTGTTTATCACAGTATTGCAGATGATAGATGTACTTGTTTACTTTTATGAAACTGTACTTTGGTGCAGCCAATGGACTTACAGCACAGAGAAAGTTACCTCCGTGGGACTGTCCACCACCATTTTGATCCCTATGACCAAAGATGCTTTCACATGGAGAAACCAACTGGTTCCCACTCACAGAACATGCTAGAGGTGAGGGACTTATTTTCTGGGGGACTACATTATGTGTCACTGTTAGGAAGCCATTTGATGGTCTAAACTGTAGGTTCTTGAGAAAAATAATCAGAGGAGATGGACGAGCAGAAGAAAAGATGTCATTGAGCACAGAGGAAAGAGTCAATTAGGAGAAAGGAACAAAAAGTACAAAGACTCAGAAATCCAGAAAGAAAGAAGAAACAGAGGTTCTGAGCTAGCGAAAATAATATTAGGAAACTCCAGGAAACCCTGGTTGTAGCAATAATAATGACTTTACAGTAAGCAATGCAAACCCAAGAACAGGTGTGGCAACTCAGACTGGGAAAAGCCAACCGGGAAAGCCAGACCTTGAGAGCTGTCATGGAATAAAAGGAAGACTTGGATGAGTAGGATGGAAACCGACTGACCTATCTCTAGCTGGGAAATGGGTGCAATTCCTACTCTTATGATTGTAATTGCAGATGTTACTTACAGGCATATTGCAAGTGTAAGAGCAGTGATTAAAACCCGACTGCCTGGGTTCAGTACTGACTCTACACTTACAACTATGTGAAGCTGGCAAGGTATTTAACCTTGTTATGTTCAATATCCTCGTCTGTAATGTGGGCATAACAATAGCACCTACCTTAGAGGAATAAATGTGTTAATCTCTGTGTAGCTCTTAGAACAGTGTCCGGAACATCATAACCTCTTACTGTTTGCTGTTATTACTTTATTAACGTTGTTGCCATAAGTGACACAAGAAATTTGTAATTAACTAGATGTTTGAAGGGAATGTCTTTCAATTTCAGTTAAAACCTTTTCTGTACAGTGTTTTACATTATTTCCTTAGAAGATTTCTGTTTACTAAACTTGTCCAATTTTAACTATATCCAGATTATATTCCCCAAACCAGTCACTGGACAGGAATACACGATTGGGTCTATCTGCCCAGAATTGACATTGTCTAGATGTAACACATCCCACGATGAAACTTGTTTTTTAGAATAGTCACTGGCTAAATATCACTGGCACATTACCCGTCCATAGCAGGCTTCTCTGGCTGCAATGTTTGTTCAGCTTGCTGAGGAGAACTGGGGCCAAAGTATCCCCGAGGCTTCAGAGCAAATGTAAGTTATAAAAATGAAGCTGAAGTCTGCCTATGCAAGTGAAAAAAAATCACCTCCCGCGTTGGAATAATAAATAATCAAGCTGCTTGTTTATCCTTCTGCACTAGATGAGGACAGTCTTCCAGAACGCACGTCTGAAGGCAAGTGTAAAGGTAGCATCTATAGATATCTGCTCTGTTAATTCTTGGTTATTGTTCTGTTTCTGGGAATTTTTTTTTAATTTTTTTATTGAATTATAGTTGACATACAATATTATATTAGTGTCTGGTGTACAACATAGTGGTTTTAGGTTTTTTTTTAATTTTTAATTTTTTTATTAATTTATTTTTGTTACAGATGTTTCTCCTTTTTCCCCCATTGACACCCTCCTCCCGATCCCCGCCCCCTGGTTTGATGTTTTTATACATTACAAAATGATCAGCACAATAACTCTTGTTACCATCTGTTGTGATACAAAGTTATTACAATATTATTGACTATATTCCCTATGCTGTACATTTAATTCTTTGTGTTATTGAACTTTTGTTTGGAGGTGGTGGGAGATGTCTTGGATTTCCCCTTCTGTGTGCTAAAATTAGGCTCGCTGAAGGTCAGCCTTGTGCATTGTCTGGCAACAGTTCCTGGAGATGGAACGAGAATGCCTCCAACCGGTACCAGTGCCGCTCCGTGTCTGATGGGTGGGCGCAGCGGCCAAGGCAGGAATCCCATGCATCTGAGTCGGTCCAGAGAGGTCAACACTCCCTCCACCACCTGAAACCTATTATCTGAGTTCTTTGGGGTTAAGGTACTATGGAAAACCTAAAAGTCAAAATATTCCTGCACACAACTGAGTTCCTGTGAAAGATGCCAATTAGAAAATGTAAGCCCCTTGTTGTAAAGAATTCTAGCTTCTCTAGCAAGGCTGGGGAGACCAGGGGGAATCTGTGGGTCTTTCAAACTGAAACAGCTTCCACTTCAGACAGCATGCCGTCAAACAGGAATGTCTTAAACACAAACCACGAAGCAACCCATTAACAAAAAAAACAAAACCAAAAACACTTACAGTCAGGTCTATAGCCATCACTTCTAGGTGTTCTCTTCACCAACAAACTACCATTAAAAAAAAAAAAAAAAGCTTTAGTGATCTAAATAAAATCTCTGTAAATTGCAAATAGAATGAACCATCATTAAGACATGTAGTATTTAAAATATGTATATTTTTCCCTTGAGAGGATAGGACATCATCACAGCCTCCAACTCAGGCTGCTGCTGCTTCAACACCTCAGTGATTCTAGGCAAAAGGAAGGGAGGGAGGGGCACTGGCTCCGGGGCCCAGCAGCTGCTCCTGGAAACAGCGAGAGGCACAGTACAGAGAGGCTCAGCCACAGCAAAGCACATCCTCTTCCCTTTCCTCTCTCTCAGGCCAGCAGTCCAATGGGCTATGTGTACAGTGTGGTCAAACCACACTGCGCGCTCTGAAAACAGCATCCGGTGTTAGCATCACTCCTGGGCTGGTTTGGGAAGACAGGAACAACAAGGATGTGTGTCCTGCTCACCTGGCCACCTTAATCATGTTGGGCTTGTATTTTTCTATGCTGCTGAGCAGCGCTTTCATGGTCCTCCCCGTTCCAACAACATCCTTTGTAAAGAGAACGGACAAGTTCAAACAAATGCATTTGGGCAGCATAGATTTTTCATTCAGACACATAATTATATTCCTTATTAATAATGCATGGTAATTAGAATTGCGATCAAATTGGAGTCAAAAGAGGAGGCAGAATTGGTTCTAATTTGTCGGATAGGTGCTTCTTTCTGGAAGCTGGGCTTAGGGAAATACATTGGTGAATATTTCCTTGAATCATTGAGCTGGGTTGAAAGGCTAAATTCAGCCTTTGGAGAGCATGTGGGCTCCTCACTGAGTGCATTTGGACTCTCACACGCACATTCAAGGGCTGCGTTTGGCCCCGAGGTTATGTGACACAATACAGGACACATGAATTTTCATGGACATGGGATGTACATCTGAATACACTGAATGGACAAACACCTCCCCCTTGCCCTCCCCACTCAATAGGGGACTCTATGACTAGGAAGTGAGATGTGTCTGGATGGCAGCTGGTGACAGCCCTTGAATTCTGAGGGTGCGAGCCTGCAGTGAGCTGAGGCTCATCTCCACTGATGAGCTGCTGCTCAATTAGAGGAGAATGGGCAGCAGAAATTTATTGTCCTCGGGACAGAAATCAGCTGTCAGGAGCGGATTATCAAAACAAGAGGTCTGAATTTAGCCAGGGTTGGGCAATTCGTTTGGCTAGGGTCTACTTCATGGGTTATGTCTGAGCCAGAATTGCAGATACATGGAGCACACACAGGCTATTGTGTACCAAAAGCTTAAAGCTCCCCCGAATTTCTGCCAGCTGATAAGACAGGTGTGCTCATGAAGGAAACAAGGACATTTGCTGTATTAGTCTACTGCTGCCACAGGGCCTGTCTTTTCTCTCCTTTTTTCCTTTTCTTTCTTCCTTCCCTTTCTCTCTTTCTGCCCCCTTCCTTCTTTCTTCCCTGGGTTCCTTCCTTTTTAAACAGAACCAATTAAATTAATTCACAGTTTTCCTTTGAACTGCCATTTTAAAATTGATTATATTTATGATTTGTATGCTGAAGATAGAATTGCTCAAAATAATTAGAGGTCATTAGCAAGAACACTGAGTTAAGGGTGAAGAGAGTTCTAACCTTGGCTTACCTATTAAATAAATTTGGCTTTCTGGGTTAGTTCTCTTCTATAAAAATGTCTGATTCACAAATAAGTATAATAACCAATTTAGACATGTGTGAAATTAAATATAGAAAACCGTTTTTATAAGTTATTTCAAGTCAGTGATTCTAGTTGGCTCCTACTCAGTAAATTTGGAGAGACGCACACAGAGGGAATGCAGTAAATCCTTGGCCAATTTGATAACAAGTTATATATTTTAAAACTCACCATTTTATCACCAGATAAAAAAGTCAGCTTACCTCAACAATGAGGACATTCTGAAAACAAACAAACAAACAAGAAACACCGGTTATTTTAGAATCTAATGCAAATCTGGCTCACAAGAGAAACACATGTTTTGCTTACAGTTGGAATTTTACAATTTACTTTCTTGGTGCTCTCCCATTCATCTAACCCAAATGCTTGGAGATAATCTAGGTGTTCCAGACTCACTTTAATAGTCTCTCTGAAATGACTTGATGCTGCAATATTTATATTCGGGTTAGGAGCAGGTTTATCTTAGACCCTGTTACCTGTCTGAAGAGCTATCCATTGCCATCCCTTCATAATCCTGGCAAGTGCCTCACCCAGCATTCTTTGGAATATAAAGCTTACTATGCATTTTCCGGGAAAACAAAGCCAACACAAACTGCATTGCTAATGGAGACAGTGCTCTGTGCGGGGATTATGTGTTCAGCTGGGGCAGCCCTATTCCTGCAGAGCCACCAACATCACTGGGGATTCTATGCTTACTCTCGGATTTTCAACCCTGAGGAAGGGGGTGGGATACAGAGAGGGCTCTCAGGTGCCTGGTTTATATTTTCAGTGATATGGTTAGGGTTCTTGCTATGTGCTTTCAAGTCATTCACCAACTTCTTCCTTAGGAACACTGGTTATGTTTCATTTAAATTTCTTGTTCGATTCCTGTCTTCTCTAGTAGAGGATAAAGTCCATGAGGGTGAGAATCATGTTTATCTTGCTTATTACTGTATTCTCAGTCCCCAGCATAAATCTCTGTATAAAGATGCTAAGTAATTATTTGTTGAATGAAGGAATAATAACTAATTATACTTATTAATGAGTTAAAATCAACCAATTAAATGGATTAGTAGTTACATGTCAATACTGTCCCACCAAATTAAAATATGACTGTGTTATTATGCCATTCCAATTAACTAAAAACTCTTAAATTTGTACCATATTACTTTCTGTGTTAAATGTATTTTGAGATGAAATTCTTTCTGAAAGTGTTTTTCTCTCAGGTATGGTATTTTACTCATTAAATCCATTTAAAAAAATCTCAATTTTATCATTAAAATGGAAGATTATTTTGCTGCTTTTTAAAGCAGGTCATGTTCCCAGTATCCTCTCTACCCTGAGAATCATACTGATCCCCTTGGTATTCTAAACACATTTGCTCTGCTCTTAACTATCACCCTATAACAGTTACTTAGGATGTGCATTTTTAGTTTGATCAACACTTATCAACCATGCCTATTAATGAACCCGAATACTTGGAGAATATTTGGTTAATTTAATCTTCTAGTTCACAGTCTCTTTTTGTTTTAATCTGATAATGAAAAACCTTTCTAAAATCTGTTAGTCTGCATTCTTGCCTAATTAAGTAAAGTGCACTGAGTGTAATTAAATCTATTTTTTGAAAGTTCAGAACCTTGCAAAACAAGAGTTATCTTTAAAAAGATTAGCTTCAGCTATAGAATATAGTGGTAGCTGCATACTAATCCAGAGATATGCCAAAATTACTTGAACACATTTTAAAATCAAAGTAATACATACACATGCTCAAAATCAAATAGAAAAGTCTGTTTTCTAAATGTTGATGTGTGCCTGTTTAAAGTATTTTAAAATGCTTATGTATTTTAAAATAGATTAAAATTATCCTGATAGTCTTTATTATGCATAGCTAAATATTATCACATCTAACAAAAATGACAATTTCTTAATGTCATATAAAATTTAGTACACATTTAAATTTCCCCAGTTGTCCTTAAAATAGCCTTTGTAACTGGTTTGTCAAAGTCCATGCACTGGATTTGTAATTCTCTTTTAATTAGAATATCTCTCTTTTCTGTATTTCTGTTTCTCAATTTAATAATTTTAGATATCATCTATTTGTTATATTATACAACAGATGAGAATTTAGTTCTTTCACTCCAACTCACTTCTTTTCCCCACCTCCCAATGCAGTTACTTAGTTATAACTCTATCTTCTTGTGCTGCTTACATTTTCCCCAATAAAGACTCAAGCAGTGTACTATAATTATATTTCCTTTTAGAGCTTGTTTATTTATTTTTTCTTGGAATTCTTAATTGGATTTTCTATCTACTTCCAGTGTCTTATACTGAAATAATCCTCCATTATTTTTTGAAGCAAGCTTTTCTTTCTTGGAAGGATTACTACGGGGATAACTATATTTCTCAGAGGATTCTGGAGAATTAAAGGATGGGTTGATAATATCTGTAATGTTACAAAGACCTCTCTGTTATGTACAGTATTTGGAAGTAAAATCATTTAGTGGGTTTATGAATGATGGGCAGGGAATGCTTGGTACAGACACACTGGTTGCTATTAAAAGGGAACCCATGCAGAGATCTAGAATTATTATATTTAGTGAGTTATATAGACTGTAATACATATATATTTACTTTCCTTTACAGAACATCACACTAGGTTTTCAAATTCTTTCATTAGCAATATATGCCACTGTCTGGATTTTTCAGTGGCCCTGGCGTTATGTGAAAAGTTCACCTCTAACCAAAGTAATGCCTTTCGTCCCTTTGGAAGCTTGACTCTGTCATGGGAAACAAAAAGTGGCCCAAGAGGAGAGAGAAGGAAACTGCCCCAATTTGGAAGCATTTTCACCTCAATATATAACATGGAAATAGGTATGAGTAGTTCCTCAAGAAATGCCTGTGGAACAAATCAACAATTCTGACCTCATTTCTTTCACTTTGTCTCGTTCATTATACTTTAGATATATCCCTGCATTTTGCCTTAATGATGTACAACTCCTCCTTAACTGAGCTGTACTTAATGTCTACTGCTTTTAATTTGGCACTAAGAAATCTTCTAAAATTCCTTTTTTTTTTTTTTGAGTGGGCAGCCTTGGAAATTTCTTCAGAACACATTGTGCCTCCTAAATACTTGCAATCTGATAACTGTGATCACTGAATCTGAGATGTTCGCCAGTTTCTGTCTTAGTCATCTCATCACACCTAGCTCACTTCCTCCCAAAGCCAGTAAAAACTGCAGCCTGGGGGCTGGGGGCACGATTCTCTGGGGAACCTCTGAAGTGTGTTCTTCCTCTGCTATTGCGTGATCCTAATCAAAGCTAATCCCATCGAACTTACTAAAGAAACGGATAGAAAGACTGGTACAAATCTAAATGGTTTTCTTAAATAGGTTATTCCTATATTTAGTCTTTTAAAATGCAAAATGATTAGCATACTGCAGTCTACCCTCGGCAGCCGCTTTTCAGCTGTGGTCACACCAAGCAGAGGGGATGCCCAGCATGAAGAGGAGTGTGAATATAAACCCCAGGGAGAAAGGAATGTAGTTCAGCATTTCATTTTATGTGATAATTCACAAAAATTGCCAGAAACATCAGTCGGTGGGCATTTCCATTATTGTTCTCAGCCTAGTCAGATACAATAAAAAGGAATGATTTCAAGAGTTAAGGCAGCCAAGTAGGACATTTTGGCAGGTTCCGATGTTTCATTCTGGCATTTGATTAGAAACGTATTTGGGGCTGCGGGGTGGGTCACGTCTCCCGAATCTTGCACTAAACCTGCACATCTGTGTTTTCCCATTGCCAGATTTGAGGTGGTTTCCACGAATTTGGTTTTGTTCCACCCTTTCAGAGATTTCTCTTGACCGTGAATAAAATCTTCTTGCTTTACACACATTTTATGAAGTGCCAGGATTAAATCAACTTTGAAAAAAATCAGCCAGAGAACATCGTGCACAGACAGCTTAAACTCACTGAGTAAAATGCTTTTAACATCGTGAGCGAAGAGGCCATTTAACTTCATCACTGAGGGCTCCCTTTATTCAACGGCCATGACCTATTTAGAACCATGACTCAGCCAGCCTCCCTTGTGAGCCTCTCTTCGCTTCAAAAAAATAGAAAGGAGGAAAAAAAAGAAACAGAAAGAAAAAAAGAGGAAGAAAGGAAGGAAGGAAGAAAGAAGGAAAGAAAGAAAGAATAAAAAACAAAAGAAAAGAAAGAAAGAGAAAGGTGCATTGGGGCTGTCCAGAGTCTCCCTTTCCTAAATCTTTTAACTCACACGTCTTTGGAGGGTTTAAGGTTTACACAGGACAGTTATGGGGCTCATAGTGCCTCTAACTCATAGCATGGGAAATTACACAGTGAACTATTGCCCCAAGTTTTTAAAAGTTCTTTTATAAACAAATTTGAAAACCTCCTTTCTAACCCTCCCGCCTTCATTTAATCATTTAACTCTGTTGCTGCTCCTGGGAGGGCGCTGTTCCTCTTCCACGCCTGCTCTGCTCACGTGGTCCCAGTACACACTCAGCCTTGCTGCACCCACACCGCCTCCTGGCTGTCCTCCAGCCTGTAGTCTCTCCCTTCCTCCTGTCAATCCTGCCCTCCTGCCAGGTTCATTTTCCCAAAACACAGCGTCATGATGTCACCTCCGCTTAACAACTTTGTGGCTCTTCTTTGCTTTTCTGGGCAATTCAAACTCTTTACTGAGAAATTTAATGTATTCTACAGACCCAATCCAATTTACATGTCCAATTTTTTCAGTTATTATTTCTTTATTTCTGACTAATTTCCTTCACTTACACTGGTCCATGCCTGTCCTCTGCTCTCCCATTCCCTCCCCTCATTGCACGCTGTTCTTCCTCTGTCTTCGGGGCTATTCCCAGACCTGCTGGTCCCAAGGAAAACCTTATCCTCCTCTCACTAAGACAATTACAGTCCCAAGAAATCATTCCTTCTTTAGATTTCTTTAAGCTCAAGGGAAGAGTCTCGTGTAGAGAGTGTGTGCTCATTTTATTTTATTAAAAAAAATTTTTTTCCCTTTATTGATTTTACAGAGAGAGGAAGTGAGAGAGATAGAAACACTGATGAGAGAGAACATCGATTGGCCACCTCCTGCATGCCCCCCACTGGGGATTTGGCCCACAACCTGGGCATGTGTCCTGACTGGGAATCGAACTGGCGACCTCTTGGTGCATGGGTCGATGCTCAACCACTGAGCCATACCAGCTGGACTGCTCATTTTAGATAGTCAGGGAAGGCCTCCCTTACACAGGAGACTTGAGGCTGAGACCCAAGGGTGGGGGGAGAATGGATTCCAGGTGGAGGCCACAGCTTGTCCAAGATCTTGGCAGGAAGGAGCTCAGCCTGTGTGGTGATAGCACCGTGAGGAGGTCAGGGTGGTGCGTGATGATGTTGGGAAGAAGACAAGGCCAGATCACACAGGTTTTACAAGCTGTAGGGAGTGTGGATTATGCTCTCCAGCACTGGGTGTGGGGCTGCCAGGTAAAATACAGAGCACCCAGTGTTATGTTTGAATTTCAGACAAATAATAACTAACTTTTAAGTTTAAGTATGTTCCAAATATTACACGGGGCATACTTGTACTAAAAATTTTTTCATTGTGTGTTTGAAACTCAAATTTAACGTGGTATCCTGTTTTTCATTGTTTTTACTAAATCTGATAATCCTAATTGAGAGGTTGCTGAGTGGGTTTTGGCAGGCAAGTAATATGATCCAATTTGTATTTTAAGAAGATCCCTCTGGCTGCTTTGTGGAGAACAGTTTACAGGGTGGAAAACGTTAAATAAAGGCAGAAGTTCAGGGAGACAAGTCAGTCTATCGCAGCAACCAGAGGAGGGGTGGTAGCCTCGCCCTAGAGGACCGGTGCTTCTCAAACCTGATGTCCATAGGAATCACCTAAGGCTCTCCTTAAAATGAACTTCATGCAGAAGATGTGGGGTGGGATCTGAGATACTGCGATTCTAATAAGCTTCCAGGTGGTACTGACCTTGCTGGTTCCTAGATCAAAGGTTGGCAAACTATGACCCATTGGCCAAATCTGGCCTGCTGTCTATTTTTATTTATTATCACTATTGCTGTTATTATTATTGCATAGAAGTGTATTTATTGATAGGGGCTGCTATCTATTTTTATTTATTATTACTATTACTGTTGTTATTATTGCATAGAAGTGTATTTATTGATAGGGCTTGCTGTCTATTTTTGTAAATAAAACTTTATGGAAATATAGCCACTTGTTTCCATGTTATCTGTGGTTGCTTTCAAGCTATGACAGCAGAATTAAGCAGTTGCAACAGAGATTATATGTCTCATAAAACCTAAAAGACTTACTGTCTGGCGTTTACCTGAAAAGTTTGCTGAACCCTGCCCTAGACCACACTTTGAGCAGCAGGGGTCTAGACTTGGGAGATTACCAAGGAGATGGAGAGAAGTGGGCAGATTCAAGATGTATTTAAAGGCACAGAGTGTGGTCCACACTGGCGTATTCAGCATTCCCTTTTGGTGTTCCCAGGTACCTTGAACTGCAGGGTCTTTAACCTTAAGTTGTAGTGACAGTTGAGAACTTGGCTAATCGATGTTGATTCATCTTAGAAATATTAACCCAGTGTGCTTTAAGCCCAAGGGGTTCTACTTGGCATATGTTGAAACATATATAGAAACACATCTATGTACACACGGAGAGTGTAAAGATACCGCAAAACGGTACCTGGTAACCTGAAAGAAGAGTCATCTGTCATGCTAGCAAAGGGTGAATCTGACTCCTGTCACTCTTATTGCTGGCTGGCTTCCATCTCTCCCACCTGAACTTCCATGATCTCTACCTTCTCATGGGGGCGATCTTTGTAGTAATTATAGGAGGGGATACTGAGGCACAGCACTGTCATCCCTTCTGCTCATTCTACCCCCAGTAAGAAGGTACCCTTTCCTCAACCTCTTTGGGACTATCCAGTGTGCCTAAGAGGGAAACCACTCTAAAAGGAAATAGAAGGTGATTTTAGAAGGAAGGACAGGAGGACCACAATTCTATGTGCAGTGTTTTTCATGGAGGCCTTCATTTGGAATTCTTAGAGTTGCCACTTTGACAGATTCCCTGGTAAAAACACACAAGGTACATTTCTCTTGTGTAATAACCCTATAAGGCAATGTCATACAACAAAATACTAAAATGTCTCATCATGTTAACTAGATGTTAACTAGACTTAACGGTGATCATTTTGCAACATATACAAATATTGAATCATTATGTCGTACATTTGAAACGGTCATATGTCAATTGTATCTCAATTTTAAAAATGTTCATTAACTTAGAACACAGTTGCTATTTATAAACCTATCTACCTGAGCTTTCATCTCAGATCTTAGGAGAAAAAAGTACAGTTATCATATTAGCTTGGTAAAATGACTTAAATTATGTTTTCCTTATCTTTTCCTAAATGAACGCAACACTTCATATTGAACTAACATGTGCATACAAAAACTATATAAAACAGAAGTAGTTTAATACTGGGCTGTGTTCAATATCACTTGCCAGCTTTTAACCTTCAGGAATACTAATGACATCTTTTCATAATATGACAGGCTGTAACCTAGCTTTATCTCTGATATTTACTTCTCCATTTGATAAAAATGTAATGTTTGAGTTGGGTGATCTCATACCACACACATTAAGTTAAACATATTACTATAGAAATACACATACATACATTGATACATTATAGAGAGTTTGAACTGATAGTTGCAAATTTTCAAATAGTGATAAAATTATACATTTCATAAAGATACACTAAAGGTAAGTTAAAAGATAAAAAAAAAAAAATGACATCATTTAAAGACCATCCCAGGGGTGTTAAAACGTATGAATTTCCGGAAATTGCTTCAAGTATTTTAGCTTTCTAGGATGTTATTTTATACACTGAAGTAGTAACATCAAATGGTGCCTAGTGATACATTACTATCAAGTTAATTCCAATTTCTATGGAACATAATTTACTACTAGATGGTAATTTAACACATGGAGGCCATAATGTGCCTCAGAGTAGAGAGAAGTAAGCTGTTTTGCAGTGAGCTCTTGTGGTATTGGAGTGTCCCTAGTGTTATCATTTATCTTTTTATTAAATGTGACTGGTATCCCTTTACACCATCCAGGCATTGCATAACAATAACAACCAAAACTATGAGAAATTAAGCTTGTCCAGCGGAATGAGCCATTTTACCTAGAAAGCTGAAGTTGTTCAGAGACGCTGAATACAAGACATATCAGGAGAGCTGAACAAAAACACATCTGTGTTGCTTTCATGGACAGCAAAAGGTTCGCTGCAGGAGCACCTGCTTTGTGGGACAGCGCTGCCTTCGGAGGTAGCATTCATGTCAGAATCCAAACATTTTCCCACGTGATTACTACGCATGGGCAAGTTTGGGAATTTCATATTAAAATGAAAGGTGAAGTGTCCCCCATGATCTAATGGGGTAAATCTTTTTAATAAGGGAGAAAAAGGGCAAAGGGCCGAATAATGTGCTGTCACAAAAGTCTTTCTTATTCTCTCCCCAAATCTTGTACATTTCAACCAACCTGTTTATGAAATGTCTGACTGAAGTGCCCGGGTGCTGAGGCATAGAAGAGAGACATAAAGCAGACAAATAAAGGGAAAAGCTTCCTTTTCAGGAGGTACCTGAAAGGGTGAGTAGAAAAGAAAGAACAAGGAGCGCCCAGGGGATTTTGTAATACGGGGTTGTCTGAAATAAGATTGGCAGAAAGCTTGCAGACGAAAGATTTGGTCTGCATCATGTCCTGGAAGCATTATAAAAGGAGTGTTTTATAAAGGAGAAATCATTAAAAGAGTTCACACATCCATTTGCATGAATTAGCAAACCCTGGAGAGTGTCTGAAATGTATTGCAAGTGCTGACCTGAAATGAAGGTCACTGATTTCCCCACAACATCATCAGACATCAGGGCGAACTGAGCAGTTACATCAACAAACCTTTCCAGCCAGCGTTGAAAGATCATAGCCTCCAATTATCTGCATCTCGCCCATGAACTGGTCATTCTGAAAAAAGGAGAAGCCAATATTTTACTGTACAAGCAAACCTGTAGAGCACATTTTCCCGTCCACCCAGCTACATTGCGCCTCACAAAGAGCACAAATAGCGAGTGCAGGTCCTTGGTTGCCTATGGTTACCAATAGCCACTGGCTGCTCCTGTGCTTGAGACAAAGCATTCTAATGACTAGGGGAGCGACTGTGGAGGGAGGGGCTGGACGGAGTGGAAAGAGGACAAACGGACCTAATTTTGGAACAAAAAAGTGGAAGGTGTTTCAACCTCTCCTGAGGCAGATGGAATGGGAGAAGACAGTCATACTCAGGGACTTCCTTGGGGTGGAGAGGGCCACAGGAGCCCCAGGACTGGGCCAAGCATTTGTCAACTGTGCCAATGCCCCGGTCATAGCTGTGCAGTGGGGAACAATTAGACTGTGGTTCCCAAAGCAATTAGAGGCCCCCTCCACTCCCTACCAGCGCAGGCCTCTCCCTCAGCAGCTGTCGAGGGCAGTTCGAACAGGGCACGGATCAAGAACTACTGCACTCAGACCTTCAGACATGGATAACAATGCTTCGGGAACTTTCTGCAGTTCCAGGAAAATGAGACCCAGAACCTCTGTAGAAGACTTTTCACTCAAATCCCATAGGGAGTTAAGAGCATTTGCTTTCACAACGTTTATGTATGGTACATCATCCTGACCTAATTAACTTAATTAACACACACACACACACACACACACACACACACACATTAAACAAAATATGGATTGTTACTTAGTGAATATCACAACTGGATAACATGGGGGTAAAACAGCAAACAGAGCGCAGGCAAGTCGTTTTCTAGCCTCATTACGGAGACACATTCAAGGAACTGGAGCAGATACCCTATAGGCAATCGGCCCCCTGACCGAGCAAAACTGGTGCAATGCAAACCCATGATGCAACAGTAACCATGAGGGAGAAGATGACAGCGTAGGCACCTTGTGGACAAGGTGTGGAAGCAGATACCTCTTCCCTTACTGCTGTGGACAGCCGTTGCTGGACAGCGTTGCTTTTGCCAGTTCGGTGCTTTCCTCCCTTTTTCTGCCAAGACACCCCACATCTTTCTGAGGGGAATTCATTCCACATGGATCAGGAGGGGCCAGGCCTTAACCATGCAAACCAGCTATGCCTGAAGATGCACCCAGCCTTGGAGTTTCCACCTACTGAAGCCAATTTACTCCCTTAGGAATTTTCTTGGGTTGGTTTGAATAGGATTCTATCACTTGAAACTGAGTCTCATTCTAGACATAGAGCTACTTGGTCATAGAATTGTTCATCTGGGAAGGGAAAAAAAAAAAACAGCCGAACAATCACTACGACAGTTTTACCAATGAAACAGGGTTTGTCTTCTTACCTTTTGCTCAAGAGGAAAAATAAACGACCTTAACCTGTTTTCACTTCTGCTTGGGGGGGAGAGTTCTTGAAAGTGGCCCAGTAAGTTAGATAAAACTAATAATTTTCTTCATATGGGAACGGATCTCAAAAGGAGAAAATCCAAGAATCTCCAGAATCCTTGGCTATTTTACTGTTTTTGTACAGGCATATTAATCATACATGCAAGCAATCATATCAATAGGTTCAGAACTTGTCAAAAATGTCGAAGGAAAAAAATTTTGTCATTGCTAGAGTTGCTGAGAAATAGGAGTTAATATAGGAGTTAACTAAGGGAATTGCTGCATGGTAGAGTCAAATGTGTTCTTAATAGCAGCAGGAAAAATAAAATTTCAGTACCTCCAGAGGACTGTGGTATGCAGAACTGGATACAACTATTAAACCACAAAGTTTAATGTAGCAAATGAGATTTATACTTTGCCAGATCAGAGTGTATTTCACAATACTTCTATTATCATCCCTATTCTATTGATTAAAAACAAAAAACACAAAACCTCAGGAAGCTAAAGAATCTGCTCTATGTCACACAGTAGTGTGTTGCTAAGCAAGTCTTATTTCAGGTCTTATTTAGTCTAAGTTTATAACGTTTTATTTTATTTATTTATTTATTGTTGACAGTATTACAGATGTTCCCCATTTTCTGCCCCTTTACCCACCTCCACCTAGCCCCCCCCCACCTCCCTCTGGCCAACACCACACAGTTGTTTGTGTCCACGGACTATGCATATATGTTCTTTGGCTAATCTCTTCACCTTCTATAACAGGTTTTAAATATTAGATTTGTCCTTAATTCATCTGGAACTTATATTTTCCAAGTATGTGTACAGGCAATTGTCCAAATACCATTTATTGAATTGTTTATTTTTTTCCTGACTGGTTTGAAATGCCATTGGTTTTGGTTTGATAATATTTTATTTGGGATGGTTCAGCTTATCTTCATAAGTAAGATTGGCCTATGGTTTTAAAGCAAAGTGATATTTGCCTCATATGATGAGTTGGGTAGTTTTTATACATGTTTTCTGTTTTTTAAATTTTATTTTTCAATTAAGGTTGACATTCACTATTATTTTGTATAAATAATATTGTACAAAATGATCCCCTGATAATTCAGGTACACACCTGGCACCATATATAGTTATTACAATATTATTGACTATGCTGAACTTCACATTCTTGTACTTCTTAATTCCTTCAACTTCTGCACCCAGTGCCCCAACCCCCCTCTACTCTGGTAACTATCAGTCTGTTTTCTGAATCTATGAGTCTGTTTCTACTTTGTTTGTTCACTTATTTTGTTCTTTAGGTTCCACATATAAGTAAAAGCATATGGTATTTGTCTTTCTCTGTTTGATGTATGTCACTTAGCATAATACCCTCTAGGTCCATCCATGCTGTCACAAATGGTAAGATTTCATTCGTTTTTATGGCTAAGTAATATTCCATTGTATTTATGTACCACTACTTTTTCTATCCACTCGTCTGTTGATGGGCAGCTGGGTTCCTTCCATATCTTGGCTATTGCAAATAATGCTACGATGCACATAGAGGTGCATCTATTCTTTGGAATTAGTGGTTTTTTTTTTTGGTTTTTTTTTTTTTTTTTTTTCCCCCAGATATATACCCAGAAGTGGAATTGCTGGATCATAAGGCAGTTCTATTTTATTTTTTTGAGAATCCTCCATTCTGCTTTCTGTAGTGGCTGTACCCATATGCATTCTCACCAACAGTGTATGAGGGTTCCCTTTTCTCCACACCCTTGACAACACTTGTTATTTGTGGATTTATTGATGATAGCCATTCTGACAGGTGTGAGGTGATATCTCATTGTGATTTTCATTTTCATTTCTCTAATGATTAGTGATGTTGAGCGTCTTTTCATATGTCTATTGGCCATCTGTATGTCCTCTTTAAAGAAGTGTCTATTCAGTTCCTCTACCTATTTTTTAATTGGGTTGTTTTTTTTTTTTAGGTGTTAAGTTGAATGAATTATTAATTTTGGATATTAATCCCTTATCGGCTGTATAATTGCAAATAGATTGTCTTCTGGTTTTGTTGGTGGTTTCCTTTGCTGTAAAAACCCTTTTTAGTTTGATGTAGTCCCATTTGTTTATTTTTACTTTTGTTTCCCTTGCTTGAGGAGATATATCAGAAAAAAAATTGCTGAGAGAAATGTCAGAGTTTACTGCCTATGTTTTCTTTTAGGAGTTTTGTAGTTTCAAGTCTTATATATAAGTCTTTAATTCATTTTGAATTTATTCTTGTATATGGTGTTAGAAGTCAGTCTAGTTTGCTTTTCTTTGCTTTTCTTTTTTTTTGGCATGTATCTCTCCAATTTTGCCAACATCATTTATTAAATAGACTTTTTTTTTTTTTTTTTTTTACCCCATTGAATGTTGCCTTCTTTGTCATATATTAATTGAGCAGATAGACATGGATTAATTTGGGTGGTCTCTATTTTTCTTGTCTGGTTACTGTGACTAGAACTTTCAGTGCTATTTTAAATATGAGTGGTGAAAGTGGACATCCCTGGCTTGTTCCTGATGTTAAGGAAAGCACTTTTAGTTTTTCTCTGTTGACTATGACATTTGTCTTCTGTTTGCTCAAGAGGAAAAATAAATGACCTTAACATGTTTTCACTTCTGCTTGGGGTGGAGATAGTTCTTGAAAGTGGCCCACTAAGTTAGATAAAACCAATAATTTTCTTCTTATGGGAACAGATTTCAAAAGGAGAAAAATCAAAGAATATCCAGAATAATTAAAGAATATTAACTGTTGGTTTGTCATATATGGCCTTTATTATGTTGAGGTATGTTCCCTCTATTCCCACTTTGCTGAGAGTTTTTATCATAAATGGGTGCTCAATTTTGTCAAATGCTTTTTCTGCATCTATTGATACTGTCACATGATTTTTATCCTTCATTTTGTTTATGTGGTGTATCATGTTAATTGATCACAGATATTGAACCGAACTTGCATCCCAGGAATAAATCCCACTTGATCATGGTGTGCGATCTTTTAATGTATGGCTGTTTTTGGTTTGCTAATATTTTGTTGAGGATTTTTGCATCTATATTCATCAGGAATATGGCCTATAATTTCTTTCTTGTAATGCCTTTGTCAGATTTTGGAATCATGATAATATTGCCCTCGTAAATGAATCTGGGAGCCTTTCCTCCTCTTGAATTTTTTGGAATAGTTTGAGAATTCTTCTTTGAATGTTTGGTAAAATTCACCTGTGAAGCCACACATTCCAGGACTTTTATTTCCTGGGATTTTTTTGATTACTGAATTGATTTTGTTGGTTGTAATTGGTCTGTTCAGATTTTCTGTTTCTTCTTGATTCAGTCTTGGAAGATTGTATATTTCTAGGAATTTATCTTGTTGGCATATAACTATTCATAGTATTTTCTTATAATCCTTTGTCTTTCTGTGGTCAGTCATCCCTTCTCTTTCATTTCTGACTTTATTATTTGGGTCCTCTCTCTTTTATTCTTGATGAATCTGGTTAAAAGTTTATCAATTTTGTTTATCTTTTCAAAGAACCAGCTCTCGGTTTCATTGATTTCTTTTTTTTTTTTAGGCTCTGTTCATTTATTTTCATTCTGATTTTTATTATTTTCTTTCCTCTACTCACTTTGGGCTTTGTTTGTTGTTCTTTTTCTAGTCTTTTTATGTGTAAGGTTAGATCGTTTATTTAAATTTTTTCTTGTTTTTTTTTTTTTTTTTTTTTTTTTTTTGAGGTAGGCCTATATTGCTATAAATTGACCTCTCAGTGTGTCTCATAGATTTTGGGTTGTTGTGTTTTCATTCTCCTTTGTCTCAAGCTTTCTTTTGATTTCCTTGATCTCGTTGTTAACCCATTCATTGTTTAGTAACATGTTATTTAGCCTCCGTGTATTTCCGTTTTTTCTTGTACTTGATTTCTAGTTTTATACCATTGTGACCAGAGAAGATGCTTGGTATGATTTCAATCTCCTTATATTTACTGAGACTTGTTTTGTGACCTAATATGATCTACCCTGGAAAATGTACCATGTGCACTAGAAAAGAATGTATATTCTGCTGCTTTGGGGTAAAATGCTCTAAAAAATATCAGTTAAATCCATCTGGTCTAATGTGTTATTTATGGCCACTGTTTCCTTGTTGATTTTCTGTCTCAAAGATTCTATCCAGTGACGTCAATGGGGTTGTTAAAGTCCCCTACTATGACTGTATTACTATCAATCTTTCCCTTTATGTCCATCAATTTTTCCTTTATATAGTTAGGTGCTCTTATGTTGGGTGTATAAATGTTTACAAGGGTTATATCCTCTTGTTGGATTGAACCCTTTGTCATTATGTAATATCTTTCTTTGTCTCTTATTATAGCCTTTGTTTTAGTCTAGTTTGTATGATATAAATATTGTTACCTCAGCTTTTTTTGGTTTACATTTGCATGAAATATCATTTTCTATGCATTTTAGATCTATGTGTGTCTTTTGATATGAAGTGGGTTTCTTGTAGACAGCATATATATGGGTCTTGTTTTTTTTTATCCATTCAGCTACTCTTTGTTTCTTTGATTAGAGCATTTAATCTACTTCATTTAAAGTGATAATTGATAGGTATATCATTATTGCCATTTTATTATTCATATTTATGTCCCCCCCCCCCACCACCCCTCACCTTCTTCAAAAAGTCCCTTTAACATTTCTTGCAACGTTAGTTTGGTGGTGATGAACTCCTTTAGCTTTTTCTTGTCTGGGAAGCTCTTTATCTTCCTTCAATTTTAAATGATAGCTTTGCTGAGTAGAGCAGTCTTAGTAGTAGGTCCTTGCTTTTCATCACTTTTAGTAATTTCTTGCCACTCCTTCTGACTGTAAAGTTTCTGCTGAGAAAGCAGCAGACAATCCTATGGCAGCTCCCTTGTAGGTAACTGTTTTTCTCTTGCTGCTTTTAAGATTCTCTTTGTCTTTAACCTTTGCCATTTAAATTATGATGTGGCATGGTGTGGGCTGCTTTGGGTTCATCTTGTTTGAGACTCTGTGCTTCCTGAATTTGTGTTTTTTTCCTTCACTAGATTAGGAATGTTTTCAGTCATTATTTCTTCAAATAGGTTCTCAATCCCTTGCTCTCTTCTTCTGGTACTCCTATGATGTGAATATTGTTATGCTTGATGTTGTCCCAGAGGTCTCTTAAACTATTAGCCTCACTTTAAAAAATTCCTTTTTCTTTTTGCTGCTCTAATTGGGTGTTTTCTGCTATCAAATCACTGATTTGATCCTCTGCTTAATCTAATCTGCTGTTGATTCTTCCTAGTGTATTCTTCATTTCTGACTGATTCTTTGTCCTTTGTTATGCTGTTGAAGTTCTCCTAAATTCCTTGGGAATTCTTATAACCATTGTGTTTTTTAAAAAAAATTTTTTCCCTCCTTTATTGATTTTAGAGAGAGAGGACGTGAGAGGGAGGAGAGATAGAAACATTGATGAGAGAGAACATCGATTGGTCACCTCCTGCATGCCTCCTACTGGGGATCAGACACACAACCTGGGCATGTGTCCTGACCAGGAATTGAACTGGCGACCTGTTGGTGCATGGGTCAACGCTCAACCACTGAGCCACACCGGCCAGACATAACCATTGTTTTGAACTCTGTATCAGGTAGACTATTTGCCTCCATTTTATTTAGTTTTTCTGGAGATTTCTCTTGTTCTTTCATTGGAGGCATGTTTCTTTGTCTCCTCATTTTGGTTGCCTCTCTGTGTTTGTTTCTGTGTATTAGGTATTTCTGCTATGTCTTCCAGTCTTGGTAGGCTGGCCCTATATAGTAGGTGTCCTGTGAAGCACAGTCATATAGTCTCCCCAATCACTGTAGCTGGATGCTCCAGGAATGTCTCTTGTGTGGTTTATGTGTGCCTCCTGTTGTCATTGAATCTTGACTGCTGTTGGCACATCTGTGGTGGGGTTGACCCTCAGGCTGGCTGGTTGTGAGGACTGGTCACAACCACAGTGTATGAGCTGCTCTGCTGGGGCTGACCCCATGAAGTAGAATTTGCCCCATCAGGGTCTGGTGCCTACTGAGACCTCTCTTTGGGTGTGCCACTTGTGGAGCTAATTGGGTGGTGTTCTGTTATAGTCTCAAGCCAGCCTCCAGTTGTGTTGGTTCTGGGGCCTCTTGGGAGGGACTCCAGTGCAGGTCAATGTCAGACCCTGCCAGTGACCAGCCCTGGACTATCTACTAGGAGCTAAAATATGAACCATGGTTTGTAGCTGCCTCTGCTGGACCAGGGTGAGTATGGGAGGGGCTAAGTTGCCAACCAAGGCCACCTGCCACAAGTACTGGTCCTGGGGCAGGTCAGCAAAAGGCCCAAGGCACCTGAGACCTGCTGCTACCTGCTGGTTAGGCTCAACCACTGTAAGAGCCTTGGGCAGTACATGAGTGATGTGTGGCAGGTTCTCAGGGAGTCACCAGGTAGGGGTGAGTGGTGTTTACCAGGTTAATACTGTTTCAAACTCAGCAGCTGTACTGGGTCTGAGACCAAAGTCTCAGGGTATGCCGAGGCCAGCCGCTGCTCATCTGGACCATTGCAGTGGCGGGGGGGGGGGGGGGGGGGCGGCTCAGGGAGTCATCAGGGTGGAGCAAGCAGAGTCACCAGGCTAAAGCAGATTTAGATTTGGCTGTGTGGAGTGAAGGCTTAACATAAGAAAGGTGGCTCTGTGGGAAGATGGCCCTTGCCCTGAAGCCAGCCAACTCAGTTTCTCCCTGTGTCTGTGGCACTCCTGAGCTCAACCAGAATTCATGGAGACTTTTAAGAAGGAATGCCCAATTCCATAAGAATAATTACTAACCAATAGAAAGAGGAGGGAAATGTTAGGACTCACACAGGCAATATAATTCCTAATGGCCATTTTGCAAGCCTCCCTGCCCCAGGAGAACAAAGACAAAAATTCCTGCCATAGGAGAACTGGCCAGACAAGAAATGCAACTGGACACCAGGAACCAAAGAAGCACCCAACTGTACATCTGCATTCCTGTAGATCCAACCCCCTGCCCAAATCCACCAACCAAGATCCCAAAACTCACTGACTGACAAAAGTTTTCTGCCAGTGGATACATATAAGGACAAAACTCAAGCTCCTCTGGGCTGTCATCATTGACCCAATACCCCAATGCTCAGTGATATATAACCCTTCCCTTTGGATATCCCCATACCTCAGCCCATTTTCTTTAAATAAACCCAATTTTTCTATATATATATACATACATACATATATATACACATATATACATATACATATATTTATATTATGTGCATATATATATATATATGAAAGGAGGAATGCAACACAGGCCCAGGCTAGTAGCCACCACAGACAGAGCCTCTGGCTGTGTATGAGCCAGTTAGGGCAGGACCTCAGGGTGTCGTCAGGATGGAGCTAGTGTAGCTCACCTTGCTAATGTCGTGTGGGGGAAGGGCTCCACACAGGAATGGGTGACGCCTGTAGGCAGAGTGAGAAGAGGGCCTGTCTCCAGTCATGCTCCAGCTGGTTACTGTGGGGCCTCAGGGTGGAGCCAATGTCAGGCCACTGCCGGTCAGGGGAGTGCTTAACCCAGGAAAGATGGTGCCTGTGGGCCATGTGGAAGGAGGACTCAACACAGGGACATTGGAGGCTGTTCTTTCAACCTTTGCCTCAAAACCACACAACTTAGTCTCTCCTTATATGGCTCTGGCACCCCCCTGAGCTGCTGTCCTTCTGCTGGAGCCCAGGGTGATGGTCTGTGATAGAGAGTCGTATGTTGGCCCTTTAAGAGTTCGTCTGGGTTTCCAGCAGAGTCTGTCTCCCTGGGGGGAAATGGAATCCCCACTGATTTGCACAGCCAGATGTTATGTAAGCTCCTTTTCTCCGCACTGGTACTCTGGGCTGGGGAGCCAGTGTGGGGATGAGACCCCTCATTTTTCCAGGGGGACCTTTGCAGCTGAGATATCTCTCCAGATTCTCAACCACTGCATATGGGTGAATGACCAGCCCGTTTTGCATCTTCACTCCTACAAGTCTCCATGTGCTTCTTCATTATATCCTCAGTTATAGGACTTCTGTTCAGCCACTCTTCACATGGTTATCCAGGTTGACTGTTCTGTAATTTAGTTTTGATTTTGCTGTGGTCATGGGAGGAGGTGAGTGCTGCTTCCACCTGCTCCTCCATCTTGGACCTTCCTCTTTTTTCCTGTGGTCTCAAAGTTTGCATATGAATTGATTTATCTATTTTACTAAGGTTCAGTAGAGCTCAGAATAGGTACTATTTAATCCCCAATTTATAGATGAGAAATTTGAGGCAATGAGAGCTTAAGTAACTTGCCCAAAGAGGTGTTGGCTAGTAAGGAATCCAGTTCAATCCTAGAACTGCCTGTCTCCATACTATTCTGGGGAAACCTATACCTCCAAAAATTTCTAGAAGAAAGAAGCACACGTACATCTTTGAGAGAAACACAGAGAAGAAGTGGGTCCTGATTGTACTAATGAAGCAAATACATGAGCTGAAATGGCTAGGAGAAATCGACATCTTGGTAGAAGTGTTGGTAGAGGTGGTGTGGATTTATTTAAGTAGCAAAGGAAACCTCTGACACTGAGTCTAGGCATCCTTGGAAGAAATATTTTGGAAACTATACGAGCTTAGGTGACCTGATCTCCAGGTACAAACATTTTTTTTAAAAAGCCCACCAAACAGCCCATCAGATGTGGTGAAGCCTCATGCTGAGAATCGACTGCTTAGATAATGTTTAGAGAAAACATTACTGAGGAAGAATAAATATCCTGAATTCCTGTCCTTTTGAGGAACCGGAAAGGGAAAAGTCAAGAAAACAAACAAAAGAACCACTCTCTCGTCTATTCATTTCCAAAGTTAGAGCTGACTTGCTTTAAAATCTATACATGCAAAAGCTTTCTCAATATTCTCATTCTCCACAGATGCCCTAACTTTGCCCCCTGGCCCCTACTTTTCAGCCTGATCCTTCCTTTCAGCTATTCTCTTGTGCTTAATAAGGTCATGTAGACTATATAAAATGGATAGCAATGCAAAACAATCTCTAAAACAGTTCATTATAAGTTTTTATTTTATTTTATTTATTCTTTTGTTAATCCTCACTCGAGGATATTTTTCCACTGATTTTTTTAGATAGAGTGGAAGGGAAGGAGGGAGGGAGAGAGAGAGAAACATCAATGTGAGAGAGACACATCAATAGGTTGCCTCCCACATGACCCCGACTGGGGCTGGGGATTGAACCTGCAACGTAGGTACGTGCCCTTGACCAGGAATTGAACCCATGATGCTTTGGTCTGGGTGGATGCTCTAACTGCTGAGCCAAACTGACCAGGACATTATAAAAAGTTTTAATGATTAAACTGGAGAGCTTCTAATTAAAATATTGCAAACTGCTGAAAAAATTTTTCTAAACTCTAACATTTAGTACCAAGTCAGATAACGAGGACAGGTGAATTGATTCCAGTATCCCCAGTTTTCTTTCCAACCAGTGGTTAATGTAGGGCATGACTTTTAACCGAGCCCCTAGTCCTTTAAGGTTCCAGGGCCAGAGAGGAGGGCACGGCTCATTCGGAGCTGGTTTGGCTTTTGTGTTCCAACCAGACCAGCCCCCTTGCTTCTGTCATACTGACTGGGTCAAAAGTAAGATGGTGGGGGCAAGACACATTGGAAAACTATCATGTTAATGTTTCCTTTCTTTGAAATTGACTTTCTTTTGGGTTTCTTGTTCATTTAACTATTATTTGCTTATGAGATTGTATATGTTTAGAAACCCATCCTTACAACCTCTGTGGGGTGAGTTGTGAGGAAGGGGAATGTTGAGACAAAGTAAACAGCCCTGGCCAGTTTGGCTCAGTGGTTAGAGCGTCGGCCTGTGGACCAGAGTCCTGGGTTCGATTCCGGCCAAGGGCACATACCTTGGTTGCAGTTCGTCCCCGGCCCCAGTTGGGGTCATGTGGGTGGCGGCCAATCGATGTGTCTCTCTCACATCGATGCTTCTCTCTCTCTCTCCCTCCCGCCCTGTCTTACGATAAATGTAAAAATATCCTCGATTGAGGATTAAAAAAAAAAAAAAAAGTAGACAGGCAGCTGGTGTCCCCTGCACTCAGACCTGGGTTCCAGTCACAGCTCCACCTTCTATTAGTTGTAGGACATTGAGGAAGTCACTGTACCTCTCAGTGCTTCATTTTCCTTATCTATAAACAGAGGACATTAGTAATTCCAATTTACAGGATCATTGAGAGGACTAAAAGAATATGCACTATGCACTTAGAAAAGTGCCTGGCACGTAATAATAAACAGAACATAAAGTAGGCCCTGTTCTCAACACCTACCTCTAGTCTTAAGAAACTTGCACATCTACCTGAGTGCTCTACCTGAGTGTCGCACATACACTGGCTGTGACATACTCTTTGTTCAGTTCACTCAGCTCATTACTAACGGGTGTGAGCCACGTGCCCTGTGGTTGGGTTTGCGGAGGTTGACCCCAGCCCACGGGGCATGTGGTAAAGGAGGACGCACGTCCTGCCACTGCCACTCTGCATTGTGGTGAGAGCCGTGGTTAACAATGACCTTGTCTGTGTGCTTTTTGGGGGTTCCCCAGTTCCCATGCTGTGTTGTCTAAAGCTTTAATGTGGCCCATCTGATAGGCATAATCTGCATCATTCCACTTTGCTGGTTCCAACTTTTCCTCAGTAGGGCCACCCAAAGATCACACTCTGACCTTTTGAACCTATCATCCATCCCTTGTCAGATCCTTGTGGGTTATTCTATGGAGCCATTTACAGTTAGTAGAGCAAGGAGCTAACCTTCAAACTGCTTTATGTGATGGTGGCAGATGACCTGCGGCAGAACATGAGAACTGATGGCTGGAATCCTGATATTTTTCTAGGCCTGGATGCATTTTTATCTTGGGGATCATGAAATACCCCAATTCTTTCCTATAAATCCACCATTTTAGCTTATGGCAATTTAAAAATAAACCTGTACTACCTGAGAACAAAAGAACCTTGACTAAGATATGGTGCTAATTTACAGGAAGTCAATATTTGCAAACTTTGATAAATACTATTAGTGAAAAATAACTTAATCACATCTCACCACTGCCAATGGACACCACGGTGCTGCAGGAAGACCCTCGGGGTTCCCAGCACATAACACACCGTTTCAGCCTCCAGGTCTTCGCACGTGGCCGCTCGTGCCGCACCTCTCCATCTTTCCTCACATGGGCAATTCTTACTCTTTCCTCAAGACTCAGCTCAGGCATCATCCCTTTTAGGAAGCTTTTCTGGAGTCCCTGGGACTTCAGCCGCGTCCCAGGAACACTCAATGCATATCTGCATGTTAACAGACCATGTCCGACTGGAATTTTCTGAGAATGTAGCAATTGCCAATGGAATGAAAAGTCCTTTAGCATAGCAGCCTTTTTTTCATTCTTATTGCACTCTCAGTGGCTGGCACACTGTGGCATCCAGTGTTTGCTGCGATGTCCAGTGTTAAAGCATCTGAAGACACGTGTTCGTTATATATATATATTTTTCATTTGTTTTATTCCTTACCTGAGGATATTTTTCTATTTATCATTAGATAGAGTGGGAGGGAGGGAGAGAGAGAGAGATAGAGAGAAACACCGATGTGATAGAGACACATTGGCTGGTTGCCTCCCCCACGACCCTGACCAGGGCCGGGGACGAACCGCAACCGAGGTACATGTCCTTGACCGGAATTGAACCCGAGACTCATTGGTCCTCAGGCTGACGCTCTAACCACTGAGACAAACGAGCTAGGGCATGTGTTCCCATATTTTTAATACTTCTTCTCCTATCCACTTTCGACACCCAGTGTTCTCAGGCAGCACTTAGTTTTCCTTGCTTTAAGTTATTTCTCTGGGTGTCCAGAAGCCTGGAGGAGCTTACTGCCCAATGGTAGACAGATAAAAATAAAAATGATAAACACATGTGAAAAAAAAATCTGTGAAACTCAAGTGAGAGGGACACAAATGAAGCTGACTTGAGTAACTAGGAAAATGGGAAGACGAAAAAAACACTGACCTTCCTCTGTTATGTCTGAGTGATTCTCACCTACGCTATATTTTCTTTATCCTCATGATTATTATTTTATTATCTCAGTTCCCAAACAGCCTCCTCAATATTGTTGTTGTTTTTTTTTTAATCCTCACCCAAGGACATTTTTGCATTTATCTTCAGATAGAGCGGGAGGGAGAGAGGGGGGAAGAGAGAGAGAGAGAAACATCTACGTGAGAGAGACACATTGAGTGGCTACCACCCACACGACCCAACCGGGACCAGGGACAAACTGCAACCGAGGTATGTGCCCTTAGCAGGAACCGAACCCGGACTCTCCGGTCCGCAGGCCGACACTCCAACGGCTGAGCCGAACTGGCCAGGGCAGCCTCCTCAATATTTTTAAACACTTAAATGCAAGAAGCCACATGAATTCTGAACACTAAAAATATACCAATTTGCATTAAGATGCTTTAATATCAGCAATTCATTTCATGATTAGTAAAGGATACTTTTAAAGCCAAGCTAGCATTTTAACTAAGAAAATATATGTTAGCATGTACAATTCAGCTTATTGGAAGGTACACACACATTTTGCATTTCCTAAATTTGGTGTGTCTACTTTTGCAAACATGATGTGACTTTATTCAAAGATAACGTGGCTTTTTGTTTATTGACAATGATTTATTACTCTGTTGTGATTGGTGTCCTACTCCACCCAGTCTCCCAGAAGGGTACGGGTTAGCTAAGAATAATCCCCAGCCAACAGAGATAGGCACTTTTCTTATGAGAAATAAATGGAGGTAGATCAGAATAAGGGACCACAATCATATAAAGAATCTACAGGCCAGAAGGAATAATGCAGGGTCACCAAAAAAAAAAGAAAAAGGGAGGGGGGAGTATAAAAGAGACCGTTACTTCAATTTAGTTATAACAGACCCCAGGAAAGAGGAAACTCAGTTTAAAAACAGACTCAGTGGCTTTGGTTTACGTGAACTCTGTTTGCAGCCTTGAAGCAGGATATCCTTCTGTTTTGAACACTGGTATGGACTTGTTTTGGTTTAAGTTATGTTTTAAAATTATGGATCTGAAGGACAAACAAGCTGGGCCTCTTGACACATCTGAATGGCCCAGAAGGCTTTGGCACAACCTGTGTTTTAAAATGTGTACCCCTGCCACCTTATCAGTGGTGACTTTTTCTTGAAAGACCATTTTTTTCCAAACACTGTTTCCCCTTAAAAAAACAAAACAAAAAAAACCAGGAATGATTTATAACTTTATGCACCCTGGGTCCAAAAAGTTCTGTTGTCTTGTGTCACTTCTCAGCTCAAAATATTTTGGGAGATGCTCATTCCCTGAACATCAAGTCCAATTTCGTCATCACGATGGGCAGGACCACCCTGAGAGCCAGGCATTTAGGGCTCTGAATATCACAAATACAGAAACACAAAGACATTTACTTTTTTCTTTCTGGTCTTATAAGGAAGTTTTCTGGAAAGTTCTGTAACACTTTGAGTTCATGGGAATTATACAAGAAGCACATGTAAGCTGACCTGGGCCTGGCCTCTGCCCCCACCTCCCTGACAGGGCTAAGTTGTGGTGGGGAGGGTGGTGGTGGAGAATAGCACAGATTACCTGGGGATACCAAAGAGTAGCTGAGACTTTTCAAGTTGGCCACCCTGAATCACCCACACAAATGAACAAGAGACTGGACTCCCCAGATAACTGCGTTCCCCCCTGCCTCTCTGCTCAGAAGGTACAGTTTGAGGTGGAAGGAGGCATCTGAGTTGGGAAGGAATGCATGGAGAAGAACCTAGCTGCCCTAGATCCCTGAGGAGCTTAACTGGGCAGTCCCGTGCAGGGTGCAGGCAGGCTCGGCCACCACCCCGGAGCTGGTTCTGGGCCCAGCATATGCCCTGCCCTGCCTAGCAGACACATGGCTCTGCTCAGGCTTGCAGGCTGCAAGGATGACTACGGCTCCTTCAGTCGCCAGCTCAGGTGATCTGCGTAGAAACAAGAGCTGACTATGGACAAAGCTGCAAAGATTTTTTTGTTTGTTTTGATTTTTAAATATTTTTATTTATTTTTAGAGAGAGAGGAAGGGAGAGGGAGAGAGAGAGAGAAACATCGATATGAGAGTGAAACATCAACTGGCTGCCTCCTGCACGCCCCCTACTGGGGATTGAGCCCGAAATCCAGGCATGTGTTCTGACCAGGAATTGAACCAGCAACCTTTTGGTGCACAGGATTACATCCAACCAATGGAGCTACACCGGCCAGGGCTAAAGCTGCAGCATTTTAAAGTTAAATATTTAAAGTTTAACGTTAACTATTTAGTCATATGGTATGTAGCTCTGTATTTGTACTCTTGCTCTGAGCCCTTGAAATATTAGGGGCAAGCCTGACTGAAAACCATTTATTGAGCATTTACTAAGTGCAGGTATGATGCTAAGCACATTGCTTACATGAATCCTAAGACAATTCTATGAGGTATGATCTAGAAATCATGCTCCTTGGCATTCCCCCATGGAATTGGAAACTTATGTCCATACAAAAACTTGCACATGGATGTTTATAGCCCTTTCATTCGTAACTGCCAAAACTTGTAAGAAACCAAGATGTCCTTCAGTAGGTAAATAGATAAATAAATTGTGATACATCCAGACAACAGAAGGTTACTCAGTGTTAAAAGAAATGAGTTGTCAAGCCATGAAAGGCCATGGAGGAACCTTGCGTGCACACTACCAAGTGCAAGAAGCCAATCTGAAAAGGCTGTGCCCCATGTGATCCTAACTACATGACATTCTGGAAAAGGCACAACTATGGAGACAGTACAAAGATCAGCGTTGCCTAGGATTAGGGGAGAAAAGGATGAATACGTGGAGCACAGAGGATTTTCCGGGCAGTGAAAATACTCTATGAGACTGCAGTGATGGATACATGTCATTATACATCTGTCTAAACCATGGAATGTACACCAAGAGCAAACCTGAAGGGACACTGTGGACTTGGGTGACAATGATGTGTCAGTGTAGGTTCATCAGCTGTAACACACAGACCACTCTGGTGCCGGATGTTGACAGTGGGGGAGGTAGTGGGTGTGTGGGGACAATTTTGCTGTGAACCTAAAACTTCTCTAAAGAATAAAGACCATTTATAAAAAGTCCTATGAGATAACAGGTACTGTTATCACTTCCATTTAAGTAACTTTGTTAAGTAACTTTACTCAAGCCCCTCAGTTGGAAAGTGATGGCGCTGAACACTGAGCAGAGATTAACCCCGTCTTGCTCCAAAGCCTCCACCTACCATGTGTTCAACAGCTTCTCTCTTGGGTCTGACCAGAATCGACCTTTCTGTGTGACTGGCTACTGCATTCCCTCTTCACCTGTGCAGACTGCGATCCTGCCTGGGGTGGGGCCCGAAAGCCTGCATTTCTAACAAGCTCCCAGGCGATGGTGACAGGGCAGGTCCCATAGGCCACACACAGTTGCCAGGGTCTACGTTCCACCCATGCCAACCTGCTGGCTAAGTCCAGGGCACACCGTGCATTTGATCACCTTTGTATCTTACAATGTTCCCTCCACCAAGAATGTCTTTCTGCCATGTCTCTGCCTCTCAAAATCATAATGTTCTTTAGATCCACAAATGAGGGTCGACTTTCATTATAAATCGCCACCCGATGCTCACCCACCAGCACTGGTAGCCAGAACTGATCTCTCTCCCCAATGCGCTTCCTTCGTTTAGCACCAGCTCATGCAGTTCCCGTTTCCTCCTTGTTATACTGGCTCTTCCTTGCTCTTTATCTCTGAATCTGTTCACTTCTGCTATTTTGAAATCAACTTGAGGATAGGGACTTTATGTCTTACATCTTTATAGGTTCCCCGGCACTGAGCTGGGCCTGGTATGCAGGAAGGAACATTGTGTGCTAAGGAAAGGCGCTCAGACCCTGCCTTCCCCTTCTGGACGTTCCCTGATCATAGTAGCCTCATCTATAATACGGGGACAATAACACCTACCTGTTAGAACTGTTGTGAGGTTTAAATGAAAGGTCATCTGTAAAATGTTTCGCCCACAGTAGGCCTGTGATAAATATTTATTGAATTCGATTTTCCTCTTTCATTATCCCTATAAGGGAAGGGGGCGGATGTGGGAGTGAATTCATGACAGAGTCAGGCAGAGCACCAGGTGTCTTAACTTTTATTGAAATTATTTTTCCACTCTATCAAACTCTACTTCACTTTATTTTGGTTATCACTAACTCCCAGTCATTGATGTAACTAAAATGGATCAGTATTTACAGAAGAAACCTGGATTATTTTGTGGTTCACATTTTCAGTGCAAATCAGCGACTAAAATTCAAATAGGGGTTAGAAATAATAAGCATTGGCATAGCCTATATCTTGGTAAACCAAAGTAACAACATAATCTATTTATTATTCATCTATAGTGGTATGCCTATGTAACTCAAAACAACCAAATTTAAAAATAGGTTGTTTTTGGTAATAGTTTTCAGATTAAATGTGATTGTTTTTGGTAATAGTTTTCAGATTAAATGTGATCAAACAAGAAAAAAAGAAACAATTATGATCAGCCATAATGATTGCCTTAACCAATTACTCAGTGAGACACTTTGGATAACTCGCCTGATTTGTCATTGACTTCATTTGGAAAATGGAGATACTACTAACTGCTCTACTTGCTTTTCAAAGTTCACGTGAAGAGCAAACAAACTGCCAATATATGCTAATACTGTGAAAAATATAGCAAACTTTTTATGTGCAAAATATTATTAGCAATATCTTTAGGCATAATACAGAGCTGGGGGGAAGGTAGTTTATGTGAAATATACACAAAGTAGAAGGCTTGAGGAGGGCCAAGTAAGAAAAGATGGTTTATCTGATGTAGGCATGTTGATTGGCAGTGCAGGCTTGCAAATTCCTTCAGTATTAAGTCATGTCTTCAAAACTGGGTGGGGCTCTGAGTTATTAAATTTTTTCTTTTCCTCTGGAGGCCAGGGCTTGGAAGGAGCTGAAGACTATATGTGAACAGAGTTGGGTGGTCTCGGGAAAATTCTGTGTAAACAGCATTGCTCATCTAAAAGTAACACAAAACACTGCACATCTGTCTGTCCATATTATACAAACAGAATCTGGACTCCATTAATGTGCCTGAGGAGTAAATTATTCTCTAATAAATGTTTTTATAATCACAGTGAAAAGGAAGGTCCAGGACACCGAAGGAAATGAGACTCTGCTGTACCAGTTTGTTGGCGGAAGCCTGGAGGAGTGGGAGACAGAAGTCGTCAACAGCTGAGTCAGACTTAGAGTGGTTGTACCTTCTTAAAGTGGGAAATGTAGGGTTCGATGTGAAAGGCTACTGCAGTGTACCTTATTCTAGACTGTCAACAAGGAATGACAAATCACCCAGGGAGGGTGGCTTTCACTCCCAGTTTTTGCTGAATGATCTAAGAACAATCCTCAATGAGACATTCAACTGAGGCTCCAGACCGGACATCCTCTGTGCTCTGAATGTCAGAGTGTCCACATGACCTGGTCTAACAAGGGCCAGCAGCCATGGAACGGGGCACATGGGCTGTCTGTTTCTTGCATGTAAATATCGCGAATGCATAAAATACCTGCTCTTCTCTCTTTGCCCCTGTCAAATATTTGTTGTCATTGGCTGATGAGCATGAGGGCTTTTGTTCTGTAAAGGGTAGGGATGAGTGGGCAGGAGAAGTTTAATTGAGTCATAAGTGGCAGGAAAGAGAGAAGATGGAGGGCGATATGAACACTGTTCCCTGTTTGGTTCATTTGACTACATTTGAGCCCTGATGTTAGAGGATTGAACTGATTTCATTAGAGCCAGTACGATTCTGGGAGGGGTGAAAGGTCTAAAGCAAAAATTGGCAACATACTTAAATAGACATCTCTCTAAAGAAGACATATGAATAGTGAACATACACACTAATCATTAGGGAAATACAAATTAACAGCACAATGAGATACCTCTATTTCTTTGAATGGCTAAACTTAAAAACCACACCAAGTGTTGGTGAGGATGTAGAGGAACTGGAATTCACACACTTTAGAAAAACAGTTGGACAGCTTCCTAGAAAGCTAAATACACATGGACTATAAAGTCCAGCCCTTCACTCCTCGGTATTTACCCAAGAGAAAAGAAAGCATATGCCCTTACAAAGATCAGTTACGAATATCCATAGAGGCTTAAACTACCCACGTGTCCACCAACTGCTGGGCTCAGGGGAGGGTGCTGACCCTAGAAAATGGAAAGCCTCACACTGCTTGCTGATTGGCCGTTGTCAAGGAGTGTTTCACACCAGACTTAAGTATTTGAAAATGTTATTTTAAAAAGCTCAGTTTTCAAAAAAATTGACATATTTGATTATGTTAATTTACACTTGACTGTAGCCACAAGTTCTGAGAACTTGCTCCAAATCCTCAACCCCATTTCTACCATAGGGACTAACAAGTGCAACCAGACGGGCCTTTTAAATTGATTCCAGTCACCAGTGTCCTGACTAAGTTGCTTCTTACATAAAACTTGTAGCCTGCTTCTCTGTACTCTCCACCATCTGTCTCTTCCGTGTGTTCACCCTCGATTCTCATCTGCTCTGATTGGCTGTGCACTATTATTTTTACTCCTACAGTCAAAATAAACCCTCTTCTCCCATTTAACTCATGATACATGCTACCGGGGCCAGCTGGGTGATGCAGCCATGATTCTGTGCCCACATGCCTTTCAGACACACCTAACTCAACAACTGAGATTCAGTAACAAATTGTGGGTACTACAAACACACTGGTTCACCAGTGTGAAGGGACTGAGATATTTCAGGAGGCAAGTGGCAATAAAAGTAATATTCTTCACTAAAAAACTGACACTTCAGATTCCGTGAAAGCATCGGTTAGCTCTGGAGCATTAAAGACCTAAAAGCACATTTTGCTACCACTGCCAGTCACGGCTACATATTCAGGATGCATTAATGATCCTCAAACCTGCCAAATAGAAGATTTTATTTTATTTTTAAAAATTTTTCTTTATTGATTTTAGGGAGAGAGGAAAGGAGAGGGAGAGAGATATAGAAACATCTATGAGCCCTGGCCAGTTTGGCTCAGTGGTTAGAACGTCAGCCTGCGGTCCAGAGAGACCCTGGTTCGATTCCCACTAAGGGCACGTACCTCGGTTGCAGTTTGTCCCCGGCCCTGGTTGGGTCGTGTGGGAGGCAGCCACTTGATGTGTCCCTTTTACGTTGATGTTTCTCTCTCTCTCTCTTCCTCTCCCTCCCTCCCAATCTATCTGAACAAAAAAATGGAAAAATGTCCTCGGATGAGGATAAAAAAAAAAAAAAGAAACATCGATGAGAGAGAACATTGATTGGCCACCTCCTGCATGCCCCCCACTGGGGATTTAGCCCACAACCTGGGCATGTGTCCTGACCAGGAATCAAACCGGTGACCTCTTGGTACATGGGTTGACACTCAACCACTGAGCCACACTGGCTGGGAAAAGATTTGATTTTTATAACTCTGAATTTTATTTGACTGAGAGGGTGAGAAGGAGTTTCCAAATTCTCTTAAAACCCTGGTATTTAGCTATCAATAGATAATAAATCCATCCAAACCCTGATCATCTAATATCCATCACTGTAATGCACATCTGATCAACAGGAAAATGGATCATGTCCTATATTACATAATGCTACACATTTGAGAAAGTCATTCACTTAAAGTTCAAATGCAACTTTCAAATATATGATACAGTATTATTAACGATAGTCACCATGCTATGCATTACAGCATGCCAAGAGAGTAGATTTTAAAAGTTCTTATAAGAAGAAGAAAAACGTTGGTAAGTATGTATGGTGATGGATGTTAACTCCACTTATTGTGGTGATCATAAAAAAAATTCAAATGAAATTCAGAAGGAAACTAAAACAAAAAAGTTTCATGGGTCCATCTCTTAATAATCAGGTAATCGTATATATTAATAAGGTTTTTGAAAACACTGATTCTTGTCATTTTCTTTTTTAAAATATGTTTTTATTGATTTTTTTTTAGAGAGAGAAGGGAGAGAGAGATAGAAACATCAATGTGAGAGAGAAACAACGATAGGCTGCCTCCTGCACGCCCCCTACTGGGGATCGAGCCTGCAACTGGGCATGTGCCCTGACTGGGAATTGAACCAAAACCTTTCAGTTCTCGGGACGATGCTCAATCCACCAAGCCACACCAGCACGGCTCTTGTCATTTTCTTATAACTAGAAGAATATAAGTTCCATTAACTTACAATATTAATAGCTAACATTAGCTATGATTGCTACTGTGCTGGGTTTTACTGATCTTATTTTCCAGATGAAAAAAAAAAAAGGAATCTTAATTAAATAGGTGATCTAAGCCCACTCAGTAACCGGTAGGGCCAGAATGGAAACCCAGGCCTGCCCATAGCCAACTCCTCTCTCGAACATTAGGTTGAACTTCAGGAAAATGATACAAATGAATAGTAATCGAATTGGCAGTGGTGCTCAAAAACGAGGTCCAAAGGCTCCCACCTTGTTATGTATATTGGAAATGTGATGGGTTCTAGACAGAGGAAATGCAAAAATGCTTGTCTCCTGATAATGTCACTGTGGCCCTCAAAGGAAGTGATAAAATAGGGCAGCTCTGGCTGTTGGAACTGCTGCTCAACTGTGAGTCATGCTCTTGGGCCTATGGCTCTGTGGACGGTGACTAGCTGATCTTCACCCAGAGACTCTGGAGAGGAGGCAAAGGGGCTTTGCTCTGTCACGGTCGTGTCGAGTCATGGGAGTGTAGTGGTTTCTTTCTCCACTTCATGTAGCTCGGGGTTCTGTGAAAACGTCATGGGCCAACTTGGCTGGCAGATGAGGCAAAGTGGCCGATAACAGGGGCTCCCACTCTGCTTTACCCAGAGCAGCTCCGCTTCTGAGGTTTTATGGAAGATATCACTTAAAACATTTGAAAACCACAAGCCTACTGGGAAACAGCATGGCACAGTGGTTAAGATGAAAGCTTTGGAGCTTGACGAAATGGGTTCAAATCCAGGCTCCACCACCCCTGAACTGGTGCCTCGCCACAAATCAGTCCACCCTTTTGAACCTCACATATATATTCTGGCTCAGAACTGGCATCAGGAAATGGCAGTTATTAACACTACTGTCTGTCCCATTCATGGGAGAGGAAATAGAGGGGAATCGGGTTAAAATCCAGAAAGAGAAGGGAAATACCTAGTGGTCTGTGAAAGAAAGACTTGGGAGCCTGGCTCCGCAGACAGATCTGAAGTAAAGAGAAGAGTTTACCTGTATTTTACCTTCAGATTATCAAACTGGATGCTACCATAGAGAAAATTTAATTCCTCTCCTGTTATAAACGTGAAAACTGAGGTCGAGAGAAATTGTGACTTGTACCAGGGTTAAATTAGAAGCCATTCTGTTTCTATATCCACGTAGATTTTTTTCTTCCTTCTGGAAATTTCTAAACTTTCTTATTCAAATAAATGAAGTAGTTTTCTATATACATGGTGTGTGTGTGTGTGTGTGGGGGGGTGGGTTGCTGATGTGAGCTTAGGGGAAAGATATAGTACTGGAACACAAGTGAAAGGAAACCTTAAAACCTACCAGGGTTAGAGTTGAAGCTGGCAAAAAAATATTATATATATGAAAATGAAAATGAATACACCTAATACAATCTTTTCTAATTTATTATATCAATAATAATGATATATTAATCTAGACCCTACTATGTTAAAAACATTACACATCATAATTTTCAGACCACTGGAAACTAGGTCAACACATACCTAATCTAAAAATAAAATGAAAACAGTGCCTACCCTTCTTTCTTTTACTGCACCGACACTGAAAAATCTCAAGCATCAGCGAACTCTTGGCCACATCACACTCATACCACATGTACACAGAGGGCTTTGGTCCTGGACAACAGAAGTCAATAGTATGTGCTCTGAAGGGTGCTCCTGCAAGCCTTTAATTATGAGACAGGGCCTGCTCCACTTGGAGCCTCTTGATGAGAATCCCAGAGTTCACTAAATTCAAATTCTGACAATGTAATGCTAGTTTTAGTCTGTCCTAATGGAAGGGGAGAAAAAGATGAGAGCAAATGCACCCTATTTGGAACCACTACAGAGGAAAGATGGAAAGTGTGTCATTCAGTCTGTTGTGAGGAGCGCTGGCGGTCAAGGATTGCAAATGCTTTGGAAAAGGATGACGTGGAAGAGTCCCGAAAAGCGCCTCTGTGAAATCCAAGGTCATTCCAACTCCATACCAAAAGACAAACGATTGTGAGTGCATTAAAAAAAAAAAAAATCGACAGCCATGTGAGTCAAAAGCAAGTCTCCTCACAGTCAGTTTCCCGGCCAGTTAGACTTTCCCAACCCCTTCAGTCACAAAGTCTAAACTTAACAAAACAAAACAAAATAAAGTCACAATGCTCCTGCTGCCTCCTATCATCTCTTAGGATGTTTACTTGGTGATTTATCTTCCCCTCCTCCCAGAATGAAGACGGTTGCTGGTATTTTGGATGAAAATGAGGTAACGTGATGTTTTGACAAAAGCCAGCGAAGGCAGGAAGCTGCGAGCACTTTGATAGAGCGAGCAGTGAGCAGTGAGGCCGCGAGCGATAAGCGTGCCTGGAGCGTGACCGCCAAAGCGTGACAGCCGTCCAGGGCTTCTTTATAAGAATGACCTGTTTTTCCCAAGAAATGCAAACTAAAAAAAACAAACCAAACAATGAGGTAGCACTTTCTGCCTGTAAAACTGAGAAACCTATGAAAGAAACAGCATGATCATATCCTGAGGCTGATGACAATGAGAAAGAAACAGACATTTTTGTGAACTGCTGTTAGAAACACACATTAACTGCAACTGTGTGATGGGGAAATCTGGCAATAACGTATCAGAAGCTTTCAAAGTGCACACAGTTTTAGGAGCCAGTGTAATGACGTCATCAGAGATAGGGACATCATTTTATGCATAAGGATATTTATCACGACATTATTTATGATGCAGGAAGGCTTGAAGCAATTTAAATGTCCAAAATAGAAGATTATTTGAAAAACCTGTAAATATATGCATAACAGGATGCTACCAGTCACTAAAAGTGATATTACAAAGTATTCTTTTTTATATGTGTTCAACGCAGGACTTTCTTGAGTGCAATGGATAAGAATCTCATTGGAGTGAATTTAAACAGAAAGGTGACTGATGGAAAGGAAGAGTTGAATAACCAAGCTTGGGAGGGTAGGACACAGGGCAGTTTGAGGGCCAGCAAGATAGAGGCACTCAGATGGCCTCAGGACTCTCTCTTTCTTTTCTCTGTTTCCACTTCATCTGTAGACTCACATCCTAACAATCTTATCACCCAAGAGGAAAGGACTTTTCCCTGTAAACTCCAGTGTGAAAACTTCCAAGGAAGACTTGATTGGTCTGGCTTGGATCACAGATGGACCCCTTGGACCAATGACTGTGGCCAGGTATACTTGAGGTCTAAGGAGTAGCCTGCCTTGTGTCAGAAACCTACCCATAGATCAACTGCTGTGATTGAGGGGGCCAAATGGACCCCCTGTGAAAGGAGTGGAGTAGATGGAGCAGTGGTTCTCAACATGTGGGTCATGACCCCTTTCACAGGGGTCGCCTAAGACCATCGGAAGCACATATTTCTGACGGTCTTAGGAACCGAGACACCAATCCTCTATCTGTCTCCAGGCGGGTCCGCCCACATGCAGACACGCCCACATAAACATGAGGGACTGTACTAAAGGGTCACGGCATCAGGAAAGTTGAGAACCGCTGAGATGGAGGAATGGAGTGGACGGACTAGCACAGTCAGGGCCATGGGGGCACTGCTGGGACCAGGGGAGCCACTTCCGTTTGTCTCCCAGTTTCAGATGACAACATTATTTGTCAGTGTTTTCTTTCCTCAGTAGTTGGACCAGTCTTCTTGTGAGGTGAAAGAGTAACTTTGTCTTACTTTATTTCCGGAAAAGGGATTCCTTTGCACGCTGTGCCTGGGAAGTGCTCGGGAGTGAAGGGGCACGGACAGGGTTACCCTGTTGGAGCTGCGCATGGCCAGCCCCAGCCTCACTGTTTGAGTGCGATCAGACAGATGAGCTGTCACCACTAACCAAAGGCTTCAGATCCTCCACAAGACTTAGTAGGTAAGAACCAGTTATAACGTCAGACCGGTGTGGCTCAGTGGTTGAGTGTCAACCCATGCACCAAGAGGTCACCGGTTCGATTCCCGGTCAGGGCACATGCCCAGGTTGTGGGCCCGATCCCCAGTGGGGGGCATGCAGGAGGCGGCCAATCAATGTTCTCTCTCATCAATGTTTCCATCTCTCTCTCCTGCTCCCTTCCTCTCTCTCTAAAAGTCAATGAAGAAAAAAAAAATCTTTAAAAAACAGAACCAGTTATAAGAAACAACAATTTATCTAGTATGTAGAAATCTAGCAGAGCATTTCTAAAACTTACCACTTTCTAGCTAACCAGAAAGTGGACTCTATCATGCTATCATTAGAGAGGCCACATTTAAACCATACACTTTGCAGAGAGAGAAAGTCAATGTGAGTCTTTAAAAATCCCAGATCTCAAGACAATAGAGATGGATAACTATGACAAATGATAGTCATTTAAATATGTTACCACAAGAGTGAAACGCTCTAATTTTGCAGAGAATAGCCACCATTGTTGCAAGAAGTATTCTGAATTAAACAGGAACATTGCCTTTATGGATTTTCTTTCTTATACAGACACGAATATAGTGGACTAGCATCCAGTAGAGATGCTTACTGCTCATCAACAGGCAGAATTCTACAGTTTACCTAATTCACTGATAACCTAATTCTCCCTTTTGAAAACCACACCACTTATTTTATATCATTTCTTATATTAAGGTGAGAGAATTCAAAGATTTGCCTCTTCAGAGTTTCTTTCCAATATCAATTCTTGTGACAACCTAAACCAATTTTGAGGAGATGTGAGAAACAGAACATGGCAGTGATGTTGACCCAGAGCCCCCTTGAGCCCTGGGTGTGTAGTTGTCACATCATTCCCTGCCTAGGTTCAAAACACAGTGGAACCCAAAAGCCAGAAACTCTGAATCATGTCTCTATGGATGACTTTTTATATAACCTTAGTAACTTGGTATTTTTGCAAGTGAATTTTCCCCATTGGCTTCTGCAGTCCCAGAGAAGTTGCTCTTTTACTCTGATCAATTAACAGAGAGCCAACACCTCAGACCCTTCTAGAATCCTGAGAGGAGACAGAGAGAGAAGAATGTGCTAACCAATTTGTGATAGAGCAACCTGGTGAAGAAAAACATACTCTCTGGGATACATGTCTATTTATTCTTTTAAATATTATCATCAAATCCATTCATTGGATTTAAAAAATCAATTGTTTCTCCTACAAATCAAATCAGCAAATCTATATAACATTAGTCACAAGTCCAGTGAGTCTGGATTTTGTTTGCTAAATTTTGCATGTTTATTTTTATTTATTTCCTTAAAGAGAGAGGAAGGGAGAGAAAGATACAAACATCAATCAGCTGCCTCCTGCACGCCCCCCACTGGGGATCAAGCCCGAAACCCCGAAACCCCGGGCATGTGTCCTGACCAGGAATTGAATCAGGACCTCTTAGTCCATGGGACTATGCTCAATCCACAGAGCCACACCGGCCAGGCTGTACCTGTTTATTTTTAAAATTAAAAAACCAATAACAAGGGTGAGTGCTTTTTGTAAAGCCTTGGGATAAACATTTTATATAAAATCTATGCGCAAAGACCATTTTAAAAAAGGGATAATCTTGTTCTCTGAGCATGTCCCTAAGAAAAGGAATTATTTCCTGGCCACCTGTCACTAATGGGTATTCTAAATTTCTGTTCTGAAGATTGAACCTCAAGTTATCAAAGTACAAAGGAGTTATAACCTGAAAATCATATTTTAGCATTGCAAATGTGTCTAGTCTTCTAAGTGCTTCAGAATCATATACCTCAAACATCATCACACAATTTAATAGAAAATTCTATATTAGTTCCTTTATACATGTATAATTGATCATAAGCCCACAATTAAAATCCCTCAATTTGTCACTCCTTTAACTTTAATTTAATAAAAAATAAAATAAAATCTTTCAATTGTCAGGCTCTTGTTTCTTGAATGGCCGAGCAGGGTAACATCAAGACAGGAAGAAAAAAGGAACCTGCAACTCTGTAGGAAAGAAACTAAGTGAGTATTTCTTTTTTGGCATAATGTCAGCAATTAGAAGAGTAAGGGAAACCAGGTGAGAGCATGTCCTTGTAAGATAAAAGTAGAAGTTATAGATGGAAAGTTGCTTTTTAAGAACAATGACTGCCATGGCCTAACCTCACTAATATACACTAAATACCTTGTTTAAAAGGCAGAAAAAGAACATTTCTAATCTTTCCCACATTACTGCACTAGTCACATCTACAAGGTCTTATTGCTGTATCGAACCACTCTGCATTTGCAGTGAATTTCTCTTCCTAAACATCTATACACATCCAACTCCTCCAACAGAGATGGTCTAAAGGTGTGGTGACTTATCACAGGTGTCCATCCACAAGGGCCAAAGCCTGGATTCTCCCCCAGAAATATCACTGCAGTTCTCATACTGTTTACATATGGAGTGGGTGGGTGGTTGTTAGGTAGGCTGGGCTACACAATTGGAATTGTTTTTGGCAGTGCGCAAACTCCGACACACCAAAGGATGGTGAAAGAAGAAAGGAACAGCTTGGCGTAATGGGTGGGCTACTCATGGAAGCTGCCCGTTTCACTGGACTGAAGCAATAGGATTGCACATTTTTTCTTAATGTTTAAATTGCTCTTTTGCAAAGCAACAATTCACATTCTAGTTAGACATTAAGCTCTGCTTGGTTCATTTGATCGGCCAACTCCTACAGTGTGGACCCAGGTCAAAGGGCTCACCAGTGCAGAGCCCCAGTTCATTTTCATCAGCTCTATGGCCACAGTCTGCACCCTTAGCTACAGCCAGTCATTGTGAAAAAGTGTGTTGCTGGAATCTTGGAGGAGTAATGATTCCTAGCAACTGTCCAGTTCTGTCCTTTCCCAGATGACAGATCCGGTCAGCTTGTGTCCATGACCCTGTAATTCAAGAGGTCACATCAGAACCAGGACTAGAGTCTAGAACTCATAAATCTGGTCTCGAGCAAACTGCCTCTCTTGGGAAAGAAGACTCTTCCTAGAAGCCTCAGGGGAAGTTGACTTTTACATTTTTCTTCATACTTTGGACCAGAGAGAGTGCCACTGGAACTCAGAGAGCTTCGTTCTCTCACCACACAGTGGCATGGTAATAGGAAATAGCATTGTGAGCAAAAGCCAGTAAAATGTAGTCTAGCAAGATTAGTTAGATTTCTTCCTTCCTCATTGTCTTGGTACTCAGCCATAATAGTTGGCTTAGGTAGTCATTAGTCATTCATTTATTCTTTCAACAAATATCTGCTACAACAGTGTGGTGATTGCAGGGTGGGGGCGGGGAGGTGGGAGAGGGCAGAGAGGGGATAAATGGTGATGGAAAAAAATTAAAAAATAAAAAGTAAAAAACAACTATCTGCTGATTTTCTAAGACCATAAAAGATTATAATAGATTGTAAAAGATTATTTGGCACAAATTCTCCACTATGAATGGAATAACCGGGTATAGACAGTGTTGTGAGAAGATATGATTGAATCACCTTTATAGACTAGGTGAATTGTTATTTATTGAGCATCCCCTATAGGTTGAAAACTAATAAAGCAAACAGTTGGCAATGTTCTGTTTGTTGTTAACTGGTATTGATTACACAGTATGGTGAAAAATTCATTGAACTGTGCACTTAAAATTTAAGCACTTTTCTATATGTAGTTACACTTCAACAGAAAGTTTTTAAAAGGTACAAATAATAGAAAACAATTAATAGATTGTTTTTAATATAGTCTTGTATTTTAATATAATCATCTATGATATTTATAGAAAAGGGAGCCCCCTCTTTCATTTTACAAAGGAGAACACTAACGCCTAGAAAGGTTACATGGCTGGTTTCGGCAGTCAGGAGTAGCACCTGGTTTCCTGGCTGACATTCTTTCCACACTGTGCTTCCTCTCTCTTTATCAGTACAGCATTCTCTTCTAAGGACCATCTTCAAAAGGGTCGCTGAGAAAAATGTACCATTTTATTTCTTCTTGCCCTTGTTCTGTCTTTCTAAACTGTCATTGAAAATTTTGGTCTTTCTTTTGAAAAGTTCTGAGATTTAATAGAGGTACCTCACTTCAAAAAAAGTTTATCTGATGGGGACAAAGCGGGTTGCCTCTGTACCTCAAGTGGACTGCAAACATATACCACTGAGATTCTCTTTCATCTGAAATGTTTCTTGTTTTACATTTGCAAGTCTGAGATCCTCCTTATTTCTGAAATTGATGAACTCTAGTATGTGGGAATTACCCGCCTTTCAGAAAGGTCACAATATTATATATCTTCATTGCAATATCTCTCCACAAAGAAGTTCATATAACCAAACATGCCTCTACATCAACAGTGAGTGGCACCAAAGGGCTGAACACCTCAGGCCCATGGCTCTGGTCACCCTCTATGACACCTCTTGGATTCCCTTTCCCTGACTTAATATTCTAGATCTTTCTCTTCTAAAAACTCTAAGAATACATCCAAGCTTCTAAGGACCTCTAACTATCCTAGAACCATAACTTACTTGGTCTTTACCTACACTACTGATCCTTCCTAATGTGGACCCCTCTTCCTTAGCCCACCTCTTACGGAGATCTTATCTAAGATTTTATCCCCCACTCTCTTTTTTTTTCCCCCAGGGAAGAGCGGGAACACAGTCCCCCACTACCACAAATTGTGCAGTTGAGTTTCCCACATTTGGGGAAATCGCAGGGGTCAGCACATCCGGAGTGCAATGGATAAGCCTTGCCCTGGGAAAACAACCTTTGTGATCATGGTATGTCCCCTACCGGGTAAGTATTATCCCCCACTCTCAACCCAAGTTCATATTATCTAGGCAATCTCTTTCATAGTACCAATTCCTACTTGTACGTGAATAATACCCTGCTTTATTTTTACCTCTTGCTAAGATATCTTTACAGTGTCAAGGTTCATCTTCCTAATGGCCTACTGGAAATCTCCAGTATGCCATATGCCCTTCAAAGTCAATTTGTACAAAAGTCACATCATCTTTCCTGCTGAATAGTTTCTTTCTCCTGTATCTCAATAATGATACATTATCCATCAGAGACCTAAATTCTCTTCTCTTCCTTTTATCAACCATATTCAATCAGTTACCTGTTAATTTAATCACCTAGAGGAATTAGTAGCTATTGATTACCTATTTCATAATATTATGAAAATTAAACGAGAAAGTCCTTGTAAATCACGTATATGGTGCCTGAACAGTAAATATTCAATGACTTACTATTATCAGTCCCAGTAGTATTATCACTACTACTATAGCTGCTTTGATCAAATGGATGGATGAATGAATAGATAGATACATGGATAGATAGATGGAGAGATACAAAGAATGGCTATGTGGATTGATGGATGGGATGGATGAAAGAAAGAAAGAATGAAGGAAAGAGAGAAAGAAAGAAAGAAAAAAAGGAAGGAAGGGAAGAAAAGGAAGGATTCAGGTATTTGGTACTTTACATTCATTATTTATTCACTCAAAAATATAGTGTATTACACTAATATTCTGACACCAATGCAAATGGGTGTGTTCTTTCCCCACACCATGCAATTCTCGGACACCAGCAGGGTTTCCTACTATTCAACTCAATTCTGACACTAGCTACTGGGAGAAAGCATCAAATTCCACAGGCTAAGGGCTCAGTTCCATAAGATCGTCCTTACGTCAGATACCAATAAAAAGTTCAGGTTGTGCTTCTGGCTAAAAATCCCACTAACCCCCTCTGTGGATTTGATTAATTTACCAGAGCAGCTCATAGAACTCAGGAAACCAGTGTACTCAATAGATTACTGGTTTATGACAAAGGATACTGAAGAATATGAATTAATAGCCACATTGTCACTGCAGACAGTTGGAGGGGCAGGCTGCACGGGGGCCATGCAGAGGATGCAGGTGTGCTGGGATCCCAGGGTGCCCTGTGGACTCCAACCAGCTCCCCCGGATGTGTGGAAGGTGACATGTCCAGTGCTGGGAGGTGGGCTGAGGGATGTGGCACCTCCAGGCTTCCTGATGGCGGGTCCTGCAGCCCCCCTCACACTGACCTTGATACCGTAGACAGTCAGGGAACACTGGGGAGTCTCCCCCATTGACCTAGATGGTGCAAGGGGAGGTTCTTACACTGTGTGCCAAAGGCTAGAAAGATGAATGGATAGGGCCCAAGCATGCTAAAAGCTAGCAAGATAATTGGATAGAATAAAAAGCCCTCCCTATCCCTATAAGAAATGTGGGCTTGAGCAGGAAGATAAAATGGTCTTTGAGACAGGAGTCCACCATTCTCCCAGGTCGTGGTACCTGAATAAACAAACACCTCTTTCCTTTTACAAACTGTCTCACAAGTTTGGCTTTGACTGAGGCAGGTAGCCAACCCATTTGCTCGGTTACAGCTTTTGGAGAGCCAGCTAGGAGAACATGGACCTTGGTAAGTCCCAGAGAGCCTGGATTAGGGTCCCAGCTGCCTGTGGCAGGCTGACCCCAGGAGCAGGACTGTGGGGACGTCTCAGCAGCTGCCGAGAGCGTTTCTCAGGGACTTTCCCTGCGTACCTTCTGAAGGCATCAGCCACCTGAACCCCTTGGCTGGTGAAGAGAAAGGGGTTACTGGGGTATAGACAGACCCCAAGATGGAATAAGTTGAACTGGGCACACCAGGTGTCCTCTATCACTGGCGCTTAGGCTTCGTTCCACTGCCAGCTGCCAGCAAAGTTGTTGTGTTTGTTTTTTAAATATGTTTTATTGATTTTTTAGAGAGAAAGAAACAGCAATGTGAGAGAGAAACATCAATCGGCTGCCTCTTGCATGCCCCCCACTGGGGATCGAGCCTGAAACCTGGGCATGTGCCCTGACCGGGAATTGAACCAGGACCTCTCAGTCCATGGGGTGATGCTCAATCCACTGAGCCACACCAGCCAGGCAGCAAAGTTTCGACGAGCCAGCCACATGAGATGAATAGGAAGGACACCAGTAACTTCTGGAAACTGCTGCAGCTGAGATCATGGACATATGCCAGCAAAGTTCTGATTAGCATGCCATTTATCCCTGCCACTTGGGCTCTGTGCCACTTGGGCTTTCTGCCATTTGGGTCTGGTTAGGACCGCTTGCCATATCGTTTGGCCAGGAAATAAGATGCTAGGACTTGCTTGTGAGTACTCCTTTGGAATAATGGAATTATGGATGCAAGTTTTGTTTATAAGTTCCCATTTTGTTTGGGGTCTTCCCTTGGCTATAATTTTGGGTTCATTCTTTGATGCTATCAGGGGTTGTTCTGTTTCAACTCTTGAAGGAAGCCCACAGGGCTGAATTTTAGCATATTGGTCCATGTACAGCTATAATCCAATGACTAGGAAGGAATTGGTTTTCTATTGCAATACTGCTTGGTCTATGTATACTTTAGACTATGGGGGAAAATAACTCCTAAATGGTTCCCTAAATTACTACACCATCGTACAGTTGGAATTGTTTTGCCAATGGTCAGAGAATTGGGATGAAATCCCTTATGTCCAGGCATTTATGACTTTACATGTTAAGGATTTGGCAAAAAAAAAAAGGGGGGGGGGTTAATGACACAGAGAAGGGAAATGGCTTCAAAACTCCTTCCTTATAGTAAGATGTAGGAAGAAAAATATCAGGTCATTTTATTAGACCACCCAAACGTTACCTTACAAACCACACTCCTTTTTAAACCCAGCCACCCTACTCCCAGACTCAGAGGGAAGCTCAGACCTCCAAAATGATTGCTTAGAAACATTGACAGAGTTTATTCCAGCAGACCAGATCTATTGGACCAACCACTGACAAACGTGACTGGGAATTATATACAGATGAAAGCAGCTTCATGGAGAACGGTTAACGGCGAGCCGGGTATGCAGTAGGCACCATAGACAAGGTACGAGCAGCCCAGGTCCTTGTCATAGAAACCTCAGCACAAAAGGCTGAACTGATAGCTTTCACAATAGCCTTAGAATTAGCCCAGGGAAAGAATGTTAACATCTACACTGACTCTAAATATGCCTTCATAGTAGTCTATATCCATGGGGCAACATGGAAGGAAAGAGGGTTCTTAACCTCAGGGAATCAGGACATCAAACATGCAAAAGAGATTTAACAATTGCTAGAGGCAGTGAATCTACTGAACCAGACTACTGTAATGCACTGCCTAGAACACCAAAAGGATGATCCCCAAACAAGCCAGGGATATTAAGCTGCCGATAAAGTAGCAAGGCAAGCTACTTTATAAAGTAGACGGCTACCACTTCCTGGGGCTTTAATTCCCCACCTGAACTTGTCAGAATTTAAACCCCATTATACAGAATGAGATGAGGAATGGGCCCATGAATAGGATTCTCTAACACTGACCCTAATTCTAGGTGGAAGATCAGAACACATGGTATGATCTTCCAGAAGAGCGAGTACAGTATATCCCCTCCTCAAACACATGAAGGGCCCCATTATGGAAGGGATACTTTAATGGACCTCATCAGACTACATTTGAAGGGCCCTCATTTACAAAGGACCATTCAGGAGATTATCCAAGCCTTCAGATATGCGCAAAAACAATCCTAAGACAGAACGTGCCCCCACAGGGAAGGGAGTACACTGTAAAGGGATATGCCCATTTGAGGACAGGCAAGTTGACTTTACACAGATGCCTAAAACCACAGGAACCTTTAAGTTTCTATTAGTTTTTGTAGACACCTTTTCTAGATGGGTAGAGGCATACCCCACTAGAACTGAGAAGGCAAATAAGGTAGCAAAACTTTTACTCAAAGAAACAATCTCTAGGTTTGGACTTCCTTACAGCATTCAAAGCAACCATGGACCATTGTTCACTTCAGAAATCTCCCAAAATATAGGAAAGGCACTATAGATTCAATGGAAACTACATGTATCTTGGAGACCCCAATTTACATGGAAGACTGAGAAAACGAACCACACAATAAAGAAGACCCTGGTGAAAATATGCCAGGAAACACATTTGAAATGGTACCAGGCACTCCCTGTGGTCTTACTCCAGATTAGGGTAGCACCCTGAAGCAGGCTTAAATTAAGCCCTTTTGAAATAGTTTGTAGGAGACCCTTCCAAATTTCTGTTTTATGAACATCCCCTTTAGATTTAGAACATGAACAACCAAAAAAAATCAAACAATATGTACAACCTTTAGGGCAAACACTAACAACTTTGCATAGGTTTGCTCATTGCAGGTCTATCTACCCATTCGATGATCCTTACACCTATTCCAGCCAGGAGACCAAGTCTTACTAAAGACCTGGGAGACTCAAGGTCCTGAATAGCAGTTAGCCAAGCAAGGGACCGGTCCCTATGATGTATTGCTGACAATACACTCTTCCCTGAAGCTCATGGGAATCAGGCCTTGGATCCACCATACACGATAAAGCAGGCACTGCCTGAGGAGGACTCAGGTCTTGCTGCTGCTATTGATACTGCAAGGGAAAGCTAGACTTGCACTCCCGAAAGAGATTTAAAATGCCTCTTTCAGAAATGGCCTCCCAAAGCTAAGTAACAATGTTACCTTTTATTTTATTCCATATTTCTCAGAGAGTGGCTTCCTTGGAAAACTTATCCCACTGTTGGGTGTGCCACCCAAAGCCCTGCTCAGGATTAGATCATGGAGATCCTTTAGTCTCTCTAGTTTCTGAGTTCACTATAATTCCCCCTGCACTACTAAGCATACCCCTCACTAAATACTTAATCGATTGTCCGCACAAGAGGTCTCACTTTGGAAACCCATCTGCAACACCACCTCATGAAATATGAAGCAGTCTACCAGTTCAGCAATGCCATCCTCTAGACACTGTATATACCACCTTCTGAAGAACAGCAATACTTCTCCCTTGTGTAAAGGTTTTCCTCCATTCTTGACACCCTTCTTTCTTTAATAGATAGTAAGAATGTCTAAACCCTGGGATAGGTAAGACTATGTACTCTGACAGAAGGAAGAAACTACAGAAGATGAGAGCTCCATCAATTTACCCTTGTAAGATTACAAGGGTCCAGAGTTTTGAAGGGGAAAATTGTTACTGTAGATAGTCAGTTGGAAGGGCAGGTCACATGGGAGCTGTGCAGAAGATGCAGGCATGCCAGGATTTAGGGGTGCCCTGCAGACTTCAATTGGCTCCCCTGGATGTATGGGGGGTGCCATGTCCAGCATCAGGAGGCAGGCTGAGGGATGAGGCATTTCCAGGCTTCCTGATGGAGGGTCCTGCAGTCCCCCCTTTCCCCCACTGACCCTGATGCTGTAGACCAGCAGTTCTCAACCTCACATATTTCTGATGGTCTTAGGAACCGAGACACCGCTCCTCTGTCCATCTCCAGGCGGGTCTGCCCACATGCAGATACGCCCACATACAACATGAGGAACTGTATTAAAGGGTCGCAGCACTAGGAAGGTTGAGAACCACTGCTGTAGATAGTCGAGAAGCACTGGACAGTCTCCCCCATTGGTCTAGATGGCACAGGGGGAGGTTCTTACGCTGAGTGTGCCAAAGGCTAGAAAGATGAATAGGCAGGGTCCAAATATGCCTAAAGGTAGCAAGATAATTGGACAGAAAAAAAATTTCTCCCCTCCCTATCCCTATAAGAACTGTGGACTTGAACAGGAAGATGAGATAGTCTTTGAAATGGGAGTCCATCATTCTCCCAGGTCACAGTACCTGAATAAAAACTCTTTCCTTTTGCACCAGCACCTGTCTCACAAGTTTGGCTTTCATTGCTGCAGGCAGCCAAACCCACTTATTTGGTTACAAGATGAAGTGATACATAGGGTGAGGTCCCAAAAACAAGAACATGGAGTTTTGGGCTAAGCCAGGTGGCATGTGGATGTGTTCTGGTTCACCAACTTGGAAGCTCTGAAAACCTGTTTTTAGGTTTCTATGATAGCTTCATTACATAGTCATGGTTGATTGAATTACTGGCCATTAGTGATTGGACTCAATCATCTTTCCCATTCTAGGAAGTTTGGGGGAGTGGAAGGGGACTAAAAGTTCCAACAATCTAATTACATGGTTGGCTCCACTAGCAACCAGCCCTCATCCTTAGGTGCTTTCCAAAAGTCCCTTCATTAACAGAAGATACACTACAGAAAACTATAAAGGTTTTAGGAGCACTGTGCCAGATACTGGACAAAGACCATGTAAATATACATTTCTCATTAATCACAATATCACAACTACTATGTGTTAGACACTCTTGTAGGATCTGGGATACTGTAGTAAACAATACAAAGTATCTACTCTTATGGACCTTATATTTTAGTGAAGAGAGACAGGGAATATATATATATATATATATATATATATATATATATATATAAATTATATCAAGATAATAAAGCAGGATAAGGGGGACAACAGATGGGGAATACTATTCTAGATAAGGCAATGAGAAATAACATCTCTGGCCAAAATCCAGCACCCATTTCTTTTTTATTTTTATTCTCACCCGAGGACATTTTTTGCATTTATTTTGAGGAAGAGAGGGAGGAAGAGAGAGGAAGAGAGAGAGAGAGAAAGAGAGAGAGAGAGAGAGAGAGAAAGAAACATCGACGTGAGAGAGAAACATTGAGTGTTTGCCACCCACACGACCCCAACCAGGGCCAGGGACAAACTGCAACCGAGTTACGTGCCCTTAGTGGGAACCGAACCCGGGCCTCTCTGGTCCATGGGCCAATGCTCTAACCGCTGAGCCAAACCGGCCAGGACACCAGCACCCATTTCTGATGAAAACGCTCAGCAATGTGGGAATAGAGGAATCATATCTCAACATAATAAAGGCCATATATGAAAAACCTACAGCCAACATCATACTCTATGGGCAAAAACTAAAAGCATTTCTCTTAAGAACAGGAACAAGACAGGGATGCCCACTTTTGCCACTCTTATTTAACATAGTACTGAAAGTCTTAGCCACAGCAATCAGACATGAAGAAAAAATAAAAGGGATCCAAATTGGAAAGGAGGAAGTAAAACTGTCATTATTCGCAGATGACATAATATTATACATAGAAAACCCTAAAGACTCCATCAAAAATCTGCTAGATTGCCCTGGCCGGTTTGGCTCAGCAGTTAGAGCGTCAGCCTGCGGTCCAGAGAGACCCGGGTTCGGTTCCCACTAAGGGCATGTACTTCGGTTGCAGTTTGTCCCCGGCCCTGGTTGGTCGTGCGGGTGGCAGCCACTCGATGTGTCCCTTTCACATCGATGTTTCTCTCTCTCTCTTCCTCTCTCTCCTTCCCACTCTATCTGGACAAAAAATGAAAAAATGTCCTCAGGTGAGGATAAAAAAAAAAAAAAATCTGCTAGATTTAATAAATGAATTTGGCAAGGTAGCAGGATACAAAATTAACATCAAGAAATGGACGGTATTCTTATACACCAATAATGAACTCACAGAAAGAGAAATTGAAAAAACAATCTCATTTACTATTGTGGCAAAAACATTAAGATAACTAGGAATAAACTTAACCAAAGAAGTATAGGACCTATTTGCAGAAAACTACAGGACATTGAACAAAGAAATAGAGGAAGATATAAAAAAGTGGAAGCACATACCTTGTTCATGGATTGGAAGAATTAACATCATTAAAATGTCCATACTACCCAAAGCAATCTGTAGATTCAATGCAATCCCCATCAAAATACCAGTGACATATTTCACAGAACTAGAACAAATACTTCAAAAGTTCATATGGAACGAAAAAAGACCCCAAATAGTCACAGCAATCTTGAAAAAGAAGGACAAAGTAGAAGGGATCACAATACCACATATCAGGTTATACTACAAAGCCACTATAATCAAAACAGCCTGGTACTAGCACAAGAACAGGCATATAGATCAATGGAACAGAACAGAGAACCCAGAAATTGACCCAAGACATTATGCTCAATTAATATTTGACAAAGGTGGCAAGAACATACAATGGAGTCAAGACAGCCTCTTCAATAAATGGTGTTGAGTAAATTGAACAGCTACATGCAAAAAAATGAAGCTAGACCATCAACTTACACCATACACAAGAATAAACTTAAAATGGATAAAAGACTTAAATGTGACTCGTGAATCCATAAAAATCCTAGAAGAAAATGTAGGCAACAAAATTTCAGACATCATACGCAGCAGAATTTTACTGATACATCACCTAAGGCAACAGAAACAAAGGAAAAAGTGAACACATGGGGACTACATCAAACTAAAAAGCTTCTGCACAGCAAAAGAAACAACCATCATAATGGAAAGGGAACCCACTGTATGGGAGACCATAACTGCTAATGATACATCAGGTAAGGGGTTAACTTCCAAAATATATAGAGTACTCATACAACTCAACAAAAGGAAGACAAAGAACCGAATTTAAAAATGTGCAGAGGACCTAAATAGACACCTCTCCAAAAAGGACATACAAATGGCCAAGAGACAAATGAAGAAATGTTCAACGTTACTAATCATCAGAGAGATGCAAATTAAAACAACTATGAGGTGCCCTGGCCGGTTTGGCTCAGCGGTTGGAGTGTCGGCCTGCGGTACAGAGAGACCCAGGTTCGGTTCCCGCTAGGGGCATGTAACTCGGTTGCAGTTTGTCCCCGGCCCTGGTTGGTCGTGTGGGTGGCAACCACTCGATGTGTCCCTTTCACGTCGATATTTCTCTCTCTCTCTTCCTCTCTCTCCCTCCCACTCTATCTGAACAAAAAATGAAAAGTCCTCAGGCAAGGATAAAAAAACAAACAAACAAACAAAAAAACAACTATGAGGTATCACCTCACACCTGTTAGAATGGCTGCCATCAACAAATCATCAAACAGCAAGTGCTGGCGAGAGTGTGGAGAAAAGGGGACTCTAGTGCATTGCTGGTGGGAATGCAGAGTGGTGCAGCCACTATGGAAAATAGTATAGTGTTTCCTCAAAAAATTAAAAATTGAATTGCCATTTGACCCAGTGATCCCACTTCTAGGAATATATCCCAAGAAGCCTGAAACACCAATCAGAAAGGATATATGTACCCCTATGTTCATAGCAGCACTATTTACAATAGCTAAGATCTGGAAACAGCCTAAGTGTCCATCAATAGATGAGTGGATAAAAAAGCTGTGGTACATATATATAATGGAATACTATGCAGCTGTAAGAAAGAAAGATCTCTTATCCTTTGAGATGACATGGAGGGACCTGGAGAGTATTATGCTAAGCAAAGTAAGCCAATCAGAGAAAGACAAATACCACATGATCTCACTTATTTGTGGAATATAATGAACAAGGTGGGCTGATGAATGAAATAGACCCAGAGACACAGAAAGGAGTATGGTTCAGACTGAACCTCGGGGGGAGAGGTGTGGGGTTGGATGAGATGAACCAAAGAACTTATATGCATGTATGCATAACCAATGGACATAGACAACAATGCTGGGGGGGAGGGGCATGGGTAGGAGGGTGTCTAGGGGGAAAAAGGAGAAACATCTGTAACAAAAATAAATTAATAAAAATTGGGGGGGAAAAATAAATAACATCTCTAATAAGATGCCCCCTAAGAAGAGTCTGAAGGAATGAGGGTGCAAGCATCCAAGCTGGGGGAGCAGCAGGTGCAGTGGTTTTGAGTGTGAATGCATAGGTATATTTAAGGAAATGCATGGAGGCCAGTATGACTGGCCTAAGGAGTGGAGGGAGGAAGGGCTTACTGGTGGTGGTCATTGTCTCATGTCATTTTGATTATAATTCTTCAAAGTAAGAGTTATTACATCTACTTTACAGATAAGAAACCCGAGGCTCATAAAGATTCGATTATTTGCCCAACAGGCTTCAAAGTATTTCCACAAAGACTCAGCTGGGCCTGTTGTATCTGAAGCTTCCCCTCCATCTTTACCTTAGCTCAAGACCCTCTTCATGTCTTTCCTGGATTATTACAATAAACTCCTAACTGGCCTCCCCATCCCTGGTGTCTTCTGCCGACAAAGTTCTACCCCATCCTCAGAATGACTTTCTATGACACAGCTGATTCTATCGATTCCCTGCTTACAATCCTTCCATGATTTCCCATCCTCCATACCCAGAGTGTGAAGGCCAGCTCCTCAGAGGCAGACCAGGCTCATCTCCGCAGATCTGCTTCCTATCACGTGCCATGCACATGGTCATCCAGCCACCCCAAATCTGGCTTCCTCCTATTCCTTGAAGTTGTAAAGCTGCTTTCTCAGTCTCAAACTCTCCATCTCCCTTGTATCCATGGAGAACCCTACTCCACATTCATTGCTCAGCTGAGGAAGCCTCCCTGACCCCCTTTCTGCTCCCACACTTTGTGTATATACCTCATTACAGCTCTGATTGCACTGTGACTGTCAGTCAAGAGAGGACTGGGCCGCCCATCTTATGAGGATCCTGATATACTGAATATGAAGAAATATAAGAATCACAAAATGTGTTATAATTTAAATGCTTACATAATACACACACACACACACACACACACACACACACACACTCCAAGACAAAAATGACTTGTGTAAATGAATGAACATGTCTTATCATGTGGAACAAAGAAAATCACATCTCCCTTGGTAAGTAAACAGAATATAGACTACAGAGAAGGAACACAAAAGGCTGTATTTTGTTGTTTGATATCCTTGGCATTTCTGCTAAGAAACCAGTGAACCGGAACATTTTTATTTATGAAGGAAATAAAAGTGAAATTGCTACAAGACCTCATTTCACGGGAGCAACTGTGGTGGTGAAGCTCACATGCAAGAAGATTTCCTTAGCACCCTTGAGAGCTACTCGCTGCTTCCTCCCATTTGAGCATCTCAGGCTCTGGTTCTGAAAGGCATGGGGTCACAGGGGCAGAGAATGAACAAGACATCAGGAGATCCTGGTACTCTTCCTGGTCTTGCTGCTCATTTATCTTTCCTTAAATGGATTTCTTTGGAATATAACCATATGGTTATGTTATAGTTCTATCCATTTAAGATGTAAAGCAGCTTATGTCTTCCTTTCCTGAATAAAAATGTCACATGAACACATTACAGAAAATAGAATACTATAGATAAGTATAAAAATGGAAAATTACCCAGGAAATGGAGACTGAGAGAAAGTTGTATGAGTTAGAATTTCCACAGCATAAAAGTATTTGCCTTAATCCTTTCAAGGCGAATTCTTCAAAGAAAAGAATCATTTCTATGAAAATAGCAACATGGTCATTTTTGGAGTTATTACATCATTTCGTTTGAGTTCTGAAAATCCTGGGCAACTTCACCAACACCACTAAAGTGAAATTCTTTCACATGTGATGTCTAACAATAAAAATAAATCTTTGGAATGATTGTTTTCTTTCTGTCCTTTTTCATTTCAAAACTACAACCCAATACATTTCAGAGTAAAAAGTATTAGAGCCCAGCATAAATAGAGAACACAGAATAAAAGACTATTTCATTTTGGAACCAGGCAACAAAATGTCATGACCTTTGCCCTAAGAGTTTGATTTTCAGTAAAATTTCTTTATAGAGTTTTCTAGCAACCAAGTGTTTTGAACATTAAATGTGGAAAAATTTTACTTGAGGGCAACACAGCTTTCTAGGATTGGATCCAAGACATGGAAAGTGAATGCTGAATAGGGCCTTTCAGAAGAAGTTTCACTGACTTGCTCCATCTGCAATAACGTCCCCCGAGGCCCCGGGCTTCCAGTGCCGTATCCCCACCACTGTGGTGCGGAACACCCTCAATACATTTTTGTTGAATTGCATTTAGCTGAACATGCCTTCTCCTGTTTATGGAACCCAGAGCTGGAAGACCACCGCAGTGTATTTCAAGGCAATATTTTAAATGTCTAAACAATGTGTTGTTGTTTTTTTTTATATATATTTGGATGTTTTTCACCATCTCAGTTAGAAAGAAATATGCCATCAAGTGATAAAGCATCTGGTTTTCCCCCTCAGGACTGCTGGTGTAACGAGGGCTTGAAGGGGCTGGGGAGGGGTTGAGCACTAGAACTTTCCATGTGCTGCTGTGTGCCTCGGTGGATCTGTTTCGGCTCTGGCCCTGGTACCTGAGGTGGAGTGTGGAGGCAGGGATGAACACTAGAAGTGAAACTCTCTTCCTAATAGCCCCTTTGATTCCAGCTACTGTGAGAAAAACAGAAGATCACTGATTGGGGTAAGTTTGCAGGAAAGAGGTTTCCTGTTTTAAACATAAACTCCTGTCCTGAGATGATCAACCTTAAATAGGGCATCTAACCTTCCTGAACCTCAGTCATCTCATTTTTTAAGTGGAGATAAGAATATCTACCTCAAAGATTAGAATGCAATATGGCAGGACCTGTAATAAGTAGCTGGGATGCAAGCTGTCTTTTTATTATAAGAATAGCCATTAGCCATTATCTCACTGTTCTGCATTCATTTGTTTGCACATCTGTTTCGCTTATTCAGCTACAGGCCCTTTAAGGACAGGGATTGTGTATGGCTCATGTTTTCCTGAATTCACAGGATCTAGCAGAACTGTCTGCAAGAATCAATTGAATGGATGGATTTTAAACTATTACATATATTTCTTCTTAATGTTAATAGCTCTGTATAGGAAAAAATCCTTTTTTTTCTAATAGTGAAAGACTAATAAGCTATCCTTGACACTGAATTTATATTTCAAATGTTCTCATTCTCTATTTTACGTTCTATGTTGAAAAATGCCATCTTGTCTCCTATTGAAAGTCCATGAAGCCCTTAGCACGTCTATGAAATTAGGTTGGGGGCTAACCCAGCAGTGCATGGGCCTTTCCCAGAGCCCAAGGCTGGATCTTAACATTGCTGGGTTTCCATGCAGACATAGATATTCTAGTAAAATGCATGAATTTGTCCAATGAGCTGAACAGTGGTAGAAGCTGGGGATTCAGTAAAGTAAGGACAACTATGATTTTCACTATACACACACACACACACACACACACACACACACACACACACAATATGTTTTTATTAATTTTTGAGAGAGAGAGGAAGGGAGAGAGATAGAAACATCAATATGAGAGAGAAGCATCGACTGGCTGCCTCCTGCATGGCCCATACTGGGGATCGCCCACAACCCAGGCACATGCCCTGACCAGGAATCGAACTGGGACCTCTCAGCCCACAGGACGGCACTCAATCCACTGAGCCACGCCAGCCAGGCTCACAACTTACATATATTTTTCCGGACCAGGGGAATAAGGCAACTTTGGTTGAGGAAAGAGTATAAAGCCAGAAAATCTAAGATTTAATTCTGGTTTTACCAGTTACAAGCTAGGTGACCACGAGGAAGTCATTTGACAACTCAAAGATTTTTATCTCATTCTGTGTATAGTGGGGACAATGATACCTATGTCAAAAGGCTATAGAAGATTAAGATAATTTACATAAAAATACAATGCTTGATCACAGTAGATACCATAACCAATGTTTGGTAAGCGTGAGTTAAATAAAAACCTAGAATTTCTCGTCAGTATGAGAGCAAGTATTTTTCTCCCCTCAGGAATATGTAATTATAGATACATCCAGCTTTAATAAGAATTTGTATTCAATAATACATCTACAAAATCATTCAATCCCATTTATTTCACTATAAAAGAATACTTGACAAAATGAATCACCTTTGGATTCCATTAAATAAAAACTGAACTTGAGGCAATTAAAATTCAATACAATTTACAAAAATAGTTTTTAGACCTGACTTTTCAGATTTTAAAAATCACTAAATAAAGAACTATGGTCTCCAATTTATAGCTGAAAAGACCTGCTTGGAGGGTTATGTATTTTTTCTTTTAATTTTTTTTTAATTAATTTATTTTTGTTACAGATGTTTCTCCTTTTTTACCCATTGACACCCTCCTCCCCATCCCCCCACCCCGTCCCCAGCTTTGTTGTCCATGTCCATAAGTTATGCATACATGCATATAAGTTCTGTGGTTTATCTCTTCTCTCCCCCCCAACCCCTCTTCTGAGGGTTGTCAGTCTGTATCCTACTTTCACATCTCTGGGTCCAACCTGTTCCCCAGACTGTTATGTTTATTATATTCCACAAATGAGTGAGATCATGTGATATTTGTCTTTCTAGGCTTGGCTTATTTCGCTTAGGATAATACTTTCGAGGTCCATCCATGTCGTCTCAAAGGATAAGAGATCTTTCTTTCTTACAGCTGCATAGTACTCCATTGTGTATATGTGCCACAGCTTTTTTATCCATTCATCCACTGATGGACACTTGGGCTGTTTGCAGATCTTAGCTATTGTAAATAGTGCTGCTATGAACATGGGAGTACATGTATTCTTTCTGATTGGTGTTTCAGGCTTCTTAGGGTATATACCTAGAAGTGGGAAAACTGGGTCAAATGGCAATTCAATTTTTAATTTTTTGAGGTAACACCATATTGTTTTCCATAGTGGCTGCACCAGTCTGCACTCCCACCAGCAGTGTACTAGAGTCCCCTTTTCTCCACACCCTCCCCAACACTTGTTGTTTGATGATTTGTTGATGGCGGCCATTCTGACAGGTGTGAGGTGATACCTCATTGTTGTTTTAATTTGCATCTCTCTGATGATTAGTGATTTTGAGCATTTCTTCATATGTCTCTTAGCCATTTGTATGTCCTGTTTGGAGAGGTGTCTATTTAGTTCCTCTGCCCAATTTTTAATTGGGTTCTTTGTCTTCCTTTTGCTGAGTTGTATGAGCGCTCTATATATCTTGGAGATTAACCCCTTATCTAATGTATCATTGGCAATTATGCTCTCCCATACAGTGGGTTCCCTTTCCGTTTTGATGGTGGTTACTTTTGCTGTGCAGAAGCTTTTGAGTTTGATGTAGTCTCCATGTGTTCATTTTTTCCTTTGTTTCTGTTGCTTCAGGTAATGTATCAGTGAAGATTCTGCTGCGTATGATGTCAGAAATTTTGTTGCCCACATTTTCTTCTAGGATTTTTATGGATTCATGAGTCACATTTAAGTCTTTTACCCATTTTGAGTTTATTCTTGTGTATGGTGTAAGTTGATGGTCTAGCTTCATTTTTTTGTATGTAGCTGTCCAATTTTCCCAACACCATTTATTGAAGAGGCTGTCTTTGCTCCATTGTATGCTCTTGCCACCTTTGTCAAATATTAATTGAGCATGTCTTGGGTCAATTTCCGGATTCTCTGTTCTGTTCCACTGGTCTATATGCCTGTTCTTGTGCCAGTACCAGGCTGTTTTTATTATAGTAGCTTTGTAGTATAACCTGATATCCAGTATTGTGATCCCTTCTACTTTGTCCTTCTTTTTCAAGATTGCTGTGGCTATTCGGGGTCTTTTTTGGTTCCATATGAACTTTTGAAATATTTGTTCTAGTTCTGTGAAATATGTCACTGGTATTTTGATGGGGATTGCATTGAATCTATAGATTGCTTTGGGTAATATGGACATTTTAATGATGTTAATTCTTCCAATCCATGAACAAGGTATGTGCTTCCACTTTTTCATATCTTCCTCTATTTCTTTGTTCAATGTCCTGTAGTTTTCTGCAAATAGGTCCTTTACTTCTTTGGTTAAATTTATTCCTAGGTATCTTAATTTTTTTGCTGCGATGGTAAATGGGATTGTTTTTTAGTTTCTCTTTCTGTGAGTTCATCATTGGTGTATAAGAATGCTGTCAATTTCTTGACGTTAATTTTGTATCCTGCTACTTTGCCAAATTCATTTATTAGGTCTAGTAGTATTTTGATGGAGTCTTTAGGGTTTTCTATGTATAATATTATGTCATCTGCGAATAATGACAGTTTTACTTCCTCCTTTCCAATTTGGATTCCTTTTATTTTTTCTTCATGTCTGATTGCTGTGGCTAAGACTTCCAGTACTATGTTAAATAAGAGTGGCAAAAGTGGGCATCCCTGTCTTGTTCCTGTTCTTAAGGGAAATGTTTTTAGTTTTTGCCCATTGAGTATGATGTTGGCTGTAGGTCTTTCATATATGGCCTTTATTATATCAAGATATGATTCCTCTATTCCCAAATTGCTGAGCGTTTTTATAAGAAATGGGTGCTGGATTTTGTCGAATGCTTTTTCAGCGTCTATTGATATCATCATGTGGTTTTTATCTTTCATTTTGTTTATGTGGTGTATCACATTTATTGATCTGCGAATATTGAACCAGCCTTGCATCCCTGGGATGAATCCCACTTGGTCATGGTGAATAATTTTTTTGATGTATTGCTGGATCCGATTTGCTAGTATTTTGTTTAGGATTTTGGCATCTACGTTCATCAGGGATATTGGCCTGTAGTTTTCTTTCTTTGTAGTGTCTTTTTCTGGTTTTGGAATTAGAATTATGCTGGCCTCATAAAACGAGTTTGGAAGTCTTCCTTCTTCTTGAATTTTTAAAAATAGTTTGAGGAGAATGGGTGTTAGTTCTTCTTTGAATGTTTAGTAAAACTCCCCCGTGAAGCCGTCCCAGCCTGGGCTTTTGTTTGCTGGGAGAGTCCTGATTACATCTTCAATTTCCTTCGTTGTTATTGGTCTGCTCAAGTTTTCTATTTCTTCCCGGTCCAGTTTTGGGAGACTATGTGTTTCTAGAAATTTGTCCATTTTGCCTAGATTGTCCAATTTGTTGCCATATAAATGTTCATAGAATTTGTTAACGGTCCTTTGTATTTCTGTGGTGTCAGTTGTTATTTCTCTTTCATTTTTGATTTTGTGTATTTGTGTTCTCTCTCTTTGTTTCTTGGCAAGTCTAGCTAAGGGTCCATCAATCTTGTTTATCTTTTTAAAAAGCCAGCTCTTTGTTTCATTGATCCTTTGAATTGTTTTTCTGGTCTCTATGTCATTTATTTCTGCTCTGATCTTTACTATTTCCTTCCTTCTACTTGCTCTGGGGTTTTCTTTTTGTTTGCTTTCTAGTTCTTTAAGTTGTGAGGTTAGATAGTCTATTACAAATTTTTCTTGTTTCATGAGGTAGGCCTGTAGTGCTATGAACTTCCTTCTCAGAACTGCTTTCACTGCATCCCATAGATTTTGTGTTGTTGTGTGTTCATTTTCATTGGTTTCCAGGAAGTTTTTAATTTCTTCTTTGATCTCCTCAGTAACCCATTCATTGTTTAATAACATGCTATTTAGCCTCCATGTATTCAAATGTCTTTGCATGTTCTTGTTGCAGTTGATTTCTAGTTTCATGCCATTGTGATCTGAGAAGATGCTTGATATGATTTCAATCTTATTGAACTTGTAGAGACTTCGTTTATGTCCTAACATGTGGTCTATCCTTGAGAATGTCCCATGTGCACTTGAGAAGAATGTGAATTCTGTAGTTTTGGGGTGTAATTCTCTGTAAATATCTATTAAATCTATTTGGTCTAGTGCTTCATTTAGAGTCTCTGTTTCCTTGTTAATTTTCTGTCTAGAGGATCTATCCAGTGATGTCAGCGGGGTGTTGAAGTCCCCTGCTATGATTGTATTGCTGTCGATTTCTCCTTTGAAGTCCTCCAGAAGATTTTTAATGTATTTTGGTGCTCCTATATTGGGTGCATATATGTTTACCAAGGTTATATCTTCCTGTTGGATAGATCCTTTCAATATTATGTAGTAGCCTTCTTTGTCTCTAGTTATGGCCTTCATTTTGAAATCTATTTTATCAGATATGAGTATTGCTACCCCAGCTTTTTTTTCCTTTCTGTTTGCTTGGAAGATTTTTTTTCCATCCCTTCACTTTCAACCTATGTGAGTCTTTTGTTGTGAGGTGGGTCTCTTGTAAACAACATATATATGGGTCATGCTTTCTTATGCAATCCGCGACTCTGTGTCTTTTTATCGGAGCATTCAATCCATTTACATTTAAGGTGATTATTGATATGTATTTATTTATTGCCATTTTTGTTTAGTGTGGTTCTATTTTCCTTTCTATTTCTTCTACTAATTACAGCAGTCCTTTTAACATTTCTTGCAGTGCTGGTTTGAGTAGAGTAGTCTTGGGTTCAGATCCTTGTTTTTCATGACCTTGATTACTTCATGCCATTCCCTTCTGGCCTGTAGTGTTTCTGTTGAGAAGTCAGATGATAGCCTGATGGGGGTTCCTTTGTAGGTAACCTGTTGCTTAGCTCTTGCTGCCTTTAGGATTCTCTCTCTCTTTGTCTTTAATTTTTGGCATTTTAATTACTCTGTGTCTTGGTGTGGGCCTGTTTGGGTTCTTCTTACTTGGAACTCTCTGTGCTTCTTGAACTTGAATGCCTTCTTCCTTCAAATTAGGGAAATTTTCTGCACTATTTCTTCAAATATATTCTCTAACCCTTGCTCATTTTCTTCTTCTTCGGGGACTCCTATGATGCTAATATTATTACGTTTCCAGTTGTCCCACAGTTCTCTTAAGCTGTCTTCCTGTTTTTCAATTGTTTTTTCCTTTTGGTTTTCTGATTGGTTGATTTTTTCTACCCTGTCTTCTAATTCACTGATCTGGTCCTCAGCTTCTTCTACTCTGCTGTTTAGTCCTTCCAATGTGTTCTTCATTTCTGCTATGTCATTCTTCTTTTCCAATTGGTTTATTTTCAATATTTCTATGTCTTTGCTCATGGTGTTGATGTCCTTACACATGCTGTTGAGCTTCCTCAAGATCATGGCTCTGAATTCTAGTTCTGTTAACTTGCTTAACTCCATTTCATTTATCTCATCTTCGGTGGAGGTCTCTTGTTCTTTCATTTGGCATCTGTTTCTTTGTTTCACCATTTTGGCTATCTCAGTGGGTTTTGGAGCCTGCCAAATTTTCCCTGTGGATGTTGGTGTTCTGCTGTTTGTGGCTCCTGTATTGGGTTTGGATGAGCGTGGGAGGAGTCACGTTATACACCACTGTCGAGTCTTACTTTCCTGGGTAGATTTGCAAGCCCAGAAAAGGTTAAGTTATCCTCTAGCTTTTTACCTAGAGGCTATTAGTGGAGGTTACTTGAAGAGCCTTGGGTTCTCAGTTGAATGAAAACCTCCCTCAGGTGTTCAGCATGAGAGGATTTCCTGAGGGTGGGGCAGATGCTGGTAGTTAATGAGCCTCAATTTGCATTTCAATGGCCCACCTGGGTGTGGCTGGATCTCTGAGGGAGGAGCAGCCGCCTCTCCCCAGAGCCCTGGGAAGGAGTAAGATGGCCACCGTCCTGTGTGGCCACAACTCAGCAAAAGCTCTGAGCGCCCTCCAAATCCCGAGTGTCCCTACACAGTTCCAGTCCAGTCTGCTCTCCCTCTGCCAGAGCCCAAGGTGAGTGGCTGTGGCTATTTTAGTGCTCTGTCCTGGCCCTCTGTGCTGTGGAGCCTGCTTGGGCTTTAACCCCGAGGGTACTGCTCACAGATAAGACCGCTGCTGTCTGTGGACTCCCAGCCCCCCTCTCGCGCCTCCGCAATCCTACCAGGATTGATTCAGTGTCCCTGGTTGTATGGTCCTCGCAAGCTGCTTTTCCGTTGCTTTTTCCCGACGATTTGTCTTTATTTTAGTTGTATTTCCAGTTTGGTCCTGGGAGATATTCTGTGTAGCTTCCATTCACTCTGCCGCCATTTTGGAATTCGGGTTACGTATTTTTTCTCAAGATTTCTTATGTGCTGTACGGCTGTGCATTTATTTATCGAATCCCAAACAATTAACATGTGCTAACCTCAAAAAAGCAATAATATTTAGCACTACTTTTCAAAACCTCAGCTCTTTTGAGGTTTAATTTATATATATATATTTTGAACAGAGAATCCAATGAGTTTTGACAAATAGATACAGTTATGTGTCCATCTCTACAATCATGATATAGAATACTTCTTTCGCCCTCCCCTCCCCTCCACCTGCAGCCTCTAACAAACACTGATCGGCTTTCTGTTATGATGGTTTTGCTTTTTCTAGAATTTCATTTACATGGAATTATATAGTATGTAGTTTTTCGAGTCTGGCTCTTAGCATAATGCATGTGAGATTTACCATGTTGTTATATTATTCCTTGCAAATAATTCATTCCTTTTTATTGCTGAGTAGTATTCTACTCATGGATGTATCCTAATTTGGTTACCCCTTCACCAGTTTATAAACATTTGGACTGTTTCTAGTTCGAGTTATTATGAATAACTTATCAATGGGTTGTAAGAATTCTTTATGCCTGAATATAAGATCTTTAGCAGGTATGTTTCACAAAGATTTTCTTTTCATTGGTGCCTCAGTCCCAAATCTAGAGTCATCTTTGACAACTCTCATTCTGTTTCCGTTCACATTTATACTCTGGGTAAACTCTAAGCTGAAAAAGGGTAACACTGTAATTGGCTTCCTTTTATTGGTTCAAAGTTAGATTAGCAAAGAGATGGGAGTGTAATGCTGTCGGGGAATAATGTCAAGCAATCTTACTGTTCTTTTTAGCTTGACCCTTTAAGTAACTTCATGTGTATATGTTAGGTTTATGAGATGATTCATTATGCAGTTTTTAATTGTAATAAAGTTCTCTATTGGGTGGTATCATTGACATGCTTGTTCCCATGTCTCCAAATACTTTAACATATTTAAGGCCCAAACTGACAATTCTTTATGCCCAGAGAATTGGTTAAGTAAAATTCTGGTACAATCTACACAACAAAGAGAGGTTAGAATCAAGACAGGTTAACACATCTAATCAAGTGCTTAGGAACTATTTTCAATGCCCCAATTAGGATGTATTTTCATACAGATTACAGTTAGATCCTAATAAGGGTAAGGCCACTAACAATTTTTAGAATCTATTTACCTCCAATATAGGGTAAGTGAAGGACAGGAAACAAGATGCATGGCTCAACCTTTCTTTGAGTCACATGTGAAGAAAGAGGATTTCCATGGTTATTTTTTAATAGGATCAGGAGATTTTTTAAATTTGCAAACTAATAAAATTTTATTTTCCCTCTGGGGAAATTACTCGACTTCTGGGAATATCCATTTTGTTGGAATTTTTTTTATGTTGATAAATCAAATGACCACGAACTGTAATACAAAACGAAATCCAAAACTAACACTGGCCTATGAATCTCTTGGCTAAAGTGCTTCATGCCATAAAGTTTCATAGTCAGGTCAGCTAGAAAAAATAAATCACAGACCCAGGCCTCAAAATTACATATTCAAATAAGAAAATAAAGTTAATAATAGCTGCAAGTAAACATTGTTTTAGGACATAGAACCCATTTGCCAAATTTCCAAATATTTTATTCAAGTGTGAAGAATGTGACTATTTCCACTAGAAATATTCCAATTTAGTCTGAGTTACTGTGAAAATAAAAAGAAAGTCATGGTGTGTTTTCACAAAATTATTTCTTAGGCATTTGCTATCTGCTTTCTATTTTGTGAGCCAGTGAGAACAAAACCAACACCCTTGTGTACATAGTGTTCTAAAGCAAAGATACATAAGGGTTAGAACAAAAACATAGGATGAGGTGAGCTCAGGGCCATCTGGTGCCTCACGAAGATACCTCTTGGCCCAGCGGCATTCTCAAGCAGCAAGGTGTTCTCTTCTCGGCCCTCAGCACCCCAGGGGTGTGGTATTATCTTAACCTTACACATGCTATGATCTGGTTTAAACAGCAGAGTTTAAGAGAAGTCAGTGAAATTTGTTTTGGAATATATCAAGAAAATATGGCCTTGAGCCCTGCTCTGCTTTTTACAAGGTCTAGGCCATAATAAACGCCTTTCAGAGAACTTTGTTAAGACTGCAGGCACGGCCGACAAGGTTCCTGTCAAGCAACACTTCATCTTTGCCACATCACAGTGAGTGGCCTCTCCCGCAGCCTTAACAAGGCTCTAATAATAATGATAAGAGTAACAGTTGCATTTATTGATCATCTGTTTGCATAGTTCTGCACTAGGGGCCTTCCATGTGTCATCCAACTTCTTACTCATAAAACCTTCTCATGAGATAGGCATTACTAGCCTTATCTTACAGAGGAGAACATTAAGATTCAAAATGGTTCATTAACTTGGTATCAAAATTAGTATATAGTGTTGGAATTGGTACCCGATGCATTTTTATTCTAAAGTGTGTGCTTAGGGCTTCCATATTCCTTTTTAGTTTGTTGCCTTTTCAAAGACCTCTGACATTTGGACAGGGAAACGGGTCACAGAGCTTCCTTTCCCAAGCTTCCAAAGAAGTACGAGCTGCAAAGAGCACACCTATTCAATTTACACAGAGCCGGAGCTTCTCATTTTCTGTTTAATGACTCTTTCCCACATTCGGCTTCCACACCCCTGTTGGCAATATCAGAATTGAACACACCTCCCAGGCAAGGAGTCATTTTCTTTTTTTTTAATAGAAATTATTGGGGTTACACTGGTTAATAAAATTATAAAAGTTTAAGGTGTACAATTCCACAATACATCATCTGTATATTGCATTGTGTGTTCACCACCCCAAGTCAAGTCTTCCATCACCATTTATCCCTCCTTTACTCTCTCCTGTCTCCCTCTGCCCCCAATTCCCTCTGGTAATGACCATAATGTTGTCTGTCATGAGGTGTTACTTATTTATTTTTTGCTTAATCCCTTCATCTTTTCACCTAGGCCCCCTACTCTCTCCTCTTTGACAGCTATGAGTCTGTTTCTATATTTTTGTTAGTTTATTTTGTTCATTAGATTGCATATAAGTGAAATCACATGGTATTTGTCTTTCTCTGACTGGCTTATTTCACTTAACACAATACTCTCCAGATCCATCTGTGCTGTTGCAAAGGGTAAGATTTCCTTCTTTTTTACAGCTGAGTAGTATTCCATTGTGTAAATATACCACAGCATGTTTTATCCACTTATTTATGGATGGGCACTTGGGCTGCTTCCAAATCTTAGCTATTGTAAATAATGCTGCATTGAACATAAGGCTGCATCTATTCTTTCAAATTAGTGTTTTGGGTTTCTTTGGATAAATTCCCAGAAGTGGAATTGCTGAGTCATAAGGCAGTTCCATTTTTAATTTTTTGTGGTGACTCCATACTGCTTTCCACAGTGGCTGTACCAGTCTGCATTCCCAGCAAGGAGCCATTTTCAAAGCTGCACTCCACTTTCTATGACTGGTTGTCTCGATTAGCTGTTATTGCTGAAAGATCATCATTTGCTGAAGCTGTCCTCTCTTTGTTCCTAAAGACACCTGGGCCCTTGTAACACCACTAACAAGTTCCATCTTCCTAATCTGGTGGTCAATTCCTCTTACTTGGTCCATCAGCTGCTTCCCTAGCTGCTGCTCTTCACACACCTTTGCTAGTTCCTTCTTATCCTCCTATTTTCTAAATTTTGGGATGCCCCAGGGCTCAGTCCTTAGATCTCCTCTTTTATTCTCACCCCCCTGGGTGACCTTATCCTTTATCATGGCTTTAAATCTATTCTGTATATTAATTACTTTCAAATGACAGTAAGTGCTCACTTACCATCCTTGATAGGTTCTTAGAAAGTGTGACTTTAAGCAAAACTATGTATACCAGTTTTACCATAGACTGATTGATATAAACAAGAGTTAAGTTCCCATGGCATATATTTTTGTCACCAAAAAAAAAAAATCACCAAACTTTTAAATAAAAACCCCAAACACTTCTAATATTAAACACTAGAAATATATGTGAACTCTAAATATATTTAATAAAGATTAATAAAAACAAGTATGCTAATTATTTCTAATCCTCTTATTCCAGTTCAGGTCACAGGTGGCCAGAGGCTATCCTGGCAGCTCAGGATGCAAATTGGGATGCTAACCCTGGACAGGACACCCTTCCATCACGGTACATTCACACACACCCACACGCACTCAGACTGGGACAATTGATACACGACAATTCACCTAACTGCACATCTCTGGGATGAGGGAGGAAACGAGAACCCACAGAAAACCCACACAGACATGGGAAGAACGTGGAAACTCCACACAGACAGTGGCTCTGGCCGGAAATAGATTCTTTTCTCTTTCATTAACACTATAACAAAATGACATTATTTGAGGACCTGCTGTAATATCTTCATCCTCAGCCTCTTCCCTGAACTCTAGGTTGGTATATGCCACCACCTACTCATCTTGAGTGTTCAAGAGGAAAGATACAGCAAAACCAAACTCATAAAGTTTCTTATAAAGTTAAATATACACACTGGCTTCCCCTTCCAAACTTCCGCTTTTTGCACTCTTCCTCATTTTAGTAAATGGCAACTCAGTTTTTACTTTTTTGCTCAGGCTCAAAGCCTTAGAGTCATTCTTGACAAGCAACATCAAACCCATCAGCAAATCTGGTTGGTGATTCTGGCTTTACTCTAAGATACATACAGATACATACTTCTCACCACCTGCTCTGTAACCATCCTGGTTCAAGTTATTATCTCATACTGTGATTACAGCAATGACCTTCCATGTGTCCCTCCTTCAACTTGAACCCATTCATTCCTTTCTGAACACAGCAGACAGCTTTGTTCTTTAAACCCAACAAAGTCTTCCCACTTCTTCAGAGCAAAGGCAAAGTCAACACAATGGCCTGCCAGGTTTAACATGGTTCCAGTTTCCATTACTTCTCTGACTTCATCTGCTGTTAATCTCCCCCCAGTCTTCTCTGGCCTCCTTTGCTTATCTTCAGATGTACTGAGCACATTCTCGCCTAACAGCCCCTGCATTTGCTGTTTCCTCTGCTGGAACTCACCTCCCTTGTCTACATGGTTTACTCCCCTGTCACTTACAAGTCTCGTCTTCAAACAACTCCCGATTAGAGACCATCTTCCCTGAGCACTGAACAAACAACCCCCTTTAGCCTACCTTATCTCTTTGACCCAACTTTATTTTTCTCTACACTATTTTTCACTATTTGACACATTTCATACTTCCTGTTTTTGTTTTATTTTTCATTTCCTGTCTGTTTTACTAGAATGTAAGCTACAGAATGGCAAGGACTTTGTTTTGTTCACTTCAGTCTCATTAGCACCTGGGTCAGGGCCTGACACGTAGTGTAGCTCTGTTGAATGACCGCACTCTGGCAATTTTGTGCTCATAGGACCCCCGATATCATCCTCTCCTATTTCCTGACAAGGTGTCATGTCTCCTCCACCTAAACTTTAGACCTTTCCTTATGGTCCAACTGCTAAATATCCATATCTTCCCATTGCCCTATAGATCAGAGTAGGTTCCTGAGCTCAGTGGTACCCTCGAGGACCAGGCTCTATCCCCTTTCCTCTCTGCCATCCTCACTAATTAGCTGAGTCCTTATACTTGCTTTCTCGTGGTCCCAAGATTGCTACAGTTCCACGGGTCACTTTACGACAAAACAACATCTTACTAAAACAAGAGAGATTTCCTCCCATGGTTTGCTTTTCATTAGGGAAACAAACCATTCCCTCTGGGAAGATGGTGCAGTGGACTTCACTTCACTGTGTCAAATGCCCAGTTCTTAAGTACAAGGGAGGCTGGGAAAGCGAATTGTTGGCATCAGCAGCCTCGGCAATGGGAAGCAGAAAAGCTGTAGTCGGGTAAAGATGATTGTTAAACAGGCAAGCAAGAGCATCTGATGCAGTGCACATATTTTTGACTTCCAAGAAATTTTTCTTCTCTTACTCATCTTCTTCTGTTATAGTCTTAATCTTGCTTTAGAGATACAATATCTTATTCTGTCTCTTATGTTTAATATTATTAAACAAAATATTTTAAAGTTTTCTTCTTCTCCCTACCTTATCTCTATTTTCTTGAAGTTAACTTTATGTGGATTTTGTTTTTATTTTGTTGTTTTGTGTGGTCTTTCTCACCCATGTTACAGACTTTTTCTTTATTGCCTTTTCCTATTTAAAAGATACCAAAAAAAGCTGACTGGAAAGAGTTATGTGTCCACTGAGGGCAGAGAGTGATGACAGATGGATTTACCAGAGGGTCCCCTGGGGAGTGATGTCCTTTCTGGTGGGTCACTCCCAAAGGCAATGATATGTGGAGGTCTTTTCTTCAGGACCCTTCCATTTCTTCAAAGAAGAACATTCACTCTCAAAGCTCATGGGTGGGGGTTGGGAGGGATCATATGCCTGGGTTGCTAAGGAAGTGGGTGATGTTCTCAGAATCTTATATAGAAAGTTTAGCTCAATTCTCCTAGGCCTCTGTTTTACTTGGTATCCACACTTTTGGCATCTCTGGTTCAATTTTTCTGAAAAAATCTTCAATTTCCTGCAAGAGTGGAAGAGGGAGATGAGGGCTAGTTGGGAGGGGAGAAGAACAGTCATCTGACTTCAAACAATGGAGGTGGAGAAGGGGGACCAGAGTCCAAATGGTCTGTGCAGACATCAGCCCACTGTCAGCTGTACCTGACTTCTGGAGCACTGGGTCTCTCAAGGCCCTGTGTAACTTGTTCTTTGGTGTCCCCAACTGCAGGCACTTGGATCCTACGCACCTCCGTGCCACTAGGTCCATTACCTCTGGCACTGTGATCTCCTCTCCTGTTCAGTTTGCCATTTATGTATATTTATGTATGCATGTAAACATAAATGTCATTTTAGTGGAGAATGCAAATGAAATATGTGTGGTCAATCTGTCATTTTTATATAGATATTCCAGAATTTTAAAGGTTATATAAATTCAAATCTGTCCAGGACCTTACTGATTTTGAAAACTGACTTCATCATTTTACCAAAAAAGGAAGGAAAGCCCAGAAAAATGAGTTCATTGCCCAACTGAACTGTAGTAATAGGGTCTTCTGGGCGGCATCGTGGGGACACTGTCAGGCCTTCATGCCTGTTGAGTCAGGCTGCTTAGTTTTGCCTCTCAGCCCCAGTCTCATCCTGTTCTGTAATCTTGGAACAGTTTATTAAACTCTATGGCTCACTTTTCTCATAGGTAAAATGGGGATAATAGCAGTTACCTAACTCATCAGGTTGTGGTGGGCACTAATATTTGCACAGCACTTTTTTACACAGTAGTCAGTGAATGAATATTATTATATTATATAGATAAATCAATCATATTATATTATAGGAATAAATCTAACTTAACTTAGAAAAACCCATGTATAGTACTATTATAGTAGAAAGAGACCTTAACTTAAGAATTTATACAAGTAATATTAGGGATAATTTATTCTGGTAGATGTGTTCTGTATGTAGATATTAGCCTAACAGTAATGCTGACAGACAAATCATTATCCTTGGAAAAGTCTGCATTAATCCAGTTGAAATGCATTTAAATTTATCCAATAAAAGAAACAAAATGAAGTACATAATGGTTTGCAAATGAAAATATACTCATTAATCATCTAAATTACTAACCATTCTAATTCTTCTAAAAACACTACCTAAAACCATCTAAAATTTTATCCCTGTTTGCTGGTCCAAATTGATTTGCATTAATAGTGAGTGGGTTGTGCTTTAAATAAAGAAATAAAGCTAGGAAGTGTTTCTTTCCTAATTAACTACTTCCCTTCCTACAATTCAACAACAGTTACAAGTAATTTAAAGGATTGAACAATAGAGGCATAATAAGTATCTTCCTGAGTGACTTGGGCTCAGAAAGCAGTGGAATAAGGGAGAAAACCTATTTCCATCTTAACAAACTATCTCAATAGGCGGAGGAGAGACAACGTAATATATTTTTACGTCTTAGCTCTCTTCAACACAGGCCATGATGGGCTTTAGAAGTGCTCCCCTATCAGAATTCTAGTTGGAGCAGCTTCTGAGTGGCCCTTCAGATTCAATGCCTTTCCTAATTTGAAGAATGTCCACAACGAAAACAACATGCAGAGGTTAGTAGGACACCAAAGTCCACGTCAGAACCTTCAGCAGGGGCTTAGGAGAGAGGAAAAAGTAATTCCGGGCTTCTACATGTCACGCGCCTACCAGTACTTCCCAGTCCTGTCCTAGATTAACATTTTCAGCAAAAGCATTGCTGATTCATCAGACTACAGGTCTACCGTGACTGCCCAGCCTTTTCCTGAGGCATTTCTGCCCGTTCCTCTCGTGGTGTGAGCTGCGGGGAGCTTGACGTATGACTGTGCCCTTTTTCTCACCAAGAGTCATCCTGTTTTCATGGTATTATTCTCTAATTTTTCAATGTCTGTTTGGATTCCATTTCTGTTTTTGAGGAGAAAATAATGCCAGGCAAATGAAAAAGGAAAGATTTTCAAAACTTCCTCCAAATGAACGCCAAAGTGATAAAAAGAAAGTTAAATAATTCTTGTTCTTGACAGCGATGAGCCTCAAGCATTATTAATATATATTGACCTTACCTAAGTTGTTAACAATAATATTACATTTAATAATGGAGAACTCATGCCATAAAATAACCCGTATCATCATCTAAAATGAAAATAAAAACATTGAACTCAAACTGTATTATAGCAAAATGAACATCATAAAGGATTTTTAAAGAGATTAATTTCCCATAAATACTTTCCCCAAGCCATTTTATTATATCCCACTATTTCTCCCTCCAAATCCAAATGATTTCCCAGTAACTCTCTTAACATATAAAATCCACATTTTATAAAATGTGTATGGAATATATATTTCTCATAATGACTTTTATGGCCTTGACGTTAGGTTTTATATTCTATATCAGTTACAAAATGTTGATAAAAAGGGCCTAACATAAAGTAAGGGCAAGGATTTTGCTGCCTGCAATTATTTTTGTGCTGAATTAGAAATTATATGTAGACAATCAATAAACCATTGATTCCTTTTTGGAAAAGGACAGGTACAAATAAATAAAAATGACTAACAGCATTCTTACTATATATGTGCAGCATGCTTGGGTTCCAGGGGTCCAGAGCATGCACGGGAAAGATAAATGGGGCAAGCAGGACATGGGATACAACTGGAACCCTGAGGCATTTAATGGAATCAGTACTCCTCTATACACACTCTCTGGGGGGACAGGTCCTGCCTAGTTCCCAGGTTCTGCAGCCTTCTGTCCTAACAGCTAAGTCACTGGACCCCAGCCCTCACCTCATCTACTGGCTCAACCTCAGTGAATCTCTAGGAACAAACTCAGTGTTAGATGGGATGGAAACTCTGAAACTGTTCGTCGGGCAGAGCCTAATGCCCCATGACACAGTATTTGCCTCTCTTGTTGACTTTGGCACTCTGCCTTGTTCTCAAGATCCAGAGCCCTTCATGTGTGCTGGGTTTATGCCTTGTCCTGTCTTCTATGCCCAAGCCCCTTCCTGGAAACTCACCCAGCACTCCTAAGAATTGGGAAGCTCCCTTCTCCTGCTTGTCCACCTCCTAGGCATTGAGATCCTTCTTCTTACCCAATAGGCAGCTTGGTGTTGTGGCTAAAGGCCCTAGTTTGAGAGTCTGACCAACCTCTACTTCCCAGCCACACATTCTTGGGGCTCCAACACCTCTCTGGCCTCTATATCCTCACCTGTGAAAAGGGGTGTTAGTAGCACCAACTTCATAGAGGTCTTGTGAAGGTATAATGAGTTAATACATATAAAGCACTTAGAATAATAGTTGGCCATAATATATAAGTACTCAATGAATACTAGATTTTATTAATGGTTGTACCAATAGGAGAGCACAAGCTTTCTGATACTACCAGTCTAGTTTGGGGAGCTCTAAAGGCTGTGGTCTGTCATCCCGTCTCTTAACTACCTGTCACACCTGCCGCACTGGACTTCAAGGTGCACTGGCAGCAGAGTGCATCCTCACTGTGCCCCAGTCCAGGCTGGGTCATGCTCCTTACCCCAAATTCAACCCCAGCCTGTGGCAGATACTGAGTTAAGCACAGCTCTATCTCCAGGGTGGTCTCTGAAAATTCGATTGCTTCTATAATTTAATAATTACTTCTGTATTATTCTCTGACTTGCCCTCTCAGTGTTTGATTTCCATAAAGATAAATCCTTTAATAAGCATCTTTATAGACAACTAAAATTGAGTACAAAAAATGTACATTAATAAAATGCATAGATATCCAGCACTACCAAAGAACAGGGGATATCTCTTTTCCACCTGTCTATCTCCAAAGAATTAAATTGGAGTCCTTTTCCTCATCCTATGCCCGAGATGGTATTCTGCTAAACTTCCTGTATCAAGGCCCCTTACTACATGGAAGAAGTCCAGCGAGAGGCCTGTCATAGGGCAAAGTGAAAACTTCTCACTGAAACTAAGGATGCTGGGTCTAGCTTATCTATCCGGTCCCCATTCCTCACTAGCACAGATCATCAAGGATTGACTCAGACCCTTTGTTCTGAACTGTGGGAATGAGAGAGAAGAAAGTATTTTAGCTTTTCTCTCCCCTCAGGGGATTAGTTTTGTGGCCAACCCTTAGCTCTAATGAGCCTCTTTAATGAAGATGCCAGCTTCCCTAGGGGCCCGCGTCCCCAGCATGGCAAATCTCAGTCTTACGGCAGGCGCATTTTGGATTGTATTTTATCTCCAGAAAGCATCCTCTTGGTGCTGCCAACACACAGGAAGTGTTAATTAATACAAAGCAGTGCATGTCCAAACAGCATGGGGGAGGAATCTGGGGCAACTATAGCCTGCTTAAAATAAAATTGCTCTTCAGTTTCTAAAGCCTCGAAGTCTGATGAAGATTTCACTTCACTCACAGCAAAATTGGTAGAAAACAAAGAAATCTGAGTACTGCACCTTGAATTGTACTTTATCCTCACACTGGCTGGTATATAATAAACCTATAATTCAGGGTGATGCTTAAGAGGAAATAAAGGGGAAAAAGTCGGCAAATAATACATCCACATACAAAAAATTGGCTGAAAAGTCACGTGCTGACACCTACTCCCCACCTGCTTCTCAAACCCTCATAGCTCTCTGTTCCCAAGCCCCTTAGACTAGATTTTCCAAAAGGTCTCCTGCCCCCTCCCTGATAGAACTTTCTCAAAACACACTAAAGTGGGTAGCTCAAAGGGCAGCTGAATTACACCTGTTTCTCTGTGGTTCAGTTTTCTAGACCCTCAGTAGTTGGTGGAGAGCTTGGCTCTCAAGGCTCCTGTGCGATTCTCCTGGATTTGGCTTCCCAAGAGGGGCAGCCTGAAATGGATCCAGAGGGGCAGCGAGAGTCATCAGGATTCATATCTTTGGAAAACTTCCAGGGTGTGTGTGTGTGTGTGGGGGGGGGGTGGAAATAAAAGAAAGTCCTAGTTTCCCATAACTTACAGGAAAAGCAAATGTCAATATTTATTGTTTGTTTTCTTGGAAGGTAATTCTTCATAATTTACTAACATAACATATAAAACATTTCAGAAAAGTGAACAGTAAATTGTTTATTTACAGATATTGCCATTCTTCTAGAAATTATGGGAGCTGGCTTAACCATAATTATAAGTAAATATAAAAAGTAAATATAAAAACTAAGCTCAGGAAAAAATGATGCCGATTCATTTGGTGAAATGTTCACCCCTTTAGCCTAATACATCTTAACATATCACATCTCTGGATAGTATGTTTTAGTGGTTTCAGTTTTGGGCTCTGGAGTTAAACTTAGGTTTGAATATTAAATCCTCCATTTATAAGCCTTTTGACTTTGGACATGTTGCTTAACATTTCAGGTCTCAGTTTCTTCATCTGTAGAATGGGTATAATAAGGTTATCAAATTGTTTCTCATTTTCTGTCTACTATTGAAAATCAATCAAGTTTTAAGTTTTTCTTATTCCTTTTCATCCTCTCTTCTTACTTGGAAGTTAAAGATAACATATACAATATTCCTCTTCTGTCATTGGTCACCCTTAAATTTTTAAAGGTATGCCTAACCTACAGTTTGCAAGTCATCAACATCTCTATGCTTCCTTCTCCTAAACAGTAACAAGACAGTAGAATGTTTTTACTCTAATTATTTACAACTGAGTGTGAACTGGTATTTTAATTCTACCTCATTTGTTTTATCACTAAAATGTGTCACAATCAATATTATTATTCCATTAATTATTATTTTAACCAATCAAAGCTTTTTTGATTTACCTACATACTTATCAGTTTCTTTGCATCACATTCATTCTTTGGGGTTCAATTTCCTTCCTGCTAAAATATACCCTTTAGGAGGTGCTTTCAGCCAGCATCTGTTATCAGGAAACTCTGAGAATGAGACTAATGATGTCTTTAGCTGGCACTCATACATGAGTTAACAGTTATTTTCTCTCAGTATAATGATGATTCTACTCCATGTCTTCTGACTTCCGTTATTGCCTTTGAGAAGACTGTTGATAGGACAGCAGTAATTCTCATAGAGGCAATTTTTCTTTTCTCCCCTGTTGCCTCTACAATCTATGATTAGACTCCAGTGTTCTGTTTTTCAGTTTGACTATGTCATGTCTAACTGTGTTCTCACTGTATTTCCTGAATCTGAATATTCATGTCTTTCATCAACTCTGGACTATGATTAGGCCTTAGCTTATGAAAAATTGCCTCCCCTCAATTCTCTCTAGTCTTTCCTTATAGAATTCCTATGTGACATATTTTGAGTCTTTTCATTCAATCTTTCATATCTCCTATCTTTTTCATATATCCATGCTACCTTCTGAATAATTTTTTTAGATTTACCTTCCAGTTCAAAATTCACATCCATAATAACATCCAATCTGCTGTGTATCCTGTTGTTTGAATTACTATCTTATCCATTCAAATACTATCTTTTTCATTGCCAGACATTCTATTATTTCATCTCTAAAAGTTCTATATTTTTCTTCTCATGTTCTCTTACCTTTTCTTTAAATACTGTCATTTATGTCTTCAGTCATATTAAGTAGGATTATTTCATATTCTCTTTCAGATAGTTTGTTTACCTATTTCTGCTATATAAGTATATGTTTGCCAGCTGCTCTTGCCTGTGTAGATTGCTTCCACTCATCCTTTTTGCTTCGGGTTTGTGAGTTCAGGTCAAGTGAAGCTTATCTGTAGGAATCCTGCTCAGGTTGAGGTGCTCCCTCTAGAGAGGTTTGCAATGTGCTTCTACCAGGTACCTAGTGGTACCGTGGTCTGAGACCAATTTTAATATTACATTCTCTGGTTGGAGTATCCCAGACTATGAGGGTAAAATAAATTTAAAAACCTAAAATTCATGTGTGGTATAGACTCGTATTTAAAAATTCCCAAGGGATATTTTACTTTCCCATTTACAGCCCATGCCAAGGACAAGCTAGTTTCTTTGGGTCTACCATTACTAATGGGTACATTTTTTCACCAAAGGCATATATCTTTGAAGCCATGAACTTTACATAAGGGTCTCCCTGAACTTCCCATTTTATGTGGGTGTAAGGCTCTGTCATCTGTCTCTGCATGGCTGTGAAACCAGATTACTGAGGCTGACAAATCTTCAACCCTGCTCCTGGGATGCACCAGTTTACTCTACACTGTGATTCTCAGATACTTCATTTCTGCTCCTAAGATATCCCTTACTTCTTGTGAGCTCCAGTAGACATTTAAAAGGCTTTTAAATTATATTTCTCATAGCATTTTTGTAGCAAGAGGGTTTTCAACTTTTCTATTCCATAAAATTGCCACAATCAAATTCTCTCTTTTTGGTCTGCTAATCCATATGAATATATTACTTTGAGAGAAAGAAAATATTTTTAAAATGTGTAATGTAGTGATAACACAAATAGGTGTTCATGAGATGTAGTGTATCCTTGGATTGGAGCAGCTGAAAAATTAGGCCCCATAGCTCAAAACATTCTTATGAGAAAGAATTGATATTTGATTCTTTGTTAAATAAAATAAACACTGAATACTTTCACAAATTTTGTTGATATTATAAGACAAGCTACAAAGTGAAGCCATTTGTGTGCATATGAGATGCCATACATGTAATACGTTCTCTCTCACACAACTTCTAATATTCTTAACTAAGGTCACCATTTCATAAAGGCAGATTATTACAAATGAGAATAATAATTGTATATAGGTACTTACTATTTGTCTGACATATTTTGAGAGAAAATATAACCAACTCCATTATAAATGTTAGCAAACATGCTAATATCTTACGAAACAGTGCAGTTTTGTGGGAAACCTCAGAAAATCCTGTGGGAAATGTTGATGCGCTGGGAAGGGCACAGGCTTGAGAGGCTGATGGGTCTGGGCTCTGATGCCATCTCTCCTATTTATTGCTCTGTGACATTAGGTGAACTAATTATCCCCTCTGAGCCTCCTTTTCTTCATCAATAAAAGAAGAGATGAGAGATAACTTGGCAGGGTTTGCAGTCAGAATGAAATGAGATAATAAACCTATCTAGCAAGTGCTGAATAAACATGAGTGGAAAGACAGAAGGAGAAAGGAAAAGAGGGAGAGAGGAAGAAAAACTTGAAATGTTAAGGAATTCAGGTTGCCAGTGCCTCTCATTTCATTGAAGAACAGAAATCAGTTGGCCATGCTTTTTTCTAAATAATCTTTGTCTAGATTGCTATCATGCATACAAATTAATTTTATGTCGTATGGGAAGTTTAACAAAAAGACAAGTCAAATTACCTAAAGCCGTAAGATGTTTGGAGCCATCCATCCCTCAGTAAGGTCCCTTAGTAAACAGTGAAGGGCATCAAACAATGAGACCCTCCTGGGAAGAGAGCTCCTAATGCTGACAGCTGCAACAAGAGAAGCACTGCCTCTGAGTAAACAAAACTTTCATCTTTTTTTTCCCCAAAAAAGAAATGAGAAAGAATCACAGAGCAGAAGGGTAGGAGAGAGTAAAACTACCAAATGCTTTTGACCAGAACCCATAACAGTACACAGAGTCCTGACTGCCCTCAAATTTCTGAAGGAAGAAAAAGACACTTTAGTGGCCATTGTCTCCGCTGAGATGGTTTCGAGATGTCTGCTCCCTGTGAATAGGTTTGGAGGTATGCAGGAGCAACAAACACCCTCATAGGAAAATGATCTAGTCCTGTTCCCCTTATTTGGTGATGTTTATTAGTTTTTTGTTTTTTTTTTTTTTTTTTTTAGTAAGTCTCTGCCTTCAGGAATGTTGAAATTGCTCAAGCATGTAAAGGAAGATCAGCTCAAGCCTAACCAGAGACAGCAATTAATTCATCTCTGCATGAGGACAGTTTATGTGCTATGAGCAGAGTGCTGTTCCCAACATACCCCATACTATGAATATGTTTTTCCATCATTTCTAAGTATATTTAATGAGCAGATAAGCTTTCCTGAGCAGGTAGGCTTTTATGTCAGATAATCTCTTAGGAGATGATCTGTGTCACTTTGATGATAGACAAGAGGAAAAACATTTAGTTTGAAGGGAAGCGAAAGATACCATATCATTCTTGAATCCTGCAGGATTTAAGTGTGGAACAAAAGCTAAAACACACAGTGTGCAAAATGGATGAAGTTGGGGAAGATTTAAAATCCTCCTTTATCAGAACTCGGGGTAGGGGCCCCACCTCCATATCCCCAGGAAAAATATGTTTATTTGAAAATATCAGTGTTGATACAGCAATAATGATCACAATGTTACTAGAGTTGTAGAAATGCAAATGTTTGATCTGAACTAGAATCACATAAACATGAGTTAATAGCACTTTTAAGTGTTAATGACTGTTAATAAGTGTTAGAATGTGTGCCTCTAAGTTAAAACATCGATAAATTAGATTGGACGTTTAGAGAAATGGACAATGAGAGATGATGGCAGCATTGTTTAATCTGACATGGATTACAATGCTATTAGTTTCAGCCCTGGCTGGTTTGGCTCAGCGGTTAGAGCGTCAGCCTGCGGACCAGAGAGTCCCAGGTTCGGTTCCTGCTAAGGGGAGGTACCTCGGTTGCGGTTTGTCCCCTCGGTTGGGGTCGTGCGGGGGGCAACCACTCGATGTGTCTCTCTCACATCGATGTTTCTCTCTCTCTCTCTTTCTCCCTCTCCCCCTCCCACTCTATCTGAAGATAAATACAAAAATGTCCTTGGGTGAGGATAAAAAAAAATACTATTAGTTTCAGCAAGATTGACTATATTGTATAGGAAATACTAGCTAGTACAATAAAGCAATAAAAAGTTAAAAGTATATAAATTAGATAGGAAGAAGATTTTTCAAGATGGCGGCAGAGTAGGTGGAAGGTACACTCATCTCATCCCTGGACCAAGCTGGAATTACAGCTAAATTAGAAAACAGTCATCCCGAATAACCAACTGAAGACTAGCTAAAGAGTCTTATAACCAAGTATTTACAGAAGAAGTCACATTGAGACTAGTAGGAAGGGTGGGGACACAAAAAGGGCTGGCTCCACTCCCAAAGTTGGTGGCTGAGGTCCCAGAGTACTGTCTCAGTGTAGAGGCTCTCCTTGAGAAGCGGGGGCCTAAACCCCAAGCTGGGTTCCCCAGCCCAGAGCACTGGAGCTGGGAAGAGGTGTCCGCATAACATCTAGCTATGAAAAGCATTGGGGTTTCTGTCCACCGAGGAGAGATGGAATCTACTGGAGACACAGGCATCCTCTTAAAGGGCCAATGCACATTTCATTCACAGCTGCTCACCCCAGACTCTGGTGGAGGAAGTGCAAAGTGGACTAAAGTCACCTGAGGAGAGTCTGGGGTTTGTGGTTCTGGGGAGGGAGCTATGGAGACAGCTGTGAGGATCCTCATGCTGAGTCATTCTCCTATACAGCAGTCACCATCTTTCTTAGGTGGAGCACTCCCTTCCACGCAGCATCAGCCTGGGGGCAAGCAATTGCCCCACCCTCTGGACTCCCTCTCACCCCATGTGCAGAGTTTAGGCCCTGCTGAGGAATCAGCCCCTTGGCAAGGATATAAAGGTCTGGGAAGATTCAAGGGGTGTCAGTGACTGAACTGTGTAGCTTTGGGGTAGGGGCCATTCCTTCCACTTTGCCATGAACCTGACTGGGACTTTCCCTTTATAGGACATCCAATAGAACTACCCTTCTGGCTTCAAGCAGATCCAACCTCTGGGCCGTGTAGGCTCCACATGCCTGACTCTTAGTGGCTCTACCCTGCTAAGGTCAGAAAAAAATCCTGGACAGACTGAGTCTTATGGCTTAGGGGCAGGCACCACACCCATCACCTTCCCTGAAGCTTGACTGCAGCTTCCCCTCATGGGAGATCCACCAGACTCATCTTCCTGACTCCACCAGAGGCTCTTTCAGTGATTGAACCTAACAGGCAGCCAGCAGGCAGAGACAGGTGGAGGCAGATTTTGGGGTGCCTTGGGACTTTTGCTGACCTGCTCCCATGCCACTCCTTAAAAAAGCTGGCGTTGGTACTCAGCTTGATCCTTCCCATGCTCACCCAAGCCCAGTAGAGGCAGCCACAAACTGTGGATCACTGGTAACTCCAAACAAGTTGCCAAGGGCCAGGCCCAGACAACCTCTGACATTGGCATGCACCACAGTCCTTCTCAGGAGGCCCAGTACAAACACATTCAGTTGCCAGCTTCAGACAACATCAGAGCAGGATTCAATAGCTTCACAAACAGCATATCCAAAGGGAGATCTTGGCAGGCATCAAACCCTGCTGAGGTGAACTCTGCTTCTTGTGGTCAGCACCTGCACAGCAGCTAGCATGCTGTGGTTGTGGTTCAGCTTCACAGTCAGCCAGCCTGAGGGTCAATCCCATGCACGAATGGGCCAATAGCAATCAAGATTCAATTACAACAGGAGAGCTCAAATAAGCCACACAATGGACATTCCTAGAACATCCAGCTCAGGTGATCAAGGAGACTGTGCCACTAGGTCCCACAGGATACCTACTACATAAGGCCACACCATGAAGACTGTGAGTCATAGCAGATCCATCTAATACATAGAAACAAACACAAAGAGGCAGCCAAAATTGGGAGAAAAGAAACAGAACTCAATTGAAAGAAGAGGAGAGCTCTCCAGAAAAAGAGCTAAATGAAATGGAGGCAAGCAATTTATTAGATATAGAGTTCAAAGTAATGGTTATAAGGATGCCCAAGGAATTTAGTGAGAACTACAACAGCATGTAAAGAGATATAGAAAACATTAAAAAAAAAAAAAAAGTCAGCAATGAAGAATACTATAACTGACATTAAGATTTCACTGGAAAGAATAAATAATAGGTTAGATGAAGGAGAGGATCGAATCAGAAATTTGGAAGACAATTTGGTAGAAAAATATATCCAATCAGAGCAGCACAAAGAAAAAAGAATTTTAAAAAATGGGGATAGTTAAGGGACTTTTGGGACAACATGAAGCATAACAACATCCATATCATAGGTATACCAGAAAAAGAAGAGAGAGTGCAAGGGATTGAGAACCTAGTTGAAGAAATAATGACCAAAAACTTCCCAAACCTGGTGAAGGAAAAAGACACACAAGTCCAGGAAGCTCAGAGAGTCCAAACAAAATGAACCCAAAGAGGACCACACCAAGACACATCATAATTAAAATGGCAAGGGTTAAAGACAAAGAGAAAAATTTAAAGCTGTAAGAGAAAGACAGTCTTCTGCAAGTGAGCTCCTATTAGACTGTCAGCTGATTTCTCAACAGAAACATTTCAGGCCAGAAGGGATTGGCATAAAATATTCAAAGTGATGAAAAGCAGAGACCTACAATGAAGACTACTTTACTCAGCAAGGTTATCATTTCAAACTGAAGGAGAAGTAAAAAGCTAGAATAGTTTGTTACCACCCAGACAAGAAAAAGCTAAGAGTTTGTTACCACCAAACCAGTTTTACAAGAAATGTTAAAAGGCTTGCTTTAAGAAGTAGAAGGAAAAGAAGAAAGAAAAAGAAAAAAAAAAAACAAAAAACAGAGGAACATAGTTAAAAGAATAAAATGGCAATAAATACATACCCATCAATAATCACTTTAAATGTAAATGGCTTAAATGCTCCAATCAAAAGCATAGGAGAGTGAATGGATAAAAAAAACAAGACCCATATACATGCTGTCTACAAGAGACCCACTTGAGCATGAAAGATACACACAGACTAAAAGTCAAAAGATGGAAAAAGATATTTCATAAAAATAACATTAAAAAACAAACAAACTGGGGTAGCAGTACCTATATCTGAACATTTTTTAAAAACTGGGACAGCTAAGAGACAAAGAAGTACACTACATAATGATATAAGGAATAATCCAAGAAGATAATATAATTCTTGCAAACATTTATGCAACCATTATAGGAACACCTAAATATGCAAAGCCAATCATGATGGACAGAAAGGGAGAGACTGAAAGCAACACAATTATAGTAGGGGATTTTAACACACCCATTGACATCAATGGATAGATCTTCCAGACAGAAAATCAACAAAGAAATGGTAGCCTTAAGTGCCACACTAGATCAGATGGATTTAATTGATATCTTCAGAGTATTTTGCCCCCAAACAGCATAATATATATTATTTTGAAGTGCACATGGAACATTTTCTAGGATAGACCACATGTTAGGACACAAAATACCTCAATAAATTTAAGAAGACTGAAATCAGATCAAGCATCTTCTCTGACCATAATGGTATAAAACCAGAAATCAATCAGAAGAAAAAAATTAAAAACACACAAAGAAATGGAAGCTAAATAATATGTTACTAAAGAATAAATGGGTTAACAATGAGATCTAGAAAGAAATCAAAAGACACATTGAAACAAATGAAAATAAAAACACAATAACCCAAAATCTATGAAATACAGTGAAAGCAGTCCTAAAAGGACTACCTCAAGAAACAAGAAAAATCTCAAATAAACAATCTAACTTTACACTTAAAGGAACTTGAAAAAAAACAACAAACAAACCAAAAGTGAGTAGAAGAAAGGAAATAATAAAGATCAGAGCAGAAATAAACAAAATAAAGTCTAAAAAAATATATATATACAAAAGATCAAGGAAATCAAGAGCTGGTTCTTTGAAAAGCTAAACAAGATTGACACACTTTTAACGACACTCATCAAGAATAAAAGAGGGAGGACCCTAATAAATAAAATCAGAAATGAAAGAGGAGAAGTAATAACTGACGCCAAAGAAATACAAAGGATTGTAAGAAAATATGAAAAACTATGCCCTGGCCGGTTTTGCTCAGCGGTCAGAGGGTCAGCCAGCGGACCGGAGAGTCCTGGGTTCAGTTCCCACTAAGGGCACGTACCTCGGATGCAGTTTATCCCCAGCCCCAGTTGGGGTTGTGTGGGTGGCAACCACTCGATGCGCCTCTCTCACATCAATGTTTCTCTCTCTCTTCCTCCCTCTCTCCCTCCCACTCTATCTGAGGATAAATGCAAAAGTATCCTTGGGTGAAGATAAAAAAAAGAAAATATGAAAAACTATATGCCAACAAATTGGACAATCTGAATGAAATGGATACATTTCTGGAAATATACAATCTTCTAAAATGGAATCAGGAAGAATCAGAGAATCTGAATAGACAGATTACAACTAGTGAAATTGAAGCAGTAATAAAAAACACTCCCAAAAACAAAAGTTCTTGATCTGATGGCTTCACAGGTGAATTTTAACAAATATTCAAAGAACTAACATCTATCCTTCTCAAACTATTCCAAAAAATTCAAGAGGAGGGAAGATTCCCAAGCTCATTGTACAAAGCCAGAATTATCCTAGTTCCAAAACCAGATAAAGACATGATAAAAAAAAGAAAATTATACACCAATATCCCTGATGAACATAGATGCTAAAATCTTCAACAAAATATTAGCAAACTGGGTCCAGCAATACATTAAAAAGATCATAATTCATGACCAAGTGGGATTTATTCTGGGCATGCAAGGTTGGTACAATATCCACAAATCAGTAAATATGATATACCACATAAACTAAAAGAAGGATAAAAACCATATAATCATATTAATAGATGCAGAAAGAGAAATTTAATAATATCCAGCACCCATTTATGATTAAAAAAAAAAAACTCTCAGAAAAGTGGGAATAGAGGGAACATACCTCAATATAACAAAGGCCATATATGGCAAGCCCACAGCCACAATCATACTCAATGGGCAAAAATTATAAGCATTTCCCTTGGGATTGAGAATAAGACAGAAATGTCCGCTTTCACCACTCTTATTCAACATAATAGTAGAAGTTCTAGCCACAGCAATAAGACAAGAAGATATAAAAGGCATTCAAATTGGAAAGGAAGAAGTAAAACTGTCATTATTTGCAGATGACATTATACTGTATACAGAGTACCCTAAACAGTCTACAAAATAAACTACTAGAACTGATAAATGAATTCAGTAAAGTAGCAGAATACAAAATAAATATCCAGAAATCAGTTGCATTGCCATATACCAATAATAAACTATGAAAAAGGGAAGCTAAGAATACAATCCCATTTATAATTGCTTCAAAAAAAAAAAAAAGTAAAATATCTAGGAATAAATTTAACAAGGATGTAAAAGACCTGTACTCGGAAAAGTATAAGACACTGAAGAAAGAAACTGAAGAAGATACAAATAATTGGAAGCATATACCATGTTCATGGCTAGGCAAAATTAACATCATTAAAATGTCCATACTACCCAAAGCAATCTATAGATTTAACACAATTCTTATCATGATACCAATGATGTATTTCACAGAACTAAAACAAATATTCCAAAAATTTATATGGAACAACAAAGGACCCTGAATAGTCACAGCAGTCTTGAGAAAGAAGAACAGTCCAGCTGGTGTGGCTCAGTGGATTGAGCATCTTCCCATGGGCTGAGAGGTTCCAGTTTGATTCCCAGTCAGGGTGGGTTGCGGGCTCTGTCCCCAGTAGGGGACATGCAGGAGGCAGCCAATGGATGTTTCTCTCTTACACTGATGTTTCTATCTCTCTCTCCCTTCCTCTCTCTCTCTAAAAAAATCAATAAAAACATATTTAAAAATGAGCAGGATATTTGAATAAACACTTCATCAAAGGAGCTATATGAATAGCAAATATGCAAATAAAATTATGCTCAATATCATAATGCAATAGGGAAATGCAAATTAAAACTACAGTGAGATACCATCACCTATTAGAATGGGTAAGATAAAGAAAATAAAGAAAAAAATTAAGAAACACTGGCCATATCAAGTGCTGCTGAAAATGTGGAAAACTGATAATTTCATATACTGCAGGTAGGATGCAAAATTATTCAATCTCTGGATGAGAGTTTGGCAATTTCTTTATACACTGACCATATGACCGAGCAATCTCAAGAGAATCTAAGACCTAAGTACACACAAAAACTTGTTTGTGAATATTTATAGCAGCTTTATTGACAATGATCTTGAAAAAGAAATAAACAAAATACTTTAGCTGATGGATGGATAAAAAACCCGTGGTATATCTATATAATGAATCCTACTTGACAATAAGAAGAAATGAACTGCTGGTACACATAACAATACAAATGACTTATGCTAAGATTCAGATTGACTAAAGCTACATCACATGTGATTGTATTACACGACATTTTGGAAAGAGCAAAACTATAGGGACAGAAAACATATCAGTGGTTGCCAGGGCCTGGGAGTTAGGGAAGAGGTTGACTTCAAAGAACATAAGGGTAATTTTTTACGGTATAGAACTATTCTATATCTTTATTGTGGTGATTTACATGATGGCATGCTATTGTCAAAACTCAGAACTATAAAAAAAATGAATTCTCCTGCATGTAAATTATACCTCAATAATCCCAACTTTAATTTTTAAAAGACTTTTAGAAATCTGTTTGCTTGGAAAAAGATATAATAAGGATCAGAGCCAAATAAATGAGAAAAAAAATCTTATAAGAAGGAAGCACAACTACTTAATCCAGGATGAAAGGAACCTAAAGAGAGAAATGGTTTTCAAAGAGACAACCACATCAATAAAGGTGTATGCAAAAGACAGCTTCATCCTGGCCTGAGAAGTCATCAAGAAAATACAGAACATCTTAAATAGAAATAACTTGCCAGCTGCTCTATAGCTGAGGCAACGGAATCACAGAGAGTGGTAGGCAGAACTCTAAAATGGCTCCATCTCATTCCTGTCTCAGGAGTACACACCCTGTATACTCTCCTCTACTTGAGTGTGGGTGAGACTTGTAAATATCATGGGAATTCACTCTCATGATTAGGTGGTTGACTAGTCAATTGACTTTGAGCTCATCAAAAGGGAGTTCATCCTGGGTGAACCTGCCTAATCAGATTAACCTTTAAAAGAGGGTCTCCTGCAGTGCTGTGAACTGCTTATGGAGGAGTCTAGGAGGTAACACCTGAGGGAAGCCTCTAGGAGCTGAGAGGTTCCCAGCCAAGAGTCAGGGAAAACAGGAACTGAATTCTGCCAAAAACCAGTGATCTGGAAAAAAAAGCCCAAAGCTCAGATGAGATAAAAGCCCCAGCTAACACCTTGACTTCAGCCTGGAAAGACTCTGAGCAGAGAACCTATGCCCAAACTTCTAAGTATAACATAATAAATGTGTATTGCTTTAAGCCACTAGGTTCATGGTGATTTTATCATGTTGCAGTAGAAAACCAATTCAAAGAATGAATTAAAGTGTGCGAGCTAGTTTAATCAATGGGAATACTTTCACGGTTTTGATTCCAACAGCTCCTCACCCAATAGTAAGCCAGTTTTAATGACTTATCATACGCTGAATCGAAAGCATCACAAAAGGTAACATCAAAGAGAGAAGAGGGGAAGGCTAAGGGAATTGTGTCTTTGGAGAATAATCTCCCTCAATTTTGTTCAGTGATGGCCAAGAGAGCCTAGCATAGACTGGTGGAGGGGCCTTGTGTTGGAGGTTCCTGGTCTTGTCTCATCTCACATGATAACTCACTGTCCCTACAGTCTTCCCTTCTCTATTTCAAGGTCATGACTGCAGCCACCCAAGTATTCACACTCTCCTCTCTGGGCTGGACACCTTCACACAGGTCTCCAGGGCCAAACAGTAACAATGAGGGCAGAGACACGTTAGTATTCACTGGACTTTCTTAACACTCATTCTTAACACACTCACTTGTGAAGCTGGGCACCAGGAAATGACCACTCAACTTTATAACCACAAAAGAAAGCATAAATCATTCCTGAAGCATCTTTCCATATAGGTGAAAATAGATAGCAGGAGTCCCACCCCACCCCCACCCCACCCTAAAGACTACTATTTGAATTACAGGTTGCAGTATCTGGCAAATTTTTTAAAAATTATAATCTTCACTTTCATAACATTATTAGTTCTTTTATTCTATAAAGTTGTTCATTCTAAAGGTCACATAATAAACATGGAACAAATAACTTACCCTGTAACTTTTTAGTCTGATGAAATCAACCTTCATAGAGATAAATCTATCTGAATTCCGACTGATGTTCTTAAGGTGTTCTACAAGATCAGCACAAAACTTGTAACCTCCTTTAAGCACACACAGGACCATAATATCACAGTATCCTATGTCTTTCATAATATCCTTAGCCAGCCGCTCAATTCTGAAAGAAGGAATGAAAAGATATATTAAAGCATAACTACTTCTGAGTATTTTTGTTCCTTTTAGAAAAATGCATGATGTACTACACGTATCAGATTATACAAGAGAATGCAGAGAAGAGCTTGGAGACAGAAGCCTACAGATAAAGAAGCTTTGTTCAAGTTGGACAAAGAGAGAGTGTTCAAAACATATTTCTGATAATTACATCATCAGTAGCACATTGTTGCTCCTCTGTGTCACAAAAATGATTAAGGTGTAAATATAAAGTCGAAGATCATGAATGCTGTGATTTTATCACCACAGAGCCTGGTTGTTAACTATAATGCTATGATGGTATTTGTTGATAGTATGCTTACTTTATAGCAGAGAAAAAGGAATTGGAGAATGACTCACCCACCTTACAACATTAGTGGAGACTGGAGGAAAAGTCAAGCCCTTAGTAACTATCAAAAGAATAACATTTGCCTTATATTTCACAAAGATAACACATTACCTATGTGAAAGGTGCCCTAGAGTACAATTCCAGTAGGCACCATTTCCATGGAACACAGTGTGAATGATGCCTCATGCAATTATGCAATGATGCAACCTTGGGTTGGCACCCAATACCTAATTTGGAACTGTCATTGTATTTTTTTAATTGCTTCATGTCTAGAAGTCCAATGTCCATGCACCCATACGACACTAAAACCTCGAATAAAGGAAGGATCTAAGGTACATACTTTAAAAAAGGTCCCCACTGGCATCCCAAATGGAATTAGATTTAAAATAAATAAGCTGAATGATCTGAATATATAGATATATAACTTTATATTACATATGATCTCTCTATATATAATTACATAATATATTTTATATATTATATATATTTCTGATCCCTCTTTTATTTAAAAAATTTTTTTAATTAAGAAAGATTTTTTTCAATTATAGTTGAAATACAACTGTTTCAGGTGTACAACATAGTGATTAGACATTTATATAACTTATAAGGTGATAACCCCATAAGTCTAGTACCCATCTGACACCATACATAGTTATTACAATATTATTGACTATATTCCCAATGCTGTACTTTACATCCCTGTGACTGTTCTTATAACTGGCAATTTTTACTTCTTAATCCCTTCATCTCTTTTAGCCCATTATAAATGTTTTATATAAGTGTGTGTATATATACACACATAGATATACATATAAAATGTCAGCCACGGTTTCAGACTCAAAATATAATCATCAAAAAATGTACATCAGCCTGGCCAGTGTGGTTCAATGGTTGAGCATCGACCCATGCACCAAGAGGTCATCGGTTCGATTCCTGGTCAGGGCACACACCCAAGTTGTGGGCCAAATCTCAAGTGGGGGGCATGCAGGAGGCGGTCAATCGATATTTTCTCTCATCGATGTTTCTATCTCTCTCTTCCTCTCCCTTTCTCTCTCTAAAAGCATAAAAAAAAATGTACATCAACCCTGGCCAGTTTGGCTGGGTGATTAGAGCACTGGCCTGTGGACCAAAGAGACTCAGTTTTGATTCCCGATTAAGGGCACATACCTGGATTGAGGTTCAAACCCAGGCAGGGGTCATACCAAAGGCAACCAGTCAATGTGTCTCTCTCACATCAATGTTTCTCTCTCTCTCTCTCCTTCCTTCCCTCCCTCCCACTGACTCTATCTGAAAAAAAAAAAAAAAATCCGATGGAAAAATGCCCTCGGGTAAGGATTAACAAAAAAAAGTACATCAGCATGTCAGATATTCTACAAAGAAGGACATTTGTTTCCAGCTTGATAGAAACAAACAGCAACTATAAAGCTGGACAAAACTGTGAAAAACAACCACTTCAGCACTCTGGAAATCAACTAAAGGCATATAACAAACTGAGAATCATTTATTCATGAAAACATTGAACACTAGGTAGAAACAGAGTAAGTCTATGGATTCTTGCCCAAGAGCACTCCTGTCGTGTCCCCCAGCCCTCATCAACTCTATTGCTCAATCAGATAGTTGAACCAGGGTGGGGCACTGCCGGAGGGAGCTCACCTGACTGGGAGCATTGTCGGCTAAAACGGCTATCTTGGGAGCATGTGAACAGGGAGGGCCAGTGGCTCCATTTTCCAGTATTTGCAGTCCTGTTTGAACAACTAACTGGTTAGACCAGTCTGGGATTTGATAGGGAATTCCAGGAGATTACAGTCATAGGAGAGGGCCACACAATAAACTCTTCACATGTCCCAAACTGACCAGAGCTGCGTGTATGCATAGCAGAGTCTAGAGTGGGTCGTAGCTACCCACACCTCCCTGAATGATGGAGTCTGTACACATGTTCAGAGGAGACACAAGAAAGCCCAGGGCAACGTACAAGCCAAGGAAGACTTGAAAAAGGCTGGAAACCTGAATGTGTTTGCCAACCCCCATACATATTCATCAGCAGAGAGTGGAAGCCTTACTGGCTAGAGGTATTTAAGTATAATTTCTAACAAAGAACAAGGACAATGAATAGGAGATAGTTACATATATGGTATTAAACTATAACAACAATCACTTTAAATTTGAATGGTCTAATATAACAATTAAAAGGCAGAAACTGTCAGAGTGGATAAAAATTCAAATGCTAATATATGTTGTCTATAAGAAACACATTTTAAACATAAAGACACAGATAGACTAAAAGTAAAAGGACAGAGGAAGACATACCATGCTAACATTAATCAAAAAGAAGTGGGAGTTGTTATGTTAATTTCAGACAAAGCAGACTTCAGAATAAGGAAATTATCAGGAATAAAAGGATCATTACATAATAAAGAGGTCAGTTCTCCAAGAAGACATAACAATCCTAACACCAGTGTCAAAACACTGACAGAACTGCAAGGAGAACTAGAGGAACCCACCATTGCATTTAGAGACTTCAAAACCCCTCTCAGTAACTGACAGATCCAGCAGGCAGAAAACAAGTTAGGACATAGCTGAACTGAACAATACTGTAAACCAACTGGATCTAATTGACATTTATAGAATATTCTAACATCCTTCTTAAAAGATATCAATAAGAAAATGAAAGACAAGCCACACACTGGGGGGAAATACTTGCAAATCATATATCTGATAAATGACTTGCATCCAGAAAATATAAGAACTTTTACAACTAACTCAGTAAGATGACAAACAATCCAATTTAAAAATTGGCAGAAGACTTAAATAGACATCTTTCCAAAGACGACATATAATAGCTAACAAGCATACTAATCATTAGGAAAATACAAATTAAAACCACAATCAAATACTCTTATATATTCACTAGAATGGCTATAATTAGAAAGACTGACAACACTAAATGTTGGCAAGTGTGTAGAGAAACCGGAAAACTCATTCACTGCCGGTAGAAATGTAAAATGGTACTTCCACTTTGGAAAATAACTGACAGTCTCTCAAACTCACCATAAAACTCAGAATTCCACTCCAAGGAATCCATCTGAGAGAAATGAAAAGATATACCCATACAAAGAATATCCATAGAAGCATTATTCATAAAAGCCAAAAACTAGAAATCTGGATGTCTATCAATTGGTGAATCAATAATTAAATATTGTATAATTTAATTTATAAGAAATGTTCAGAAAAGACAAATTTATAGAGAAAGAAATCAGATTGGTGATTGTCTAATGCTGAGGGTAGGAGCAGAGATTGAACAAACTTTTTGAAATGATAGAAATATTGTAAAATGATGGTAGTGATGGTTGCCCAACTCTAAAAATTTCCTTAAAAAAATCATTAAATCATTTACCTACAGAGGGTAAATTCTATAGTATGTAAATTATATCTTAATTCTTTTTAAAGGTGGGGATGGGCAATCCTGGGTCCCACCCCAGACCTTCAAACCAGAATTTCTGGACATAATGCTTAAGAATATACATTTTAACAAGTTCACTGGGAGATTATCCTGTATAGGGATCTGGTTTTTAATAACCTTACCAGGACTCAATCATGTACTAAATCAGGATACAGTTAATTTAATTCATAAAATCAGATTAGAAAAGTAGGAATTTGTTTAAAACAGGGTGTTTCCAAACTGGTGTTAAGGGGAAATTCTTCTGAGAGTTATTCAGAGTTGAATCGAGTACGAAGACGCCCATGGTACAACAGAAGTCGGTTTAAATGTTAAAGTCAAGCAGGTTTCTTTCCTTTTAAAAAAAAATAATAATTCCCATATATTTAAATATAAATTGTCAAAAGGGAGATTTTTTAGCAGTTTGGGAGATGTAAAATTTCCCAAGTTTATTCGATCACAAAATCTTTTTTCTCCTCTGAAGATCAGAACTTGTATTCCATAGAAAGGTATATTAGGCCATGAGAAACCCAAAACTAGATCTTATTTTAATGGTGTACTATAGTTTGAGAGGAAACACACAATATTGAAGTCTTATCCAATGGAAAATTTTAAAATTCAAGTGAAAGAATGACATTTCCTTTTGCTTACAGACAGAAGTTGATAGAAAGATAATGTCCTGGGACTAGTAACCACCTAGTCTATTTCAAACTTTTTTTTGGCTGAGGACCTATTTCATAAAGTTAAATTTTAACTCAGAATAATATAACCAAAAAAGTAGGGGCAGAAGTTTAAGTTTACGGTGTAAGGAAAGGGTAGAGTGGGAGCCTCCATTTGCTCCTACTACCCAGCACCTCCCCAACCCCGATTTCTGGGTCTTGGAAGAATCTCTATGATTCCTGGGAATGCACTGTAAAATCCATGAAGCTTGCTTTCCATATCAATGTGAAGGCTTAAGAATTTGACCTTTGTACAGAAATTAGAGGTACATGGAAATGTAATCGTCTAGGCATTGAGACCATTTTGTGAAAGGGGCATGATCATAAATCCTGGCACTTGTGGTGGGCTGAACTGAATGGGGGCTCTCTGAAAATGAAGGGCCAACCAGGGGTGACTTAGGGACTTTAAAAAGGAAAGCCAATCAGCATGGAAGGAGCCAGAGGATATCTATGCAGACAGATCAGAAAGAACTGGAAATAGTATTCCAGAAAGAGTTCTGTGCAGATCTTTTTATGCTGCAAATATATCTATTCCCCAAATTTTACCACTGGCTGAAAAATAAAATTGTGCACAAGACTGGTCGACCTCTGATATATTATTTGCTCCAAAGTAAATGCAAGTCAGGAAAAGCCAGGGCTTTAGGGGTGTGGCCTATGAAGGCAAAGATCACCTCAACTCTCCCTTGTTAACTCAAGAGTCTAAAAAATGTGAGACAAAGGTCCTTGGGTGAGAAGCAATGCTTTTCCATCTCCCATTTTCATTAGTTTTTCCAGGACATTATCTTGAGGCTGTTAGTTATAATGTAATACTTTACGTATGTATATCTGTCTTTATCATTTCCCCTGAACAAATGTCCAGGTAAACAGTTCAGTTAAAGCACAGATTGTTTTTATTTCAAATTCTCTGTCCTCCAAACTGCTGTCCACCACCGCATACAAGAGATCCAGGAATAGGTTCCTACACTGTATTGCATGATTCACACAAGGTCCAGCCCACCCAGCACAGCGCCAGGTCTCACACAGGAAGCAGCACTCACCTGTCCACAATGATGCCATGAGGTATGAGGACATATTCCAAATCTCCATAATAGTGCTGTGGGTACGTGAATAAATTCAAGTTATAGCCTGGCCAATCATCCATAATCTGCAAATCAAATTATTTTGGTTATGACATTTTTCACTGGAAATTTATTTTAAAACCACAAACAAACAAAAAACCGTCATTTGAAAAAACAAAACAATCCTGAAAACAGAGAGTAGGTCCTATGATCAATAGGGCATTAAATTATTTTCCACGAACCGATGGAAAGCTCAGTGGGACAAGGTAATGTTTCATTCAACCTGATAAAGGACCTAGTACTAAAGTGAACAGAGTACATATTTCATTCTTAACTCTTGGCATCATACAATAAAAATATAAACTCAATGTCTTATAACTAACCTGATAGTATTGTTTGAAAAAGTATAAATGTATAAAAATTTAATCTATGCCTTAATTATAAATGTTACCATGAATATTATGAATATGTATATTATATTTATAACTATATTAATATACACTACATATTACTATAGTATTATATATACTATTACATTTCCATGCATTATATATGCCTCATCTGCCTGAGAAAGATTACCTATTAAAAATGCACGTCTCCAGGGATTAATGTAGACCCAAACTTCTGAGTCATCTAGTCCTTCTAATACAGACTTCTATAGGATGTACTACGGTGGAAACCCAGTCAGCCTTATTGGGAAACTGTTGCTCCAGAAAACTGGCCTATTCGGGTACTGGGAAGACTACTAGCGAGTCTTCCTCTTGCTTAGGATGGGATGTGCAAGTTTTATGGTTAAAATAGTAAAGAGGTGAGAGAGAACATGAAGGTGCAGGCGTTACTTTTACTTTCAGATCTTCAGGAAAGGATGCCACATGAAAGGATGCAATACGGTTTAACGCACTCAAACTGTACCATGGCTGCATTGCCAGCTCTGGTTCTTGAATTACCCCTACCCACTTCCATCAGACTCCTCTGTCCAGCTTTAAGCTTTCCAGGCCTTTCATAATGTGGATCTATCCTAATTTTCCAGCCCAGTTCCCTAAACCAACTTCTTCCTGTTTTCAGATTGGTCTTCAGTCAAGTCATCTTCCTTCCCAGCTCTGTGTTCCGTTCATCTGTCTGTCTTGCATCCATACCTTCTCCCTCTCTTCTTTCTCTGTCTGTATTCCAAGCTCAGCTTCCGCCGGGGAAACTCAAGTCAGGACTCCCTTCTTTCTGGGGGCCTTGATGCCTGCTCCTGTCCTTTGATCTCTTTCTCAAACTCCTGGTTCCCCTCACAACGATCTGTTCTCCTAGGGCAGCAGTTCTCAACCTGTGGGTCACGACCCCTTTGGGGGTCGAACGACCCTTCCACAGGGGTTGCCTAAGACCATTGGAAAACACATCTTTCCGATGGTGATTCATAACAGTAGCAAAATTATAGTTATGAAGTAGCAACAAAAATAATTTTATGGTTGGGGGTCACCACAACACGAGGAACTGTATTAAAGGGTCACAGCATTAGGAAGGTTGAGAACCACTGTCCTAGAGGATCTCATTCATCTCCTTGAGAAAACTCCTGTCCCTTCCAGCCTCTGACTCATTTAGTCTGGTTGGTTTTTGTTGATTTTAGAAGCCATTTGCACTTCATTTAATGCTGGGACATTCTCCTGCTTTCCACTCTCCTCCTCACGCAGGACTTAAAACCAGTTCCCTTTTGCTCAGGTTTTGGAAAGGCAACTTATAGTCCAGCCCCCACCTGCTCCCATCCCAATTCTAGGTTCTGGAATGCCAACCAAACCAAACTTATAATAGTTCCCCCCAAATATATGCTTCTCTCTCAGGAAAGGACCACTCATTTTTCCAGTTGCTCAGATAAAAACTTCAGAGTTGTTGTTGACTCCATTCTTACATCCCCTTCATGCAACCCATAAGCAAACCTATCATCGCTTCCTTCAAAACGTAACCAGGACCACCCCTCAGCATCTCTGTTGCCTCCCCTCTGACTGTGTCACTGCTATGTCTCCTAGGACTATTGCCATAGCTGCCAAATTCACCTCCCTGCTTCCACTTTGGCCCACATACTCCTCCCACATGGCAGCTGGAGTGCTCCTTTAGAAATAGACATCATACCATAGCAGTCTTCTGTTCATATTTTTTCAAGGGCTTCCCATTTCTCTGAGTACAATCCAGAGTCCTCACCATGGCTTCCCTCTCTGACTTGTCACCAAGCCCTCTCTCCCTCCCTCACTCTGCTTCAGCCACTCTCCTTGCTGATCCTTGAATGTGCTAATGGTTTGGCCTCAAGAGTGTTGCAATTTTTTTTTTTTTTTTTTTTTGCCTAGAATCCTCTTCCCCCAGATATCCACATGGCTTACCCTTCACTTCCTTCAAGTCTCCATTCAGATGCTACCTCCACAGAGAGGCCTTCCCTGACCACCTAAATAAACTTCCTACCAACTCATCCTTGTCTGCCTCTTACCCAGCTTTACTTTCCTTCATAGCATGTATTCCCACTGGACGTGATGAGATGTGATGTGATGTGTGTGTGTGTGTGTGTGTTGTCTTGTTTCCTCTCTCTAGAATATTAGCTTCTTCTGGCAGAGACTTTGTCTTATTCATGGTTGAATTCCCAGTGCCCAGGACACTGACCCGGAATATCGTAGGTATTCAAAAATGTTAAATGAGCGAATGAATGACAGTCTCCATCCACGGATTACCCAATACTACCTGAACTCCAGCCTCAACCTTCGGTTGTCTCCTTGTGATAAAGAGCACCACTGTTTTAGGCTCTGAAAATTAATAGCTTCCACGGGCAGGCTCATAGCCAATGGTGCATGTCATCTGCATATTTGGAGAGTATCACATTTGCGTTGCCTCTACCAGCAAACGGGCTGGGTGCAACTGTTGAACTTGCACAGAGAAGCTCTGGCTTCCAACCCTGAGAACCCCTTGGGCCTGCTGAAACCATCAATACCACTGTGGCTGAGCAGCTTCCAGAAGACCCGCTGGCAGGCCGAGGTAAAGACCAGACGGGAACCCTGACCAACACCAGGGAGATCATCCAAGTGAATAGCGCTTTCTGGGTCCCCTTCCAGACCACACACACTAACCACTCTGCTTCCGGGAGCCTTTCCAGGTGGTGGCATCATTAACTAATGGTCAGCTGAACCCATTCTTCCCACCATGCAAATCCTTTACTGCCCTCTGCTCTGGCTAAATCTCAGAGACAACTCTCCACTCCATGTTCTGGAGCTCAGCTCTGACACTTGCAAGCTGTGATGTGAGGGAAATTACTTACCCTCGCTGAGACTGTTTTCTCCTCCCATAAATAAGACACATAAAGCCTATGGACAGGGAGGGTAGTTGTGAGGATCAAGGCACAGAACAGATAATGTACTTAGAGTTCTTAGTACATTTCCTAATATATAATAAGTGCTTAATAAATGATGCCTCCCCACCCCCAAATAAGAAAATGGCACATTAAACCAACCTACAGATAAAAACTGTAATGGTAATCCATAGCTCAGAGGCAGATGGAGTTAAGAGCATAGATATACAAATTCAACACACCTGGAGGTGAGTTTAGGGACAATGAGACCTTGGGCATTTTAACTTCTCTGAGTCCCAGTGTATTCATCTGTAAAATGGAGTCAATGGCTGCCTCATGTGGTTACTGTGAGGAGTAAAAAAGATAAACAATGGATATAAACTCTTATATCCATATCTAGTCTATAGTATTTATGTAATAAATATTAACCACTTAGATGTACTGAAACATTAATAGTTTACTTACAACTGATATGTTTTAATTCAAAGAAGTGCCTCAAACCACCCGGCCGGTGTGGCTCAGTGGTTGAGCATCGACCTATGCACCAAGAGGTCGCCGGTTCGATTCCTGGTCAGGGCACATGCCCAGGTTGTGGGTCAAATCCCCAGTGAGGGGCATGCAGGAGACAGCCAATCCATGTTCCCTCTCATCGATGTTTCTGTGCCTCCCTCTCCCTTCTTTTCTCTCTAAAATCAATAAAGAAAAAACATTAAAAAAAAAAGAACTGCTTCAAACCTACTTGCTGAAATCTCATTACTGTAGTTAAAGCTGTAAATGTAAAAGCAGAAGAAATGTATTCTTTAAAACTATTCTATAATCCAAACTAGCCTTATTTCCAATGAGTCTGGAATAGTGAATTTTCATTGTTGAGATAAAAGACAACTAGAGATAAAGGTACTACTGGTTTACCCTTTGTTATCCTTGAAGTTCCATGCAAATTGTATTGTAAATAAGTCCTAAACCTGAGGGAATGGAAACTGCTGTGGACTGTAGATAATTATGTTATTAATCTGCTTTTTAAAAAATCAAAACAAGAAGTCCTTAAGTAGTATCAGTATCACAGATAATATGCTCCAAGTTTATTCAGAACAATGTTTTCTCTGTTTGAAGATGCAAAACACCGCCAAGCTGGGGAAGTGACAAACACATTAACTGAGCCATTTTATACAACATCAAATCCCAAAACTCATTCCAATTCTCTGTTTCTCATTTAAAGATATATTGAAAACCTTCTTTCTAAGTCATTAAAAAAAAAAAAAAATATATATATATATATATATATATATATATATATATATATATATATTGCTTAGGATGTTTCTTGCATTATTTTTCAAGTAGTAGTTCCCCGCAGGGAGAAAACTAGTTTGGAAACACATAAAAAGTGAATCTCTACTCTTCTATGCTGCTAAATCCCTCACTTTGTGACCCATTCTCTCCTTCAGGCAGTAGCCGTGGCTACTGCCAATTTCAGGCTCAGAGCTACCCCTCCACATCAAAGAGAAAGGGAGTCTCACCCCAAGAATCCTACACATGAACATCGGCACCTTGAACTCACTGAGCTTGCCCTGCCTGCCCATATCTAACTTTAGGTTAATCTAATTATCCTGAATTCTACTGGAGACAATGAGATAAATGCAGGAACTATCTCTATTATACATTGATTATTTCCCACCAAGGCAGGCCCTCTCACTGCCTCCTTACATCGTCCACAAAATTACCTTGCTTTTGAGAGGCTTCTTTTGACACAAATAGATTGGGCTGTTTACACGGTCCCATCATTTGCTTTTTAGACTTTAACAATCTACCTTTCCTATTAGTCATACAGATTTACCTCATTCCCTTTTAAGAGTATCTATTATTAAATAGCAGTGCTATATTTAACCATTCTACTGATGGGATAGCTTTTTTTTTTTTTTTTTTTTTTTACTAATGGCTTTGTAATTTAAATACAATGGCCGCCACTTTTCCATGTTGATCCTATTAGCTTTCTGTAGTATCTGACACTCTTAATGACCTCTTTGCACCCCCTCATCCCCCTCCACAAAACTCTGTTCCCTGGGCACCTACAGCCCTCTCTGCTCTCTCCTACTTTGCTCCTCATTCTTTATCCAGCTTCTCCTGGACACTCTGCTTCTTACAGGTTTCTATCCGTAACAGTAGTTTTTAATTTTTTTTTCCATTTTCACTGGGCATTCCTATCCACTCCCAAGCATCAGATATTTTTCTACTTGCTGATGATTTCCAAATATATTCAATCATTCTCCTGAATTCCAAATTGCCTACAATGCATCCCGACCTGTAGGCCTTAGGGTTATTACAGACTTGATCTGTCCAGAATTGAACTTATTTCCTTTTATATTTTCATCCCCCTCACCCTAAACCCAGGTCTGACCATCTCTCCATGGCAACTGGAGTGACTTTTTAAAAAGTATTTTTTATTGATTTTATTGGGGTGAATTGGTTAATAAAATTATATTGATTTCAGGTGTACAATTCTATAATACATCATCTGTATATTGTATTATGTGTTCACCACTCCAAATCAAGTCTCCTTCCACAGGGTGACATTTTTAAAAGCATAAATTTGCCCTGGCTAGTTTGGTTCAGCAGTTAGAGCGTAGGCCTGAGGACGGGAGAGTCCCCCGGGTTTGGTTCCCCCTAAGGGCATGTACCTTGGTTGCAGTTTGTCCCCAGCCCGGTTGGGGTCGGTTGGGGTCGTGTGGGTGGCAGCCAGTTGATGTGTCTCTCTCATGTTGGTGTTTCTCTCTCTCTCTTACCCCCTTTCACCCTCCTGTTCTGTCTGAAGATAAATGCAAAAAATGTCCTCGGGTGAGGATTTTTAAAAAAAGCATAAATTGGGTGTAAAAATTTTTTCTCAGGATGTAATGATTTCTCAGCTCTTGGTATGTACTATCTTGAGTATTCTTGCTTTAGTCTTCCCGTGGCTACCTCCTGCTTACCCTTCAGATGGTGGCTCAAATGTCACGGAAAAGAGGCCACCCTGGCCATCTGAGCAAAAGCAGTGCTAGCCCTCCCCCAACCACTATCTCTTTGTTCTCTTTCCTTCTCATTGCACTAACTGAAATTATCTCCTTTATTTATTTGCTTTCATACTCCCTGCCTGTTCTTTCTCTAGAATGTAAGCTCCATGAAGACAGGGCTTTTTCCTGTTCTCTGCTGTATCCCTAGAGCCTAGCACATGGCCTGAAACCCAGCAGGACAGTCAACGTGTTTGGAATGAATAAATAAATGAACTTCAACTCTTTTAAGAGCAAAGGCCCTGTTAAATTAAGAACTGAAATTAAGAACTGAACAACACATTTCAACCTTAGTTCTACTTGAGCCAGAGGTGTTTCCTTCCCCGACCCACTTACTCATGTAGTCCATTCATTATTACAGATTATCTGTGAATTACAGGGTGAGCTCTGAAAAAATAATCTTAGTGTAGTAAATTGGCTCCACCTGCCACCCTTACCACCGTTTTACATTAAACCTGCCAGTAATAACCACCACCTTCTGCAGAAATCATTCTCCATGGGAGGCACCAGTGGACGCCAGTGGCCACAGGGCAAAACTCGATTTGATTCCAGGACATTGAAAGAGGGGTGCCCTCTGGTTGACTCCTAAAGGGATTGTCTGGGATACAAGGGCTCTAGTCTGGGAACCCATCATCCCACGTCCTCCCCTCGGGGCACACTACTACATATTTTACATACAAACTCTCCATATAACTCAGCGGGCCTCTCCTGTTGTGTCCCTTTTGCAGACGAGGAAACTGACGCTCGAGAGGCACTAGCTTGTCTCGAGCTTGGGCAGAGGCCCCACAGCCAAAGTCCCAGCGCAGGTTTCAAAACTCAAACTTCATCCGCTTGAGCTACTTTATTTCCTAGCTGCCCTCGAGAATCCTCAGTATCCTTTTGGAAAACAAAATGAGAGGCCAGTGCTGGAGAGCTCAGGAGGAAGCACAAAGGGAAGGGAGGCCCCCCAAGGACGGCCCGCGGAGGTCTTCACAGACTCGCCCCGCTCCCAGGGGTGACTCCTGGAGGCTGGCGGGAGTGGGGACGCGGCACGACACAGGCTTAACGCTGGAGTAGCAGATTCCCGGCCCGGGGCGGGGGGTGGGGGACAGAGGGGGGACACTGAGAACACCCGGTGAAGGGGCGGGGAGCGGGTAGTGGAGGGCCGGGTTGGAGGATGGAAGCGATCCTCTCCGGGAGGGAAGAACAAAGCGGTGGCCTGCGCTCACCCGAACGCACTTCAAGCTTTGAATCTAAGAGGAGGGTGACAAGAAAGGAGGGAGGGGAGGGGAGAGCAGGAGCGCACGACTCAGCCCCGAAATTAATCAGGAGTTTGCATTTACCACTACGCCTCGCCCGTGGTCTGGCGCCGCCTCACTGCTCCCGGCCATGTTTCTCCCGGGGAAAGCGGGAAGGGATGGAGGCACTGGGAGAAGAATCTGGGAGGGGGACGAGGTGGGAGGTGGGGTCGCCCCGCCCCGCCACGGGCCAGCAGGCGGAAAGGGGCGCGCACCGCGGACCCCATGCTTGGCCCGGCTCCAGCGGCTCCGCCTCGGCGCCTCCTCCCCAGTCTCCTCCCTCGACGGGTCGGCGGGGTGGAGATGCCGGGACAGGAGCGCGGGACCTGACCGCCGGACGGGAGCGCGGGACGGGAGCGTGGGCAGCAGCCGCGGGGCAGCGCTCGCTCCACCTGAGCGCAGGCCGCGGGCGGTCCCTTGCCGCAGCCGCCGCGTGGGTCTGCGAGCCCGGGACCCCGCCTGGTCCGTGCCCCTCTGGTCTGGGACTCGGGAGAACGAGGCTGCCGGTGGCTCGATTTTTACAGGAAGGGAAAGTGTTCCCTTGTCCCCGCCTCCCTAAGCCTGTCGTCCTAGCTTCAGGCTAACAATGTCCTTGCTAATTTTTATGCGCTCTTTATCCCAAGTGAATCCGAGAAGGAGCCCGCGGTCTAGGCCATTCACTAAGGAGGGCTGTGAACGAAACTCTCCCGGTATATTTTTTACATCCTCGAACCGCCAAGCTAGGAGTTTTGAAAGAGCCACCGCGATTGCTTTTTCCTTGGACGGTACTGTGGTTAAGGATCTGGACTTTGAAATAGGGACTTTCCTTAACATCATTCAGCAAGGGGGAAAAAAGGAAAGGGAGGGATTTTTACAAATTATCTGCTTTACCACTTTTTGTAAGAACATATGGTTAGATTTTGGTTGTTTCAGGTTGCAGTTTAAAACAACCACTCTCCTCAGGTTAGAAATCTTCTTAATGAATCTTGTTGATTCAACCCCTAATTCCAGCCTTTCCCAATCCAAGGTCCCGGGTCTTTGTCCGTTTCTCAAGGGCCCTGCTTTCCCCGTTACGTAGCCTTTATTCTCTGGTAGCCTTTATTCTCTCGTCTTTGCTATCCAGCCCCATCCTTTACTGCCCTGCTGAGTTTGAAGACCTGGGCTGAATACAGTTTCTGATTCGGGCCTCTCTGAAAAACGATTTTGTTTATCTTGGGGTTTTGGCACACCCCAGGGAGAGGAATGCTGATTTTGCCTGGTTTGAGGGCAAGTTGTTATCAATCAGTTAATGTCGCTCTAGGTTAGAAAAATATTAGTCCTTCAGACGTGGTCCCTGGCAGTGCTCAGCTCGGGTTGGTCTTAGTCTCTCAATGCCAACGCAGGGTAAGGAAGACAGCTCGGTGGATCGCTCCGATTAGACACCATGCTGGCATACCGGCTCCCATTAAACTGGGTGACACTGTTTCCTAGCGCACCAGTAAACATGTCTCTAAAAATGATCGGAGATCCTTGTTTGGGGCCATTTATATAGTTTTTCCTTTCACCTCTTTTCAAAAGGTAAAGGACCATCTTCTATTTTCATTGTCAAAGATCAAGCCCAGGAACCATCTTTACAACCAACCTCAGTAAAACTTCCAGAAATGGAAAGTGCTGATGATCAAACTTTAGGGTTCATAAGACTCGGCCAGCCACCACCCTACCCTGCAGGCTTTGGTGGAGAAGCTGCTAGTGGGACTCAGGAATCTGCACTGCTAAGACTCCGGTGAGTATGATTCAGGTGGTTGACAAAGCATGTCTTCAAGTATCCCACTTTACAACATCGTATTACTGCAAAATCAAACTTACCCGTAAGAGGCTGGTGTGGGTGATTGGGCCAGATCAGGGGCATGGGACTTCAAACTAAATTACAGATGTAGCTGCTATACAGAAGTCAAATAGCAACAACTGTGTGCCCATCTCAGGCACTGAGGAGGAGGTAAGGGAAGTCGTAAATAAAAAGACCATTAATTGAAATGTAAAACCATGCCCAGGTTGAGGGCTTGATCCCCAGTGGGGGCGTGCAGGAGGCAGCCTGATCCATGTTTCTCTCTCACATCGATATGTCTATCTCTCCCTTCCTCTCTCTCTAAAAAAAAATCAATGGAAACATATTTTAAAAAATGTGAAACCCAGTGGGTTCATAATGAAAAATATGCAACTTGCTTGGATGACAATAGGGATTTTATGAATGCACACTGAAGAACATTCATAGAGACCCATATAGGACTTCCTATGAAGACTACAGAATGATGAACAAGTCATTTTTAAAAATTGAATTCATTTTATTATCTTTTTAAAAAATATGTTTTTATTGATTTTTTTAGAGAGAGAGGAAGGGAGAGAGAGATAGAAATATCGATGTGAGAGAGAAACATCGATCAGCTACCTCCTGCATGCTCCCTACTGGGGATTGAGCCCGAAACCCAGGCGTGTACCCTGACTGGAAATTGAACTGGGACCTCTCAGACCATGGGAGGACTCTCAATCCATTGAGCCATACTGGCAGGCCGAGGCAAAAGTCTTTTTAAATCTCAAATTTCTGTTACATGTCTAGTGGAATAGCTTCAGACTAGGATTCCAAGTTTTCTAATAATAGTCCATACAACTTTAGCAAATGAGGCTAAGCCAATTACGTCAATATAATATACCTCAATTTTCTCATCTGTAGGAGGGGGCAATACATTTCTACTCTATTGCATATGATGATGAGATCAACATGAGATAACATGCGAGAGAATTCTTTCAAAATGCTATAAAACTGTAAGGTGTTATTAATTAATCTGAGATGCTGTGAAAATGTATGACCAAATGTTTGTACAGTCATTTGATGTGAAAATGACAGGATAATTTCCTTTTAAAGATGGGTGTAGGTTGACCAATCAGGGACAGTTATAATCTAGGGACAAGTTGACACTAGTACGAGAATGGATGTAGTAAAATGAGAAAATTACCAAAGTAATGGAATTTTCCATAAAATGAGATATTTTAGCTCAGTCATTTTCTGATATTTCTTTGAAGAAGCAGTAAGAATAAAGACATACATCTTACAAAGTTAATAACCAATAAATATACTTGTATTTCTCTGTCATTATCCTCTTTTAGTTGTTAGTTCCCAGCATTTTAAATTCTGAAATTATTTTGTGCCGCTACCATGGTGAAAACACAAGTATTTATATTTACCTGAATTCTCTATCAGGCTAAAGACATTTGTCCTAGAACTATATACTAATCTTTTGACAGTTTGGTAATTCTTTGACTTTAGCCAATATTGAAGGCACAATTCAATCTATGCACTGAGTTGCTCAGAGCTAGTCACTCAGTGGCTCTAGATTAGAAATACAGAGGGGCATTTCATTCTTTCTGAGTCCTAAAACATGAAAATACATGAAAAAGAAAAAAAGACCTCTCGGCCTGAGAATTGTGTTGAAATATATAAACATATGAAACTTGGTGACTCAGATTGTTAGTCACAGAGTCACTGGTTAGGCTGGATGAGATCCACTGTGGACAAAGGCCAGTCATAATGATGATGATATTTTGCTTTTCTTTAGTACTGAACAAAACACTTTACAAATGTTACAAGTACAAAAGAAAAAGTGACAAGGAACTTTCTTCCACATGCTCAAGCTAAGTAAGAATCTTGCTACCACTGAAGTATTTTTTCCCTCTACATAAATGCAGAAGAAATCCAATTGCAAATAATTGTGACACAAAGCAACTTAAGCAAAAGCCTCATTAGTATTCAATTAGCATCGTAAGCCCTCCTTCCTGGCCTCTTGTTTGAAGCAGATTGAATCCAATATGTAGTTTTAGAGTAAAGAAAATAATGGCCCAATAGTTGTTCTTACAAATAAAGCCAGGAGCTACATTCAGAATTATATTTTGTATTAATACACTTTCATTAGTAATTAAATTTCCACTGAAGAATGCACTGTGGGGTAGATTTAAGCCGGTTCTTTTGCAATAATGTCAGGCATGAGTAATATCGTCCACAGTAAATGCTGGGTTGCTTCAGAGATATCCTCCCACTATCTTCTCATCTGACCGGAAAAGGAATTGGATAGCTTCATAGCAAAAGAATAATGTGTCCATGTGTTCCTCCAGATCTCAGAGTCCTGGCAGCCAACCTCAACTCTCTTGGCCACCATAAAGCAGTCATTGAAAGGACACAGCTGCAGGAACTAGCCGCTAAGCACTAAATAAATCCACAGGGCTGGAGGCACAAGTCATGTACATGACCCTAACACAATACCTTGTGGTTATGAATGAACGGATTAGCATCTAATGGTGCTGTGGCAGCTTATGCAAAATTAATTGGTGCCTCAGCCAGTGCTGAGTTTCTAATGGAAAGATGGCCACTTCAAACACACACACACGCACACACACACACAACAACAACAACAACAACAACAACCAAAAACCCAAGGGTCCTCCTTAGTTGACAAAGACTTTGGCTAGTGTTGTGGGGGTGACTAAAGACCAACAGGAATGGGAACTGAGCTGTTTATTCTCTTAGCTGTACAAGGATTCTCTTCAGATCAGAGTTGATATACAACACCCACCAGTAATATCCCAGAAACTGACCAAGTTATTGCCAGGCTCTCAGTTGTATTTTAGAGTTGAGGTTGGGGGAGCTTGGGAAAGAGGTTGGGGAAATGTGTCTCGAAGTCTAGAGTTGTCTCACACAGGGAAAGAGACTGAGAAAGAAAAAGAGATTGGACACTAATCTACCTAAGAGCAGCACTTTCCAAAGTATGTTTTGATTCACTCTTCTTTATATTTGAAAATGATGATGTTGTGATACATTAAGTTTGAGAAACAATGAGATAAGTGAAGTTAAACACATCTATGCTCATAGGACTTCTAGAAACCTTTAATATGCCAACATGTACCATCGGTATTCAAGAAGACTGTGGCAAAGTGCAGTGTTTCTCAAACTTTTTTGGTCGTAGAAACCTTTTTAGGTGTTTATAAAAGTTTTTAAAAATTGCATTATTATAAAATATTTAAATATATACCTTTAGTGTTATCTCAAAGTAAGAGATTTTAATGGTCTTACACACTTGAAAAGACTAAAGATTTAAAATACCACATTATTTTCAAACTGTGCATTGGTATTTTTTCTTTTAAAAAATATGCAGTAAGAACTGAGTGGACATGGCTAAGGCCTCTTTCTACCTCTGGAAGGCCCTGGCTTTGCAATTTGTGCCATTCTTCAAGTTGATGGGAAACTTTGTATTGTCCCAGAAGACAAGGAACTGATTCCCCCTCACCTCCATTTGTATTTAATACTTTCTCCTTTTCCTCCAGGTATGAACAAGATCAGCCTTCTGGGTAGCAAGAGAGATGAAAGCCATATCATTGAGGCACTTCCCTTTTGTCCCTCTCAGTGATAGTGTGGTGCTTCCAATGTAATTGTTTTTATTTTTTTATTTTTGTATTGATTTTAGTGCGGGAGAGAGAGAAACATTGATGTGAGAAAGACACATCGATCAGTTGCCTCCTGTAGGCAGCCCAGTGGGGGATCGAACCCACAACCCAGGTATGTGCCCTGGCTGGGAATCAAACCTGTGACCTTCTGGTGCATGGGACACTTCTCCAACCAACTGAGCCACATTGGCCAGGGCGAGGCAGTTGTTTTTAGACACTGCCAGCATGTAGAATATCCCTGTGAAGCAGGAAGCAAAGTTGGGATGTAGTATAGCAAGCTCTATGATGGTGTAGGCAGACTGGGCTCCTGGTTATTTTTAAGGAGCTCTCTATCATTTATAGGTCAATGGGAAATCTTTTGCAGCACCCACATTAATAATCTTGTGATTTGTTCTTGAATGATCTGAGTTCTTTGTGTTTTCCAAGTAGGGATCTCTTGACTCCACCCACTACCTCAGCTGTACCTGAAGGATTCATGGCAAATCAAGCCTAACTTACAGAGGATCAAGTTTTATAAGTTTTAGCAATTCTGTTTATAACTTTTATTTTTTGTTTTTATTCCAGCTTTATTGACATATAACTGACAGATAAAATTATATATATTTAAGGTGTATAATGTGATAACTTGATATGTCTATACATTGTGAAATAACTGTGACAGTCACACTAATTAACATATCCACACAAGAATCACACAGTTATCTCTGTGTGTGTGTGTGTGTGTGTGTGTGTGTGTGTATGTGTGTGAGCATTTAAGATCTACTCTCTCAGCAGATTTCCTTTTAAAAATTTTTATTGAATTTATTGGGATGACATTAGTTAACAAAATTATATAGTTTTCAGGTGTACAATTCTATAAAACATCATTTGTATATTGTATTGTGTGTTCATCACCCAAAGTCAAGTCTCTTTCTGTCACCATTTATATACCCTTTACCCTCTTCTACCTGTCCCCACCCCCCTTTTTCTCTGGTAATCACCATGCTGTTGACTGTGTCTATGAGTTTTTATTTTTGCTTCTGCTTAATCCCTTCACCTTTTTCACCCAGCCCCTCAACCCTCCTCCCCTCTGACAGCTGTCAGTCTGTTTTCTTTATCTATGAGTCTGTTTCTATTTTGTTTGTTTATTTTGTTCATTAGATTTCACATATAAGTGAAATCATATGGTATTTGTCTGTTTCTGTCTGGCTTATTTCACTTAGCATAATAATCTCCAGGTCCGTCCATGCAAGTAGTATTCCATTGTGTAAATATACCACAGCTTTTTTACCCACTCATTTATAGATGGGTACTTGGGCTGCTTCCAGATCTCGGCTATTGTAAATAATGCTGCAATGAACACAAGGGTGCACCTATTCTTTCTTTTTATCTTTTTAAATGTATCTTTATTGTTGATACACTGATTCTTCAGAATTAGTGTTTTGGGTTTCTTTGGATATATTCCCAGAAGTGGAATCACTGTGTCATTTGGTAGTTCCATTTTTAATTTTTTGAGGGTTCCATAGTGGCCGCACCAATCTGCATTTCCACCAACAGCACCTGAAAAGAATGTATATTCTGATGCTTTGGGGTGAAATGATCTGAGATATCAATTAAGTCTCTCTGATCTAGTTTGTCACTTAAGGCTGTTGTTTCCTTATTATTATTTTTTTTAGGGATTTTTTTTTTCCTCACCCGAGGACATTTTTGCATTTATCTTCAGACAGAGTGGGAGGGAGAAAGGGAAGGAGCGAGAGAGAGAAACATTGATGTGACTGCCACCCACACAACCCCAACCAGGGCCGGGAACAAACTGCAACCGAGGTACGTGCCCTTAGGGGGAATTGAACCCAGGACTCTGGTCCATTGGCCAACGCTCCAACCACTGAGCCAAACCAGCCAGGGCTGTTGTTTCCTTATTTTTGATTTTCTGTCAAGAATACTCATCCAATGATGCCAAAGGAGTGTTAAATCCTCTACTATGGCCGTATTACTGTTGAACTCTTCCTTACACCTGTTTAGGTGCTCGTATGTTGGATGCATAAATGTTTACAAGGGTCATATCCGCTTATTGGATTGTTCCTTTTATTATGTGTCCGTTTTTGCCTCTTACTATAGCCTTTGTTTTATTTATTTAAAATTTTTTTTTCTTTATTGTTTTTAGAGAGAGAGGAAGGGAGAGAGAGATAGAAACATCGATGAGAGAGAACAACGATTGGCCGCCTCCTGCATGCCCCCACTGGGGTTTTGGCCCACAACCTGGGAATGTGCCCTGACCGGGGATTGAACCGGTGACCTCTTGGTGCATGGGTCGACGCTCAACCACTGAGCCACACCAGCTGGGTTATAGCCTTTGTTTTAAAGTCTATTTTGTCTGATGTAAGTATTGCTACCCCAGCTTTTTTTTTTTCCTTTCCATTTGCATGAAATATCTTTTTCCATCCCTTTACTTTTAGTCTGTGTGTATCTTTCATCCTGAGGTAGGCCTCTTATAGAAAGTAAATATATAAGTCTTATTTTCTTATCCATTCAGCTAACCTATGTGTTTTGATTGGAGCATTTAAGCAATTTACATTTAAAGGGGTACTGACAGGTGCATATTTATTAATTACCATTTTATTCTTTATAACTATGTTCCTCTGTTCTCCTCCTCCTCCTTCTTCAAGAAGACTCTTTAACATTTCTTTTGATTTGGTGGTAATAAACTCCTTTAGCTTTTTCTTGTCTGGGGAGTTCTTTATTTCTCCTTCAGTTTTTAATGATAGTCTTGCTGGGTAAAATAGTCTTGGTTGTAGGTCTTTGCTTACACAGTATTAGTAACTATAGTTACCATACCATATATTAGATCCTCAGAAGTTATTTATTTTATAATCGAAAGTTTTTATCTTTTGATCAACATATCCTCATTTCCACACACACCCCCTCCAGCCCCAAGCCCTTGGAAATCACCATTCTATTTTCTGCTTTTGTGAATTTGAGTGTTTGAGATTTACAGATAAGTGAGATTATACAGTATTTGTCTTTCTGCATCTGTCTTATTTCACTTAGCATGCATACTATCCTCCGGGTTAGTATCCTCCTGCTATTTGAGACAGCATGGATTTCCTTAAAAAAATGTTTTTATTGATTTTTTTTTTTTTTTTTTTTTTTTAGAGAGAGAGAGGAAGGGAGAGAGATATAGAAACATCCATGTGAGAGAGAAACATCAATCGGTTGCCTCCTGCACACCCCCTACTGGGGATGAGCCCACAACCCTGGCATGTGCCTTGACTGGGAATTGAACTGGGACCTCTCAGTCCATAGGACGATGTTCAATTCACTGAGTCACACTGGCTGGGAAGGATTTCCTTTTTTATGGCTGATATATATCTATAGATCTATATATGGCTGATTATCTATCTATCTATCTATCTATCTATCTATCTATCTATCTATCTATCTACCTATCTACCTATCTCACATTTTCTTTATTCATTCATCTGTCAATGAATACAAGTTGTTTCCATATGTTGGCTTTCTGTGAATAATGCTGGAATTAACATAGAAGTGTAGATATCTTTTAAGATACTGATTTTGTTTTCTTTGGATATATACCCAGAAATGGGATTGCTGGATCATGTGGTAGTTCTGTTTTTCATGTTTTGAGGAAACTCCATAATGTTTTTTGTAATGACGGTATCAATTTACATTCCCACCGACAGTGTATAAGGATTCCCTTTTCTTCACATCCTTGATATTTATCTCTCTCTCTCTCTTTTTAGATACCAGTCATCCTAACATGTGTGAGGTGATATCTCATTGTGGTTTTAATTTGCATTTCCCTGGTGATTAGTAATGTTGAGCATCTTTTCATATACCTATTGACCATTTATATGTCTTCTTTGGAAAAGTATCTTCAGGTCCCTTGCCCATTTTTTTAATCAGGTTATTTGAGTTCCTTATATATTTTGGATATTATCCCTTTATCCTATAACGGTTTACAATTTTTTTTCCCCATTCTATAGGTTGCTTTTTCATTTTGTTGATTGTTTCTTTTGCTGTACAGGGTTTTAAAGATTTTTAATTTGATGTAGCCCCACTTATGTTTTTGTTTTTGTTTTTTTAATTGGAAAATATAGAAAAAGAAAAGTAAAATGTAAGGGCATTTTAAACATGTTTTGGTGTCTTCCAATTTTGTGATTCTGGTAAGTTTATTTCACATAGTTGTGACTAAATTCTTGCTTTTTATTTCTATACCCTGCTTCTCTGCTTCATACTCTACGTAAAATAAATGTATAACAGAAGTGTTTTTCCAATGTATAATAAACTCTAAATAAACATCACCTGAAATGGTAATGCCCTTATTTATTTAATCATTCCCCAATGTGCTTTTATTACTTCCAAATTTTTATTTTATAAATATATAGAAATAAATATGTTTGTAATAAAACATTTATATGCATTTTTACAATTTCTAAAGGATAAATTCTCCAGAAATGAAATTTCTAAGAGGGTATAAATATTTGAAGGTTCTTGCTATATATGCATTGCTAAACTTAGCTTACAATAACAATGTCTGTATTCAATGGAAAATTATAGTAAATCTTGTGGGATTTTTAACTGAACATGAATAATATTTTATTGCAAAAACACTTTGAGGTTTGAGGGAGAAGAATATTAGTTAACATATGTTAAAAGCTCAGTAATTAGAACTAATAAGGAAAGTCAGTTTGAATTTGTGATTAATTCTTAACTATAGACTACTTTAAACAATGTTCTTTTATTGTTGTAGTTCATAAAGTAATGCCTAGACTAATGAAAAGTTTATGATGCTCTGTTTCAGGCTTTTGGCTCCAAGTCAGGCAGACTCAGCTTTAAACTCGGACTTCATCACCTACCACCTTACCTTGGGCAACTTTCTTAACTTCTTTGCTTTATTTTATACATCTGTTTTAATGAAGATAATGTTAGTTCCTACTTCTTAGGGTTAATCTGAGACTTAAATAAAATCATGTGTTCAGAGTTCCGAGTACCTAAGGAATGCTCAATGCATTTTATCTATTTTAAAATGGAATTTAGAATTTATGAGTTTAGAATTCAGTTAGAATTTCTGCATTAATCAACAGATCGGTTGAAGAGTTTTAAATAAACAAACCTACAATCTATACAAGTTTCATGTAAATGAGCTAACATTTTCCATGAAATTATATTTGTTGTGTTAAAAACCTGTTTGCTATATCATGTATGTGTGTGTAAAACAAAAGTAAGTTATAAGAAAAAGCCCCTGTTAGTACAAACAGTGATGAATTCTGAATTAATTTAGAGGTCTACTTTTTAATTCATTGTTTAATTAATTTTTTAAAATTTTACACTAGAAAGAAAAAATTTTCTTGATTTAATGCTCTTAACATTTGGAATAGGAAGGAAAACAATAAAAGTTTACTTCAAAATTAATGAATATACTTCAAATAAGCTTATGCCAAACATAAATACATCAAAAATGTCAATATTTGTAGTTTATACCTAAGGAACAAGTATAAATGGATCAAATTAAAAAACACAACATTTCTCTAAGAAAGGATTGAGGAAAGCCTTATAGTGAAAAGTTGTCCCTCTGTGCAGAAATGGGCATTGCATTTGGTATTTAGGTGAAATAGTCTTCTATTTCCTTAGGTCATTTCAGATGCTATTTGGTTACTGTGGTTAATCTATTTTTTTTTCTTTAGCACTCACTTTACTGCAAATTCTCTACTATTTCTTAGCTCAGCAAAATTATCATGATCCTTTTGAACTCGAAGCTCAGGCCATCATTGTCATTATGCAACTTTGTCTCTTGGCTTGAGAAATAACCTTTGGGTTCTCTTTGGTTCATACCAAACACAGAAATAGCAAACAATCCGAAAAGTCAAAAAGGTGAAAAATTTTAACACATCATTAAATTAAGGCCATTCAAAGGAATAAGAGGCCCTAGCTGGTTTGGCTTAGTGGTTGGAGTGTCGGCCTGCAGACCAGAGAGTCCCAGGTTTGGTTCCCGCTAGGGGCATGTACCAAAAACAAACAAACAAACAAAAAAAACAAAACAAAAAAGGAATAAGAGACCAGAAAAACCTAGTTTGTCTGGTAAGTTCAAATACTAACCAAGAAATTGTTTCTTTCTGACTTTAGGATTGATGTCATTGCTTTTTTATTCTCAAATTTCTCAGCATGTTCAGTACAGTTAGTCACCGAATGTATACTCAGGTCATAAAGGAATGAGAGATGCGTGACTCAGGTTTCTCTGTGGGTCTGGGGATTTTGCCAAAGCTTAAGTGATATAGACAGACGATCTTTGAGATTATAAATGTCATACCTGGACTTTGTACTCATTACCTTTTCACCTGGATAGTCAAGTTATATTACCTTTTACATTATGCCATTTTTGGTTACCTGTGACCCTTCTGCATTCTTTTTCAACATTTTTTTTCTAGGTCTTAAAACTAGTTTGTGTTTCTAAATTCTTGGTTTAGGCATACTTCCTGAGTTCCCTCCAGTTATCTAATCAACCGGATTAAATTTTTAAAAATAGATGACTTTAAAGAGTGATAAATAGTCAGACTGGTTACTAAAGTTGTTATTTGGTAGTTATTCAGAAGCTTCTCTGTGTTAATTCAGAAAACCTGAAACATAGGTTTCCAATGCATTTCTTATTTTTAGAGAGATTAGACATTTACAAACTGTTTTTCCAAATCTTCTTCCACATTTTCTTCTTCTTGTAAAAGAATAATAGAAAGGAAAACTCTGGTCTTAAAGCAAACCATGAGAATGATATAAAATGGCAGACAAGCAAAAATTATCCAAAGTCAGCTTACTTTGAGTAATGAGAAAAATAGTGAAAGAAGGTGGTGGAAATAATTATCTAAGAAATGCTTCCCCATTGCACGCAGCCTATTCTATGTATGAACTTGTGAAAATTAATGGAAAATGCAGGGAAGATGTTCCCTCTCCATCTGTGAAAATTTCTAGGTAACACTACAGTGCTAGAAGATTTTGCTGGTAGGGTTGCCCAAGTATGCAAGCTCCCATGCATTTTACCTGGTCTTAAACCAGGGTTTCTCAACCTTAGTGATACCAACATTTGGGGCTGAATAAATGTAGTGGGGGCTGTTCTATGCATGCAGGATGTTTAGCAGCATCCCTAACTTTTACCCATTAGAAGCCAGTAGCATTCCCAGTTTGGGTCATCAGAAGTATCTCCAGAAAGTGCCAAATGTCCCCCATGGGGAGGGTGTACAAAATTACCCCCAGTTAAGAATCACCTTCCTAGAGTAATAGCTGTTAGCTAGCATCATCTGTTTCCTACTCTGCATTGAAGACATAAAGGAAAATGTTTGTCCAATAGCCAAAAGACCCATAGACAGTAAGTTTATAGCCTCATTGGCTATGGACTGATGTGAGAAGAGTTTGTGGGAGGGTTTTCTTTCTTTCCTGCTTCCTAAGATAAGGAAACATAACCAAACATATGAAAATATTTATTATGTTTCAAACACAGAGAAACATAAATCAAAGTTTAGGTGAAAAGCAAACCCAAAAGTTGGTTTGTTTCTGCACTTTCTTTTTCATATGAACTCAGCGGATTGTTTTCCATTTTCTCCTAGTTCTTCAAAATAGGAATTTGAGTTTACAATATGCATAGACCTCTAAGGCTTATTAATGTTATTTCCATTTCATATTTTAAAAAAGATGAGTCTCAGGTGAGGCTGAGCAACATCCTAAGGCTGCCCAAAGTAATGCTATTTTAAATTCATGGGGCTTAAGGCAGGATTCGGAAGTGACCGTCCCCTCTTAGGGCTGTCTTTTATACAGAGCTGCCCTGCTAGGCTGAGCAAGCCACTGCGCAGGTCAGCCCGCCCCATAACGTGGGCAAACCCGGAATCAGGGGTCACAGCGCTGACGTCTGTGCCCTGCCTCTGCCACTTGCCGCTTGATCTTGGAACTCATGACCCTGAGAATCAGTTCCTCCGTGTGAAAATGGAAACAACCAGGATTAACTGATGTGATTATTGTGATGATTACATTACTATCACCGTTGCTGTCACGCGTATTACTCACTTTCCCTCCTTTCCCTTCGTTCGGCTCCACTCGTTTCTATCCTCGCACATGCCCCGGCCCTCTTGGGCCACAATCTTGCGCACTGCTCAGCCGGATCCAGAGCCCTGCAGGGCTGCCAGCACCTACCTGGGCTTTTAGAAAACTAAGTGCACGTGCTTCATAGTTTAACCGAAAGCTGTCTGCCTTTCAGTTTCTTACTACTTGAAACGGTTTCATTAAATTTCCAAGTGGTTAGGTGCCTGTGAATATAAAAAAAAATGCAGTTTTCTGTGAAAATAATTATCAAAGTCTTAGAGCGGGGGCAGGAGAAATGCTAGAGATCGTCTAGTCCAGCGAGGAGTCCTAGTATAACCCTCCCGACACCTGGCCAGAAATCTTTTACTTATGAGTACTCGGTCCTTTGTAGGCAGCCCATTTTATTTCTGAGAAGTTCTAATTATTGGAAAGTTCTGATACTGTCCTACCTGTATCTTTTGGGTTTTCTTCTGGGACAAAACTGGTTGCGTCTCCTTCCTTGTTCACTAATGAGCTACACAGCTGTCAGTATGTCACAGGCCTATACATTTGCGGCATTTAATGACTTGATATGTGAAAATGTCAAATACAAAATAATGAAACATCTTACAGACGCACAACCACCTGAAACCTAGTCTCATTTCTTGCATTTGGTGGGGGTTGTGCAACTTGAAGACCACAGAACCTTCAGATAAAAGGTTTACAGTAAGTATGGCCATCAAAACTTCAGAATAAGAGACCTAACAGGCAGAGAAAATGAGTTATATTTGGTTTTGTCTGCAATAGTATACAGGTACTGACTTCATAGAGGATGCCTGTAAGAATCCTTTATCCAGAATACATTCAGATTCACAGCCTTTTCCCAGAAGAATAAGTGTCAAACACACTCAAGGGGAGTATGAATTGAAACCTCCATGATATGCCCAGAAAACAGCAAAAGAAACTTGAATGTGACTCATATAATTTGCATATGGGCATCTATACCACCTTTGTAATTAGAGAAGAAAAATGAAATATGTACCAAGGCCCTAATACTAAAGTGTCTAATAAAGGAGAGAGCCCACTACATGTGGTATGTGCAATGTTCTGATTAACTTTAGAAAGCAGTGCAGACTTTCTCTTAGGCTGTGACACCTTCTGGTATCCTTCCATCCTTTCTCCCAGTGCCATGGGCTTTTTCTGAACATCAGAAACACTTTCCACTGCGACACTTTCCAGCATTAACAGAGCAGCCTGTGCTGCCTGCCTAGTTCCTCAGTGCCTTTTCCATTATGTAGTCATGCTCTGTTAGAATGGGCATTAAAGTGGATGGAATATGGTACAGGAAAGATGTTAGAAATTAAGTGAAATCTTTGTGAGGTGTACGTCAGTTACCCTTCAGGTGCCTAAGTATGTGCCTTTATTTATGGGCATACATAAAAAAAAACACCCCCCCTAAAACATTTCCACTGTCAATCATAAATGGTGAGATCTTGGACAATTATGTAACCTCTCTGTGCCTCAGTTTCCCTATTATTAAAAGAGGATGATAATTATACTTACATCTTTATGTTATGAGGATTAAGTGAGTTTAAGTTAAGGATGTAGAACAATATAGAGCCTAGAAATGCTATATATGTGTGCTATTATAAGTATTTTAGAGAAGAACATTGGCAACATCTATGTTTCTCATTTTATTGGCTATTCATGGCTTTGAAAAATCATATAATAATTTAAGTGGGTTTTTTAACCTAATTTAATAAGCAGATTTACTCTCCACTACGAGCAAGTCCCAATACTCAGCTCATCATAGAAGACCAAGAAGGTTTTAGATTCTAAGGATACCAAGTTCAATTTCTGCCTCTACAAATTCAGAGCTTCTGAGTCCTTTTTCTGGAGTGTGTGTGTGTGTGTGCTCACATGCACGTGTATGCACACACACACACACACACACACTCACAAGTTCTGAAAAAGTGGTGGAGATGGAACCAGCTGGTTTGGACTGCCCATTCTTCTGTCATTATTCCACATAATGAAACCGTGTGATTTCTTTCATTATGTGCAGCTGCTACCACCTGGTCTGCCTTTAATGGATGCTATGCCCAGAAATAATGAAAGCCTTTGGCTCTTATAAATGAGAATATCCCTCCAAATGAGCTGAATATTCACAGTGGAGGTAGGACATGAAAGGTCATGAATTCTATTTTTTTTTCCCTTACAGTTAAGCCCTAGTACTTCTCATTGCATTACTCTTTGCTTAATTCTATATTTAGATCCTTAAGCAAAATTTTTACAAGATACTTTTTAACAGTCTCACCATGATCCTGACCCTCTTTTATCCCCTTACTTGGATAGCGATGACACCTATATGTATACATGTGTGTAATATATATATATATATATATATATATATATATATATATATATATATTTCAGCTGACAAAGTAATTATGGCTCAACACACCCAAGATTAAAAGAAATTAACAATAGCCTGAAGATACAAGGACATGTAGTAAAGCAATACATACTTTTAGAAAAAATGATTTTAATAGGTGCCCATAGACCAGGCTTCCAGTATTTCTGACCATCTGCTATATCATCACTGAGACAAAGAAGTAAGATGTTGGGCTAGCATTCCTTCTTTCTTCTCATCCTGATAGAGGGAGTGAGGTTTCCTCAGGCCCAAGAGGAATAAGAACTGTGTTTTCTTTTTCTACAGCAAGAATCCTTTTCCAGAGCTGATGAGCAAGGAGAACAAAGCGTAAGCCTAGTCATTCTGAGGTGTTCCTGCCCATGAGGTCTGAGTTGGCACTAAGTGGTCCTGCAGAGCCAACAAGGCAAACTTAGAAAATAGGAAAAGCCTTCCATGTCCTCTACCAATCTCCTCACAGGTGCTGATACTCCCTTACTCTTCAAGCAGCTAATGTCCTTTATAATATCCTTGTTGTTCAAGCTCACCCAGTGGTGCTATGCCCAGATCTACCTTGAATGGCATTACTGCTCACCCAAGAATTGTTTTTCAGTCTCCTGTGCTGCCACTGTTCCCTTATGTGCCTTCTGACTCCTTCAGTTGGGGCCCTTCCACTATTTGGGTAATCTTACTCAGTAAAACTTGATGGTGGTATTTCAGACATGGTAGCATATTGATGGTGGCAGACAGGATGTTTGGAAACCCATACTGTCACCTAGGAAGGCTGCATTCTACTCAGGGTTCACCTGTACACAGGGACTGCTGCTTTTGCAGACACAAAAGTTGAATCAGGTCCAATCATTCACTCTACTCTCCCAACCCTGGCATTTCAGCTCCTTTTAAAGTATCAAAATGGGTGTTTCCAATCCTTAAGTAAGCCCAGGCTGCCCCTTTAGATATGAAGAGTTTCAGAGTCTACAAGTCATATTTTGTGAGGATGGGCATTATGTGCTTAAGATATTATGAACATGTTTTTGTTTCTTTATTGATTTTAGACAGAGAGGAAGGGAGAAGAGAGAGAGATAGAAATATCAATGAGAGAGAACACCGATTGGCCGCCTCCTGCATGCCCCCCACTGGGGATCAGCTCACAACCTGGGCATGTGCCCTGACTGGGAATCAGACCGGTGACCTCTTGGTGCATGGGTCGATGCTCAACCACTGAGCCACACTGGCTGGGCATGAACATGTTTTATAACTCCTCTTCTATATATCTATCAAAAACTACAGAACCCATAGATCTTTTTCTAACAAACACTAAAGGTTGTAGTTTTGGTATATTTATTTGCTTTAATAAGACTGTGTCATATAATTTTCAAAGGGAAAAAATTTGTAGAGGTCAATGAATTTGAATAAAAGGATGGAGAAAAATTTTTATTTGCAAAAATACAAATAAAATACACTTTTTAAAACTGCAGTTTATATGATCTCAATAGTCACAAAACCCCTGGAATGGATGAATTTTATCATGTGGAATAACATTTGAGGCCATTATTGACATTTATCATTTCTAATCATGAACATTCCTAAATCATTCCCCAAGGAATTCTAAAATTGTTCTAAGAAATTTTTGTATCATTCTAAAGTAGCATTTATTAAGCTTGATTGCCTTAGGAAAAAAATCTATTCTTTTATTATCATTTTGCATAGCAACATCCCAAACACAGCAAACATGGTGATGATGCATGGAAAATAGAGAGTCTGAGAGAAATACAGCCATGGAGAGACCAGTCATGTGTTCCCAGAAGCCACTTGAGGACCATGTTGCTGCTCTCCCATGACAGCTGCAAGGGGCCAGGCCCATCCATGGTTCTCATTTCCTGAAGCTCTTCCTTAGCAATTTGCACAAACAAAGTTTTATTTTATTCTGAAATCAGGTGAAAAGAAAAAAAAAAAAAGAATGCTTATTGAAAGGGGAAAATCCTTTCAAGATGATGTGTACTCCCATAAGGACAGGCTGCATATTTTAGAAGTATAGTAAGTATGCACTGTTCTAAAACAGTTACCACAGAAACAAAACTTTCCCCCCATTAGATGGAAGGGTAATCACGGTAGTAAATTTCCACACAAATATCTAAGTTACACAAATTAATCGTTGGTTGGGAATCAGATCCAACAGACTGTGGATTTAATGGGCAGGTATTAGATGGGGAGGAAAAGAGTCATAATATAACAGAAAATGTTTGCGTATCCAAGAATCAAGCTATAAGTTTGCTTTAAATAACCCATCAAAGTGGGCACTTTGATGCCCACTGCTTTTTATTCTGCTCTAATTCCTCAGAAGAGCATCATCCCAGCTCTAGGTTAAGCAATATAAAGAGGATTTTTCTAGCCTGGTTCATAAGAATTTATTCTGAAAAAAAACCAAAAAAAACCCCAAAAGTGACATACCACGGCACAGGTGCATGGCAGGGTTCCGTGAGCAATGTGGTGTGTCGAGCGGGTCAATAATCATGAAGGCTTTCACAATGAGCTGGATTTGAGTCAGGTTTTAAAAAACAAGGTAACATAAAGGAAGCAGAGGAATGCTTTGGTAAAAGAGCTAGTACCATATTTCATCTATCTTAAGATGTACATTTTTCACATTTGAACATCTCTGAAATGAGGCTGCCTTAGATTTGATGGTGCCTCATAGTCACTATCAACCAGGTGTCAGTGGTGATGTGACCTGATACACATGTGAGCAAACTTGGTCACTTTTACTTTACCTGAGTTTTGTACATTGTTGGCTCTACATATGTGGAGTTTAATAGACATTTAAAATGTCTTACAAAAGACTTTACTACCATTAATCCCTGAAATGAAAATCTTTATGTGTAGAGAAAGGTATAGAAACAGAGTAGAGTGGCAGTTTGATAGTATATTAGTTCAAGGAGATGGTTGTCATTGGATGAAAGACCAATATCATCAAAACTTGCAGGAGTCAGTGACTGGGAATAAAATCTCAGGGACAATATAGAGACCTCTTGTGTCTAGTGAATCACTCACACTCCTGATGGCACAGAAAATGGTAAGATATGGACATGGATAATTCTACATAGAAAAGTGATAAAGATGAGTCCAGCTCTGAATTCAAGGACATTTTAGGATACCTTAACCTTAACCTTCATCCTTTTATGTTACATAGGAATACATGGAAAAAGTTTACATCTAAGTCGAAAAGAGCTCTTTCAAGAAGTGCTGTGACAGTTTGTTAGAGTTTTTCTCTCTCTTAGTGGTACAGAAGATAATGATACATCTTACTGTGATGGCATCTTAGATTTAATGACATATGGGCAAATGAGAAAGATACGATAAATATGATCTTAAGAACATGTGATAGAAAAGCAGAAGTTCAATGTGAGGCAAAAATCATACTACATAAGACAGCCAGAAAAATATTGGTTAGCAAATATAATAATTTTAGAATTAGTTTCTCTTAAACATTTGAATAAACAATCTAGAACATGTGAATTCTGATATAACTGTTTAAAAGAATCTAAATTTTTAAGTAGTTTAAAATCTATTTTAGGAAAATTAGCCTCAATGTGCATATTAACAAGTTTATAATAATATCAATCTGAACACTCACTATAATTTCATTTTATTTCCATGAAAAATACCTGAGCTCTTAAAAAAGAAACCAAAAACCAAATGATGAATTAATACCCGGTAATTACATAAAATAAACTTATGAGATAATACAATAGCCATAAATCTAAGCAATGATAGAATAATGCATCTTTTATAAGGAGGATTATTCTGATTAAGGCTCTTGATTTATATTTTTCCTATTTGAGAGTGTTCCGTTTTATTTAAATTTTAAAAGCATTAAAGGTCAATTGTCATCAACTTGTTTGGCTTATTCTGCAATGATTTTAAAAATGTGAAAACTTAGAATTTGGCACATTCTTTATTGTATTTTTATGTTATAAAATATATTTAGAAGACACAGAGTCTTTTAGGCTTTATTACTGTATTTTAATTCCCCAAAGGGTGTGTCAAAGGGATTTTTTAAAATAAAAAGCTTTGGGTGCATTACAAAAGAACTAATATCAGTTTAATGCTATACAAAGATAGTGATCCAAATTTAAGATAATGCTACAGTTTGAAGCCTTACTCACCAATCTTACTGTTCATATCACCCATACCCTACATGGCTCTCATGTTAGTGCTAGTCATCATCTTACTATGTGGGTGGCAGCTGCCTGTCATCTCAATAATTCTGTAGAAAAGCCAGGGAATTTATTTTAAAGTGTTTGTCCAGATGAAACCACATATGGCCTCCAGGGTGCTCTGGGCCTGAAGCCTAAGCCTGCTTGCTGGCTGTGTTGAACCATAGAGCTTATCCAGAAGAAAATTCAACTGTCTCCTGAAAGCCAATAAAGATAAAAGGAACCTGTGTTAGTCCAAAACAGCACAGCTCATATGTGGGAATTGCACAAGATGAAGGTTTGTTCTCTGTGTTGGCCTCGGAAAGGCCAGGGAAGAGAAAGGAAAAGTAGACAGCTGCTGGGTCCCTCAGTTTTGTTGTGTTACTTACTTAGAAGAAACTTTGGATTGGGCCCAGCCAGTGTGGCTCAGTGGTTGAGAACTGACCCATGCACCAAGAGGTTGCTGGTTAGATTGCTGGTCAGGGCACATGCCCAGGTTGTGGACCCGATCCCCAGTGGAGGCATGCAGGAGGCAGCCAATCGATGTTCTCTCTCATTGATGTTTCTATCTCTCTCTCCCTCCCTGTCTCTCTAAAAATCAATAAAGAAAAAAGAAACTTTGGATTGGATAGTTAACTTGGTCTTGATTAACCCCATTGGTGAATAGGGGACCTTGAGCACATAATAGCAAACTCTGGTTCTTATGTCTACTTAGGTGATACGCTAGCCGTATCGTTGGGACAGAATCCTATGAAAGGTAAGACAACAGGCTTTCTGGGCCTTGGAAAGATCCAATTCCTTTTAATAGTCATTGAACAGGGTGACATGTAGATGACAGGAATGGTTCTTGGGCAGTCTGGAAAGCTGGTTATTCCATGGCAAAATATTTGATAAAATTGTCACTTGTACTGTCACAAAAAAAGAAATCATATTCCTGTTTACACCTTTGGGGGGAGCTGCTTGGGAAAACTCAGAATATTGTGGTGAATTCTGTTCTTTGTTGATTTTAGCAAGATACTATGCATGAGAAGAATTCAGGAAAGGGGTATACAGCTTGGACAGAGAGATGGAAGTGAATAGAGTTGTGTTAAGGGAGGTTAAGGGAAGGGCACTAATGGAAGAATGAGAAAAGATCACCAAGAGCAAGGAGACCAAGGCTAAGATTGTATTCCCAATTACTTTGTATGGATGCAAAAGTTGGACAGTGAAGAAGGCTGATTGGAAAGATATTGATTCTTTTGAAGTATGTTGGAAGAGAGCTCTGGTGATACCCTGAACCACCAGACAGACAAACAAGTGGGCCCTAGAGTAAATTAAGTCTGCAACATTGCTGCGGGCAAAAATGGCAAAACTGAAACTGTCCTACTTCGGGCACATCATGAGTAGGTAGGGTTCTTTGGAGTAGACAATAGTGCTGGGAAAAACAGAAGGCAGCAGAAAAAGAGAAAGATCAAATATGAGTTGATTGACTCCATGAAAGAAGCCACAAGCATGTGTCTACAGGAGCTGAGCAGGCCTGTTGAAGACAGGACACTGTGGACATCACTCATTCATAGGGACATCACTCATTCAGAGCTGACTCAATGACATATAACACACAGGGAGGTTCTCTGAATGTGGCCTGCGTTCTAAAGTTAATAAATGTGTAGCCCTCCAGTGTTGGAAAAGACCATCAAGAAAGAGGAAAGCACAAAACACAGGAAGCAGCGGACCCAACGCAGACAGCACAGGAAGGTGAAAAAATCTCAGGTGGTTACAGTGCATTCAGACTGGACAATTCAACATGGTGTGGCCAAGGACAGGGCAAGGTTCCATATCCATGGCCTCTCTTTCATCCAGAATGAACACAAAGACATAGTGAAAGTCAATAAAACTATTGTTTTCTTGATGGAATCCTCAATATTGATGGTGTGTGTATGATAATGGTGAGAAAGTAACACTGACCTATGATGCTTCTCTGGGCAAAAGTCTTCTGATCCCCATAGACTGTGACAGAAGAAAACCATGTATCTGTCAAATTGAAGTAATTCTCCTGTAGATACATATATCATTATTTTTATATTTTATATACACATGTGTGTGTTACATTATTTGAAAAGATACAGAAAAATCCAGGCACAATGGTTGCTTCTAGAAAGGGGGATTCAGTGTAGCATGAGGGAGACTTACTTCCCCCTGCTCACCTTTGGGCACATTATGAATTTGAACAATGTACATACATCACCTATACTATACACACACACAGTAAAATATAACATAATTTTGAATAAAATTACAAGTGCACATATCTTTTGATCTAGCTATTTTTCTCCTGGGAATGATTTCCTACAAATATAACCACATGTGCAAAATGATGAATGTTCAGTCACTGTGTCATTGCTTTTTTTAAAAAAATATGTTTTTATTGATTTTTTTTTTGAGAGAGAGAGAAGGAGAGAGAGATAGAAACTTCGATGTGAGAGAGATACATCGAATGGCTGCCTCCTGCACACCCCCTACTGGGGATTGAGCCTGAAACCCACGCATGTGCCCTGACCAGGAATGGAACCGAGACCTCTCAGTCCAAGGGATGATGCTCAATCCACTGAGCCACACCAGCAGGGCTGTGTCATTGCTTTTAATAGCAAATATTGAAAACAACTTGAATGAAGTAACTTAAACATCCATTGATAGGGCACTGGTGAAATATATGCACAATTTAATACTATGCATGCACAAAAAAGAATGAAGAACATTATGTATTGATAAAAAAAAAAAAGAGCTCCATAACATTATTAACTGAAAAGGAAAAGTGTTATTGCATGCTCTCATTTGAGTTTTTTAAAAGTGAAAGAAATATATGTATATATAATTATGTATATTTTGTGTGAACATATATATTCATTACTTTTATAAAATATTTCTGAAAGTTAATAAAGATGGATAACATTGGCAGTGTCAGGAAGGGAGAACTTGGTGGAAGAGTTCTCCACCAAGGGGTGGGGAATTCCAAAAGAATTCCACAGATGTTTTCCACATCAGCAGCATCATTTATATAAGTATATACCCTTGTTCCATAGACAACACTCATGTGAGTGCTTAAATTAAGACAGTCAAAAAATGTATGTTACCATCCAGTGTTGTTTCCTATAGAAGCAGCATCCTTTAGAATAAAAAATATGCATCTAAAAGCCGTATTAAAATTAATATGTGCAAGGCCTTTTTACACCAATCCTGTGAAACAGTTTTCAGAAATAATTAGCATTAATTTAGTCTGTTGCAAATTTCAGTTCTTTCTCATCAAGCACATATGTGTGACGAAAAAAACGCTGCTACTTCTGACCTCATTCAGCAATGAATGAATCAATCAATTTCTTATTAGGAAGACAAGATTTTTTTTTTTTTTTTTTCATCACACATATTTTCTAAGAGCATAGAGGCTGTGGCACAGCCAGAGAGAATGTTCTTCAATGATTAGGATTGTTCTTTCCAGCTAAAAGATATGCAATTTCTTTTTTAAATTTCCTCCTGTCCCTGTCCTCATCTTCCTTCTCTCCTGTTCTCTTTTCCTTCCCTTTTCTTTTAGCACAGGTTTCCTAAAGAGACCATCTATTTAAAATGCATACAGTGAAGAACACCCTGCGGTCAAAAACCTCAAATGACTATAATTAAGAAAGTTTTCATCTACAAAGATCTGAAAACTAGTGATGGTTTTTGCCCTACTTAACTTTCTTTCCAGTATGTCAAATGGCGGGTTAGGCTGATGAGGGTTGGTGCAAATCATTGGCTCTGGATCCTCTAGCGCTTATCTACATTCTGATCAGTTTGGAGACCAAACTTTTGCTTACACTAAGTTGAAAATAGTCATATAGTTTTATAGTGATGGACCATTAGGATGGAAAGGAGGATTGGACAAAAGCTAGGTCAGTTTCTTTGTTTTACAGATGAAACTAAGGTTGAAAGACACTAAGTGATTTCCCAAATGTCACATAACTTACTGTCATAGTAAAATCTGCTGATTTTTTTCACCATAGCACATTTCAGCAGGAAGAAACAAACCCTCCAGGAAAAATGATCTTGTTCTTTTTGTCCCTTATCTATGATTGTCTCCTACTTATTGTAATCAGTGTTTATGAATAAATTACCTTCTGCAGGTTACTAAGAACTTGGAAATTAAATTGCCCTCTTAAGAATTAATTATGATATTAACCAGCATGGGCCTTCTTAACTGCTGAAAATTTTCCTTGAGCTGTTGAAAAAGCTTCTTTCAGTTTGGTGGTCAAATTGTGTTCATGTGGGCTGTGTTAATAGGCACATTAAGTCACATGCTAATGTTGTGATATTGGCCAATGGCATCAACATATCTAGAGAGATAAAAAGGATTTCAAGAGAAGCGTTTGGACTGCAAATGAAAACAGGAGCAGGGGAGTCAAGCTGACCTGTAGCCTGCTTAGAGCAGGGGAGAAGAAAGCTTAGCTAGGGTGTTGAGAATTTCATTCCCATTGTCAAGGTTCTACCTTAGGGAAAGGATCCTCCTTTCCTGAATTTTCTTGGTTTCCTGGATTTCTTCTGACCTCTCAGAACACTCTTTCATCTATTTGTTCCTTCTTGCTCTCCCATCTGACTTCCAAATGAAAGATTTGCTGAAAACTTATTCATTCTTTTCTCACTCAATACAGGTCCCAAGATGATCTCATTCATGCTGTTAAATTCCCAGATTCATGAGCCTGCCCCAGATCTCCTTTCTGATGGAAATATCTATCATCTCTCCATGTATCTATCTAAATGTCTAGTTAGCTATCACAAGATTGTCATTAACATGTCTAAAATTGTGTTCTTGATCTCATCACCGTAACCTCTCCCAGTCTGCTTCTGCTTTAGATTTCTCCAACTCAGAAAATGGCACCTCCACTGCCCAGTTCCTTGAATCAGAAATTTGGCTTTCATCCTTGAAACCTCTCTCTTGTTTTCCTTTCAACCTCTCACCTAATTACATTTTCACTTCTTAACTATTTCTTTAAGTCAACAGCTGCTCTTTGTCTTCACTACCACAGTCTTGGTCTATGCCATTTTCTTTTTTACCTGGAAGATTATGATAGTCTCCCCCAGGCATTCATTCTTTCACTTCAATGTATGTAGCAAGTGAGCATTTAAAAATATTGATTGCATCAGGACACCTCCCTGCTTAAAATATGTCAATGCTCCCTGCTTCCCTCTTCATCTTCAGCTTGTACCTTTGTCCCTTCTCTAAGTACAGTCCCACCCCAATCGCTGCCTTCCTCCTATGGGCTGAGGGTTTCCAGCCCAAGATCCTTTATTTTCCCTCCACAACCCTTCTCTTCCCCATCTCTCACAACCTCTACTAATTCCTTAGTCTGTTTTTAAATGTCAGATCTCAGAAAGTCATCCTCAGAAAGGCATCCCTTTATCTATAAAATTTGATTTAAGAATACCTTGATAGCCTGGCTGGTGTGGCTCAGTGGTTCAGTGTCAACCCATGCACCAAGAGGTCAGGTTCGGTTCCAGGTTAAGGCACATGCCCAGGTTGTGGGCCTGATCCCAGTGGGGGGTGTGCAAGAGGCGGCCAATCGATGTCCTCTCTCATCGATGTTTCTCTCTCTCTCTCCCTCGCCCTTCCTCTCTCGCTAAAGTCAATAAAGAAAAAATGAAATAAGAATACCTTGATATTCTCTTGTATAGCTTCCTATTTTTTCTTTCAAATAACTAATTTCTATATATAATTATAAGTGCATTTGTGTGATTTGTCTTTCAGCATAGCTATTTCACTTTTCTGCTCAGCAATCAGAACAGTTCCTGGCAAGTAGTAAACAGTACTTTTTGAATGACAATGAATGAGCTCTGTTAGCTGAAGAAATTTTTATAGTATAAATTTCTTTTTTGTTTACTGTTCTAGTCAAGGTACCCTTTTGATTATGATTTGTCTTCCCATATAGCTTGATAACTAGGAAAGAATGCATTGATCATTCAGGTGAAAGATAATTCTTAGTTTAAAAATTGATGTTTATAACACCCTTTCATTAAAACACACACACACACACACAACCAAGAATAGTAGAAAATTATCTCAACACAATAAAATTCATGTATTAAAAACCCACAGCAGACATTATACTCAATGGTGAAAGACTGACAGCTTTTCCTCTAAGATCAGGAATAAGACAAGAACGCCTGCTTTCACCACTTCTTTTCAACACAGTACTGGAAGTTCTAGCCAGAGCAGTTAGTCAAGAAAAACATATACAAGACATCCAAATGAGAAAGGAAGGAGTAAAATTATCTGTTTGCAGATTATATGATCTTCTATGTAGAAAACCCTAAAGACTCCACACACAAAAAATATCTGTTAGAAATAATACATGAATTCCGCAAAGTAGCAGGATACAAAGTGAACACACAAAAATCAGTTGCATTTTGCCATGGCCAGTGTAGCTCAGTTGGTTAGAGTGTCTTCCCTTATACCAGAGGGTTGCCGGTTTGATTCCTAGTCCAGGCACACACTCAGGTTGCAGGTTTGATCTCCAGTTGGAGAGCATTCATGAGGCAGCCAATAGATGTTTCTCACTCGCATCAATGGCTTCTCTCTCTCTCTCTCTCTCTCTCTCTCTCTCTCTCTTTCTCCCTTCCTCTTTCTCAAATTAATAATAAAAAAAATCAGTTGCATTTCTATACACTAACAATAAACAATCTGAAAAGAAAAACTACAAAATAATTCTATTTAGAATAGCATCAAATATACTTAGAAATTAACTTAACCAAGTAGGTGAAAGACTTGTACAATAAAAATTATAAAACATTGCTGAAAAAAATTAAAGAAGACAAAAATAAATAGAAATATGTCCCATGTTCACAGACTGGAAGGACCAAAATGAAAAAGTAACATCCCATTTTAGTGAAATACATACAGTTAATTATAGAATAAAGCACCTAGAGTAGCAAAGTTGATTTTCCTTTGTTTGTTTGTTTTACCATTTATCCTCCCATACCCTTCCTTTTCTTTTTAAATATTTTTCTTTATTGATTTTAGAGAGAGAGGAAGGGAGAGGGAGAGAGAGATAGAATCATTGATGAGAGAGAACATCGATTGGCTGCCTCCTGCATGCCCCCCACTGGGGATTTGGCTCACAACCTGGGCATGTGCTCTGACCAGGAATCGAACCAGCGACCTCTTGGTACATTGGTCGACGCTTAACCACTGAGCCACACCGGCTGGGCACCCCTCACACCCTTCTTCACCTCCCTCCATCCCCTAAAATAGCAACGTTTTTAAAAGTTGGATGTTAGGAAGGAGGCTATTCTCTTTAATGATGCATTTTATAAGTTGTCTCCTTGATTTTATGTTACCTTCTTAATATTTCTTCCTCCAAATATAAGCCTTCCAGCATATATAGCATTATGGATTTTGAAAACATTTATAGTTTGGAATAGCTGAAAATGATAGAAGCTACCAGAGAATATATGCTGTTAAGTTTGTGGAGCTCTGAAATATGTAAAAAACACTTTAGTGTAGTAAGAAAACATAGGCCACTATTTCCAATTCAAAATACTTAACAGTTTTTAATGTTGTGTTCCTTGAATCATGTAGTGTGAAAAAAAATGTAAAGTTCTGAGAGCTGACTTTATTTTTCAGGGCTCAGAAATTAGCGCTTATGTGAAATAAGTACATAATAATAACACACTCTAAAACTGGAACAGACAACATCAAACTTTAATTAGTTTACATGTGAAAAACCTGAAACTGGTAAAAAAAAAAAACACAAAAAACTTTTTTTTTGTAAGGAAAAATCCAATTAATCTTTAAACATTTCCTAAACATTTTGGTAAAAACTATTTTTATTCTCTTCATAGTATTTTCCTCTTTGAAAAACTTAGTTTCATTTGTATGTTTTCCATGTTTTTTTTTTTCTTCCTATATTAAAGTTACTATACTTTAGAAATCCATTATTATTTATTGGCAATATAAATAATTTTGTGCTTTTCAATGACACCAATGTCATGTTCCAGCTGCTTCATTTCTTCTTCGAGCCTCTGCTTGCGGATCTTCTTTGGTAAGGAATCGATGAAGACCGAGAGGGACTGGAACTCTTTATGCACCTCTTCCCAGTTCTTTTTCAGCCCCTGCAAATGGTAAAGAAAACCGTAAATACTACAGTAAACTGCAAAATTAAAGTAAATTGTAAAGTAAATGTAAAGAAAACTGTACTGGTAAAGAAAATGTAAATAGGTAAAAAAACAAACAAACCAAAAAAACCTGACAAAAATGATGTTTAAAATGGTATGTATTTATCAAGTACTTGGCCACAGAAACAAAAAACACTGCACAGAAGCCAAACCCTGTCCTGATTGTGTGTTCAGTTCCCATTGGGAGTATTTATTTGCCCTGTTTTTAACGTTACTGTACTTGTTTTTACCATCAAATACACATACACAGAGTTATGAGTAGTATAAAACTGAGCTCATAATAAATGCTTTGGTTAAAACAACTTAGAATTGATATCCTCAGACAAAAAAACAAACAAACATTTTTTTATTTGGAATTTTCTTTTCAAACTATCATCCCCATTCTTCAACAAAGAAATTACATCAAAAGACTTGATTATGACTTGCGTGGCCATATTTTCTTAATCTGACTAAATGGAATTGTACAAAATGCCAAAATTCAATTTCGCAAGAGATTATCTTTTATGTCTCTTTCAATGTATTAGAATTCTTCCTCCATAGAGCCAAGGGATCTATACTTTCCATTAATGTATTCTAGAAATGACTGAAATGTCATTAAATGTAATACACATGCTAATTTAATAATGTAGTTAATTTTTTATATTCTCAGTAACCAACAAATTCAAAATTAGGGATCTCTTAGGAGCAATAAAGGTTATTTCCATCTCTGTGTTGTTACAATTTCTTATCACAGTGCACTAGAGGCCCCATGGACAAAATGACATTAAACTACTAACTGAAGTCATGCAATGAAATTATTCACTATGGATGCACAAATCATTTTTTTTACAAACAAAAAAGTAAAACTGAAAGTACAATAAAAATATTGCCATGATGATATGGTCCTTGAAAATCATGGCCATACATTTAGGTTTATGAGAAGATTAGAAGTGTCTTATACAATAATGCCTTCATAATAAACCCATATAATAAAAATTTAATCTTGTTGAAACTTTCTAGGGACAATAAAATTGCAATGACTTATTTCCATGCTTAGTTAAAAAAAAAATGATAGGATAGGGCATACTGTATAGAATAGGTTACTTGAAAGAAAGGATAACAAATTTTGAACCCTTGAGTGAGATTATATGAAGGCTTTGGGAAAGGAGAAAGGTAGAAGAAAAAGTATTCAGGTTAAATTTTTAAGAGGGGGATGGTTTAAAACAATTCTCAATAGTACATGAGCTATTTTCCAAAAAGAAGTCCTCATAGAAATGTTATTATTTTATTGTTTTTCATTATGGAATAGGAAATATGTTTCCATAGTGCTCCACAGGGGTGTCTATGGCAGAGAGGAAATGTATACACTTCCTATATCAAAGTTCTTTCATTTCTAGTTGGGTGATGTTTTTTTAATTTTTATATTTTATTAATGTTTTAGTTGGGTGATATTTCCATATTATTTGTGGTCACAGCAGCTACACTTTTTCTTTATATTTCCTCTTAAAGGATAGTTTGCTTTATCTTCCAGTGTGGACAGTAATGTTTGGATCAAAGTTAATAGCCAGAAATGGCCATTAAATGTAACTAATATTTCATATTATATTTAAATAACCTCTTTGTTGTTTTTTAAGACTTTTCTTATCTGATCTAGAAATTCTTTTATCCATTGCAACAATAGTGATTTTCTCTTATTTTTACTTCTGACTTTTTCTTTCCTTTATTTTAATGCTGAAGTAAGATTATTAATTTTGGAAAAACTTCAAATTGGGAGAAGCAGTCATAAAATAGTGCCTTCATTCAGTTTCATGCTCCTTTTGTAACCACCCCACCCCCACCCTTTCTTCACCTTCTCATCTTCCACTGTGACTAGGGGTGGGGTGGGTTGATTTTTGTGGACTACCTCCTACCTCCCAGCTCTTTTGTCCTCCAGTCTCTGCCTCAGTTCAGTCAAAGGCGGCACTGGTGGGAGAGACAGGTTGGGGCCTTTCTTTCCCTTCTCTCTTGAAATTACCTGACACTAGTTCTGACCCATTCACCTGTGATAACACCTGTCAGGTGGCCCGTCTTCCAGGCTCCAGCTCTCACTGGGCTCTGGTAGCAGAGTTCCTTGCCCTGCCCTTCAACCTTCAAGCCTCAGAGGGTGGTGGATTCCCAACGTCCTTAGTCTTGGGTGCCTTGGTGTTCCTTGCTGGTTCTCTTTGCCCTGCTTCACATCTGTAAGTAGTTCCTTCAAAACTCTCTTTCGAGTCCAGCTGAGTGTGCCTTCTATTTCCTGCTGCAGCCCTGAGCGATAGAACTTCCTTTGGTTACTTCCTATGCACGTGTATATAACGCAGTGGGAAAATACTGGCCTGGGAACTGGTTGATGTGGATTTTAGTCCCTGTTCAGCTAAGGACTGCATTTGTTTTGCTTACTACAGTATCCTCCAGGCTGGGTATAGTGCCTGGAATACAGTAGATGTTCAATAAATGAATCCATGGATACATGAACCAATGAGCCTACTTAACATATTTGAATTTTATATCCTTATCTGAAAATGAGAAGTTTGGGATCGCTAGACTAGATGATCTCTTCCAGGTATAATGAAACAGTTAGTTTATGAAGAATGAGCAGAAGAATGTGGCCTGCTCAGGGACATACAACCACGTTGTCATAGAACTATGTGCAACTCTTAACCAGGGAGGGAAGCATGGTTCAGGGCTTGTCAGGAGCATAGCGAGTGGCTTTGTTACCACAGTAGCTACACTACTACACTACCTGGCTAATAAGGCATCTGATGGAGGATCTGCTATTGTCACTCGAAGGGTATTTGAAGAACCTCTGTAGTGACTAGATTAGGAAGCTGAGGGCAGTTTATCCACTATAGCTAAAAAGGTGCAGGAGGGAAGTGCCTTTTCCTTCTGAGGGAAGTTCTTTTTCTCTTTCCCTATTTTTCAGTATCATTTAGATATAAAAATCTGGCTTTCACAGAAGCATGTGTTTTCTCAGAATGGTAGAATCTGAGAGACAGAGAAAGAGAGAGAGAGAGAGAGAGAGAGAGAGAGAGAGATGGGTCAAAGACCAGTATTCTTCCTGAAAGTGACATGAAAGCCCACCTCCAGTTCTGCCAATCTCCTCCCAGCCTGTTTTCCTTTCTTCTTTCCAGGACACCATTATGAAACACCTATGTTCATGCTGGGCAGTGGTTTAGGCACTGAGGAGACTGCTGTCAACCAAGAGACACAGTAGTACAGTCTCTGCCCTTGGGCCACTCCTAGGATCCAATCTTACTTGGCAGTTTAAGGCTCAGCTAATGACCTACCCATATCCTTCAGTGGATACTTGTGCCTTGGAATCTTATAAAACTTAGGATCTATATAAACACACACGTTAATGTATTCAACAATTAAATGAAATTATTCTTACAGCAGAAATTTTCATATATCCTTCTTAATATCCTTGGGGCTTAGCATGATACTCTTTGTGAAACAGACATTTAAAAAATCTTTGTTGCCCTGGCTGGTTTGGCTCAGCGGTTAGAGTGTCAGCCCGCAGACCAATGAATTACGGGTTCAATTCTGGTCAAGGGCATGTTCCTCGGTTGCGGTTTATCCCTGGCCCTGCTCAGGGTTGTGCAAGAGGCAGCCAGTCAATGTGTCTCTTTCACATTGAAGTTTCTTTCTCTCTTTCCCTCTCTCCCTCCATCCTACTCTATCTTAAGACAAATGGAAAAATATCCTCAGGTGAGGATAAAAATAAATAAATAAAATAAAAAATCTTTGTTGCCCAGCCAGTGTGGCTCAGTGGATTGAGCATCATCCCAAGGACTGAGAGGTCCTGGTTGGATTCGTGGTCAGGGCACATGCCCGGGTTGCGGGCTCAATCCCTAGTAGGGAGCGTGCAGGAGGACCTGATCAATCTATCTCTCACATCAATGTTTCTATCTCTCTCTCGCTACAAAGAAAAGAAAAATCTTTACTGATAATTATTATGGCATTGATAAGTGTTAAGAATTTATAATGCATATGGATCCATTTCTCAACAGAAATTAATATGGTAAGAAAATTTTTTTTTTCTGTTTTAAAAAGGTCACTAGAAAAGGGCTTTGTAGAAAGCTTTAAAAAATAACAAGTAAAGTACTATTTTTACTTCTATAAGAGATGGTATGACTATAGAAGAATATAAGTAGACCCAGATGATCTCTTCCAGGTATAAGGAGATAGTTATTTTATGAAGAATGAGCAGAAGAATGTGGCCTGCTCAGGGACATACAACCATTAATAAATATAACACTGCTCACACCCCCAAAATTTTAAATGCTTCAGATAAAATCTTGAATTAAACACTTCAATGTAAATATTGTCTTTAAGTTTATTTTTTTCAAAACAAGGAAAATACATGTAAAACCTAATACCTGGTTACTCTAAAATTTTAACATTTGACTTATAGGAAAGAAAAAAAAAGTTGGTCTAGGGAGAGTTTCAATTATTCTAGAGCTCCATCTAGTGAAAAATATCTATTTTATGGGTATCATAAAAAAAAAAAAAATCAGGGCCGTGAGAACAAAAATAGAAATGCTTTTTCCTTTATGTATGCACGTTTGTTTAAGGGGAAAGTGGGCTTCTTATAACATCAACTACTTCAGGAAAAAACAGAAGCTCACCAAATTGGAAACAAATAATAATCCCTATATTACAACTTCTCGTTTTCCCAAAGAGTCGTCTTTGCTGCATGTAGTTGTCATCATAACCAAAAGAATCCTCGGATTTCTAAGTCAAAGTGCTGGCTTTATTAATTGTTGATGGCAGAACTTTCTTTAAGAGATGTTCTAAAGAGTTTCACAGAAATAGAAATTACAGAACACTTACCTGCAGCACTGCTTCTCTTTCTTCATCAGAAAGCCTTTTCATAGCTGCTTTCCTGAGGTTTTCCTGGATATAGTTATCATATTCTTCCTGGGCGTTTTTTACTTCCTCATTTCGCTTACATATATATTCAGGTGTGACACCATAATCCTTACAAGGATTTTTCAAGGAAAAAAAAAAATCAATATCCTGAATGTACCCTTATTCACATGTACATACCAACCAATGACTGGGAGAAAAAGAAATGCTACTGACTTAAAGCCTTAACTTAAAACACTGCAAACTGACAAAATTCAGTGACTGTTTCCCGCATTGGGAACTAGTTGATCCTGGTCTTTTAAAACCAGTTGAGCTGTTATTTGTGGCAGCTTGTTTTCCCTCTTTTGAATGTTTCTAGTGCTTGCTCTTGGCTAATGACTCAGCCCTTACTTTACCCCTAAGAGCTGGCCTTTCTTTATTTCTTGTACTGCTTCAGCTTTTACCTTGAAATATCTTAAATATCTTGAGGTCTCTTTTGCAAGGTCTTGTTAAGTAAAAGAAGATACTTCCAAAGCATTATAAAAAGCAACTCTCAAAAGATACAAAGCACTTCTGCTGTAAGGAAAATTGACTTGGGACCCTAAGGTGTTTGGGGAAATGCAAAATCCTGGGCTGCTTACAAGGACTGACAGTGAAGTAATCAGCTGTGATTCTTTCAGAGTAGTGAATGTGTATGATAGATATCACTGTGTTGAGAAACAGAACTCATTTATTCTTCAAAACATTATTTGTACTTGGTGCTAGATATATTGGTGAATAAGAAAGGCAAAGTTTCTGTCCTCATGGAATGTGCATTCTATGGTAAGAGAAAATCACCAAAAATAGGGTATAAAATTATATATCTTCATTGCAAGGTAAAATAAAAGTCAATAAGGGGAAAGAAAGAATAGGACCCATTTTAGATAAATAACAAGATCAGGGAAGTCCTTTCTCAGGAAACAGCTGTTGAGAGACATGGTAGTCATTAAAACTATTCACAAATATTCTGGTTCTTCTCCCTTTGGGCACTTGGAAGGACAACACTTTCCTGCTCCCTTTGAAGTAAGATGTGGCTATGTTACCTGATTTGCCCAGTGTGAGTGGAAGCGAGCTCTGTGCCTTTTGGGTAGAAGCTTTAAGAATTAATGGATGGCTTGCCATGTTCTTTTTCTGTCTGGTATAGTGATGGGAGATGTTTTGGGTTGCCTAGGTCATGAAATGAGCACAAGAAGCAGAGCTGCCAACGATCTTTAATGGACATGTGGCACAAGCAAAAAATAAAACTTAGTTGCTTTTAGTTACTGAAATGTGGGAGTTATTTGTTACCACAGCATAACCTAACCCATTCTGCCTGAATAAGGGATAGAAATCCTAGCTGTAAATGTGTTCTGGAAAATTTCAAAGCACTCTACAAATAAACGCAAAGAGCACAGTATATTTGTTAGTTAGGTCACTGGTAAACAGTCCAATCCATTCCAGAAAACACAGAGGGCAACACCTCATTACAGCTCAGAACAATTACTGATAGTCATAATAATGATTTTGTGTCATCAAAAAAAGATTAAATTAAAAATGAACACATGGGACTACATCAAACTAAAAAGCTTCTGCACAGCAAAAGAAACAACCATCAAAATGGAAAGGGAACCCACTGTATGGGAGAGCATAATTGCCAATGATACATCAGATAAGGGGTTAATCTCCAAAATACATAGAGTCCTCATACAACTCAACTAAAGGAAGACAAAGAGCCCAATTAAAAAATGGGCAGAGGAACTAAATAGACACCTCTCCAAACAGGACATACAAATGGCTAAGAGACATATGAAGAAATGCTCAACATCACTAATCATCAGAGAGATGCAAACAATGAGGTATCACCTCATACCTGTCAGAATGGCCGCCATCAACAAATCATCAAACAAGTGTTGGCGAGGATGTGGAGAAAAGAGGACTCTAGTATATTGCTGGTGGGAATGCAGACTGGTGCAGCCACTGTGGAAAACGCTATGGTGTTACCTCAAAAAATTAAAAATTGAATTGCCATTTGACCTAGTGATCCCACTTCTAGGAATATACCCTAAGAAGCCTGAAACACTCATCAGAAAGAATATATGTACCCCCATGTTCATAGCAGCACTATTTACAATAGCTAAGATCTGGAAACAGCCCAAGTGTCCATCAGTAGACAAATGGATAAAAAAGCTGTGGTACATATACACAATGGAGTACTATGCAGCTGCAAGAAAGAAAGATCTCGTATCCTTTGAGACGACATGGAGGGACCTGGAGAGTATTATCCTAAGCAAAACAAGCCAAGCAGAGAAAGACAAATATCACATGATCTCACTTATTTGTGGAATATAATGAACATAACAGTCTGAGGAACAGGGTAGACCCAGAGATGTGGAAGAAGGGTACAGACTGACAACCCTCAGAAGAGGGGGTGGCAGGGAGGGAAGAGATAAACCACAGAACTTATATGCATGTACGCATAACTGATGGACATGGACAACAAAGCTGGGGAGGGGGTGGGGGGGATGGGGAGGAAGGTGTCATTGGGGAAAAAAGGAGAAACATCTGTAACAAAAATAAATTAATAAAAAAAATTAAATTATATTTGTCATTCTCTGTTTAATAAAAGGAGTAACATGATACATTTTAGGAAAAACAGCTATCTCACAAATGGCTAAAAGCTTCAGTGATCTGAAATATTCCCATATGTTGGATCATTGAAGGCTAATGCCATACTATTGATAATAATAATTGCATATATTATAATATCTACTCTTTACTGAATTTTTACTAGGTGCCAGGTATTATGTCAAGTGCTTATTATATTTTATATAATTTAATCCTTATTCCAATCCTGTGATAAATCTAATAACTTGTTAAAGATCACAGAGTTAAGTAAGTGGCAGTTAAAATTTGAAATGATGTCTTACCACTATTGCTATATACCTCAGGCACTCATTCATGCTTCGGTTTGTTTGTACAAATTGTTTCTCATGGCACAGATGGGCGTATAATATTTTATTTGGAATTAAAACATGAGATTTATTCACTTTTTACATATGACAATGCCCTTAAAAGAACTTACTATCTCACTCACCAATAATAGATTTTTTAAAAACTTAACTCTGATAAGAGGAAAGTAAGTTAAGTCCTTCATGAGCCCTGATTGCTTAGCCAGCAATAACAAGGGAATAATAATAGTGTAGTGTGTGTGTGGCTTGGTAAACAAGCATAGGTAGACATACATAATATTTTTCTGTCTCTGTAATGTATTTTTACTTCAATTTTCTGTTCAAGGCAGAAAATACATTGAAGTGGACAGCTTAGGCAGAAGGCAGTCAGAAGGAGGGGCAGACTGTGGCAAATGATGGTATGACCATCAAAGGAGAAGGGTTTTTACGTGATGGTGGAGAAATAATGGACTGGAAATATTTTTAAAGAGCAGGAGAGTGAAATTTCTGCTTTTCCACCCTCTATGGGACAAGGACTATGAGCAGCCTCCGGAGGCCACAGAAGGAGAAAGCATTCAGAGAAGCCTACAGTAATTTAATTGGTGTGTGCTGCCAACTCCTAGATTCCTGCTCAAGTTTTCCAAAGGTGTCTTAGCCAACTGCATGACAGTTTCTCAGGGAACAAGCAGTGTTCTCTGACAACAGCCTTGAGGTTCCTGTTTTGATGTTGAACAGGCACTGGATTTCTTACGGTAGATCACTGAACTATCTCAACACAAGCCCTCATACACGATTAATGCAATTTCGTTTCTTTTTTTTTTCTCTTCCTTCCTTTTTTTTTTTTTTTTTTGCCACACCTTAGTATTGTGTATTATTATTCTTTAGGGTTTTGCACTCATATTTACTATGTGTGTTTTAAGCACTTTTATGCTCTTTGAGTATGCAATGTAAAATAGGTTTTGTGTAAGGTATTTTTTGGTAAACTTTTTAAATTTCAAAGATCTTCTATATTGCCCTGGCCAGTTTGGGTCTGTGGTTAGAGCATCGGCCCTCAGACCAAAGAGTCGTGGGTTTGATTCGGTCAAGGGCACGAACATTGGTTGCAGTTTGTCCCTGGTTCTGGTCAGGGTTGTGCGGGAGGCAACCAGTCAATGTGTCCCTCTCACGTAGACGTTTCTCTCTCTCTCCCTCTGTCTCCCTCCCTCCCACTCTATCTGAAGATAAGTTGAAAAATATCCTAGGGTTAGGATAAAAAAAAAATCTATATTTAAGCAATGAAACCAGGCTTGTATAATTTTCACTGATGAATTTAAATGTTTATCTGATTAGTGCCTTTTCGAACAGAAATGAAGGTCCCAGAAGGACTAGATTAGTTGTACAGTACTTTCAATGTCTGCTTTACTTCAAACTAAAAGCAAATGAACATATTCAAGTTAAAATAACAGTGTGAGTTAGCTACACTACACTAATAGGACGGATGGCTCTACAGTTGTTTTATTTTTCATTTCTTTCATTCTGCTACCAAGACACTGAAATCATTCCTGACTAAATCTTAGGATCTTCTGAAAGTTTATTCCTTCTAGATTTATAGTAATGACTGTGCTTTTAATGACATGTCCACCTCACCTAAAATTAATATCTTTTAGAGAATGTATGTTATAATTATTAAATATATTAAAAATTAAAATTAAAGAAAAATAATTACAGTTTTCCTCTACTGAACTACATGATTTTCATTCCAAATTCTCTGTAATTTCATCACATTTGATTTGCACCAAACACAGATTTCAGGGGAATGAGAATTGACAATCTAGATAATTTGTCCAATGAGAGTACTATTAATGACAACATAGACAATCATTATGAACATTATATTTAAATTACTTGAATCTCAGGTCTAAAATTAATATAGCACAGGGTTACCTTTTTATTGATGTACTTTGGAACTAGCCCAGAAGTTTCAAGATCATGCTTGTCTCCAGTTCTTTTGTCAACATAAATTGGTTTAGGCTTTTTAGGCACTCCCATAATGACACCGGCTGCATTTGTATTGATAAAATTTTTTTCACTCTGTATTCCCATGACTGGATGGTCAGTCCTCAGTGGCACAGGAGGCTTTCTGGGCACTTCCCGCTCAAACTTTTTTTCTGTTAAACATACATTTCCTTGTTAATATTAAATTATAAACATTGCTGCTCAGTGCTATATATAACATCCAGATATTTTACCACTAGTATATTGAAGTTTTATTAAGAATATATTCAGTCCTAGCCGGTTTGGCTCAGCAGTTAGAGCGTTGGCCCTTGGACCAGAGAGTCCTGGGTTCGGTTCCCACTAAGGGCATGTACCTCAGTTGCGGTTTGTCCCTGGCCCCAGTTGGGGTCGTGTGGGTGGCAACCACTCGATGTGTCTCTCTTACGCGATGTTTCTCTTTCACTCTTCCTCCCTCTCTCCCTTCTGCTCTATCTGAAGATAAACGCAAAAGTGTCCTCGGAAGAGGATAAAAAACAAACAAAACAAAACAAAACAATACAGGATGGGAAAAAAGTAATTTTATAGTGTAATACAAATAAATAGTACAATAGTTAAAAAATGATAATACAAGAATAAACTTTGTTTTGTGTATTCACAACTACAAACCTACTTTTGCCCTACCCTGTACTATTTAAAAACTGTAGCCCGGCCGGTGTGGCTCAGTGGTTGAGTGTCGACCCATGCACCAAGAGGTCGCCGGTTGATTCCCAGTCAGGGCACATGCCCAGGTTGTGGGCCCAATCCCCAGTGGGGGGCATGCAGGAGACGGCCAATTGATGTTCTCTTTCATCGATGTTTCTATTTCTCTCTCCCTCTCCCTTCCTCTCTCTCTTTAAAAATCAATAAAGAAAAAATAAAATAAAATGAAGTTTATGGACTCAATTTACCTCTTGTTTTGAGCATAACTGTGTTCCCCCAATATTCATACATTGAAGACCTAACGCCCAGTACCTCAGAATGTGATTGTATTTAGACATAGGATCTTTAAAGAGGTACTTAAGTTAAAATGAGGTTATTAGGATGGACCCTAATCCAAGACACACACAAGGACCATGTGAAGAGACAGGTAAAAGACTGTCATCTACAAGGGAAGACAGGCCTTAGACAAACAACCCTGACAGCACCTTGATCTTGGCTCTAGCTCTCAGAATTGTGACAAAATAAATTTCTGTTTAAGCTACCAGTCTGTGATACTTTATTATGGCAGCCCTAGCAAACCAATACACCTCTGATATTAGTTCTATATCCCCAGAAACATTATAAAGGAGTTTTGAATATTCATTTATTCATTAATTCATGCAACATATTTTTGTTGAGCAATTACAATGTCCCCAGGTAATGCTCTAGGAACTACATATACAGCAGTGAAAAGAGACAAAGTTCCTGTTCTCATGGAGTTGACATATGAGTAGGGGAAGAAAAAATAAATTTAATATGTAGAACATAGTGTATATATATATGGTTGAACTATATGTGAAATTGTTTACCGTTTTGACCTACAAAAATCATATCTTCTTCCTGCTTAACATATTACTGAGGTATTATGAGCACTGTTCGAAATTGAGTTATGGAGTTTCTATGAAGCCTGGAGCAGAGAATAAGACCTCACTGTGGAACCCAAATTGTTTCCTTCTACCAGATACACCTAACCAAAGAAGGTTTGCATGATCTTTTTGCCTACAAAATCAGAGGTATCTATCTTCTAGATGTTCACATGGAAAATATTCAGAAGCCAAATTTAATTATGAATCAAAAGTGCATGCAAATGACTCCTGTAACTATAAGAGAATCTACATCTTTAGAAATGTATAAGAGGTGAAACTAAATTCTCAGAAAATGAGGAAACCATTTATAAAGACCAATAATCCAATCTTAGGTGAGTAAGTAGAGTAAATTATAACTCTTGGTCGTTTGTGGTTATCTATCTTACCGTACCTAAACCCTACCTCCGCCTTTCCCTTATGTTATATGTATCTAAACATCATCTTGTCTCTCATCCCAGGAATAGGGGTTGACTATAGGGTAAGGCTTGGAAAATGGGGTGAGGATGTCTCTTTACAAATTGTTTGGTAATAGTGATAAAAAATCTGAAAACCAAATGGTTTGGTTTTTTTAGGCTATGTCAAAGTGTCAATGTCAATGTAGCCTTGTAGTCATGCAGATATTCTATCCATTGAATTTAGAGAAATGTTCATTTACCTGTTTTTTTCAGTGTATGTAGCAATTTACTTTCTTCAAAATTATATTAAAAATGACAGAACACTCAAAAAGAAATTGGCAGCAGCCTTGGCCTACATTAACCTTTAACTTTGTCTCCTTAGACTGAATTTCTTAATTATTCTTACAGCCCATGAAATTTTGTATTTATTTACCTTATAATATTTATAAGAGGAGATATAGGTTTCTTCTCTTTTTCCTTATTTTATACTTAGGATTTATATAGTTTGGTAGTTGTGTTATGGAATATGCTTAAACTTAGGATACATGAGGACCCAAGAAATATAATGGGTCCTAAGGCACTGAAAAAATTTCAAATTCCATTTTTACATTTTCTTGTGTTCTCAAGTGGTTGCGGGTCACAAAATACCAAGATTTCACTTGAGGAAGATACAAAATAGACTTAAAAAAATCTTTTCAAATGTTTGCCAGCTATGGAGGGACCTGGAGAGTATTATGCGAATCAAAATAAGTCAGTTAGGGAAAGAAAAGTACCCTATGATCTCACTTATTTATGAAATACAATGAACAAAATAATCTGATAATCAAAATAGATCCAGAGACATGGAAGTAGGGAACAGGCTGACAAACTGCAGAGGGAAGGGGGAAGAGGGGTGGGGTGGGAAGAGATAAACCAAAGAACGAAATAGACTTTTGAAGATACGAATTTAAGCATGAATGTTGTATTTTCAGACTTGCTTCTTCCATCTTTCCTGATAGTACCTTCATCCTTTGTCATGAGATATGGGTTATAAGAGAGGATTATGGGACATAAAATATGGACATAGGGAGAAGCAGTTTCACTTTTGTCAAAAGGTACACCCTACTGGGCTTGAGATGTTATTATTTCCTTGATGCCAGAAGACATAAAAAGGCTAACTTTTGAAAAGAGATAGGCTCATTTCCCTCTCATCTTTCTCGTTCTAAAGCATCTGGAAAGACATGCCCAGGATGGGAAGAAGCTACTTCCACACATACAGGTCAGAGATCCCTTTTCATTCACTCTCCATTTTTCTGATAGCTTTCTTTCCCGATATCTATATACTCTATGACCATGATTAATTATATAATTTGTGAAGCCCAGTACAAAAAAAATGTGAGGCTTCTTGATTAAAAAGTATTAAGAATTTCAAGATGGCAAAAGCAGAGAATTAAACCAAGCATGAAATCCTTCTAAGCACGGGGCCCTGTGTGACTGCACAGGTAGCATGATCAAGAACTGACTCTGTCCACCACTCATTCATTAAGGCTCTTCCATTACATCCAACTCATTTATTGTCTTAATGGTCTTAGATATCTGGAAGAGTTAAGCCCATATTCAAGCCTAAAGTAGCTGATTCAACAACTGATAGTAATGGTTGTAATTTTCATCTCTTGGAGAAAAGATACTTGCCCGTTGGGGTTTAGAACTCTTCTTGTAATTGTTATTGAATTCATATCGCTAGGGACTAAGACAGTGAGGCATGCGGAGGTGGGGCTATACTGGACAGTCTAAGATGTAGTTCAAGGTGCTTGCATCACCAAAAGGAAAGTCTTTACTCTCTTTTTCTATACAGTCCCTTTTTCTACTTTAGCCTCTCTAATTCTGTTCAATATGAGGTAAAGTTGCTATCATCTGTGCACATTTAGTATTCATAGACACTAAAATAATTTTAAATTACCTGTTAACATTGTTTATATTAAAAAGAGTGATAAAACCTACTGGGTGGTAGAGTTCTTTCCTTTGAATGTTTCTTCAAAAAATCCTTTGGAGAAGGTAATTCAACTTTTGGTGGTCCCATAGTTTTCATTGCAGTTTTACATTTTTGCATGTCCTCTTTTATAGCTGTCTTAAAAACAGACGTGTACCTAAAATTAAAAGAAGTTGCATTTAGATTTCTAGAAAAAATTATTTAAAGTTTAAAATAGGATATATATTTCTAATTTGTGTAAATCTATATTCATTTGGAGATAGCCATAAAGCATAATTGTCTGAGCCCTGTCTTTAGGCTTAGGCAAGCTAGAGGGAAGCTTTGCCCTAAGAAAGGGGTGGTAGGGTAAAGATGTTCATAATGTTTTCCTATTGTTCTTTGAACATCTAAAGCACCAATAGTGATTTTACATCTCTCTCTCTCTCTCTCTCTCTCTCTCTCTCTCTCTCTCTCTCAGTCTGGCTAGGGGTTTATTAACTTTATTGCTCTCCTCAAAGAATCAGCTTTGTATTGATTTTCTCTAATGTTTACATATTTTCCATTTCAATGATTTCTGCATTGATCTTTACTATTTCTCCTTATTTGGGGTTTAATTTGCTTCGCTTTTTTAAGTTTTTGAAGGTGCAAGTTTAAATATTTGACTTTAAACCTTTATATTTTCCTATTACAAGTATTTAGAGCTATAACATACCCTCTATGCACAGTTTTATAGCTGCACCCCACAAATTTTGATATACAATGCCTTCATTTTTATTAAGCTCAAAATACCTTTTTAATTCCCTTCTGATATCTTCTTTTGACTTAGGAGCTTGTTTAGATGTTTCGTTTAGTTTTCAAATATTTGGGGATTTTTCAGATATCTTTCTGATTTCTAATTATTTTCTATTGTGGTTAGAGAATATACTTTGTATTATTTCAATCCTTTCAAATTTTCTGAGACTTGTGTTGTGGCACAAAGTATGGTCTAGCTTCGTAAATGTTCTATATACCCTCAAAAAGGAAGTGTACTTTGCTGTTGTTAGTAGGGAGTGGTCTATAAATGACAATTGGGTCAAACTGGTTGGTAGTGTTTTTAAGTGTTCTATCAATCACTGAAATTTCTGACTGCAGTTGTGGATTTGTTTGTTTCTTCTTTTAGATCTATCAATTTTTGCTTTATATATTTTTGACACTGGTAGTAGTTGCATAGTATTTAGGATTACCATACCTTCTTCAAAAACTGACTACTTCATCATTATAAAATAATGCTTTTTAAATCTGTAAAAATTTTATATTCTAAAATCTCCTCTGTCTCATATGAATATAACCACTCCAGCATTCCTTTGATTTGTGGTAACATAGTATTTTTTCATTCCTCAACTTTTTACTTACTTATGTCTTTATTTTTAAAGGGTTTTTAGCCCTGGCCAGTTTGGCTCAGCGGTTAGAGTGTCGGTCTGCGGTCCGGAGAGACCCGGCTTCGGTTCCTGCTAAGGGCATGTGCCTCGGTTGCAGTTTGTCCCCGGCCCTGGTTGGTCGTGCGAGTGGCAGCCACTCGATGTGTCCCTTTCACGTCGATGTTTCTCTCTCTCTCTCTCTCTCTCTCTCTCTCCCACTCTATCTGAACAAAAAATGAAAAAATGTCCTTGGGTGAGGATAAATAAATAAATAAATAAAGGGTTTTTATAAATTTATGGATAGCAAAAAAATTTTATCCTTTCTAACAATCTCTTTTATGTGGCATGTTTAGACTATTAACATTTAACAGGATTTAAAAAATGTTCATGTTTAAATTTTCCACCTTGCTGTTTGTTTTCTACATATCCCATTGTTCATTCTTTTTTAAAATCCTGCCTTATTTTTGTTTTCTTTTGGATTTTGTTTTTCTTTTGTGGAAGTTCTAAGGTTTACAACACACATGTTTAACTTATCACAACCTACATTAAAAAAATATACCATTTCACATGTAGTACAAGAACATTACAAAAGAATACTTGCATTTATCCCTCTCCAATCTTTGTCCTAATGTTGTAAGATATTTTACTTTCATATGTGTTATAAAACCCATTATCTTTGTGATTATTTTCCCTTTAAGAAGCTGATTAATCATATTTTAAAGAAATCTTAAAAGAAAAAATAATAATTTACACATATACTTGTCATTTTCCGTTATTTCATTGTGTAAATCCAAATTTCTGACTCGTACCCTTTCTTGTGCATCAAGAATATTTTAACTTCTGACTTCTATTGTTTTTGATGAGATATTTGCTGTCCTTCTTTCTTCCTCTGTATGCAGTGGGTTTTCCTCCCCTTGGCTACTTTTAAGCTTTTATTTTTCTTTGTTACTGGTTTTAAGAAATTTGATTGTAATGTCCCTTGGTATGGTGGTGTTCTTCTCCTTTTCCTTCTTCTTCCCCTCCTCCTCCTTCTTCATTGTGATGTTTGAATTTGGGCATTTCATTAAATTTGCCAATTCTTTTTGCCATTATTCAAATATTTCTTCTGTCTACCCATCTCTCTCCTCTCTTTCTGGGATTCTAATTACGCTTATGTTAGGCAGCTTGATGTTCTTTACAGCTCACTGATTCTGTTTTCCTTTTCTATTTTTCCTCTGTTTCACTTTGTATTGTTCCTTTACTATGTCTTCACATTCAACAATATTTTCTTCTTCAGTGTTTATTTTCATTTTAGACATGGTATTCTTTACCTCTGTAAGTTAGATTTAGATATATATTTTTTTAATCCTTCCATTTCTCTGTATTTTGCTGATGTTTTCCTCCTCTACCTTTTTGAACATGGAGAATATTTAAAATAGTGGTTGTCATATCCTTGTCTACTAATTCTCTCATTGATGCTAATTCTTTGTCTGTTTGTATTGACTATTTTTTCTCTTGGTTATGCATTGTATTTCTGGGTCCAGAAGAGCTTTAGTCTAGGTCAAATTTGGCTCCACTACTGAGGCAATATATTTCTGAGTGCACTACTTAATGCCCTGTATCTTAGGTGTTTCCAATCTGGCTGGTGGGTATATGAACTTTATTTGGCTCTGCTGCCTTCTGTTCGTTATTTCCCTGGCTTCAGTAGTTTCATCACACACATGTACTGTCAACCAAAGACTTCAGGGAAATCCTCCCACATTTCTCTCTCTCTCTCTCTCTCTCTCTCTCTCTCTCTCTCTCTCTCTCTCTCTCTCTGCATCTCTGCAGTTCTCATCTCTCCTGTACTCTTTGTTGTGAACTCTACATGCCTTGTTTTAACCTTCCTGAACCCTAAACTCTATTGTATTAACTCAGGGAAACTGCTGGGTTCCTCTTCCCTGTCTCTTGGAGATGACTGCTCTGTGCGGCCTATCGTCCAGTGTCTGAAAACCATTGTTTTATTTTTTCTGTTGTTCTAGTTGTTTAAGGTGAGAGGATAAATTCCATCCTTGATTGGAAGTAGAAGTTCAGCTAAACCACTTTCAACAACTTGTATTCTCTTCATACTTATGTGGATAAGTTTGTTTGAAGAAACAAGAAATTGTTTCTTGCTTTTAGGGGCCTTTCATCAATCTTGAACTCAATGGCTACAAATCAATTATGGTCCACATTGAATGAACTCATTAGATGCCTTAAGGAAATAATGTTCAACCCAAACCCGTGCCTTAAAATTCCCATGGAAGTTGGAATTGGCAGATATGATCTTTTGATTAATAAAATATTCCTTTGGGGTAAAAAAGAAGTGTGTATATTTTTACCACTTTTTAATTTGCAATCTTATGATTCAATACATTATTTTATGTGAGCTCAAAGTTTAGCCATCTGTTATAGAAAACAAGATATTGCATTCTATATGGATGGTAATTTTTTATTTTTCTAAATTATAAAAATAAATGAAATTAATATAATGTCAACTATATCTCAGTTTTTAAAATGAATAAAAATCTAGGTTCCAGCCATTTCCTCAATCCATTTTCCAGAATAAATTTTGTTTTCTGTACTTCTTTTTATGTATGAATTGTAACTTAATTTTAAAAACTTAATATAATGTGTTATTTTTCCATATTAGTACATGTAAAGCTTATATATTCTTTTAAATAACTACATTTTATTCAATTTTCTGAATGGTGTGTTTCTATTATAAAGGTCTAGGAAATGACTTTAGTAGACCATGCTTCTGCTGGCCATACATTCTACTTTTTACTAGATGTGAGCTACAGATTAATTATTCTAAAACTAAAGTTGTCATTTTCAATAAACATAATTGCATTTATTTTATTGCTAATAATCACCACATAGTCAGTCATATCAAATCTTTAAATATACATTTGTAAAGCAGTTTATCTTAAAGAGCACACAGAGAAATACTGACCAAAAGTTGGGACGGTTTGATAATGCTTGATTGAGATTTTTTTTCCTAATGGGTTAGATGGGCATGTGGTTAACTAGTTTTTGTTTTTAAATTTTGGGCCAATAGCACTACAGTGTTTCTCTACTGCGCAGAACTTTGGGACCTAGATTATATTAGAAAGTCCTCAAAATTATTTCTTGAAGAGAATTTTTTCTATATACATAGAAACACCTTAAGCCTATCTAAAAGCATTAGTGATAGTCTTCAATTCAGCCTCATGACTATAGCAAGTAATTCTATTTCCACAAATGGATGTCAATTCTAATCCCAGCATGGCTGGTTGTCAAAGCTGTGCTCTGCACTTAATTGACAACACATGTATATGTCATTGAATATAATTCTGATCTTACTGCTGCTCAATACTTATTGCAAGCTGTTGAGAGAAATAATAAATATGGTAAATTATTAAAAGGATATGTAATTGTTGTATTCATTTAGATCTGTGCTGGACAATATGGTAGTTATAGTGACATGTGGATATTGAGTACTTGAAATGTGGCTATGCTATATGTTTAAATTATAGTATTTTAGATATATTGGGTTAAATAAAATATGTCATTAAAATTAATTTTACATGTTTTTTCTATCTTTTACATATGGTTATTAGAAAACTAAAAATTACATATGTGGCTCACATTTTATTGGACAGTGCTGACATAGACATCAGAAAAAAATCAATCCCTGAATTAAACAATATAGTCAAATAGTTGCATACCCAGACACATCATATTCATGCCTCGTTGTTTTGGTAAGAGAGCAATATTAGACCTATGGAACTAAGTGTATTTAATGTAATATTGTGGCTAAAATCTTTATTCATTACATTACACACAGTGTTTCTCCTCTCTATGAACCATGGAGGAAGTGTAATCCTGGCTTCCTACCAAAATTACTACTGCTTTGCTTTTGTTTTATGGAAAATGTGACTTAGAGTGTAAGTGATCTTTAGAGGATTATGGGAAGAATATTTCTTCCTTTGTGGGTTGCCCAGTTTCTAGTTAGCACTGAGCCAAATTTGTATCAGATTTCAAGCAAACATGCAATGTTTTATTTTATTATTATTATTTTTTTAAATCCTCACCTGAGGATACTTTTTTCCATTTATCTTCAGATAGACTGGGAGGGAGGGAGGGGGGGAGAGAGAAAGAGAGAGAGAGAAAGAGAGAGAGAGAGAGAGAGAGAGAGAGAGAAATATCAACGTGAGAGAGACACATAGATTGGTTGCCTCCCGTACAACCCCGACCAGGGCCAGAGATGGAACCACAGCTGAGGTATGGGTGCCCTTGACCAGAATCGAACCTGTGACTCTTTGGTCCATGGGCCCACACTGTAACTGCTGAGCCAAACCGGCCAGGGCAAACATGCAATGTTTCAAAGCATACATTTCAGGTACAAGAAATTTCATGCCCATTTGTGGTATTATCTTATTTTTCTACCATTATTTTTATTTGCTTTAATATCCTTATTTTAAAAATCTTATTGTACTATAATGTGGTAACATTTAAATATATCCTAAACAGTGTCTGATACATAATAAATTACCTGAAGACTAAACTATCTCTATCTGTCTATCTATCTATCAATCATCATCAATCTATGCTATTGAAGCATTAGGTTTGTTTTAATTAGTTACTCAAGTTAAAAGGCAATGTGCAAACTGGTTAAAGTTATGTGCTTTGTTGTCAGACTTATAATTCAATCTTAGCTCTTGTTTATCCCAGCTACCTCGATGCTGGGCCTGAGTTTCCCCTTCCATAAAACTGAGCGAATAGTAACCATCTAATAGGGTTCTTGTGAGAATTAAATAAAATAATGATTGTGTAAAACACAGACCAGTTCCTGACTGTGTAAACACTAATACATTGAACATATTATCATTATTTTTATTAGCAGTATTCTTATTGTTATTATCATTACTGGGTATTCATCTTGCTTAAATTAAAAAAAAACAAAAACACAAAGCTGTTTGACCTTTTACTTGATTTTACCTGTATCCTAGGAGAAAGTCATATCCTCTATAAAGTCAAGTCATGGTATATAAATGGTTACTACAAGAGATAGACACAGATAGACTGACATACTCTCCTGACTTGTAGTAAACAGATTCTCATACCACAATGTATATGTACACTATGCTTAAGAAATTGAACTTTGTTCTGGCATGGAATAAACTTCTAAAAAATGAATCTAACACTCACAAAAGTTCACTTATTCACAAATTCCCCTGGCAATTAATTTTAAGAAATATTTCTGGCATATTTTCTTCCCAACATTTTTAGGTACATGTAAAATGTCAGAGAGATGTGCTAATATACCACATGTTATATATAATCTTAGAAATCTAAATGAGAGGCAATAACCCACTATGATCAAACATTAAGCCAGTAAATGCAGATGGAAGCTGTAATTCTCCTTGCTGACAAAATCCTTCCTGTGAATGTCCTTACCCTCATCTACATGTCTGAAGGGAAAAAGTGCCTTCTCTTATTATCCTTCTCATTACTACTTTCCCAGGTCTCCAATTCTTCTGCATTCTTTAGGTGAGTCTATTAATTATAGCACATCTTAAGTTGTGTGTTTGCTTTCCCTGGTGATTTTGAAATCAATATAAACTGTGAGGTTTATATCAAGAGTGAATATATATAAACATGAGAAGAGGACTTGGGTAAAAATAACACAGAAGATGAAGAGAAGTGTTATTATTATTTAAGTCTGCAGAGACTGGATAGCCAGATGAAAAACTTGAACAATGACTTCTAGCACTAATCATAAAATGGTCCAAGACCATATATTGCAGCAATGGGAATTTTAGCATATAATTTCACTATGCTAAAAACAAAGATGTTGGAATATTCTTGACTTTTTAAAAATATAAGTTCATTTAAAAGGATTACTGCTTTTCCCAATTCTATTATTGGCTATAATTAGTCAGCAAAGTAGATAAGAACCTCAGAAGAAAATGACTATGTCATCTAAAATTTCATAATAGTCAAGACTACTTAGCAAACTAGCAAACTCAGATACCTAACCAGACTTTAAACAAGATGTTACAAACCTTCAGAAAATATAGATATGATAGTATGAAAATTGAATAAAATGGGACGTAGTCCAAGAAGAATGAGAAGCTCCAAAAATGAAATTCTGACTACATGTCACAATTATCCAAATGAAAACCGGAAAGGCATAAAAAAAGAAACAACTACTGGATGCTTATGACATTAAATATTCCCATTTCAAAAAGCATGCATACAGAAACTCCACACTGGTGGCCCAGATGTCAATTTCAAAGAGCTTCTAAAAATCTGTAGAGCAGCAATGATTGCATGAACCATTTGGAGTTTCAGGTCACTGAAATGAAGATCATTAAAAAAAAAAAAAAAGATTATTGGACTCATAAATCAGAAAAATACCTTAGACATAGTAATACACATCTTGATGTTAGTAAAGCCTTTTATTAAATCTTTACTGATAAGGTAGAGAAATATGAACTGATTAATGGGATGTATTTGGATGGCTGAGTAAATCTTTCAAAACATTGTTGCTGTCAGTCTAGTAAGAAATATCTAGTAGCCTACTAAAGTGCAACTTGCCCTGTTCAATGACTGATGAAGATATATAAAAGACATTAGATCTGCAAATGACACAAAGTTGGGAGGGATGGTTAAGAGAGTATATGAAAGATTAATAATTCAAAACTATCTCCATGGATTAATGATGAGTTTAGATCAAAAAGGATCAGCTACACAATTATAGGATGGGAGGGACAAAACTTACTTATAATTCAGGTGGGAATTTCAATGTGCAACATGGCTGTCAAAATGCTAATGGATACACCAATAAAAGTATTGGGTATCAAGGAAAGTAGATCATAGTTCTGTCTATTCAGACCATATCTGGAATATTACTTTCAACAAAAGAGAAAGAGAGAACAATTGCAGATATTAAGTAACTGAGTTATCAATAGAAGGGTCACAAATTTAGTGAAGATCTTGAAAACCATCTCATGCATCATGAGCAACTAAAATTTTAAAAAACGATTCATGGTTTCCCATTGACTTTAACACTTTTATATCTTAAGTCCCAGCTTACAGTTCAACCGCAAAAGGTTGCCCTTCCCCTCACTTTGGTTGCATATATCTATTTGGTAACATATGTCTATCTCATTTAGTATCTGCATCTCTCATTAGGGCTTTCAGTAATATATGGTTTTATTGTTAATCAATATTTTAATGTTTATATTTTTATTTGCCAATGAAACTAATCTCTGATGTATGAAAGATGACAGTACAGTGTTTTATTTCTCCAAGGAATCCAATTCTTTACGAAAGCTGGACAATCATCTTGCCAGTCTTGCAAACAGCTTCAGTGAGATTTCTTGAAGCTGGGTTTATGATTTGGTGATACAATAAAGCCTCGTAGCTTAATACATTTCTTATGATTAAATTTTACTATCAGTAAGGGGATTGAATCAGGACAAGTTTGTGTTAGTGTTGTGAGAAATAATTAGTTAAATGTTTAGTTATACTCTCTTTTTATGAATTAGTGGTTTTCAGGTATGACATCAAATTAAAATCTCCTCATGGTTGTTGCTGACAGTGGAGGCTGACTTACTATCAGAGAGTGCTCTATGGCACCACATTTGGATGCCTTCTATTCCCTTCACCATAAGTTCCTTTTTCCTACACATTGCTTCAGAGCAAACCAAGGGGTTGTGCTGTCACTCCAAGACTAATATTATACACAAAACAGAGGCTCAAGGTAATGCTTGCCAAATGAATTAAGATTGTTCCTATAAAATTTCTTGAAAAAATCATGTAGATGCATAGTAAAGGTTTTCCTTTACCAATGAACAGACCATCTATCTAATAAAATATCTTACCATTCAAATTCAGTACTCTATAGAAAATACCAGTGGGTTACAGAGAAGAAGAACTTTATCTTGTACAATATGCAGGAATTTGGAGTAAAAGTCTGTTTAGCAATAGTTAATTTGCACACTCCTCATAAAAGTAAACTGTGCTGCCCAGCTGGTGTGGCTCAGTGGTTGAGTGTTGGCCCATGCACCAAGAAGTCACCGGTTCGGTTCCCTGACAGGGCACATGCCCAGGTTGTGGGCCCAAACCCCAGTGGGGGGCATGCCGGAGGCGGCCAATCAATGTTCTCTCCCATCGATGTTTCTATCTCTCTCTCCCTCTTTCTCTCTCAAATCAATAAAGAAAAAAAATATATATATATATATATTTAAAATATATATATATATAAAAAGTAAACTGTGCCACTGTATCATATCTTCTTAGTTTATATTCCCCTTTTCAATTTCTACTAGATTTTGAGAAGCTAATGGAAAACAATGTAGGTACTGCTCTGGTTAAAACAAAGATGCTCAGGCTTAAAATGGAAGGATGTGCCCACTTGTTGAAGATGTTATGCACTCCAAGTTAATTATTAGTAAAAATAATTGACCATTAGATCTCAAAGGGGCCGTAAAGATTAGTTTTACGGCTCTGGCCGTTTGGCTCAGGGGTAGAGCGACGGCCCTCGGCCTTCAGGTTTGATTCCAGTCAAGGGCATGTGCCTCCGTTGTGGTTCGGCCTAGGCCATGGTTGGGGTCATGCAGGAGGCAACCAATTGATGTGTTTCTCTCTCTCTCCCCCTCCCTCCCTCCCACTCTATCTGAAGATAAAAATGGTAAAAAAAAAAGTATCCTTGAGTGAGGATTAAAAAAAAAAAGATTAGTTTTACAATCAGAAACAAATGAAAATTTATTCATGATTCCGAAACCAATTAGTTGCAGTCCCTGTTTTTTGGTATTCCCTCCCCCCCCCAGCCCTTTTCCCCTACCTCTTTCAATGTGGTTTTGACTTGAATAAGGAAAAGGAGAAAGGTAAAAGGCAGCAAAGTCCTAGGAGAAAGATTTTCTCCACTACTTACCTTCTTTTCTCCCATAGATTTAAATAAGTTCTAAGTTCCTACACAGGAGAGAAAATGGGATGTTTACTTTGTGATGACCTTTGTGAAACTGGGTAATTTAAGAGGTCCTATCACCTACATAAAAATTTTAACTCAATTACATATTTTTGGTTCTCTGTCCATCCACTCTTCCCTCCATCTAGTAGACCTGTAGGAGACCTTGGAAACTATCTAACCTATTTTGTTTCACTGATCAAAACACTGAGGCTCAGAAACAAACGAATTTATACTTGACAATAATCTTGGTAAAAAGTAAGTACTAGCCCCTTAAAAAAAGAGCAGTCGGAAATAAAACAATGAACTCCTGAAACCAAATATCAAGTATCCTAACACAGGAAAATAAAATTGTGATTTTTCAACAAGAAATTTCCCTGTTATATACCACATATCATGTGCGAACAATCAGATGAATTATAAAACAATTACATAGCACATTACAGGAGACTAACATATACAATTTGCCCTCTAACAGCACTGGATCGCTCTCTCTGAAATTTGAGACTCTAAAACACCTAGAACTTTGCAAACTTCTCTTCAAGAAGTTATCGTCCAACTCTACTCTGAGACAAAAATATTCTTTTATTTCTTTTTAAAAGTCCTATGATGCTGTGTTGATCCTGCAATAGAATAATTATCCCCATTCTTGTTTCAAGCGATCATCTTGCACCGCCACATACCTAGGAGGCTGGGGAGGCTCCTTCCAGTCACCGGGTATGAGGTTATAAACGCTCTCAGAAGAGCATGTTGGATCCATGGCCACCAACTGACTTCTCAAAACTACTCAACTTTTTTTCTCAAAATACCAATCTCTCTGTCCCTTTCTTCATTGCTTCCCCTTTCCGTTCCTACTCTCCTGCCTTCTCAAGGCACTAAGGTTTCTCTCTTTCACACAACTCCCCCGTGCCCTCTTCTCAGCGGTGCTCTCCTAGAAGATACCCTTTCTGTCCCTGCAGCGGTTGCTTAGCATCGCTGACCGCGCGCTTGCCGTGGAAACAGTTACTAGGCGACGGCGAAGTGGGCGGCAGCACTGCAAATTAGGTTCCCTCTCTTTCGACACCGCTGCTCATTCTTCTGACCGGAAAGTTCAATACGGAGACCACTGTTTACATGTGCCTTTGGGAGTCATGGGGTGAAAAAATAGCGTCCCCTTAAAAAGGCTCTCGTTTCTGTCTGTATATTCGGAGAAAAATATTCAGACGCAGGAGAACCAAGCAGGTGTGCTACGGCTCACACAATAAGGCTCTTGTGCGCAGGTCCCAATACCGGCAAGGGCGGGGCGAGCGGCTGAGGCCACGCTGACGCGCCGCCAACGTCGCGAACGGGACTAGGTAGGGGAGGGGCCGGGAAGCCGGGAGGGCTTGTAGGTGGAGCGCCATGGAGGGTCACGTGCCAGATGCCCGGCTGCTCCGGGCGTGGGTGTGGCGCGCGGATGCGCAGGGCTGCAGGGGCGCAGGCGCAGGGGCCGCAGCGCGGGGGCGGTCCTCACGAGGGCTCGGGCGTGGGCCGCGGTCGAGGGGGGTTGAGCGCCAGAGGTGTGGGGTTCTATCCCGAGGCGACGCCCGCGGCTCCTGGACATTCCCTCCCATTTCTTTCTCTTTCCCCCGTCTTCTCAGTGTGATTTTCTTGGTGAGTTATTTGAGGAGAAAGAGAGGGAGACCCTGGACACTAGTCCGTTCCGTCGCATGCCTTCCCCCGCTCCGAGCCTCCCCTTTCTGCTCCTCGGCGGTCGTCGGGGCTCCTTTCTCGGCGCTTCCGCCCGGGGCTGCGGGCCCGCTGCGCGCCCGCCCCTCGCCGTCCACCTGTCGCGCCCGCGTCCCCTCCCCGGGGTCGCCGGCCTCCGCTCCCCGTCCCGTTTCCCTCCGCCTCGGGCCTTCTCCGAGGTCTGTCTCCACAGGTGTGTGGACCTGGTGCTTTAAACGAGCAGCCTACCCCAGAGGAAGCCTTTTATATGGCCTTTTAATTTTTGCCAAGTGTTTTCTGGTGTCTCTTTTTGAAAAGTGTCTTTGTGAGAGCGGTTTTATTCCGTTCTCAACCTGTTTGGCCTTCCATAACTTCATGCACGTGTGACAGCCGAGAGGAACTCATCTGAGAGCACCTGCCGTCCCAGTCTCTGCAAGACATCTCGGCAGTGTGATTTGGGGAGGACGGACGATGGCCTGGAGCAGCCTCCCGGTGGCCGCTTGGCCCGGAGGTGGGAGGGGACACCTGTCTCGGCCGCCCCGGCCGCGGTGCCTTGGTTAGTTCTTCGGCTGTTAGGAAAGGCTGTGTTCCAGGTGCACACAGATCCTTGTCATGTGGGGGTCGTAGTGAATTACATTAGATAAGTATACATTTAGTTTTTCTTAGCCAGTTGCTGAGATGTTCATTTTTATCCCAGACGTTTAAAAATATTTTATTTCAGGTCAGTGATACCTTGGGGATGATTCCTTTATTTTTCACATCACATTTTCTATTTTTCAAAACGTATGTATATACTACTTTGCCCTTTTTGTTTCCCCTTTGAGCAGTTTTTGCTTTTGCTTAGCGTGCATAGAGAAAAATGTTTTCTATACATGGTAAGATTTGAGCTAAGGACTCAGAAAATAATACCATTAGCCAAATGGGTAGTCATTGGCCAAAACTTAAAATTTTTCTAATTAGAAGGAACACTTTCGGACGGTTTATGTTAATCGGTTCCTTTAGGAGCCACTAAAGGCAAAGAAAATCATTCCTCCAGTTAGTAAGCACCAACTGGCCTTAGCTATTGACTTCCTGGTGTTCCTGAAAACAGTATTTTCACTGATGTCAGTATATTTATTGTGGTTTTAAAATTACTAAACAGAATTTAAGATCACACTACAGTGTATTTAGTTTACAGTTAACGGAAGTTGTGAAATCATTTGGAAAGGAACTTTTTTTTTCTTAGATGCTTGGTCTGTGATTCTGCTTTTTTTTTGAAAGTATGTTTACAAAGAGTATATTTCTAATTTCTGTAATTCCCTCAAAATGGCAAAACAGTTCAAGGAAATGCCTATGTCCAGTATGTCCACAGGAAATTAGTGTTGGTATACTATCAGAGGTCATTACTTTTTCTGTAAAGGGCTAGACAGTAAATATTTAGGCCTTTGCAGGCCAGATGGTTTCTGTTGGACCTACTCAACTCTGCTCATCAGCAGCCAAAGACAGTACTAAGCAAATGAACAAATCAAAACAAAGTTCTGGTCCTCTGAAACTTAATTTAAATTTACAGATGTGTGGTGGGCCAGATTTGGCTTGTGCTTTGTAGTTGGCACAGACCCCTGATATAAATGGTTGTATATACAAAGTAGGTTTTGTTTTGTTTTTTGCTAAAGATGATTTTAATCTACTTAGCTGAATAAAATGGGTGTAGCTGGGAATACAAATAAGATAATTGGGAGGAAAATAACCCTTTATAAAGATAGACATGTACATATTTTTCTAAGTTATAAAATGGAGAAGTGTCCTTAAAAAAGTCTTGAATTAAATACTCAAGACCATTAAGAGGATATCTAACAGCAAAAGGGAACAAAAGGAAATGCTTAGTCAGCTTCACTACTAAGATAAAGGCAAGGATGAGCGGTGGACTTGTAAGATCCCTATGACTACAACATGGCATTGGAGTGTGTTGCCCTTTCACCCTCTCCACCTCACAATTTCTGTGGATCTGGGAGCTTCTTGAGAGGATGTTTGCTCAGTAGTCAGAAGAAGCACAGCTTTACTCCCACCCCCAACCCTATTAGTTTATGTCCTAGTGTATTTTCATTTGTTCTTATTACTTGGAAAACAATTTAATGCTGTAAAAATGCAGTAACTTTTAAGAATTTTTAAAAACCTCAATATCTTCCTAAGATAGTAGACTAGGTTTAGTCATTCATCCGATAAATTTAAAGAGATTGCAGTTATCATCAGAAAATAATTTTTAAAGTGCCGTGTCTTATATTATTGTGGAGGAGTATATAATAAATATTTTAAATGGATGAAAAGTGCTGAATCATTTTGATTAAGTAGGATTTTGACAATTTCACAGAGGAATTGGAAACTAGATAATTTTATAATGGCCAAGAGATTTGGTCTTTAAGTACTATTTTTGCTTTCTGATTCCTATGTGATTGACTTTCATTTAATTTGAAATAGTTTTGTCCTTTGGCTAAGGAAAATTGCCTGTTCGTGACCATTATACTGAAAACATGCTAACATATAAATAAACTAAAAAGGTCTAATAACATGGCTTTGAATCATAAAGGAAAATGATATACAGTCGATCCTCTCTTTTCACAGGTTCCATATTTGTGGATTCTGGCTACAATTTATTTATAACCCCAAATTAATACATGCAGCGCTTTTGCACTCATTCACGGACTTGCACACAGTGGTGAAAATTTGAGTTGCCTGATGTGCATCCTCCATGCTGAGGTCCAACAAGGTGATGCTTTGCCTTCTTGTTTCAACTCTTATGGTGTAGACAAGTATCCTTTTCATGTTCTATTTAGTGCCACATTTTTCACATTTTTGTGCTTCTAGTTGGTGATTTTGCTGTTTAAAATGGCCCCCAAGCAGAGCGCTGAAGCGCTGCCTAGTGTTCCCGATGCAGTAGTGCTATCATGTGCCTTATAGAGAAAATGTGTTAGATTAGTTTCATTCAGGCATGAGTCAAGAGTGCTGTTGTCTGTGAGTTCATTGGTAATGAATCAACTATATATGTTAAATAAGATGTCTTTAAATAGAAACACACATAAAACAAGGTTATGTATTGATCAGTTGGCAAAAATGTTGTGACCAGAGGCCCACAGGAACCCTGTATTTCCCTAGGAACAATGGTTCATTATTCACTAATTCAGTATTCATGGTGATTTTATAGAACACAACTACCAGGAATAACGAGAATTGACTGCATTACTTAAGTAAAATTCCGTTTCCAGATAAAAGTTACACGTTGTGGACATTGTTCCATCTTATCTTGTCATTTGGTTTGCTTACAATGGATCTTGAAGCCCTGAAATAGGTTTGTGGCTAAATGTTACAAAACAAATTTTATATGTAGCTTAAAATAGCATTCATCTTCTTTATTTTTCTTTTAAAGTGACTATTTGTTACATGTTGTAACACATAACTTCATTTTTCTAGAGTCAGGAAGATTTTTATGGTGAGGTAATATTGATACAGAATTAATAAACTGTCATGATTTTCTTTTCTCTAATGCTCACCAGAGGATATGCTTTTCTATTGATCTTTAGAGAGAGAGGGGGAGAGAGAGAGAGAGAAACATCTATGTGAGAGAAAAACATCAATCAGTTGTCTCCCATTCATGCTCCCTCTGGGGATTGAACCCACAACCTAGGTATGTGCCCTGACCGGGAATCAAACCCACCACTTTTTGGTGTAAGAGACAATGGTCCAACCCACTGAGCCACTTGGCCAGGGCCATAATCTCCTATTTTATTTTTTAAAAATATGTTTTTATTGATTTTTCAGAGAGAGAGAAAGGGAGAGAGAAATAGAAACATCAATATGAGAGAGATACATCAATTGGCTGCCTCCTACACAGCCCGTACTGGGAATTGAGCCTGCAACCCAGGCATGTTCCCTGACTAGGAATCGAACCGGGACCTCTCAGTCCATGGGATGACCTTCAATCCACTGAGCCACACTGGCCGGGCCATAATTTCCTATTTTAAATTCATATAAAACAGAGGAAAGTAAGCTTACAAAAGATAAGGTGAAGTTAACACGTGTGTTTATGTTATATAGTCTACTTTTAATGGAGTTGACACAACCAACATAAAGTGGAAGAAAACGTCAGTTAAAAGACTTAGTGTCCAGCCCTGGCTGGGTGGCTCAGTTTGTTGGAGCATCGACCCACATACCAAAAGTCTGCAGGTTCAGTCTCAGTCAGGTGTGTACAGGAAGCAACCAACTGATGTTTCTCTCTCACATCGCTGTTTCTCTTTCTTTTTCTCTCTCTCTCTAAAAATCAATTTAAAAAATAACATACCTTGGATGAGGATTAAAAAACAAAAAAGACTTAGTGTCCATAAAAACAAACCAGCTACTTGGGTAATCTGCAATTATTACTAATACAGACATCAGAAATTATGCATTGGGAACTAAAAACACACCGTGATTATATAAGCAAAAGGGTGCTGAATAGGAGGTTAATTAGGCTGTTTTATATAAAGTCCCTCAAAATTAGCTAGTGTGTAGTATCAGAATACAGTTTAATAAAAGAAATTGCTGATATGGCTCAAGCATACAGTTCTCTGGTCCTTGGTTTACTCCAGGGAAAGGATTAGACTGTATATGTCAAAACAGTTGATTTACAGATGAGTACCACTGTTTTCTCTGAAGGCTTATGAATAAACCATACCATTAAAAAATATGCCTAGCTTTGTGCCCAGATATTCTGATTCATTTTATATGTTTTTGGTTCATTGTCATTGAGTGACAATGATTAATATTACTATATATATGAATCTTCTTAAGTGCTAGCCACTATGATACATGCTTTGAATTTATAAACTCATTTAAATAGCTAAGAGGTACCTTTGTGTGGTAGATACTTCATTAGCGCTTTTTACAGTATGTATGATTACATACCAATCATGTGATTCAGATGGATAAAACAACCCTAAAAGAGTAATTCAGACACTCCTTTCATAGCTTTAGTTCACTAATTTATTTTCTTCTGATCACTAAGCATACAGTTAAATCCTTAAAATTTTAGGTGTCATTGTGAAAGCTTTTATATATTTTATTATTTGGTTATATTGTCTTTTATATTGCTTTATTGCAGAAATTTCTTCAGTACTATTTAGTAAAATTATTTTCTATGATAAGACACACATGTTGAAAAAAGCAGTATCTTCATCTTTTAATAATAGACTTGGGGGAACATGAAAAGGGTCAATTCATTATTTTTCTGCACTTTAAATATTTCAGATGGACATTTTAATAATAGATTAGTCTATGTGTGGAATTTTGTGAAACTCTATGCAGCTATGATTAACTTGGAATTTTTTCCATTATAGACTCCGCATTTTTACAAAGATTGACTTTGCCTCTGCATCAACAAACTCTTCATCTACTGTCGGTATGTGTGTATCAGATGTTTACAAGTCATTGAGAGTTAAACACAACACATACAAGCTGAAAAGCCAAATAAGGAAATATATTCCTTCTCTTGACAGTTGCAATTTAATTTGTAAGTTAAGATCAGTGTTAGCTTAAAATGGTTTAAATGGTTAATTACAGAACAAAATTTAAGTAGAATTGATAATCAGAGTAATAAATGATTGAAAGTTTTCAGAACATATTTAAATATACCATCTAACTATTTATTTATTTATTTATTTATTTATTCTTTATTGATTTGAGAGAGAGAGGAAGGGATAGGGAGAGAGAGAGAGAAACAGCGATGAGAGAGAACATCAATTGGCTGCCTCCTGCATGCCCCCAACTGGGGATTAGGCCCACAACCTGGGCATGTGCCCTGACCGGGAATTGAACCTGCGACCTCCCGGTGCATGGGTCGACGCTCAACACTGGCCAGGCTGTACAATCTAACATTTAATATGGCTTAGTTGTGTTTTGGTTCTACCACAGAACATGTGGAAAGCCCCACTGTGTGGCAGTGAAGTTACCTTAGTCAATTTAAATGAAAATGGCAGAAGTTATTAACTTGCATTTTACATATGACTAAAATTTTGACTTACATGGCATACATTTGTGTTTTAATGTTGAGTATATTTCCAAAACAGGGATTTGACCAGTATGGGGAATTGCAGAACTGTTTTGGATTCCAGAATAATTTTTTCCTCTTGTCATTGGTAACATTCTTGAGTTTTTTTGCTATCACTCTGGAGTCTGGAATTTGAATTAAGTCTTTCTACTGATGATGTTTATAGGACAGAGACCAAAGTGATGGTCCCATGCAGAAAAGGTTACAGATATGTAGCCTTTGACCTTGCTACTGAGCATCACTTTAAGTCTTTACATAATATTATACCTTTCATTTTAGCTTTCTTTTAAGGTCTTCAATATGAAAAAAAATGTAAGAATAATTCTTAACAGTATGCATAGAAAAGGCACATAGAAAGAAAGCATCATATCTTTGCCCTATAGTTTGGAAAATTTTTTAAGCATTTTATAAGCAAATATTTTATTCTAGTTTCCTTTCTTCTGAATACTATATCTAAGACATTTATGAGTAACATGATAGTCTATCAACATGTTCATATAACTGAAGAGAAATTAAATATAAAGAGTATTAACCAGCTTTTGTGAATTGTAAGCAAATAGCATTCCAACTTCAAATAACCCTTATTATATGGATTATAAACCATAAAACAATCTTTATTACAAGAAAAGAAATACTAATTTGAGTTAGTATATACTTTTAAAAAGCATCTATGCTAATAGCATTTTCTGAATAAAGTTTTGCTTAATTGTTGCAAATTATTAAAGTTTTGATTACTCAGTATTTTGAGATTTGAAAAGATTTTTAAAAATATAATAATATATGGGAATTTGGATTCAAATACTTTAAAAAATATCCCATAAATTGGAAGATTTTAAAATAGCTTATGTACTGTGGACATGGTTATATTCATTCCTGTCAGGATTTTAATTCTGTTGAAATTAGTAACCAAATGTCTTTTTTTGTTTTGAAAATGGCTAAAGCCAGTTTTTAGGTTGGCTTGGGCAGAAAAGTGAAAAGAGAATGCTCCACTTTAACCGATGTCAGCATCTGAAACAAATAACCCAGAAATGTTTTTCTGTTATACATGTTAAAACGGATAAACATGCACAGCTATTTCTTTCGAGAACCTTTGCACTTGCAGAATTAAGGAAGTCATGTCACTCAACCCACTCTCTTGTTGGAGACAAAAATATTATCCTGATGGGACCGCCTGGAGCTGGGAAAACAACAGTAGGCAGAATAATAGGGCTGAAACTAGGTTGTTGTGTCATAGATGTGGATGATGATATCCTTGAAAAAACCTGGAATATGAGTGTGTCTGAAAAATTACAGGATGTTGGTAATGAACAATTTTTAGAAGAGGAAGGAAAAGCTGTGTTAAACTTCTCTGCATCTGGAAGTGTGATTTCCCTTACTGGGTCGAATCCAATGCATGATGCTAGCATGTGGCATCTGAAGAAAAATGGAATAATTGTATACCTGGATGTACCTCTAACAGATATAGTTAGTCGTCTAAAATTAATGAAAATAGATAGGATTGTAGGTCATAATTCTGGGACATCTTTTAAAGACTTAATTAAATATAGAAGACAGTATTATAAGAAGTGGTATGATACCCGTGTTTTTTGTGAAAGTGGGGCTTCCCCAGAGGACATAGCTGACAAAGTTCTTAAAGCAGTTAAAAGATATCAAGATGTGGACTCAGAAACTTTCATTTCAACAAGACACTTTTGGCCTAAAGACTGTGAACAGAAGGTTTCAACCAAGTTCTTTAGCGAAGCTGTGATTGAGGGGTTAGCTTCTGATGGTGGACTCTTTGTTCCTGAGAAGGAATTTCCCAAATTAAACTGTGGGGAGTGGAAAAGCCTAGTAGGAGCAACCTACGTAGAAAGAGCACAGATACTCTTGGAACAGTGTATACATCCTGCTGACATACCTGCTGCCAGATTGGGAGAAATGATTGAAACTGCGTATGGGGAAAACTTTGCCTGCTCAAAAATTGCCCCTGTCAGGCACCTTTCAGGCAACCAGTTCATCCTGGAGTTGTTTTATGGACCAACAGGATCATTTAAAGATTTGTCTTTACAACTTATGCCTCATCTTTTTGCACACTGTATTCCACCAAGTTGTAATTATATGATACTTGTAGCAACTTCAGGAGACACAGGGAGTGCTGTTTTAAATGGTTTTAGTCATCTTAATAAGAATGACAAACAAAGAATAGCTGTGGCCACATTTTTTCCTGAGAACGGAGTAAGTGATTTTCAAAAAGCACAAATAGTTGGCAGTCAGAAAGAAAATGGATGGGCAGTGGGTGTCAAGTCAGATTTTGATTTTTGCCAGACAGCTATAAAAAGCATTTTTAAAGATTCTGATTTCACTGGCTTTCTCACTGTGGAATATGGAACAGTCTTAAGTTCAGCTAATTCCATAAACTGGGGCCGACTGCTTCCCCAAGTAGTTTATCATGCTTCTGCATATCTTGATCTCGTTAGCCAAGGATTTATTTCCTTTGGAAGCCCAGTAGATGTCTGTATTCCCACAGGAAACTTTGGTAACATTTTAGCTGCAGTGTATGCCAAAATGATGGGAATCCCTATTCGAAAATTTATTTGTGCCTCTAATCAGAACCACATTTTGACTGATTTTATAAAAACAGGACACTATGATCTAAGGGAAAGAAAATTAGTACAAACCTTTTCTCCAGCAATAGATATTCTTAAATGTTCAAACCTGGAACGACATTTACACTTGATGGCTAATAAAGATGGGCAATTAATGACAAAATTATTTAATCAATTAGAAGAGCAGCATCACTTTCAGATAGAAAAGATTCTAGTTGAGAAACTTCAGCAGGATTTTGTAGCCGACTGGTGCTCTGAGGGAGAGTGCCTGGCAGCTATTCACTCTACCTACAATACTTCAGGGTACATTTTGGATCCACACACTGCTGTTGCAAAAGTGGTTGCAGACAGAATGCAAGACAAAACTTGCCCAGTGATTGTCTCATCTACAGCTCATTACTCAAAATTTGCACCTGCTATCATGCAGGCTTTAAAGATTCAAGAAATCAACCAAACTTCGTCAAGTCAGCTTGCTTTATTGAGCTCATATAATGCATTACCTCCACCGCATGAGGCTTTATTAGGGAAAACAAAACAGCAAGAGAAGATGGACTATCAGGTCTGTGCAGCTGATGTGAATGTCCTGAAGAGTCATGTGGAAAAACTAATACAAAATCAAGTTTTCTGAGTAAAATATTTTTTCTGGTAATAAGGATACAATAATAAATCACAAAAGTTGATTTGGAGTACAATAGCATTTTTTATAATTTAAATATCTATGTCTATATTATTATTTTTTGGAATTTCAATAGCCTAATCTCTAGGACTGGACTTTGTACCTGCACATGCTCCTAGGGCCCTTAACCTAGAAGTGACAAAAAGGTAGCATAGTGCATGGACCCTTGTGCTGTTGTGCTGTACTTTTTACTCATGAGGGATACGTCGGTTTCTACTTCCTTACCCCTACTCGTAGGTGGACCAGAATGTCTGGTATTCAATTTGGCAATTAAAATATTTAAGCACAGTTGTTAGCTACAACATATGTAGCCATTACTAATTCTCTGTTGATGACAAAGATAATTTGCCGTTCAAATGGCTAACTTGGTATGGAGGAAGTAGTAAGTTTATCTGCTAAGATAGAGCCAGTGTTTTTAACTCTACTTAGAATCCATTTGGGCTACAAATAATTATGTGTATGCCACACCATCCAAATTAGATAAGTGCTCTGTCCTTCACTCCCCTTTGGACGTTTATAGTTAGAGTGATGTAGTTTGAAAATCAAGACACATGATTTAAGTCCAGGATATAATAATAAACAGAACTATTTAGTAGTAGATTCAGAAATAAAATTACCTATTTCAAGAGAAAATTTTTCCAAAATTCAGTGTATTTGAATAGTTATAATAGAAGTATGTTGATAGTTATAGGTATCAGTTTCCTTGTATTATTTGGACTCCTTTCCATAACCTGTTGTCTCTCTTTTCAATGAGCATTATCTTTTTTGATAACTAAAACCACACACAATTGATGCACATATTTAATTTTTATTTCTTTGTAGTAATAATACATTTTAACCATACATTTGTGAATTTGCTGGATGTTTTATTTCTGAATTAAAGATTGTCACTGAAAGGACCTGTTAATGTAATGGACTATTCTCAACCACAAGATGGCATTCCTAAAGTAATTTGTCATTGCTGATAACATTTTACCTCATTTTCCGGAGAACTGCCTCCATGAAAAAAATATATTAAAAGTTATAAGAAAAAAAATTAATAGTTTCATGAGCATGAACAATTTGTTTGAAAACATTTAAAATGCAAACAATTACGTGTTAACCTTGGCTCTCTGGCTGAACTTCTAAAAAGGCAGGGGCTGGTTGTAGTGAGGGGGGGGAGGGTAAAGGGGAGGATGGGGTACTTCTGTAATACTGTGAACAACAACAACAACAACAACAAAAAGTTCTAAAACCAAAAATTGAAAACCAGGAGCAGTTAGAAGAAAATAATGGAGGTTTCAAAGTTCACTCTTAGATATTTTATCATTTGCTTTTAGGGATACTTGTTTCAGTAAATGATATATTTAGAAAATACATTCAGATGTTCACTGTGTGTATGAGAATACACTTTTTTTCTGAAAGAGGGAGGGACAGTGTTTAATGAAAGACAATTTCTGCCCTTAAGAACTGTAGTTAAGAAGACAATACATAAAAATTAAATCATGTGCAACACAAAAGAATTGTTGCAAGACAATCCATGAGTAAGTGAAACATGAGTGATAACAGCCAAGTGTTGTAAGATTTAAGGAAAGCATTACCATGGAATAGAAGAGGTTTCAGTGGACATTGAAGAAGAGGTGAATCTTGAAGGATGGGAAGATTTTCTGGAAGAAAAGGAAGAGGAAATACATTCTAGGCAGAGACAAAGGAAATGGGTAAGGTGAAATGTCCAAGAAAGCACCTGCATTTATCTGTGGTCAGTTTGTTCTCTTATATACTTCCACTTTTTCTCAAAACCAACTATGATCCTTTCCTCTCAGCTAATAATCTTCCGTCATTCAAGAGAAGGAACAAGTCATTAGACACACCTTGGTTTCCCATCACCAAATGTATAAATCTGCTGCACCTGTTTCTGTCCTTTCCTACTCCACTTTGATTGAAATTAGGTTGAATCCTACCTCTTTTCAAAGGTTGACCTCTTCAGGTGTGCCTTGGACTCTATGTCCCTTGGAGTACTCAAGTAACTTGTTTCATCAGTTGTCTCCTGTTTCTTCAACTTCTCCCCTCTAATGGAACCTTTCTACACCATTCAGATGCTCTTTTCCTATCTTTTAAAAAAAATTTTTTTTTCTTTATTGCTTTTTAGAGAGAGAGGAAGGGAGAGGGAGAGAGAGATAGAAACATTGATGAGAGAGAACATCGACTGGCTGCCCCTTGCATGCCCTCCACTGGGGATTGGGCCCACAACCTGGGCATGTGCCCTGACCGGGAATCGAACTGGCAACCTCTTGGTGCCTGGGTCGACGCTCAACCACTAAGGCCCACTGGCTGGACGGGCTTCTTTTCCTATCTTAAAAAGCATAACAGCAAAACAAAAATATCCGCATATTTTCCCCATCTACTCTTTTATTTATATTCCAATCAAGGTCAAGCCTCTTCAAAAAGAGTTGTCTACATACAGGTCTTTATTTTCTTTCCTCTCATTTTCTTCAGAGTGCGTACAAAGTAAATGCTTAAGGATGAATAATTAATACCCATGAACTCACTGCCTCTCTTTAAGAATAGAACATTATTCATAACTGTGATACCCACTGTGGCTCCTCTTCGATTACATTCACTTCTCTCCCCCAGAGGTACTACTATTCTAGATTGTCTGTTGATCATTCCCTTGTTTGTATTTATAGTTTTGCCTCCTTTTAAATTTTATATAAATGGAATCTTACTATATGAATGCTTCCATCACTTTCTTTTGCTGAACAACTTTCAGGTTCATCCATGCAGATGAGTGAAGCTATAGTTCATTAATTTTTATAACTAAATAATATTCTATTGTATGAGTAGGACAATCTATCCATTTACCAGTTAATGGACACTTAGACTGTCTAATTTTTACCTGTTCTTTTATCCAGTAGGTATACTGTTTTGTAAAATTTGTGTTGAAGGCTAATGAATATGGACTTCCAAACATCTGATTCTTTCTAATGGCATGTAAAAATGGATTTCATATCTAAGCATTTTTAAGACAAAAATTTATGGTTTATGAAATGAGAATATCAATTTGTAAGCTATGGTTATAATTCCTAGCTTTCACTATCTTTGAAATTATTTTATAATGTCATAAATATAGTGAATTTGTAATATTTTTTAAAAGACATGAGGTTTTACAATTACATATTAATAGAAATTGTAAAATATGTTTCCATCAAAATAGTTTTGAAGTTGGTAAATTGTCTAAGGTTTTTGTTAGATTTTGATAGCAATTTACTTTAAAAATTAGTCAATTATGGCAAATACTATTTTAATTTATTAAATAATTTATAAAGATTTTATAATTTAGACTAATATTAGTAAAAAAAAAAAAAGTTGTTTTCATGTGAACCTCAACCCATAGAAACAAATCATACGGTTTTCATCCCAATCAAGAAACATGAATAAAATCTATGAAATAATTATTTGTGTGGGACCCATCTGTGTACTCCACAACCACTAAAATCATTAGTTTTATCTCTTTGAAACTCTGAAAACAAATACCCTCCTTTAAAAGTCAAAGTTAAAATAAGCTCCTCTGATTTAAGAAACAAAGCCAAGAAAGTTGCCAATGTCTTGGGAAAGGTACCTGTCAAAGACAAGAAATCAAATTGTATAATGTATAGCAATACTCCAATCAATTGACAATATTTTGACCAAAACCCTACATATAAAATTTGAGTTTGGCAAGAAGGAGGCTAAGCTGACTCCTGAGGAGGAAGATATTTTAAAAAACGATCAAAGAGAATTCAGAAGAAATATGATGAGAAGAAAAAGAATGCCAAAATTAGCAGTCTTCTCGAGGAGCAGTTCCAGCAGGGCAAGCTTCTTGCATGCATGGCTTCAGGACCAGGCCATTGTGGCTGAGCAGATGGCTATGTGCTAGAGGACAAGGAGCTGGAGTTCTATCTGAGGAAAATCAAGGCCCAGAAAGGCCAACAAGTTCTCTTCCCTCCTGTCTTAGCTCATGTAATAAAGGTGTTTATTCCCCCCCCCCCCACAAAATATGAGTTTATTTCCTAGAGAACCATGCATTGGTCAATTTAGCTATTTTTCTTTTTAAACTCTCTTTCTGAGTTCTTGTTATTTTCATCATCTAACTGGTAATAATTGTCTTGAGATATCACTGCACTGAAATTACTGTGCAGATGTGGCACTACTTTTTCAGTTATCATCATAGACTTCATTGAGATTTTTAGTCGCCTATAAAATGCAGAGTTGCTAATGCAGATTAAATTTCATTTATAAATATTAAGGGAATTTATAATTTTAAATTACATAATTCACAATGAACTGTTTTAAATAAATTCTCATATTTGGTAAATGAGTCCTAAAATTAGTCAATTTAACACCATCTAATAAACTTAATTGCATCTTTGTGAGTTTTTAAAATTTTAGAGAGACAGAGAGAGAAATATCAATCTGTTGTTTCACTTATTTATGCATTCATTGGTTGTTTCTTGTATGTGCCCTAACTGGAGACTGAACTCACAACTTTGGTATATCAGGACAACGCTCTAACCAACTGAGCTACACGGCCATGGTTTTGTGAGTTGTTGTTTTAAACAAACTATTTATTACTGTTCCTATGAATTTAACTACTCTAGGTACCTTATATGAGTGGAATCATACAGTATTTGGCTTTTTGTTACTGGCTTATTTCACTACCACAATGTCCTCAAGTTCCCATTCATGTCATACCACATTTGTTTATCCATTCATCCACTGATGGTCATTTGGGTTGTCTCTATATTTTGGCTATTGTAGATAATGTTGCTATAAACTTGAGTGTACAAATATCTCCTCAAGACCCTGCTTTCAATTCTTTTGAATATATACCTAGAAGTGGAGTTGCTGGATTATATCATTCTATTTTAACTTCTTGAGGAACTAATAATACTGTTTCCAATAGCAGCTGCACAATTTTATATTCCCACCAATGGAAACTTGTGTTATTTTAAAATTGTGTTTTAAAAAAAACAGATTTTATATATATATATATATATATATATATATATATATATATATATATCTGTGTTTTTAAACATGATATATATATCATGTTAAAATTCAAATAGTTTTAAAAAGCTAAATGAATTAGTGGTGTCCTGTATGTACTCCTTCTCATACCCACTTCCCAGAGGTAACTACTTTCAAATCAGCTGTTTGCTCTGGCATTTTTTCTTATTTCTTGATAACACACTTAATTGCTAATCTGAATTTTAGCTTTATATTATCTATTTACATTCTTGTATGAAAGATACGTCTCCTACTTCCACTGTCCTGCCCCCCCCCCCCCATTCATTTCTTTACTGTCTATCCTCTCAATATGGATATGTTATCATTTTGGATTCAATATCAGTGTTTGCATTATTACAACTATAAATATTATCTACAGCTGAATTACATTATATATTGTAATTTTATATTTTGTTTTATTTTTGGAGTTTGTAATTGTATTTATTTCATTTGCTTAGCTTCTTGAAGATTTCCCTTTTGGAGCTGGCTGTTTTCCTATTCTAGTGCAAATTGGTTGATCTCTAAGGTTGTTGTACAACTATTAACCATAGATATCTAGTCATCTCCTTTCTATTCACATTGTCCTTTCATCTTTCTCCTGAGTTAAATCCAATTTTTTCCTCTCTTAGTTTATTTACTAATTTTGGTAGAATCTGTCCTCCAATAGTTTCCTGAAATAGTATGTGTGGGATTTTAATTATTTGAGAAATTGCTTGTCTAAAAATGTATTCCATTTCAAACTAGATTGATAGTTTTTCTAAATATGGAATTCTTGGTTAGAAGTAATTTTTTCCCCTCAGAATTTTGAAGCTATTGTTTCACCATCTTCTGTGGTCTATTTTTGGTTTTGATAAGTCTACTGTTACTCTGATTCTTAATTTTTTAAATGTAGCCTTTTTTAAAGAAACTTTTAGGATATTCTCTTTATGGTCTAACATTTCATGACAATGTTTATTAGTATGGGTCTTTTTGCTTGTTTATTTTGCTGTTGGAACTCGTTGGTAGGCCTTTTCAATCTGGAAATTCACATCCTTCAGTTCTGATAATTTAAAACTATATTTATTTTCTAACTTTCTACCCCGCCCTCATTGTTTCTGTTCTTTTTTCCTGAGACTCCTATTTTGGGGATGTTAGAAATCCTGAAGTTGTCTTATATGATACGGAAGATGGACCATAAAGACAGTGGCCAACAAACCCTCCCAACCCTTTATTCACATGCTGATCCTCACTCACATTAACAGGTGAAGTCAATTATCTTTCTCACTGAATCTGGGATTGGTTTTATGACTTGATTTACCAATAGAAAGTGGCAGAAATGATATCTGAGATATCTAGGCCCAGACTGTAAGGGCACTGGACACTTCCACTTTCTTTTTTTTTCTTCTGTAAAGAAGCATGGAGTAGATTACTCAATAGTGGGAGGTGATGTGGAGAGAGGCCTTGGAGAATGAGAGGCATCTTGGACTGTAGAGCCCCAGATAGTTGTTGGTCAGAATGTACTTATGTGACTGCCCTACACAAAAAAGGAGAAGACCAGTCAACAAACAAATTTTCAAAAAATAATAAATTGTTTTAATTCACTGAATTTGGGGGTGGTTTGTTATGGAATAATAAATAACTGACATATCCTCTAATACTCTAATATCTTCTTTCCCATTTCTTTTCTACTGTTTGAATTTATTCATACATTCTTTTTTAGGAGGATTCCACTTTCTGGGTTTTAATTCTCTTTTAACTCTTCCATTAAAAGTTTAATTTACATTATCATATTTTTAATATTCAACATCTCTTTTTGGTCCTCTGAAAAATTGTAATAGCTTTCTATTCTTGTTTCAAGGATATAAACATCTTTTATATTTTTAAGAAATTTAATTCCAGTTTAAAAATTCTTTTGAAGCAAAATAAGCCAGAGAAAAGACAAGTATCACATGCTCTCACTTATATGTGGAATCTAATAAATAAAATAAACACAGTAGGTCCAGAAGCATGGAAGCATGGCACAGACTGAGGGACCTCAGAGGAAAGGGGGGAGGAAGGGTAAGAAGAGATTAACCAAAGGAGCTATTTTCATCTATGCATAGCCTAAGAACACAGACAAGAGCATGGTGAAGGCCTGGGGTAGGGTAGGAATTAGCTGGAGAGGGCAATGGGGGGAAATGGGGGACATCTGTAATGCTCTCAGAAAGAAAGATAAATTTACAAAAAAATTTTTAAGGAAAATAGATAAATGAATAAAAATTCTTTTGAAATCTGTTTTTGTTTCATCTGATGTCCACTTTTTTATTGTTTTCGTTTCTGTCTTTACCATTGACACATTTCTAAAGTATTTGGTGATGCTTCTCTCTCATTCATGTTTAATTTTCAAGTAGTAAGAAGCTGATTGGAAACTATTTCCTCGATGAAACTTGTCAATTATTGGACTTTACTGTAAGATGATCTGACAGGATCATTTTAGTGGATATTCTCAACTCTTATCTGTAGGACTTTTCTTTTGGCTTGGAAAGGAATTCTAGAGGGAAATACAATTGGAGTAGAAAGAGAGAGGCTATGGGTGGTTGTTCAAAATGTAGATTTTTCATGATGGAACCTCTCCCTATATTTAGTATTGTATTTCTGCTGTCACCTGGGCCTGGTATGCCAGCATTTGAAGTCTCTCCCAAGGATAAATCTATAGTCTCTATCAGCAATCACCCTGCTATATCGAATGGGTGACACTTTTTAAGACCAAATTGCTTTTTATACAGATCTTCAGTGAATTATCTTGTTTTTAGCTCCATGTTCCACCACCGTAAACCTACCCCCAGTTTCAGCGATAAATGGTACCTCTAACTTATTTCACACACAATACTCATGGGGTGTTCCTAAACCTGACAAGTGTTTGTAAAAAGCCCTACATAAGTGACTTCCTGAAAATCACATGGCAAATTGGTACAGGCTGGAAATAGACATAATTTTTTAGATAAGAACACAATTACTGCTGATGGCAACAGGACTCTTAAATTTTCTCAGAAGATCCATCAAGAGAGGCTCAAGCATTCAAAGAAGCAACATGCAAAGCAAATAACTTTCAAGTTTTGGCTGTTTACATGTAGCTTCACATTAATACTTCAAGAACTAGCCACCTCCAATGTTCAGCCAATTTAAGTTGGAGATGACAATATAGAATATGCAAATTAAATAGCATAAATAAATAATTAAACATAGCATATGGGGAGATAATCATAAAGTGATCTAAAACATTACACTACACACTGATTTTGAGGTTCTGATAGGTTGCTCTCTTTCTAGATAGAATGGAGAACAATTTAGTAATTTACAATTTTAGGTCAATTTAGACCTGTCTTTCCTATTCCACCTCTCATGGTTATGTCCACCTGTATACAGAAAGTCACTTTGAGTACTGCCACTTCTTACAAAAAAAATCCTCACAGTAGCATGTGGAACCAACACACCCTTCAAGAAGTGACCTCTGCCTAGAGGAACCACAAGGTGCTTGGGTGGCCAGGGTAAATGGTGACATGGCCCCTGAGGCATTAAAAACACCTTTCCAGCAGAATCCGAACTCCCAAGGGCCTCACTGAAAGGGAGAGGTGGGTGGAGAATCTAAACCTAAGGATAAGGCATAGGGAGCAGGATCCCATCACAGTAGGATGGTAACGGAGGAAGCTGGGAGGGTAGAAAGGACAGAGGCTCAGAGGACAGGGGTAAGGGGGAGGGAGGAGCCAGAAGAATGGAGAGATTTGAAAGCCCCCACCCCTAACCCCCCACTCTCAAGGCGCACAATGTTACCCACTGGCCGCCTGGGCTCAGACCTTGGATTTGGGAGAGCATGGCTGAACCTCAGTGCTCCGGTCAGAGGTCCACGTAGCTGGACCCTTACCCAGCAAGTGCTTTAATGTTCTCTAATTTCTAAAAGTAGTAAGCAGCCACTCACTTGCTTTATGGCTTCCAAACTGTACTGCTGCTGGTGGTCTTTTTATCTGCTAATTTTTGTCAGTTTGTGACTGTTATTTATTTATTTTTTTAAATAACAGCCATTTTAGTGGTGCCAAAAAGCAATTCACTGATATGACCTGGGTATTGTTTCTGGTGCTAGCCTCTAAAGTCGATTCTCTGGCTTTCCTGGAGATTTTTTGGTCTACTTATCTTTCAGTAAATTTATTTCAAGCTTAAATTCATTCAGAGTGACTTCTATTATTTGCAACTAGTGACCACGCCTAGTACAGTACTAAATGATGATTGTAGGTAGAATTTGTGAATATTAAGAACAAGTGCAGTAGAGCAGTTAATATCTCTAAATTGTTCCGTGAGACATAAGTATTTTAGCCAAGAAACAAACAAAAAATATGTGGTCAAATAGTTTTAGGAAATGTCACATTTTATATCTCCTTTTTATAGATCTACAATGTATATTAGCATATTAATCCTGCTTTGAGGGAATTTGTTCAACTTTGTCAATTGTCCCAAACTTATTTGTCAGTTGAAATAAAACTTGTAAATATTTTGCTGGACACACTTCAGAAATGTTGAATAGGTAAAAATAGGCTAGGGAATTTGGAGAGGTTTAATGGGTCCAAAAATTAATGCCTCTACAACCATTTTTTTCTAAAAAGCAATAAGCAATTTAATCCAACTGATTTGAGAATCAAATAAAAACTAAACAGCCTGGCTGTTGTGGCTCAATGGTTGAGCATCAACCCATGTACTAAGAGGTTGCCAGTTCGATTCCCGGTCAGGGCACATGCCCAGGTTGTGGGCCAAATCCCTAGTGGGGGGCATGCAGGAGGCAACCAACGGATGTTCTCTCTCATCAACGTTTCCCTTCCTCTCTCCCTTAAATCAATATAGAAAAAAAATAAAAAAGTAAATAAACAAAAATGAGACTACAACAGAAAATTTGTACATATGCAGCTACAGTGATACTTAGAAATGTAAGGCCTGAAATATATTTAATATGTGTGTTTATATGTATATTTATATGTCTATATCTATCTGTATATATATGCATACATACATATGAAAATAAATGAACAATTAAAGAAGCTAGAAAAAGAACTAATAAACACTCACCCCCCAAAAATTTTTAATTAACAAAATATCAACCAACATTCATGACTGAATTACATTCCTTTATCAATCATAACCATAGTTTGGCTATGGATGTAAGAGTTAGGCAAAAATTAATGCATTCTGTGAAAATCAATTGGTTATATAGCATTATAGCAAAGACCATTGTATTATTATTATTACTTATAATTTTGTAATATACTGTTTAATCAGAAAAAGTCATAATAAACTTATGTATACACATATTTTTTTTCCAGAGAGCCATTTACTACTACTGCAAAGAATATATGGCAATACATGATATTACCTTTCTAAAGTCTGAAAATTTTTAAGTTCCAAAACACATTTACCCCATGGGTCAAGTGGCATGATTCAATATCCCAGTTTAACAAAATTTAAGATTAAATATATTTGTTTTGAATTTTCCAACGCTCAAGTCAAGTAGCAGAAGTTTTCAGAAAATAATTTTACTTGCCCTTGATAGTATTTTTTTTTGTGTGTTCACTTTCTCTCCAATCTGCTTGAGATTTTAAGTATAATTGCTTGACATAATATTTAAACAACTGCCAAATCAACCTGGGTTGTTTTCAGAAAAATACATCATTTCTTGTAGTGGCACATCTGTGTAGGGTTCTTCTCTATTAAAGTAATGTAACTTAATCCTAAAGGATCTTCATGGTATTTTTAAATAGTATTTTATATACTTTCCAGAAAAAGAATCATTAGATCAAAGGTACCCCTTCCACCCTTCAGTGTAGCCTACAATGAAGAAATACAGAACATCTTTCTCTTGAGAAAAGTTGAGTATAACAATATTTTACTGGCAGCAGAAAGAAGGAAAATATTAGTTTAAATCAGGTCAAGACCATGAAATTTCTACTGGCCAGAGTAGTACCAAAATGAAGTGAAATTTTAGAGAAAATCAAAGCTAAAACATCCTTTGAAATACGGGTCATTCTTATCAAAGAGGAAAAAATATGTATAGGAGTTTTATGATTTTGAAAATGATAACATATATATTATTTTATTTTCCCAAGACCTTAGAAAGGGTGATAGTGCCTTGATGTAGTTACCAGAGTGAGAGGTCCAGATATTAAATTTTGTTCATATACACATAATAGATGAGATTTAGAGATCCTATCTCCTGCTAATCACACTTAAAAAGAGTGATATATATGCTCTGGCCTGTTTGGCTCAGCAGTTAGAATGTTGGCCTGCAGACCAAACCATCAAGGGTTTGATTCTGGGTAAGGGCACGTACCTGGGTTGCAGGTTCAATCCTTGGCCTCAGTTGGGTCGTTTGGCAGGCAACCAATAGCTGTGTCTCTCTCACATCTCTCTCTCTCTCTCTCTCTCTCTCTCTCTCTCTCTCTCTCCCCTTCCCCCCCCCCTTCCACTCTATCTAAAAATCAATGGAAAAATAGCTAGCCTTGGGTGAGGATTAACAAAAACCAAAAAGAGTAATATATAAACTAGAATATAAATTTATTGACTTACAATGTCAGATGTATTTTTCTGGTGACTACAGATTTGGTCTTTTTCATCTAGGATTCTGTGTCCCTTATATAAAGAAACTTAAGAAATGAACAATCAGTAGTTTACTTGGTAAACATGAAGTCAAACCAAAGAGAGAAGGATAGTTTTTTAGAGGATATTTTACTCAAAATAATCTGTACTTATTCCACAATACAGAATATCTCTTTAGCAAACACAATATTCTTATCTATTTGACCAGAGTCATTCTTCTCTGGACAGTGCTAGATAAACATGGCTAAATCTTGAACTTGGTGTGTCAGTTCATTATACTTCAAGATCACACACTTTGGCTGAACATGTCCCATTTTCAGATTTGTTATGAGAGTAAAAGGTCATAGTCTCAGTTTCAGTCCTTGGGAAGCTTATGAAGAATTTAGGCAAAGAGTTTGACTTATTACAAGATTGTGTGATAAATATAATAATCAGGACCAGACAGAAATATGATGTACTTTTGAGAAAGATAATTAGATATTTGGTTTCCCTTCAAACTGATGTTGTTTAAGTATTTGTTCTATTTTGGGGGTGGGGGGAGGAGAGATCACAGTTTTGCAAAGACCACCCACCATAAGCACAGCGCAAGGAAAAGATGGAGAAGGACCTCTGTCGGCAAAGGATATCTTCTCCTGTATTGCCCTACGCAGCTCAGCTCTGACTCCAAACTTGCATGCCCTAACTAGAAAAACAGAAGCACAGAAGCTAACCGAACTCACCTTCTTTGAAAGGCAGTTTAGAAATCATTTATTGCTATTCAAGCATATTCTTGGGTCTTCTCACCTGATTCCTAGAAGCTTGTCAATGTAGTCCTTCTAACCACATATAGTATTGCTAAACATAATTTTTCTCTCTTCAATGTCCCAATGACATATGTCTTCGTAAATATTGTGTCCTGGACAATTGCCCTGCTGGCTCTTCCCTAATCCACCTCAGGCCATGGTTATGTTTAAACCTGAGAGTCATAGAACTCAGGCTGAGGCATTAAAGAAGGAATTCTAGAGGAGATGACTGCAGGTGAACCAACGTTTAAAAGTCAGGTGACAGTTACATAGGTAAGTAGGTTGGCAGAGGGAACAACATGGCATGGAGTACAGTATGTATTATTCAGTTTGCCTGGAACAAATTGTGTAGGTATGGGGCTGTCAAGATGAAGCTAGAAACATCAGGCAAGATCCATGAGTTTAAACTTTTCTGAAAGCTATGAGGTGTCACTGAGGGATTTGAAGTAGAATACCATAATCAATGTTTTATTTTTAAAAGATCACTGTGGCCACTGGGTGGGGGTGGAGGTATTAGATCCAAAACATTTTAGGAAGTGCAGCAAGACTAAAGGGGTGGAACCAGAAGAGTGGGCAGTTTCAAGAAATATTTAGAAAGTAGTTTTACAAGATTTGGTGACAGATTGGATGAGAAGGGCGTGGAGAAGGATTCTGGTCTAGAAGAAGCTAAATGGATGGTGTTACCACTCACAGAGACCAGGAATACAGGAGTGTAGATTTGGCAATGAATAAAATGGAGAAGAGACGGTGAATATTTTGTATGCTTAACTCTTTGAACATTTAATTTTCACTTTAATTTGCCATGACATCTTAAAATGGATTCCAAAGCCTCTCAAAAGAAGAGAAAGTAAAATGACTCAATTACTAATCTGGGGATATGGAGAACTTTTACCTCTAAGCAAACACATTTCTATTCTTCCCTAATTTCCTGTCTTGCTCTTCTTTCCTCCTGCCCATCTATTTCTCAACATTATCAATTTGCAATCATGATTTACGTTGTTTCGTTGTTCTGTGAGAAACCACCTGTCCTATTCATTTAGCTTTAGTATTTATATGCTGTTTATAATCTACAGTTAACTGGCTACAATCCTGACTCTCCTTTTTACAAATATTTATCATTTTAAAAACTTACTTATCATTTTCAAAACAAAATTTCCTTAGAAGTTTAAATTCTTTGATGACTGCCAAGGTATCAGTATTTTATTGTCTAAAAGATAAATTCTTGCCCTGGCCAGTTTGGCTCAGCGGTTAGAGCGTCAACCCACGGACCAGAGAGTCCTGGGTTCGGTTCCCGCTAAGGACACGTACCTTGGTTACAGTTTGTCCTCGGCCCTGTTGGGGTCGTGTGGGTGGCAACTACTCAATGTGTCTCTCTCACATCGATGCTTCTCTCTCTCTCTCTCTTCCCCCCTCTCTCCCTCCCGCTCTATCTGAAGATAAATGCAAAAATGTCCTCGGGTGAGGAAAATAAATAAATAAATAAAAGATAAATTCTTTTTTTGTTAATCCTCACCCAAGGATATTTTCCCATTGATTTTTAGATAGAGTAGAAGGGAGGGAGAGAGGGAGAGAGAGAGAGAGAATGAGAGAGAGAGAGAGAGAAAGAAACATCAATGTGAGAGAGACAGATTGACTGGGGCCAGGGATTGAACCTGCAACCCAGGTACGTGGCCTTGACCTTCAGTCTGCAGACCGACGCTCTAACCGCTGAGCCAAACTGGCTAGGGCTAAAGGATAAATTCTTAATTAATTGACTTCTTGGTATAGTTTATTCTGATAATTGGCAATAAAATAGATCCCACAATAAATTACTGAATTTTAAGTTTGTTGGACAGCCTTCTTTTTTAATGGAACATTTTAACTTACAGTCACTTTCTAAGGTACAGAATATTATAGGACATTTAATTTTTAATTTTTATTTTTCACTGTGATTTATGGTATTTCTTTATTTTTCCATTATAGTTGACATGCAACATTATATTTGTTTCCTGTGTACAGTCTAGTGATTAGATATTATATAACTTACTAAGTGATCATCCCAATAAATCTCATACCCATCAGACACAATACATAGTTATTAGAATATTATTGACTATATTCCCTATGCTGTACTTTATTTTTTTTTTATAATTTATTTTATTATTAATTTGTTTTTGTTACAGATGTTTTTCCTTTTTTTCCCCCATTGACACCCTCCTCCCCCTCCCCTTCTCCTCCTCCCCATCCCTGTTGTCCATGTCCATTGGTTATGCACCCATGCACATAGGCTCTGTGATTTATCTCTTTCCCCCGCCTCCCCCCCTCCTCTGAGGCCCGTCATCCCGTACTCCACCCTCCATGTCTCTGGGTCAATTTTGTTGTTCAGTTTGCTCATTTCTCCAGTGTGTTGCCGGCTTCCTCCGTTGGTGGGGGCGTTGCCAGGCTCCCCCGCTCCGCCTGGGTTCCCCCGCGCCGCCTGGGCTCCCCCGCGGTGGGGGTGTCTCCCAGCACCCCCGTTCCGCCTGGGTTCCCCCGTAGTGGCGGGGTCGCGGCTCCCCCGCTCCGCCTGTGTTCCCCCGTAGCAGGGGGGGGGGGGTCGCCCGGCTCCCTCGCTCCTGGGTTCCTCCGTGGTGAGGGGGTTGCTCAGCTTCCGCATGCACCCCTGGCTGCAGGATCATGTTTCCTTTCAGGCAACAAGGAGGGTCCTGGAGGGCAGTATGCCGTCTCCATTCTGCTGCTTCTTCAATTTCGTAGTTGCAGGGCTTCCATTCAGCTTGATTTCATGCGGTCTTTAAATGATAGTTATTCTGTGATTTAGTTGTAACTTTGATGTGGTTGTGGGAGGACGCGGTTCCGCGTCCACCTAGGTCGCCATCTTGACCGGAAGTCCTAAGCTATTCTTTATTTCAGTTAGTGCCTCCTTCATTTCTAACTGTGATTCCATCATTTCTGACTGGTCCCTTTTTATGCTCTTGAGGCCCTCACTAAGTTCACTGAGGTTCTCACTAAGTCCATTGAGCATCCTTATAAGCAGTATTTTGAACTCTGCATCTGTTAGGTTGCTTAACTCCATTTCACTTAGTTCTTTTCCTGGAGTTTTGTCTGTTCTTTCATTTGGGGCCTGTTTCTTTGTCTCCTCATTTTGGCTGCCTCCCTGTGTTTGTTTTTATGTATTACTTAGCGAGAGGTATGGGGCTAGCTGAGACCAGATGCTGCTTGTTTGAAAGAATTTAGGAAAAGCTGAAGCAGGCTCCAAGACAGGCCAATCCTATGGTAAAGCAACTGGCAACAGCTTGGGTGGGCCTGGAAGTTGGGTGGGGCGGGGCCTCAGGGAATCACCAGGGCAGGGCCAACAGTGTGAGCCAGGTTGCTGGAGTCCCAGAAATGGCGGCGTCTACCGCCCCAGGGAAGGGCTCACCAAAGGAACAAAAGCGTCTGATAGCACGTCTGTCCAGGTCGGTCCAGGAGAAAGCTGCCTCTCCAGCCCTCGCTCCAGTGCTCAACAGCTCAGTTCTTCCCCATATGATTCTGGTGCCTTTCAGGCTGCCTCCCCCACGCTGGAGCCTGGAGGGTGGGAGTCCAAGTAAGTCTGTGTGCGGGCCCTTTAAGAGGAGCTGCCGGGGGCTCCAGCTGCCTCATCCTCAGTTCCTGCTGGTTTCTCCAGCCAGAAGTTCTGGGGGCTTCTCTTCCTGGCACTGGGACCCTGAGCTGGGCGCCTGGTGTGGGACGGGGACCCCTCAGTCCTCAGGGAGGACCTTCCCAGCTGAGGTATCCTCCTAATTTTTATCCGCCACACGTGGGTGTGGGACCAGCCCGTCATGCCTCCGCCCTCCTACCAGTCTCGATGTGGCTTCTTCTTTAATTTCGTAGTTGTCAGACTTCCATTCAGCTTGATTTCAGGTGGTTTTGAATGATGGTTGTTCTGTAGTTTAGTTGTAACTTTGATGTGGTTGTGGGAGGACGCGATACCGTGTCTACCTACGCCGCCATCTTGACCGGAAGTCCCCCTATGCTGTACTTTACATCCCCATGACTATTCTGTAACAACCAATACGTACTTCTTTTTTTTTTATTATTAATTTATTTTTGTTACAGATGTTTCTCCTTTTTTCCCCATTGACACCCTCCTCCCCATCCCCCAACCCTGTCCCCAGCTTTGTTGTCCATGTCCATCACTTATGCATACATGCGCATAAGTTCTGTGGTTTATCTCTTCCCTCCCCCCTCACCCGCTCTTCTGAGGGTTGTCAGTTTATACCCTACTTCCACATCTCCGGGTCTACACTGTTCCTCAGACTGTTATGTTCATTATATTCCACAAATAAGTGAGATCATGTGATATTTGTCTTTCTCTGCTTGGCTTGTTTCACTTAGGATAATATTCTCGAGGTCCCTCCATGTAGTCTCAAAGGATAAGAGATCTTTCTTTCTTACAGCTGCATAGTACTCCATTGTGTATATGTACCACAGCTTTTTTATCCATTGATCCACTGATGGACACTTGGGCTGTTTCCAGATCTTAGCTATTGTAAATAGTGCTGCTATGAACATGGGGGTACATGTATTTTTTCTGATTGGTGTTTCAGGCTTCTTAGGGTATATTCCTAGAAGTGGGATCACTGGGTCAAATGGCAATTCAATTTTTAATTTTTTGAGGTAACACCATAGTGTTTTCCACAGTGGCTGCACCAGTCTGTATTCCCACCAGCAGTGTACTAGAGTCCCCTTTTCTCCACACCCTCGCCAACACTTGTTGTTGGATGATTTGTTGATGGCGGCCAATCTGACAGGTGTGAGGTGATACCTCATTGTTGTTTTAATTTGCATCTCTCTGATGATTAATGATGTTGAGCATTTCTTCATATGTCTCTTAGCCATTTGTATGTCCTTTTTGGAGAGGTGTCTATTTAGTTCCTCTGCCCATTTTTTAACTGGGTTCTTTGTCTTCCTTTTGTTGAGTTGTATGAGCACTCTGTATATTTTGGAAATTAACCCCTTATCTGATGTATCATTGGCAATTATGCTCTCCCATAGAGTGGGTTCCCTATCTGTTTTGATGGTTGTTTCTTTTGCTGTGCAGAAGCTTTTGAGTTTGATGTAGTCCCGTGTGTTCATTTTTTTCTTTGTTTCTGTTGCCTTAGGTGATGTATCAGTGAAGATTCTGCTGCGTATGATGTCCGAAATTTTGTTGCCTACATTTTCTTCTAGGATTTTTATGGATTCACGAGTCACATTTAAGTCTTTTATCCATTTTGAGTTTATTCTTGTGTGTGGTGTAAGTTGATGGTCTAGTTTCATTTTTTTGCATGTAGCTGTCCAATTTTCCCAACACCATTTATTGAAGAGGCTATCTTTACTCCATTGTATGCTCTTGCCACCTTTGACAAATATTAATTGAGCATAATGTCTTGGGTCAATTTCCGGATACTCTGTTCTGTTCCACTGGTCTATATGCCTGTTCTTGTGCCAGTACCAGGCTGTTTTGATTACAGTGGCTTTGTAGTATAAGCTGATATCCGGTATTGTGATCCCACCTACTTTGTCCTTCTTTTTCAAGATTGCTGTGGCTATTCGGGGTCTTTTTTGGTTCCATATGAACTTTTGAAATATTTGTTCTAGTTCTGTGAAATATGTCACTGGTATTTTGATGGGGATTGCATTGAATCTATAGATTGCTTTGGGTAATATGGACATTTTAATGATGTTAATTCTTCCAATCCATGAACAAGGTATGTGCTTCCACTTTTTTATATCTTCCTCTATTTCTTTTTTCAATGTCCTGTAGTTTTCTGCAAATAGGTCCTTTACTTCTTTGGTTAAGTTTATTCCTAGGTATCTTAATTTTTTTGCCGTGATGGTAAATGGGATTGTTGTTTTAGTTTCTCTTTCCGTGAGTTCATCATTGGTGTATAAGAATGTCGTTGATTTCTTGACGTTAATTTTGTATCCTGCTACTTTGCCAAATTCATTTATTAAGTCTAGTAGATTTTTGATGGAGTCTTTAGGGTTTTCTATATATAATATCATATCATCTGCGAATAATGACAGTTTTACTTCCTCCTTTCCAATTTGGATTCCTTTTATTTTTTCTTCACATCTGATTGCTGTGGCTAAGACTTCCAGTACTATGTTAAATAAGAGTGGTGAAAGTGGGCATCCCTGTCTTGTTCCTGTTCTTAAGGGAAATGTTTTTAGTTTTTGCCCATTGAGTATGATGTTGGCTGTAGGTCTTTCATATATGGCCTTTATAATGTTGAGATATGATCCCTCTATTCCCAAATTGCTGAGCGTTTTTATCAGAAATGGGTGCTGGATTTTGTCGAATGCTTTTTCAGCGTCTATTGATATGATCATGTGGTTTTTATCTTTCATTTTGTTTATGTGGTGTATCACATTTATTGATTTGCGAATGTTGAACCAGCCTTGCATCCCTGGGATGAATCCCACTTGGTCATGGTGAATAATTTTTTTGATGTATTGCTGGATCCGATTTGCTAGTATTTTGTTTAGGATTTTGGCATCTATGTTCATCAGGGATATTGGCCTGTAGTTTTCTTTCTTTGTAGTGTCTTTTTCTGGTTTTGGAATTAGGATTATGCTGGCCTCATAAAACGAGTTTGGAAGGCTTCCTTCTTCTTGAATTTTTTGAAATAGTTTGAGGAGAATGGGTGTTAGTTCTTCTTTGAATGTTCGGTAAAACTCCCCCGTGAAGCCATCCGTTCCTGGGCTTTTGTTTGCTGGGAGAGTCTTGATTACATCTTCAATTTCCTTAGCTGTTATTGGTCTGTTCAAGTTTTCTATCTCTTCCCGGTCCAGTTTTGGGAGACTATGTGTTTCTAGAAATTTGTCCATTTCACTTAGATTGTCGAGTTTGTTGCCATATAAATGTTCATAGTATTTGCTAATGATCCTTTGTATTTCTGTTGTGTCAGTTGTTACTTCTCCTCTTTCATTTCTGATTTTGTGTATTTGGGTTCTCTCTCTTTGTTTCTTGGTGAGTCTAGCTAAGGGTCCATCAATCTTGTTTATCTTTTCAAAAAACCAGCTCTTTGTTTCATTGATCCTTTGAATTGTTTCTCTGGTCTCTATGTCGTTTATTTCTGCTCTGATCTTTACTATTTCCTTCCTTCTACTTGCTCTGGGGTTTTCTTTTTGTTTGCTTTCTAGTTCTTTAAGTTGTGAGGTTAGATAGTCAATTAGAAATTTTTGTTGTTTCTTGAGGTAGGCCTGTAGTGCTATGAACTTCCCTCTCAGAACAGCTTTTGCTGCATCCCATAGATTTTGTGTTGTTGTGTGTTCATTTTCATTGGTTTCCAGGAAGTTTTTAATTTCTTCCTTGATCTCCTCGGTAACCCATTCATTGTTTAATAACATGCTATTTAGCCTCCATGTATTCAAATGTCTTTGCATGTTCTTGTTGCAATTGATTTCTCGTTTCATGCCATTGTGATCTGAGAAGATGCTTGATATGATTTCAATCTTCTTGAACTTGCAGAGACTTCGTTTGTGTCCTAACATGTGGTCTATCTTTGAGAATGTCCCATGTGCACTTGAGAAGAATGTGAATTCTATAGTTTTGGGGTGTAATTCTCTGTAAATATCTATTAAATCCATTTGGTCTAGTGCTTCGTTTAGAGTCTCTGTGTCCTTGTTAATTTTTTGTCTAGAGGATCTATCCAGTGATGTCAGCAGGGTGTTGAAGTCCCCTGCTATGATTGTATTGCTGTCAATTTCTCCTTTGAAGTCCTCCAGAAGATTTTTAATATATTTTGGTGCTCCTATATTGGGTGCATATATGTTTACCAAGGTTATATCTTCCTGTTGGATAGATCCTTTCAATATTATGTAGTGACCTTCTTTGTCTCTAGTAATGGCTTTCGTTTTGAAATCTATTTTATCAGATATGAGTATTGCTACCCTAGCTTTTTTTTCCTTTCCATTTGCTTGGAAGATTTTTTTCCATCCCTTCACTTTCAGCCTATGTGAGTCTTTTGTTGTGAGGTGGGTCTCTTGTAAACAGCATATATATGGGTTATGCTTTCTTATCCAATCCGCTACTCTGTGTCTTTTTATCGGAGCATTCAATCCATTTACATTTAAGGTGATTATTGATATGTACTTATTTATTGCCATTTTTGTTCAGTGTGGTTCTACTTTCCTTCCTATTTCTTCTACTAATTACAGCAGTCCGTTTAACATTTCTTGCAGTGCTGGTTTGGTGCTAATGTATTCCCTTAGCCTTTTTTTGTCTGAGAAGCTCTTTATTTGACCTTCTATTTTGAATGACAGCCTTGCTGGGTAGAGTAGTCTTGGATTCAGATCCTTGTTTTTCATGACCTTGATTACTTCATGCCATTCCCTTCTGGCCTGTAGTGTTTCTGTTGAGAAGTCAGCTGATAGCCTGATGGGGGTTCCTTTGTAGGTAACCTGTTGCTTTTCTCTTGCTGCCTTGAGGATTCTCTCTTTGTCTTTAATTTTTGGCATTTTAATTACTATGTGTCTTGGTGTGGGCCTGTTTGGGTTCTTCTTACTTGGGACTCTCTGTGCTTCTTGAACTTGAATACCTTCTGTCTTCACCAAATTAGGGAAGTTTTCTGTCATTATTTCTTCAAATATATTCTCTAACCCTTGCTCATTTTCTTCTTCTTCAGGGACTCCAATGATGCGAATATTATTACGTTTCCAGTTGTCCCACAGTTCTCTTAAGCTGTCTTCTTGTTTTTTCATTGTTTTTTCCTTTTGGTTTTCTGATTGGTTGATTTTTTCTACCCTGTCTTCTAATTCACTGATCCGGTCCTCAGCTTCCTCTACTCTGCTGTTTAGTCCTTCCAATGTGTTCTTCATTTCTGCTATGTCATTCTTCTTTTCTTCTTGCTGCTTCTTCATTTCTTCTTGCTGCTTCTTCATTTCTTCTTGCTGCTTCTTCATTTCCATTTGGTTGGTTTTCAGTGTTTCTATGTCTTTGCTCATGGTGTAGATGTCTTTACTCAAGGTGTTGATGTCCTTACTCATGCTGTTGAGCTTCCTCAAGATCATGGCTCTGAATTCTAGCTCTGTTAACTTGCTTAACTCCATTTCATTTATCTCATCTTCGGTAGAGGTCTCTTGTTCTGTCCTTTGGGCTCTGTTTCTTTGTTTCCCCATTTTGGCTATCTCAGTGGTTTTTGGAGCCTGCCAAATTTTCCTGTGGATGTTGGTGTTCTGTTATTTGTGGCTCCCTCTACTGGGTTTGGATGAGCGTGGGAGGACCCATGTTAAACACCACCCTGGAGTCTTACTTTCCAGGATATATTTGCAAGCCCAGCAAAGGTTAAGTTATCCTCTAGCTTTTTGCCTAGAGGCTATTAGTTGTGGTTGTTTGAAGAGCTTTGGGTTTTCAGTTGAATGAAAACCTCCCTCAGGTGTTCAGCATGAGAGGATTTCCAGGGGGTAGGGCAGATGCTAGTAGTTAATGAGCCTCAGTTTGCATTTCAATGGCCCACTAGGGTGTGGCTGGATCTCCGAGGGAGGGGCTGCTGCCTCTCCCCAGAGCCCTGGGATGGAGTAAGACGACCAGGCCACAGTCCTGTGTGGCCGCAACTCAGCAAAAGCTCTGAGCGCCCTCCAAATCCCAGGTGTCCCCACACAGTTCCAGTCCAGTCCGCCCTCCGTCTGCCGGAGCCCAGGTGAGTGGCTGTGGCTATTTAGCGCTCTGCCCCGGCTCTGCACGGTGGAGCCGGCTCGGGCTTTAATCCCGAGGGCGGTGTGCTGCTCACGGCTAAGGCCGCTGCTGTCCGTGGGCTCCCAGCCCCCCTCTCGCGCCTCCGCAATCCTACCACAATCAAGTCAGTGTCCCTGGTTGTATCGTCCTCGCAAGCTGCTTTTCTGTTGCTTTTTCCCGACGATTTGTCTTTAGTTTAGTTGTAATTCCAGTTTGATCCTGGGAGATGGTCTGTGTAGCTTCCATTCACTCCGCCGCCATTTTGGAATCCTCCGTACTTCTTAATCCCTTCACCTTGTTCACCCATCCCCCGCAACCTCTCTTCCATCTGGCAACTGTCAAAAATATTTTCTGTATCTACGAGTCTGTTTCTGTTCTGCTTGTTTATTTTGTTTTTTAGATTCAATTGTTGATAGATATGTAATTATTAACATTTTATTATTTATATTTTTTGGTCTTTCTTCTTCTTCTTAAAGGAGACCCTTTAACATTTCATGTAATACTGATTTAGTGGTGATAAACTCTTTTAGCATTTTCTTTTTTTTTAAATTGAATTTATTGGGGTGACATTGGTTAACAAAATTATACAGATTTCAGTTGCACAATTCTATAACACATCATCTGTACACTGTATTGTGCATTTCTTATCTCGGAAGCTCTTTATACAAGGTGGCACAAAAGTAGGTTTATAGTTCATGTGGAAAATAATATAATAATTAATAAATAATATTACAAGAATAAAGTCTGTGTTTCCCATACTCACAACCTGTAAACCTACTTTTGCCCCACCCTGTATGTCCTTCAATTGTAAATGATAGCATTGCTGGTTAGAGTAATCTTGGTTGTTTGTCCTTGCTTCTCATCACCTTGAATATTTCTTGCCACCCACTTCTGGCCTGCAAAGTTTCTCTTGAGAAATCATCTGACAGTCTTATGGGAGCTCCCTTGTAGATAACTAACTGCTTTTCTCTTGCTGCTTTTAAGATTCTCTCTTTGTCTTTACCTTTTGCATTTGTATTATGATATGTCTTGGTGTGGGACTCCCTGGGCTCCATCCTATTTGGGAATCTGTGCTTCCTGGACTTGTATGTCTGATTCCTTCACTAGGTTAGGGAAGTTTTCCATCATTATTTTTTTACATAGGTTTTCAATTCCTTGCTCTCTCCTTCAGGCACCCTCATGATGCAAATGTTGGTACACTTGAAGTTGTCCTAGAGGCTTCTTACACTATCTTCATTTTAAAACATTTTTTTTTTCTCTTTCCTGTTCTGATTGGGTGTTTTCTGCTTCCTTATCTTCCAAATCTCTGATTTGATCCTCTGCTTCATCTATTCCACTATTGATTCCTTGAAATGTATTCTTCATTTTAATTAGTGTAGTCTTCATTTCTGACTGGTTCTTTTTTATGTTTTTTTTTTTTTTTCTGTTTTTATGCTTCCCTATCTCTTTGTTGGCATTTTCACTGAGATCATTGAGGATCTGAATAATCAGTGTTTTGAACTCTGGATCTGATAGATTGCTTGTCTCCATTTTGTTTAGTTCTTTTTCTGGAGGTTTGTTCTGTTCTTTCATTTGGTACATGTTTCTTTGTCTCCTCATTTTGGCAGCCTCTCTGTGTTGGTTTCTGTGTATTAGGTGGAACAGCTATGTCTCTCAGGCTTGGCACAGTGGCCTTATATAGTAGGTGTCCTTTAGGGTTCAGTGGCACAGCCTCCTCAGCCATTCAAGCTGAGCACTTCAAGTGTTCTTCACCCTCTCAAACTCACAGCCCCCTCCCCCCATGTAGGCTATGTGCACCCTTCTGTTGTAGTTGACCCTTGATTGTTGTTGGCACATCAATGAGAGGGATTTACCCACCCAGCCACCCCAGGCCGATCAGCTGTGAAAACTGGCTGGGACCACTATGGAGGACCAACCCCACAGAGCAGGACTTACTTCAGCAGGGCTCTGGTGCCTGCTGAGTCTTCCCCTTGAGTGTGTTGCTTGTGGAGGTGGTTGGGTGGTGCTTCAATGTGGACTGAAGCTGTCCACTAGTTTCACTGGCTCTGGGGCCTCCAGGAGGTACAAGCCAAGGTCAGTCACCACCTGTGTTCTGCCCAGGGACACCCAACATGAGCTACAAAGTGATCTGCAGATGGCTGCTACTCATGCTGGGCTTGGAGGTGCCCAGGTGAGGCTAAGCTGAAAACCAAGGCCAGCTGTTGCTAGTGCCAGGACTGGGGCCACTTAACAAGAAGTATGAGGCCCACTGAGGCCAGATGCTGCTTATTTGAGAGATTTTAAGAAAGTCTGAAACATGAGCCAAGACCAGCCATTCATATGGAAAAGCCACTGGAAACAGCTTGGATGGGCCCTCAAGTTGGGTGGGGAAGGGTCTCAGGGAATCACCGGTGTGGGGCAAACAGTGTGAGCCAGGTTAATGGAGACTCAGATATGGGGCCTGCCTGTCAGATCTGGAGTTGGGGGTGGGGCAAGGGGTACAGAAAATGAACAATGGCCTCTGCCAGCACTTTTTACTGGCAGAATGCTACCTCTGCTTCCCAGCTCTCACCCTGATGCCAGACAATTCAGTTATTTTCTATATGTCCCTGGTTCCTTTTAAGCTGCTGCCCCAGTGCTGGGGCTCAGAAAGAGTAAGTTGGTGTGTAGGCCCTTTAAGAGGAATGCCTGGGACTCCAGAAACCCTCCATCTCACTCAGCCACAATCCCTGCTTGTTTTTACAGCCAGAAACTATGGGGACTACTCTTCTTGGCACTAGAACCCTGGACTGGGGGGCCTGGTGTGGGTCTGGGACCCCTGCTCCTCTGGGGGGACCTCTGCATCTAAGATATCTCTTTCAATTTTTATCTGACACACGTGGGTGTGGGGCCAATTCATTCATGTCTCCATCCCTTCTGCCAGTCTCTATTTGAATTATTCTTTATATCCTTAGTTGTAGGACTTCTGTTCAGCTAGATTTAGGGCAGTTCTAAATGATGGTTGTTCTGTATTTTAGTTGTAATTTTGATGTGGATGTGGGAGGATTCAAGTACTGAATTGACCTCTGCTACCATCTTGACCGGAAGTCTATATAGAATATTGTATATTCTGGGTACTATTTTTGTTCAATTATCTACTCCAATTTTTCTATAGGGTAACATATCATAGGAAATGATGGTTTCCCTTAAAAAGAAGCTGTTGTTTTACTTTTTTGGTTATCAGGAAAAATAAAAGAAGTCTGGTAGTTGTCTGAAAGATTCCCATGAAATTTATGCTTTAATAGGCATGGACCAATGTTTTGTCCCCACTCCCCTGTTTCATAATGCTGACTGTGCCTACCTGTTGTGATCTCCATTTACAATAATATAGGCATTGCACATTTGCTTAACTCTTAGGAAGCTTGGGTTTACAGTGTAAAAGATAATGTTATTACAAGGACAGCGAGCAGCTTTCTCATCCATCAGGCCTCCTGTTTTTTCAATCTATAAAATTTATATATACCTGTTATGAGGATGAAATGAAATAATATGTTTGAGTGACTTTCACAAGGATACACCATATTATACTTATGGGTGCTGTTCCTTTTACTGTCTTAAATTTTGAGAGAACTTATTTTAGCAAAACAGTGGTCTCTAGTAGTAGTTCCCTTTTTGAAGAATGATTTTAATATATCCAAGAAGAATCCCTACAATCCTATATTAAATTGTTTTCTAAAATGAATGCCAGTTATTGACACTGGAATGGAATTAGGAGAATATGATTTTAAATGTACACTTTTGTTTCACACTGTGTTGTTGTTTTTGTTTGTTTTTTGTAGTTACTGAATGGTATCTGTTTCTTATAATGTCTACTATGTGGAATGACTTGGACCTACAATGCTTGTTCAGGACTTGAGATGAGAAAGATTCAGTGATTGTCAAAAATAGTATGAGTTATTTAAATAAAGATGTGTATACTGAGAATCATTGAGATCACTTTGATAATTTGTTTACATAGCAGATGTATCTACAATGAACTCAAAATTTCACTGCCATGAATTATAATAGTCATTTTAGTAGAACATTGCTTTAAATTATTTACTCTATTAGTGTGGATTTTTAAATATATCTTTGTGAAATGAATTTAATGATATGTAACAATTCTAAGTGCCAGAATCATAAAGCTTAATTTTTTTTCTTAAAATATTGGTGAGCAATGCTTGCTTAGAAAGCAAATTCATTAAGTTTTGTTTACCCAAATTCAGTCTTTTAAAAATTGTTTTTATTGCTTTTTTAGAGAGAGAGGAAGGGGGAGAGAGATAGAAACATCGATGTGAGAGAGAAACATCCATTGGTTGCCCCCTGCATGCCCCCTACTGGGGACCGAGCCTGCAACCCAGGCATGTGCCCTGATTGGGAATCAAACCGGGACCTTGCAGTTCATGGAACAATGCTCAATCCATTGAGCCACACTGGCTGGGCCCAAATTCAGTCTTTTTAACAGGGACTATTTTTCTCTTGTACTTTTAAAAAATATATATTTTTATTGATTAAAAAAATTTTTTTTTCTCTATTGATTTTAGAGACAGAGGAAGTGAGAGGGAGAGGGAGATAGAAACATCGATGAGAGAGAACATCAATTGGCTGCCTCCTGTATGCTCCCCACTGGGGATTTGGCACACAACCTGGGCATGTGTCCTGACTGGGAAACGAACCAGTGACCTCTTGGTGCATGGGTCAAAACTCAACCACTGAGCCACATGGGCTAGGCTGATGTCAGAATTTTTAACTGAATGGTATTGTTTCAGTCACCTATTGCTGTATAACAACTACCACAAAACTTAGTGGCTTAAAGCAACCACCATTTGCTGCTGACTCTGTGGATTAGGAATTTAGGCAGAACTCAGTGGAGAAGACTCATCTTTGTGCCATACGGTGTCAGCTGGGACAATGTGACTGGAGCTGGAGACTTCAAAGTAGCTTCACTCCCTGGTCTGGGCCTTGGTGCTGGCTGTTAGCTGTGCTGCCTCCATTGTCTTCTGTGTATCCTCTCTCTTTATATGGTCTCCCATCCTCCTGGGCCTCACTCCTCATGTGACTTCTCTTTCCAGTAGGATAGCCTTTACTTAGTTGAGTTGTTAGGTTCCAAAAAGCAGACGCAGAAGCTACAAGGCTACTTAAGGTATAGGCTCAAAAATCCCAGAACATTATTTCCACTACATTCTGTTAGTCAGAGCAAGCCACAGGACCAGTTAGATTCAAGAGAAATACATTCCCCTTTTTCATGGAAGGAGTGGCAAAGTAATAGAGCAAAGGGGTGGGGACTCAGGGAGGCATGATTCATTGGGGACCATTTGAAACAGTCTACCACAGTTATGTTCAATGGACTTTTCAAGGGGAACTCCCTGAAATGAAGAAGACATGGCTTCTAGGTCATGATTTGAAAATTTTAACACTAAGATGAAATAATGTTGAAAATAGTGATTTCTGAGCCTAATGGTAGTTTGGCTATTTGGTCTTTCTTCCTTAGACAGTTTCTTCTTACTGAGTGAGACCTTGCTATGTATAAGTTCAGAAAATATATCATACTTGCTTTAAAAATTTAACAAGATTGTGTCAATACATATATGACCAAAATGTAAATGTCTGCATAATAATTTATATGCATATACAATAATATATTTAATCCCTCCCTCATTGGTAAATATTTCTTTATAGTTTTTGCTGTTTTAAGCAACACTGTGATGAGCATTTTTAGGTATTTTCTTTAGGTACATTCATTTATAACAAATTCCTAGAAGTATAATTCCAAGATAAAGCATATAAACATTTAAAAATTTAATGCTGTCTTTCAGAAAAGAAGTTGTTGCACTATCTTCTGGTTTTCATGGTTTTGATGAGAAATTGCAGTAATTCAGATCTTTGTTTCTCGATGTGTAATGTGTTTTTTCCCCCTCTGTAGAGGTTTCCAAAATTTTTCTCTGTCATTTATTTCCAACAGATTATGGTGTGTCTAGCAAAGGCTTTCTTTGAATTTATCCTGTTTGGAGTTTGTTAAACTTCTTGAATCGGTAAATTTAATGGCTTTCACCAAATATAGGAAGCTTTTGGCCATTATTTCTTCAAATATATACTTTTTTATGTCCCAATCTCTCTCTTCTTATTCTAGGATTCCAATTGCATGTATGCTAGACATTTTCATGATGTCACATCGGTCCCTGAGGCTCTGGGTTTGTTTGTTGGGTTGTTTTTACAAGATTTGTTTCTCTTTGTTCATCACATTAGATAATGTTTATTGTTCTACAGTCAAGTTTACTAACACTTTCTTCTGTCGGCATTTTTCTTATGAGCTCACACAGTGATTTTCTTGTACCAGTTACTGTATTTTCCAATTCTAAATCTTCTCTTTGCTTCTTTTCATTGTTTTTATTTCTCTGCTGAGATTTTCCTTTTTTTGGGGGGCCATTCTATGAGATAACTGGCCTGTACTATTAAAAAATGCCAATGTCAGAGAAAGACAGAAGGGACTGTGGAATTGTTCCAAGTTAAAGGTCACTAAAAGGATGTGATAACTGAATGCCACTTGTGATCACAGATCGGATCCTAAACTAGACATTATTTTTCTTTTGATTAAATTAGTACCCACTAATTTGACAAAGTTTGAATGTCTATAGGTTATATAAAAATATTATGTCAAGGTTAATTTTCTGAGTTCGATCATTGTGCTGTGTTTATATAAGAAAAGTCTTTGTTAATAGAAAAATTCACACTGAGTTTTTTTTAGAAGGAAAGAGGCATCATATCTGCAATTTACTCCGAAATGTTTCAGAAAAAAAGTTTACTCTGAAAAGATAGCTAGAGATAAAACATATGGATGAAAATACCTGCGTTGTTGGGATGTGAAGACCACATGAGATAGTGCATGTTCAGCACCACAATCCTTTACTTTCACCAAAAACATGGCCATTCCCTAGGATGAGCCTAAGATAATTCATTACACAAAATACTGAACTCTCACTATAACTTTCTCTAAACAAATTGACTTTTTACTAAATTCTTCTCTGTTGTAGTCCAGCCACAGGGTTTATTTACTGAAATGCCCAAAGATCTTTGTTAAATGGTTACTATATTTGGATGTAAGTCCTATATGATAGTTTTAATCTAAAAAAATCACAATGTTTAAGTAGGTGATTTTTTATTTAGGTGGGGAAAAATTAGAATTTGTTATTTACAGGCTAATTAGAGGTTTGGGTCAAACAAGTAGACTCACTTTGCTTTTTACCAAATAAAATTAGTTTTTGGCAACAAGATTCAGGGTAATTGACTCTGAAGCTGCTGGCAGTTTAGGTATTGTCTATATAAATTCTTAGTTTAGGGAAAAGAAAGCCCAATTTTTCCTCTTATAAATTAAATCCATTGTAAACACAAACTTTCAAGGTTTGTTCAGGGATGCTAATTACTTTCTTCCTCAATTTTTCCATGATGAAGCTATTCTTGGATGTCAGCAAGCAAGATTAAACCTTAGGAGCATGTGAGGCCAACAGGAAAATGCTTTATTGTTTTTCAGTCCTTTTGGGTCACTCAGTATTTGATTATGCAGACTAATTGTGGGCAGGGGAAGCATGAATAATTAAATTGTACAGACAAGCTCTTGTACCTTATTTTGGCTGAAGACCTCACTCTTCTTCCCAAACCTTTTCCCAGAAGAACTAACGAGTGGTTCGTTTCCTGTCTTGTCTCTATTTCCTTTGTTCTTTAAAAAAAAGTATCGACAAATGACAAAATGTCTCCAACTCAAGTCTCTATTCCCTCTGCCATAAAGGAGTACTATCAAGAATGAGAAAAAAAGCAGAGATACTTGGAAAGGCAGACTTGACTATTCTAGAACTTTCTGGTTATAAAAAGGAAGACAGAACTTGAACCTGAATTTGGCATCTGACTTTTCCTTTCCTTGATCATTCTCCAATAATCTTAAAGGCAATTTTCCTCTTTCTTCCCATTACAGGCTTTTTTGGCACCTCGGAAGTAACAATGGAAATAAACATTTAACAGATGTTCCCAGCGGTTTCCCTGACACACACATAGGAAAGTGTAGCTAATGGAGTCAATTAGAGCTGATTTTAATTGATTTTATCTCCCTCAGAGTATTCTCCTGGTCACAATTTTTGCTGTTGTTTCTGCCTTTTATCTCTGTGGTCCCTTACATACAGTTTCCGAAGCATTCGAAGGTCAACACCCTGTGTCCTTCTTATCCCTGCTTCTACACCACAGAGAAAACTGTATCGTATTGTTAACACAAATGGCTTCACCACAGCAACTCTGCAGAGGTTCTGCGGGAAAAAAATTAGGACAGGTCCCCACATCTGCATCTGGTTTTCTCATGAAACCAGAGGTCATGGGGTGGACGTAAACCAAGGAATATTAGCAAGAAGAGGAAGACAGGAATGAGTTGAGGGCATATACTAAGGGCTTTTCATTGATAAGTGGGAAAATGAGAAAATCTTAGGGTAAAAATGTCTGCCTCAGATTACAGGGACAGACCAAGAGGTATGTTAAGTGATAAAAACTGGTAATCTAACTTCTCCACATGACCTGGAGAGGATATGTGGGTTCAAGGCCAGGACGTTCACAAACATATAAAGGTAACGTAGTCTTAGCTGTAGAAAGCAAGGTTAAATTCTGAATTTGAGTAATCCAAGTCATGAAGGGACAAGCAAGAGGTGACCAGGCCAAGGTCTCTATGAGGAAGAACAATCAAGCAAAAGGAAAACTAAGCAAGGCTCTAGGCAGGGAGTTCACAGCAAGCAGGAGATGCTGATGAGAAGCAGAGTGCTGTAGAAGCAAAGGCCCAAACCAGCAGCAAAACAAATGAGACCTATGAGCCAAGGTCTGAGATCACTCTTCTCAGCCCTGCCTTTATAACTCTTCAAGGGGGGAACACGCCCGGGGTGCAGGACATGGTAGGAGCCCAGGAGAGGCAAGGGATTCTGGCAAAGTCGTTCTCAGTTGTAGAATCTTTTATGGTCTTACTGGCACTGGTGATTTGGGCCAGGGTGAAACGTCAAGTTTTCATCTGGAAGGCAGATACAGATCCACTGGAAGTGTCCAGTCTTATAGGAGAAAGGGAGGGAATGGAAGTGGAAATAGGAAGGGAGGAGTGAGAAGGCACTCAATGCTTTCTAAGAGGTCAGTAAGAAGTCTGGCTTCCTGGGTTGATAGATATGTTAACTAAACTTGTTGTGATAATCATTTAATATGTACATAAATCATTTTGTTATACTGTACATTGAAAACGTATACATATTATGTGTTAATAACATCTCAGTAAAGCAGGAGGGAGCAAAGAGAAGGCTGGCTTTGAAGTTACAATAGTTATATTTAAATCCCAGCTCAACCATTTGCTAGCCAAAGTTGGATCCTACTAGTAAAAACAAGGGCAAATTATTGAACCTCTTTATGTCCCACCTGTGAAGTGAGGATAATAGAGTATACTTCCTCATAAGGTTGTGAGGATTAACTGTAAATTGCTTAGAAGAGTACCCTGCACACAGTAGGTGCTCAATACATTTCAGCTGCTGTTTTGTTCTTTAGGTATATTCTCAGAAGATAGTTATGAATCATCCACAATGTGCTAGGCACTTTGCTAGGTGCTGGAAATACCGTGGTAAACAAAATGCACGAAGTCCTCATGATCTCAGGAGTTAGTAAATGAACAGAATTTGGAAATCTGTTTATAGACCCAGGTAAGGGTCTATAAATAAAACATTATGGGAGGTAAAAATGTTGATCTGAGTGACACAAATGTCAGGAGATCATTTGTTCCACTAGTTAAGTCATGGAAATAGAAAAGAATAAGAGTATCTTGGAGAAAGTGGCATCATTATGAGAACCATGTTATGATACAGTGGTCCCCCTCATTCTCGGGGGGTATGTTCCAAGACCCCCAGGAGGTGCCTGAGACTACAGAGTACGGAACTCTACATGGACTATGTTTGTTCCTATACATACATAACCTATGATAAAGTTTAATTTATAAATTAGGCACAGGAAGAGATTAACAATAACTAATAATAAAATAGAACAATTATAACAATATGAAAAAGTAATTAGGATGTAGTCTGTCTCTGTCTCTCAAAATATCTTATTGTACTGTATTCACCTTTTCACTCAAAGGAAGCACTTTATGGCATATCTTTGGCATATCCAAGTTGCCAGCTGTTTTTGCACATTGGGGCCATTATTAAGTAAAATCATGGTGACTTGAACACAAGCACTTTGGTACTGTGACAGTTGAAGGGCATTTTATGATAAAGACTGTCTTATTAAAATTAAGATAAGTGGTGAATTGTGATAAAGTCATTTCTAATTTAATTGTATGTATCTTTTATGATTTATGTAGTCCTACGTATGCTTTATGGATACAGACTTTGAAAAATAGGCATTTTATTTATAAACTGAATTTATAAGCCTCTATATTACATTATACTAAGGCTAAATAAGCAAAAGTATAAAATTGAATATAGTTGTCTTTCCTGAAGGATGAATGATTTGAAAATTTTATAGTTCTTCCAACCGCTGAAATATATCTCCTCCTTTTACTCCTGGATTATTAATAGAGAATAAACATGTTAACAATTTTAATAGAATTTGAAATGCAAATACTCCTGGGAGAAGCATTACATATGTTCATGTTCCCACAAAGCTCTGTTGGGTCCTTTCCTGAAAGGTGGGAAAGATTGCCACGCTGCTGAAGCAAACAGGGCAGAAGCAGGGGTGTCAGGGTGCTGGAGACAAATCAAGCTCCCTCTTCTGCTTAAACCCGTGATCCTCGGAACTGATTCTGTAACTCACTCTTACGACACCTAGCGGCTGGTAGCCACATGTGCATCAGCAACATACACATTTATAAAATAATACTATTTTTGATTTTCCAAAATGGAAAAAAATGACTTTGAACTGCAAAATCACAGTTTAATCACCTGAGAACAGAGCATAAAACCATTTTCCTTTATCACTGATGTGAAAGCTACCTTCCTTGGAATTCTTGAGTAGGTTGTGCAAAAGGGGATAGACAGAAATATCAAATCCTTGACGAGGTCCATTACTATATAATATCTATCGTGGAGCCTAATAAACAAGTGAGAAATGATTCCCTTGGTTTAACAATTTGATAAGAAGAAGGAACAAAAAGTCAACTGGAATCAAGCCTTCTCATCTGGAAAGTAAAGAAGCCAGTATGCCACAGGCTGAGCTTTGTAGATTGTAACGGTAGGTGGCCTCACTTGGGCCTTTAAAAGGTTTCCTTCTTCCTATCTTCTTGTTCAAGTACTAAATATTCTTATCTATTATGGAAAGATGTATAATGCTAACTGAACATTTTTAAATCCTCAGGAATACTCACCTAGTAAAAACATTTATACCAATCATGAGTTTAATAAAGTACTGTAGAAAATTAAATGGAAGAAATCAAAATGGCAATTCAGCATCAATTTTCTATCATCTTCCACCCACAAAAGGTAAATTCAACAGCTATCTCCGTGACACTGGGTGGCTTGGGATTCATAGGACAATAAAAGTAACATTAACAATATTATCTTGCTTTTTTTTTTTTTTTAACTATACTATAATTTATTTAACCAATTTTCTATTGTTATAAACTTAATCTAAAATATTTTGACTGTTGCAAAGAACCCTGCAAGGAGCATCCTTGAACATACTTTGTTCCCAGAACTGATATTTTGTTTTTAAAGTTGTAATGAAATTAAAATACACAAAAAGGCACATGTCATAATTTAAACATACTCTTAAGAAATTAATGTTTACTGATATAGTTAGTGCCCCCATGCATTCTTCTTTAGTCCGTCTCCTTTCTTATTCCCAGCAGTAAACTGTACCTACATCACTATGTGTCATCTTTCTGCATTCCTTTGAGCTTTCACTACATGCTGTTTATCTCTAAGCCACACTTATATTTACTATTTAATGGAAATTTCTCTGATTGCAAATGTAATGCATGCTCATTGTAGAAAGGTTGGCATTATAGCAAAGTATAAATAAAAATACAAACAAAATTATTGCCCCAAATACAACATCATGACATACTATCCATTGTTAGCAGTTTGATCTACTTGGCTCCTCTTAATACCTACTTTAACAATTAATTGGGTTCAAAACAATTACTTTAAGTTGAATGTGTTTTTTCATTTATAAGGTGATTTGTTCTCCATCTGACTTAATTTCCCAGCATCTCTGTGAGGCAGGTAATTTTTTTTTTGGTAACTTATTTATTTTTACCTCCATCCTAGAGATGAAGAACAGAAATTCTGAGAGATGAGTTATTATCTAAACATCTGTTGGCTCTCAAGTGAAGGAATAGGAACTGACTTGTGGATTTTTCAAGTCCAAGTCACCACCATTCTCCCTCATTAAAACCCCCAAGAATCAATGACAGCCCTTCCTTCTCCTTTCCCTTTGTCACTTCTTGTCAATTTAAATGCCAACTTTCACCTGGCCGGTGTGGCTCAGTGGTTGAGCGTCGACCCATGCACCAGGAGGTCACCGGTTCGATTCCTGGTCAGGGCACCCACCCAGGTTGTGGGCCCGACCCCCAGTGGGGGGCATGCAGGAGGCAGCCAGTCGATGTTCTCTCTCATTGATGTTTCTATCCCTCTCTCCCTCTTCCTTCCTCTCTCTCAAACATCAATAAAGAAAAAATAAAAATAAGTGCCAACTTTCATGTTTATTTTAAATAGATTTTGCTTGTGTGCAAAAGTTCAGTGGGAAGGAGGGATACAGTGTAATTTACCTTAGATGTTACATTTCAAAAAATAAAAATAAAAAGGTCTTGACCTACAGGGTACTATGCTAAGTAAGATAAGTCAGATGAGAAAAACCAATACCTTATGATTGCACTTACATGTGGAATCTCAAAAAACAAAGCATATGAACAAACAAAGCAAAATAAGACTCATAGATAAGGGATCAAACTGGTGGTTATCAGAGGGGAGTGAGGTTGGGGCAAAATGGGTGAAGGGGAATAAGATGTACAAACTTCCAGTTATAAAATAAATAAGTCATGAGGATGTAATGTGCAGCAGATGGAATACAGTCAACAATGTCATAATAACTTCGTATGGTGACACATGGTTACTAGACTTATCATGGTGTTCACATAGTAAGGTATATAAATGTCAAGTCACTATGTTGTACACCTGAAACTACTATAATACTGTATGTCAATTATACTTTAATTTAAAAAATGATCCTGGGTCTTAGCCTTTACTGTCATGACCACCTCCCTTCTTAGCTAAGGCCTGTGTTCTGGGTCTAGACATAGCTTTCACCTGATGTTGCCAGAAAGGTCTACACTTGCAAAATGTGCAGCAATTGCTTTTAGGTTGTAGAATTTCTCTGCCCAGAAATGAACTCCAGGGAGCAAATAAATTGGCAAAGAAGAGACTTTCATTAAGATGATTCTAGATTTGGACTAAGTTGAAATAATAACTTTGTCAAAGGATTCTACAAAAATACTGATGACCAAAAAAATTTGTCTTTTTTTTTATTCATTAATATTCCTTTTTGAGGGACTGATATAAAGATACAGTGAAGATTTTTATGCACCTTTGTGGCTGCTGTTCTTTTTACTTTCATTGAAGATGTCTCAAAACATCATGACTCACCTATTCCTGCAGCGCTACCAAGCTTCTACTTTTCCATGAGGAGAAATTCAACTGAAGCAACTTCAGCATGTCAGGTGGAGGAAGACTCTAGAAATTCTTGTGGAACAGTTGTTTTCTGCTGGTGTCAGTTGTATTATATTGTTTGTACATAGAAGTTGATGAGGATATGACATCGTCATCATCATCATCATCATCATACGAGTCATACAGGGTAACTACCATATCCCTGGCACAGTCTTTAGACTCCTTTGAGATAAATATTCTCTTCACCTTAGAAATGAGGAAACTGAGGCTCAGGGTGGTTAATCAGCTAGGCTGAGTTCACCTTGTTAGTAAGAAACTGAGTCAGAATTTGAATCCAGGTCTGTCAGATATCCAGGTCTGTACTCTGCAAGGAGGAATACATTTGTGAAGCACTCTGTCACTTAGGTGCCATAAGCTATGCAGAGATGACAACAGATCTGCCTCAGACTCCAGGAATTCCCAGTTCAGTGAGAAGAAAAAGTCACACACAGAAACAGTTCCAGCATAGAGCCTGTTGTGTGAATTGCTATACAGAGGGACTAGCAGCATGTCATGTGGGCCTGGGGGACAATTAAGTCATATTTGGGGGAAATTAGTAGTTCCTATAAACGATGATATCAATGTAAGCCTAGATTTGGGAGAAAGCTGTTGGTGTTTAGATAATGGTAAGTAGACTATTGCCAACCCCCTTACCTGTCCTCTGTCATTCAATGTTAAATAGAGCAGGGGTTGGTTCTCACCTCTGACATAATCCTGTCCTGATTAGAAGTGACAATGCTGCCTGATGACATAGAAGGCAGCCAGCAGGAAGGAAAGCCGTGGCTGACAGGTTGGGGGCGAGAAGGTGGCCGGGATCACCAGAGACTCATATACAAACCACGTGCTCTGAGAAGCCAGTTTTCACTTCTCTCCCCATGGCCATGCTTCAGATTATAACATTTTTCTATTTAAAAGGACACTTGATTGATGTTCATCTTGTCCTGATTTTCTCACTATAGGTTGATACTATGTACAGGGGATCTGTAGTGTAAAGAAAGAGTTATAGACAGACATGACAGCTGTCAACCCCTCCATGAGGGAGGAGCATTGTCTCTTTTGTTCAAGCTGCATCTCCATCCAGAGCCTAGGCCAGTGCCTGGCACACACCACTTGGCAAAATAAATGTCAATGAACTCTGACTGCGTGAAGCTGTATTTCAGTGGGAATGGAAGGATACACTTAGTGTTGGCATAAGGACAGATGGAAAAAAGCCTGGATGAATTGGGCCTGTTTCACCATCTTGCCTCGGGCAGCCTTGTGTGAGTTTCATAGGGCTGAAACTGATAAAACCCTGTTACCAATATCTAGTTGTCTTAGGTGAGTGGGTGTTTAATATATACAACCCTCTTATCTGCTGGGGCCTCTCTGCTTCCTGAAGGTGGTTGCCTGGGAAGCCTGCAAAGCCAACCTGTCTGTACAAGGAGAAAGCAAGGTCTAGGATTCCGCTGAGTTTAATCCAAAGTGATACCAAGAAGAGAACCTATGGTGACTCTGAGTCTAAAAGCTTATTGTGCAAACAGACTGTGTGCCAGCCTCCTGGGTAATTTGAGCTGGACAGGACTCCAGGTGAGGAATGGTGGTCTCCATTCTCAACACACACTCCAACAGGAGCCCAGAATACCCCAAGCAGAAATCGATCTAGGCTGTGCAATTTCTAAAAATAGATCATCAGCAGAAACGCAGTTCTCATCCTCAACAAGTAAAGTCGAATAATGAAAAAAATAACACTTGAAAGAACTGAATGAACTGAAAAAGCCATTGCCCTCCTTCCCTTGTACTCACCACACCAAAAATATGATGCTGTTTTCTCAGAAGGAATTTTTCCAGATATAGTGGCCTTAAGTCATAGAGCTTGACTGGTGGTTGAACTTGTACTGACGGTAGGTAGTTCATTCTGTTGGCAGAGAAGACAGCATTGCAAAGGATGCAATATAATGATGTCAAACTCTCATGTTTCTTTCATGAGACAAGAAAGTCTCTCGGGTCCCCTGGTAGGCTGGCTGCTCAGATGCAAAATCTGAGAATGTCAGTAGTGCCTGGGGAGCAATCTCAGCCACCTGCTGTCTTCATGGTCCATGGCAACCAAGTGCCCCAGGAATCTCGCAGATGCCAGGATGTGCAGCAAGGCCCTGAGCATTGACATCAGCCTTTGTTTGCGTATATGTGGTTGGCAGCTGCCAGATACATTCAAGTAAGAAAAATCAACCTTATCCCTGGGTCAGCACTGAAAGGAAAGTCAGGGTTCCTCATCTTGCACCTCTCTTGCAGCCAACTTTCCTGTTGGGAGCAGGTCTTCTGTCCCTTTTTGCTTTCCATACCTGAGCTCTGGAAGGAGAAGGAATAAGGCAGCAGAGAGCAAGGTGAGATCCTCCCCAGGAATTAGCATTCTGTTCCTCCTTCTGTTCCTCACTGTCAGGCTGAGTCTCATGTTCCCTCCCACATTTCCAGTTTCACAGAGGAGAGGAAAAAGCATTGGTGATCTACATGCTTTGAATGAACTTTCCTTTGGGTTAGGAGGTAGATCCTAACGCAATTAGCTAGATCCTTTTCCAAGTCCTGGTTTTAGCTAAGATGAGTCTTAAACAAAATGGTAATATCAACAAGTTTCTCTTCAGATTCTCCAACAACTCTTTTCTTCTCCCTCCTACCTGCGGCCTTCCCTTCACCTGTCATCCACGTAGCCCATGGCTTCTGACTACAGTGCCTTGGTCTGCACACTCTCCCCTTCCTTCCTTCCTGTCTCTGCAGTATGAGAAAGTTAGTATAACACGTCCTTAAATGAATTCACACCCTGGATTATAAACTAGCTATTCACTGCTATGTTCCCAATATCTAGAAAAGTATCTGTCACATGGACCACTTGTACGTGTTTGCTGAGTAACAGACAACAAAAGTGCAAAATATCAAGAGTTCTGTCAACATTCTAGAGGATCTTTGCACAGAGGAATAACTATAACTACCGCTAGTTAACATAATAGCTACCATCACTTAACTTACATGCTCAAAGGACAGGGTCTCTGAATTTCCAACAACTCAATGGTCTCAGGTTTAACATGTTGTTGTGCCCAAGGACACCATTTTGAGAAAGGCCTTCCCTGCTTACACTCCCACTGAGGTTCCTTCATGAGGGGACAGAAAAAGTAACTAAGCCTGTTTTTTTTGTTTTTTTTTTAATAGACTGTTCTGGAATGTTTGAGGAAAACCTTGGGCTTTACACAGCCACTCCCTGTCTGGAAAATCTTGGGTCAGCCTCTTGCAATTTTTTTCCTCTTATTTTTCCTCCTGGTGTGTCCCTTCTGAGTGTGTTGTCCTGTTTCCTGAGGCAGGAACCTTTCTGCAAGCAAGGTCAGGGAGTCGATGGCACTTCTGGAGCTGGCTTTCTGGCAGCTGGTGACCCAGCGGGCCTGGCCTCTCCATTACTAATTGTTGACACTTGTATAAGAAGGAATATGTTAGCAACAGCACTCGTCTCCATCAGACCGCTCTCAGGCCTGGACAGAGAAGACAGGCAGTGACTCACATCACATCAGAAGAGAGCCCAGTCACCTGGGCTGCAGAAAATGACACGAAACAAGGAGCCAGGAGAGGAAGCATTCTCTCTCTCCATCCTCCCAACACCCCACAACCTGCACCCTTCCCCCCTCCCCCAGTCTGCCCTATAGCCCACCTCCTGCCATGCTGTCTCTCCCTGAAGGCTGCTCCCCGTCTCCTACCTCACCATATGCTCCAGCCACATGGGAGATATGTCTTTCTCTATATGAAACTTGCTCCCCACTCCTCTGTGCTCTGGCATGGCATTCCCTCTCCCTCTAATGCTCTTCCTTCAAGACTATTTTGGTTTTATCTTATGTTTCAAAGCCCAATTCAAGTGTTTTCTCTCCTTTGAGATGTTTCCAGCTTCTCTTTGCAACTGGGAAGCCCTTTGTGCAAACCCACACTCTGGAAGGCAGTTATTCTATGGTGTCACAGTTGCTTTTGTGTATCTCAATTTCAGGTAGACTTGGACTACTCGAGAGGATGGACTGTCACTTGTTCATCTTTGGATCCACTTTACCTAACCAGGGGCTGGCATATAACACACACTGACTAAGTGTCCATGAGCCGATTGTGGAAAGAAGCAGAATACTATGCAAGGGACAAATGGCCCTAGCTCAGTAGGTGGGTGCATACATGCAGATGGTTTGAGTCCAAAGTCTGTAATTTGGAAGTTTTCCATCCTCAGAGGTCTTCCAAATCCATTCACTCTCCCAAGCATAGTTGTTGCCTGGAGAGTATGCTATTAGCAGAGCAGCAGATTTCCTTAGCCACCATGTCTGCGCCATGTCAATAAGAATTTATAAAGTATCTACTCAATGCTCAGCCTTACAATAAGTGAAGTGGAGATTCCAAAGAGATAGAAGACGTCATCTCTACTCCTATGGACCATAAAGCCCAATCCTGAAGGCAGTGTGGCTGAAAGGACATATAAATCCACATTGCCCTATCTGCAGTTGCTTGGGGAGATCATTAATATTCTTTAGTGAAAACATTTCTGCTTCTAATTTCTCTGGATCTTTCTATATAAAGTTACTCATGTTAGAAACAGCTTGACTGAAAATCAATGCTTGCAGTTAAGAGCACCTGCTCTTGAATTTCAGATTGAGGTGTTGACTCATGGGGCAAGGTGGAATCATGCGACGGAAACTGGTTTTGGCAGCGTGGGAAGAATGAAACAGAAGCAAAGCATGGTTAAGAGATTCTTGGAATAGTTGAGACAGGAGGTCACAGCAACCAGACAGGACTGCTGCAGTGAGAGTAAATAGAAGGCGTGGCCAGCATGGCTATTTCCAACCTCTGCTAAAGCTACTAGCCACTCTTGAAGGAGAAAGGAAGACTAGAATGGTGCCAGGATAAAGACAGGGAATCCAAAGAGATGGAATCTCAAGCAAAATAGGGATTTTTTTTTTTTTTTATCACTGCAGTTGCTATTGTATCTGAATGTATGATGTGCTCACATTGCATTTAGACTCTCCCTGGCAAAATTTAATTTGTTGAATGTTAAGTGGCATTGATGTATTGCTTATGCTTCATGGCATTGGTGATTATCTCAAGGCATCCAAGGAAACCAAGAGCCCTTATTTACCAGAATTATTTAATCTGGTTTTGAGTTATCCTACCAGGCCTGCATCTAACAATAATGATGAGGTATATTTCTAAACAGGAATTTGTTCTAAAAATATTGTTATGGCCTTTTAATAGCCATAACATTTGTTGCAGAAAACATAGGCAATTTATGTAAAGATGCATATAAATACATATACCAAAATTACCTCTAAACTCACAACCCAACAGTAATTACTAACATTTTATTGTCCCCTTTAGTGTTGTCTTATGTTTTATATATATGCATTCTCTTTTTTTTCTTCCAAATAAGAATCTTTTAACCCTCTCTCTTTGTAGGGGACTGGGGGGATGTGTGGGAGGGGTGAGGGGAAAACAAATTTCACAGGAAAACTGAACTTCCACTTTCTAGAAGTAGACCTCTAGACCTCAAATAACCCCTACTGTTCATCTCTGTCTTCTCAGTCCTGGAGGAAATTTGATCCATACGCCTGCTTCCTGCTTCTTGCTCTTCTTGACTTTGGGTCCCCTTCCCCAGTCCTTAATCTGAAGGGTTAAGGGAGTGTTGGGAATGATTAGACTTGATGGGAAGGGACTACTGAACTCAGAGATGTTAGAGCTGATCTTGTGTAGAGACCTAAAATCAGATAACTTTTGACCCACCTGTGGGGAGATGAATTCTCTGTGACTTCTGGAGATTTTTCAGCACTCTCCTTCCCTGGGGTCACAAAGGTGCCTCAAATATGGAAGTTAATAGACTCTTAAGAGTTGAAAGGCCCATGTGTAGGGCATTGTGCTAGTAAAAAAACTTTCAAGGCTGAAAGCCTTTCTAAAAGACAGGTTTAGTGAGCCATGTGCTAAATCTAAACCACCAGCAATAGGGCTGGATGGAGAAGACAACACATCTGCTGTCCTGTGTTCAGGGCTGGATGGAGAAGACCACACATCTGCTGTCCTGTGTTCAGGGCTGGATGGAGAAGACCACACATCTGCTGTCCTGTGTTTGGGGCTGGATGGAGAAGACAACACATCTGCTGTCCTGTGTTCGGGGCTGGATGGAGAAGACCACACATCTGCTGTCCTGTGTTTAGGGCTGGATGGAGAAGACAACACATCTGCTGTCCTGTGTGAACAGCTCTTTATACATCACACAGGGAGAAGAGAGATGTAAGCTGTTTTGAAAGAATTTGCACTGGCTATAGATAAGGGGGTTGGAGAAAGTGACGTGGGCTAGCTCTGGGATAGGTGTATAGTCTGTAGGGAAGCAATGTTGATTCTTTTGGATTGGTTGTGGGCAACAGTCCGGAAAGTTTATGGGGGAGCAAGATGTGGTGGTGCCTGATGGTCTTTTCGGCTACTCTGTCTAGATTATTGTGGAAATAGCCACCTGGAAATGAATTCAAAGTTTCAACATACACTCAGGGATGCTATCAGTCTCTTGTTATTTTCAGCCTCCTGTTTTTAACTGATTAACCTCTGGTCTCTTCTTCCATCCTCTGGCCTGCTGTAATTTAATTTAGGTCAATCCCATCCAGTATAGGCATTCCCTCCCTAGCATCGCTGCCAGGTGACACCCAACCTGGGCCAAACACGACCAGGAATAAGGAACTCAGGACTGTTTATACCTCTACTGGAAGTCCCAAAGGCCCACCAATTCTGTCTTTACTTTCAGCTAAAATCCAATTTGACATGAAGTGAAGTGATGGAAGATTTATGTACTTTATTGTTCTATTTTTGCCCTTAGAGGTAATTCTGTTTTAGGCTGCACTGAACGATACCAGTATTTTAGAAAAGGGGAAGGTCCATGACCGTCCCGAAATAATGTACTCAATCTTGTAAGTCTGTGCATATGCGCTCTTTAATTTTTTCTTTTTCTTTCTGGGAGTTGGGGGCCAGAGCTTCGATGGAATTCTGTAAGTCCAAGGGTCCCATGTTGTTCTGTGTCATCCCTGAATGTGCTATGTCAGGTTAGGACGTCACACTCACAAGGACTGCAGACTGGATCTTGTTCAGATCTTGCTCATAGGGAGGCACACTCACATCCCTGCCTGGTTGGCTGGTCACAGGGGTGCCAGGGCTTTGTCTTGAGCTTGGAATAAGTCCCCCTTTCCAAGCAGAGCCCAGTGAACATGCAGTCTGTCTCAAGGCCAGCCATGCGGAAACATGACGAGATCCCGGCCTTTGTTCAGATGTGCTCTCATTTCTCAGATGTGTCAGCCTCTCTGGGCCTTGACTTCTCCGCGTCAGCACCACCCAGCTATGGAAGAGGCATGAGGGATAATGGGCCTGTTTGTAGCATCAGAGTGTGTCACAAGGGTTTTCAGACAAAGGGGCACAGAGGCTCACACACTCCTCACTCATCATCTGCACACCCGTCCAGGAAAAGGAAATGACTAGGGCCACATTACTCAGAGTGTGTCTATACTCATCCTTTTGACGATTACTTCAAACACGCACACAAAGGGACACTTCTCTCTTGCTGTCAGTAGCAAGCCCTTTCTAGGAGTTACATATTATCTGTGTTTATTTACTTTAAAATATTTGGTATCACCTATATCCTGAGAAGAAGAGGCATTTGAAGAGTCTTAATCAGCCATCAACATTCAACGGGGGTTAGTTAGCGTTTGAGACATACTAATTAGGGATCAACACTTCAAATACGATTCCTGAAATCTCCACTACAAAAGAAATAAAATTTTCATTGGTGATATTCAAGTCATCACCAATTGGCAACACCGGGTTTCAAATAAAATAGTAAACTAAAGCCTATACTTATGAATATACTCAAGTTTGTCCTGCCCTGTGTAGGATCCTTCAAGAGTTTTCATAGCTACACAGTTACATCCAAAATATTTAATTTAGCAGTTCTGCATCACTTGGCTGTGGTCACTTATGTACATCAGCAACTCCCAGTTCCGCTCATCCGGTTTTGCTTCAGGTACATAGTCTCCCCTGCATGACTCAAGCAGGACTGGCTTGCTTGACCTTCCCGAGACCTTATGTACTGTTTTCTTGGCTGGAAACTCTCCTAGAGTCTGCTACCCATTGTGTGAACTTGCATCAGGCACTTACCACAGCTAAGCCTCCAACTTCTCACCTATAAAATGAGGGAAAAATCATTCTCCACTATATTACTAAGGATTAATAACATTATATCTATAAGAAAGTTAGCTCAGTGCCTGGCACATGGAAAATGTAATTATTATTTATTTTTTTATTATTAATTAATTAATTTCTGTTACAGATGTTTCTCCTGTTTCCCTCATTGACATTTATTAGTCATCTCGCTAACTCCAACTTGATCATCAAAACTTGTATCAAGTGTCTTCTTTTCCAGGGGGTTTCTCTGGTCACTGTCCTAATCTGAAACCAAGATAACATTTCTGTTCTAGGCTCTCCCAAAGTCTAGCCAACCTCTATGGAAGTACATATTCTATACTAAATTTCTTCTTATGTGTTTATCTCCACCTAAAAATCATTATCTCCTTGAGGGCAGAAACTATACCTTTCTTTTCCCCAATGTCCCTAGTGTGTAGTATATAATAGATGCTCAATAAATATTTAATAAATGAATGAACAAATGCAAGAACTAATTAGGGATGTGTGACTCCTTGAAGAGACATCTGGAAGGGGTCTTTGAGAATTACCACCTAATAGACGAATAGTTAACCAAGTTTGAGAAGTAAACCAAGTTTGGAAATTACAGACTTCAGCTCAATATATGGAAGCACTAATGTAACTATTCAAAATGTATTGTGTTGCCTCAATGGTATTTCTTTCTCCGAAGTTATTTCAGCAGAGGTTAGCAACATGGTAAATTAGATTTACCCATGGGATAAGAGATTTGCCTATAAGGTGTCATCAAACATTCTATGACATTCTATGCCAATTCCATATGAGAAGTAAAGCTTTGTGAAACATTCTCAAATGAAAATTTAGTCATTATTGCATGTTGTTCCTATATCTTTTTTTTTTTTCTTTATTGATTTTAGAGAGAGAAAAAGGGAGAGAGAGATAGAAACATCCATTGGTGACCTCTTGCACACCCCCCACTGGGGATTTGGCCCACAACCTGGGCATGTGCCCTGACCGGGAATTGAACCGGTGACCTTTATGGTGCATGGGTCGATGCTCAACCACTGAGCCACACCTGTTGGGCTCTGTATCTTAATATCCTTAACTCTTCTCCTAAGTATGTTTTTTAGTTTTCAAATAATCTGTATCTCTTTTTGATCAATTATATTACTTATACATGTAATTATCTTTTAAAAATTGTTAATGAAAATAAGTTTTATTACATCAAGTAATAAATACATACAAAGATGCATAAAATAAATGCATACAGTGTCAATCACTTTTTTCCCCCAGGTGTTTGGGTCAACTTAAGGAAAGGCAGAACTGAAATCTACATACAGTCTTGGGAAAATTTTCAAGGGTCCTTGTTAGGTGAGGTTTGATAAGTTGTTCTTTCTTCTGTATTTACAAGGTACATTTAAAAAATTGACTTGGAAGCACTAATAGTCATACAAATATTATACTTAGACAAAACAGAAGTTACATTAAGCAGAATTATACTGTATGGCAAATGGGGGCCAACTACTAGTGAAGTGTGCTACAGTCAGTATGCACTAAAAACAAAACCCTTGGAGTTGTATTTACCTTATGAAGAGAAATAAAGAACAATTTGAGCAACATAAATATATTTGAAAGAAACACTGGTATCTTGGAAGCAAACCCCAGTTTGCTGTGAGATAGGGAACTCTGACGTGCATCTTTTAAATCAATGCTTTAAAAAAAAACCCCACCTAACTAATATGTAAACCCTAATCAACGGCAAAATCCCTTCTGCATCTTAGGGACTGTAGGTTCAGAGCCGAAGGAACCAGGGAAGGGCTCCGGGAGGAGAAACCAAACTCCTACCATTTTGAAAACAAGTTTCATGTGAACAGGGGAGACGAACTGTAACTTCTTGGAAGAAGATGGAAAGCCTTCCACGCTGACGAGGCAGCTGGGATCTGCGTTCCGTTCTGCTTCAGCCAAGCACCGCCGACCCGGTCCTCTGGCGTGGATGGTGCCTCGGTTCGGTCTCTCCTTCGCGCTCTTGCTGCCGGCGTACGTGGGTCGGATCACTTTCCCCAAGTCTTCCGTGGTGGCCTGCAGCCCGACCTGTTCCCAGATCCCTGGGTGTAGCCCGCAGTGGTGGCCCGTCGTCACTCAGCAGAGGATCCTGCCACGCTGGTGGAAGGCAGGTGGCCGCTCCCGGGCGCGGGGGGCGGGCGGCGCGCAGGCTGGGTTTCAGGACCCGCAGCGCGGGGCGCGCAGGGCACAGCTGGCGGCCCGCGAGGGGGCGGCGGGACCAGGAGGGCAGAGGCTGCCCAGCTCCCCCGCTCTTTTTGTTTTTGACAGCTCGGGCCTCACCGGCAAATATGGCCCTGTATTTATATGCACTAATATTGGACAACTTTATTGATAAAATGATATAGTCCGTGAGACTTTTGCTTGGTTGTTGGTAAGTTATTTACAAATGACTTGAAATTACTTGTATTAAATCATGCGAATTTGGGTCCATTTACTGAAAGCACAGGGATGGCCGAGGAGGCCATTTTGACTTTAAAACCAGAATGACCTTTAACCAAAAATGGCTTTAAAAGAAAAAATCAGGTAACTCTTGAGCTGAACTAAACCTCTAAATGCACGAGTGTCACTGAATTCTAAAAAATATTCAAAACCTTGAGAGAATAGCCAAACCCAAAATAAATCCAGTGCCCAAGCTACTTTTTCCAATTTGCAGTAGCCAATTAATCATTGAATATTCTCAGCTATAGCTTGTGTACAAACTTTATGTAACCAGGAAATTCCCATGTTGCCTCTGGACAAGTCTTTCAACTCACTGAGGCACACAGAAGGGGGCTTTCCACTAAGCAGATATTTTGTGAATAGGTAAAAAACAGATCTAATCTACTCATCAAGAATGATCTTCTCATTTTTATTAGTTGGCAACACTAGGTTAAACATTAGCTATTTTTTTTTTCTGAGGCTTCTTTGGAAAAGCAGAGAAACTCATATTGCCTTAGGAAAGAACCAGATCACTCCAAGTATTTATATCCTATCAGCATTTTTTCATTGCTTCATGGTTTTTCTCTGCACCAACTGGGCAAGTGTCTAAGGTAGGATGAAAGCTATGCCTTACGAGTAATGCCTCTTTTCAGTACCAAGTAGAATGAAGACCAAAGTAAGCAGCTGAAACGCGACCCTTTCAGTAAAACAGGTTGGGTAGGTTTGAGAATTATCTGGTTTAGCTCCCTGTTTTGGTTAGAACATTGGCTATATCTTGACTCCACCTGTGGACCTGTAGGTAGGGTTTACTGACGTTCATTCCTAAGAAGTTTCCTTGGCTTTAACAAAGTATAAGTCTGTTGTTGTTCTTTGTGATGAATGTGACAACTAGTCACATCTTGTAGATCACATTAGGAAGACTAAAATTCCTGGCAAAAGCCTGTGAATAACTAAGAGGCTTCATAGCCACAGACAAAATATGACATTATAAGGTTTCTGCAGGTATTTCATTATTTAAAAATATGCACCATGTGGTGCTTAGGACAGACTCATGATAAACTCTGCTAAGTTTCTTTAAAAATATCATGTTGCACCTGAATCTCTCCTTATTTGCTTTCCACAGTTTCAGTTACCCACAGTCAACCAAGGACTAAAAATATTAAATGGAAAATTTTAAAAATAAACAATTCATAGGTTTTAAATTTCGAGCCATTCTTTTTTTTTTTTTTTTATCCTAAGTTGAGAACTTTATTTTAACTGCTAAGTACAGCATTCAGAGCTTGTCCTCACAGCCCCTACAATACCCAAAGGTTTTCTTCACCCTTAAAGCCTCTGAGTGTACCCTAGGGTCGCTGGATGTTGGTGGAGCAGGGACTTTTGGGATCTGCCTGGCATAGCCATTCTGAGTAGCATGATGAATACTCACTTCTTCCCGTCCAGCCCCGCCCCCACCGGATATAAATCATCCTTTTGTCCAGTGCATCCACATTGTAGATGCTCCCAGACCATTAGTCACTTAGTAGCCGCCTTGGTTATCAGATGGACAGACTGTTTTGGTATCGCTGTGCTTGTTTTCAAGTCACCCTTATTTTACTTAATAATGACCCCAAAGTGCAAGAGTGGTGATGCTGGCAGTTCAGATGTGCCAAAGAGAAGCCCTGAAGTACTTCCTTTAAGTGCAAAGGTGAAAGTTCTCAATTTAATAATGAAAGAAGAAAATTGTATGCTGAAGTTGCTAAGCTCTGCAGTAGGAACAAATCAATCTGTGAAATTGCCTAATTCATCAATAAAACTGTATTTTAAATACATATGTATGTATAGGAAAAACACATAGTATATATAGAGTTGGTACAATCTACAGTTCAGGTATCCATTGGGGGTCTTGGAATATATCACCTGTGGATAAGAGGGGTGGGAACTACTTTATAAGTTTGATAAGATAATGACATTCTCAATCTCATTACACTGAGATTCCATTTTTCTTTTCTTTTCTAATATGCCATGTCAAAAATAGAGTGAAAAAATGACATCAAGTATCTCAACATCTAGATAATGTAATTAATCCTATAAGAATGCCTTGCTCACAACTATGTGTAATTATAATTTTTTCATATATTTTTATTGATTTTTTTTTTTTTTTTTTAGAAAGAGAGGAAGGGAGAGAGAGATAGAAACATCTATGAGAGAGAAATATCAATCGGCTGCCTCCTGCACACCCCCCACTGGGCATCAAGCCTGCAACCTGGGCATGTGCCCTGACCGGGAATCAAACCAGGACCTCTCAGTCCATGGGATGATGCTCAATCCACTGAGCCACACCAGCCAGGCTGTAATCATAATTTTTTAATGGAATAATATTCAGGAATTCTAAGGGCATATCAGGCTTCAATATTTTTAAGGGAAATAGCATGAACTTAAAAAGAAGCCGCAATTGTATTTTATCAATTTTTGCCTTTTTAATGTTGGATAGACTTAGAATTTCATTGATTGTTTGAATGATTCCTTATTTATAAAAGTAGTAGTAGGAGAAGAATCCCAATAGTCAAAGTCTGGCTGAAAATTTACCTTAAGATCTTATAATTCTATATAAGAAATAATGTTATGTCTTTGAATTTATAAAAAAAAATTACCTGGGGATAATGCTTAAGAAGTTAGAGTTGTCTTAGATTAAGCAATCCTGTGAGAAAGTCAAATATGCAGATTACTTGCCACCTCTCCTAAATACTGATATCAAAAGAGCCTTGGCATTTAAGAAGATAGTCTACATAATGCAACATTTTGGGGAAAAATACATCAGTGTATCTTTAAGCAGAGACACATCCAAAATGAATCTGCTGCGGGGCACCATGCCACAGTGTATGAGTTACCTGCTCTGCCCATTGTATGATAGTGACCATACAAACCGTGTAGGTCTTCCCAGTGTATTTACTGTTCCTCAGAAGTATCTTCAGTTGAATACTAAATAAGGAACCTCACCCCACTACTTAGAAACACTTTACTCTGTGGTGTTCTTTGTGTCTTACTACCAATGTCCACTATGGCTACAGTAGTATCCTTTTTACATTTTAAAAATTAATTTGAGAGAGAGAGAGAGGCAGGAGAGAGAGAGAGAGATTTGTTGTTCCACTTATTTATATATTCAGTTGCTGCTTCTTGTATGTGCCCTGGCTAAGGGTTCAACCTACAACCTTGTCATATCAGGATGATGCTCTAACCAACTGAGCTAGTCGGCCAGGGCCTCCTCTTTACTTTTAATTGTTTCTTAGACCTGCTTATTAGTGTCATAATATCTAAAATAGAAACCTCAGTAAATTCTTTCCATCGAATAATCCCCCCTCCCAAACCGGAAACATTTCTCAAGCGAAGGAAGGTACAAGTTAACATTTTCTGTATTGTGGAAAGCCATAATGGCCTCCTAAGTCACCTATGTAGGAAAGAGGAGGTTGGAATGGGGAATCTTTGAAAATGAATTGGTGATTTCCACTGATTCTGGGAACTCTGGGCATATCCAAGCATGCTACTGTTCTATATGAAACACAATACATATGAAGTCACCCATAGAATTGCAATATTCAGTGCATCCTCTCATATTTTTGGTCCCAAATATCTGAGCTCTCTTTCAGTCCTTCTGGGTGAGAAAACAAAAGGATTATATGGGAACCACTGTAAGTTCTTGGTTACAAATGGTGGCTGGGTGGGGTTAAACTGTGTGTGTGTGTAACCAGATTTTTATTTAAAAATTTTTTTTCTTTATTGATTTTAGAGAGAGAGGAAGGGAGAAGGAGAGAGAGATAGAAACATTGATGAGAGAGAACATCGAATGGACACCTCCTGCATGCCCCTCACTGGGGATTGGGCCCACAACCTGGGCATGTGCCCTGACCAGGAATCGAACCAGTGACCTAATGGTGCATGGGTCGACACACAACCACTGAGCCACACCAGCCAGGCTGTAACCAGATTTTTAGTAACCCCTTCTTTACTTACAGTGGTAGTAACAGTGATTACTTTAAGTGTGAGGTAATTTTTTTCATTTCAATGAGAAAATGATGATTTGAAGGATGGTGAGGAGGGTGTAGCAGGGGCTACATGGATGTTTTCAAAGGGAAAGGTCTGTCTCACAGGACAGGAACTTGACTCACCTTCAGGGATATAGGGATGTTAAGGGCAGAGTAGATGTCATCATAGTGAAGAATATTTTAGCTCAAAATATGGAAGAAATTGCTACTAAGTCAAGCTGCCTAAAATTGATTCAACTGAATGATTACTTTTCAAGGATACTGTAAAGAGAATTTATGTATGCATTAAGTGGAGATGGCCTCTAAGATTTCTTCCCACCATCATGTGAGAGGATTCTATTCTAAATCTGAATAATACTTGCTCTGCCGAATTTCCTGTGAACTAATTTCTTTCAGAACTTGGGCCAGGTATCAGTTACATGGCTATTAGAAGAGTGCTTCCTAGAAGACTCACTTTTTCTTCTGCATGTCCTAAAGCCTTGAGTGTGCTACTCAGGTGACTAGTATACTCCAGACCAGGTGTGACCAAGCTAGAGTTTCTCTAAAAATCTCAAGGGAGACAAGATATATTTTTTGGCCCAGGGATGTCAATGACATTTATTATAGCAACATAGTCAAAAGGGAAATTTAACAATAAAGAGGAAATATGTGTAAACTCAAAATCTTATATTGCTTCATTCATCAATATAACTCAGGCAAGTGGCAGATGAGTACATAATGATAATAAGAACTAAAGTTTATTCTAACAATCACTAATATTATTGTTGGAGGGTCTGTTATTTCAGGGTTTTGTCTCATTCCATCTTCATAAAAATTTTATGAAATAAGTACAGTTATTAACCCCATCTCATAAGTACAGAGGTGTTAATCACTACTCAGTTATGAACAACCAGTAAATGACATAGCTGGAATTTGAACCCAGATCTGTCTGTGTCCACTCCCCCTGTCTTAACCACTGTACTCAGGGGAGACTGGGGCCTCCCAAATATCCTGGATGACTACAGCCCAGGTGGCCCTGAATCAGGCTTTCTGTGGAGGATTTTTGACCAATGACCAAGAACTTAAAAAGATAGCACCAATCCCGGATCACACAATCTCCGAACTATTTAGAACTTTGGAAACAATGAATATCACGTATGTATCAATAATAATGTATAAGGAGGAAATGAAGATATTAGGAATTTTTGATTATGTGAATTGCATGGAAAAGTTTTGAGAGAGTAGATCAATATGTCACATAAGCAAAAGCATCCTGTTCAATTGTATTTAGCAATATACTGTTCTTTATTTTATCTGTGGACAAAATCAGTGGCAAGTTTGAGAGAGATTGTCTAGGTCCAATATGAGGAATAAATTCCTGGACGAGAACACTGTAAAGCTTAGGAATAGATTACCAAGGAAGGTTGAGACTTTAGAAAAAATCATTAACCTCTGTGAACTAATTTTTGCTTTGCCTACAGGAATGGCTACATGATAGCTAAAAACATTCAGTAGGGGGAAAAAAGCAGGTACGTTCTTTTTTTACTATCATGTAATTTAAAAATTAAAAAAAAAATTATTTTTGCTTTTGAACTAGTTATTTAAAAATGAAGACCCGCCTCACTTTTTCCTAATAACTGTGCTGTGACATCAATGGCACACTGCAAAGCAATGTGTGTTCACATTTATGTTTTTTCACTCCCATTAGCCAGTTCCTGAGTTGGAAGACCAAGCAGAGGTTATTCGGGCTGAGTCTCCTGCTGCCTCTTGCTGCTTTTGGGTTATGGATCCCGATTCTCAGACTAGAAGGAGTGAACCTCTCCAGTCACGCGCAGCGCCCACGTGTGTCAGGGTCAGCAGTGAGCCTGGCTCTGCCAGCGACACACACAAGTCAGCATTCAAACCTTCGGGAATCCTTTGAATATGTGATGCTCCCTTGTTGATTTGATGATTCTTCCATTCCAGGATGGATAAAATACTAAGGAGTACTTGACAACATGAAATTTGGAAGTCATCCAGTCCCTCGGAGAAGCCCACAGATCTGCTTCCCAGGAATTGTTGAAACTTGTGAGCAAAGGGAGCGAGATGTGCAGGAGGCCCCGCCGCCAGGGGAAGCGGTTCCAGAGCCTTTTCCTAACGTGCTCACTGAGCTGAGCCTGTGTTTCTTCAGCTGGAAAACAGGATCGATGCTAGGTGTTGGTATAATTATGGGATTTCCCATTGATGTGGCATTGTTTTACATTTCCAGTCAAATACATCTTGTTGGAGAATTGCCTTCCAAATTAATAATAATTAACTCCTAATTATAGAGCCTTTACTATATGCCAGGTGCTGGACTAACTCCATTAAAATACAGAATCTTGTTTAATACCCTAAAACTAAAGTAGTAGTATTATTTCTAATAATACATTTATTTATATCTACTATTAATTTATAAATAAGAAACTGAGGTTTAGAGAAAGTGAGTAACTTGCTCTGTGTTAATAAAACTTGGACGAGCTAGTAGGCATCTGGCCCACATTTGTCTGATTCATTGCCTGAGAATTCTACTATTGCTTTAACTTAATCTTCTGCATTTCCCGAGAGAGAGACAGAGGCTTTCATTCTGGTGAGATGGGAATAGATTTTAGTGAATCTGCCACTGCTCTGCCCAGCCAGGGTCTTGCAGTGAATCAGGTCATGGCCTGATGCTGTTCTTATAACATTTGCTTGGTATAGTAGATGCCATCGGTGCCCCACCCAGATCCTCTTCACCAGCCAGTGTACCCATCTTGTAGCTGATAACAAATCACAGTTGCACCCATTCTGGAGAATCCCCCAGTCATCTTCCCCAACCTGGGATCCTTATGTAGCCTACCTATTCACCCTGTGAGACCCTGGCAGGTGACGGATGAGCACCACCAGCCCCCTCAGCTCAAGATGGTGCAACTTGTGCTCCAGGGTGTCCCGTGGGAGCCATGTGAAGCTGGTCTCCCGTTAAAAAGGGATTTGTGTTTAGTTTCCCACCCCCAGACCTATTCTTTTCCCTTACTCCCCTGTCTGGAGAGCATACGCCAAGAAATCACTGGAGTAAGAATCCCCATTTGAGGCCCTGCTCCCGGGAAACCTGAGCTAAGACAGTTCTGCATTGTTCAGTTTTTCTGTTATAGTTCTTACTTCTTATTTAAAGAATGTCATGCTTCTGAAGCCTTCATTTAAATACAATTTCTCCCAGAGCTTATTTATGTTAATTTTGTTATTTGGAACTAATCCCGGTTTCTTCCTTTTGCTTTTCCTTTGGGTCATCCCAGTTTGAAGGTGGCTATCAGGAACATTTGTTGTGACCTAGGAGTTGCTGGGAACAGGTTGTTTCTGCTCTCTAATTATGGACATAGAACATGGCTTAATACTATGTATTTGGGTCTTTGATTCTGCCATACATTTACAATACTGAGATCTCTTCTCAGAGAACCTATCATATAGTTCCTATTTGGTGGACTGTGGTTGCTGAAGCTCTGACTTCCTGGGGTAGCCAGGGTACTTGTCTCTTTCTCTCTCTCTCTGTGTCTGAAATGCGCCCCCCCCCCCCCCGCCCCCCGGGAAAGCACCTGCTCATGGCTCTCTCTTTGCCTCGGCTGCACACTGGCTCCTCAGTCAGGTCCAAGGAGACTGATCATTGCACCGAGGCACTGTGACTAGGCTGTCATGTGTTACCCCGGAGCAACAACACAACACTTCTTTGAGCTAAAGAAATTATAAATAAAGTAAAAAATGCACTTTCCAAAGGGACCAATTTTACAATTTGAAAGAAAAGTTTCTCTGAAAAACAACAACAAACCCCAGCAGAATATTGTCTATTGAGGGAAAGTATCTGTTTCGGGAAACTGCCAAAAGGATTAGACATTTAGTTTCTAGCAGTTAATCATTTACAATTTCAAGTCTAGGAAGATAAACAAGATCCACCACAAAGAGATAAGAAAGTTGGAGAGCAACATAGGAACGTTTACAAGTTCAAAGTCTAGAGATTAGTCTACCTGGCCAAAATGATCAGTCTTATAGTTTTATGGTTCCCCCGCCCCCCCCATCCCCCGTGTGGGTCCTGGCTCGAGGGCAAAGGGAGGACAACAGGGAGAATGATTTCAGGATTCATCCTTGCATGGCACTAAATTCTTACTACGCTGTTAGGCCTTCTGACATTTATGATAGAACTCTGTCCGTTGATAAATCTTTACTTATTCCCCAAATTTTCATAATCTTCCTTTTGTCATTCACTGTATTTCAGACCCTAACAATCTTTTCTCACTTCATACAGCCAGATGAGATACACAGGACTGTTCAAGCAGCTGGTACAATTGTTGTTCAGACTTCCATGACTCAATAGCAAAATCTTAGGTAGCAGATGCATGTTTCCAGATATTCTTAGTCAGCCATTCTAGTTTTCTTGCCTCTTTCTTCCCAGGCCATTTTTCTTCCAGACACTGCCTCTCTGAAATGCCTATAGCCCAGCCAAGGTCTTGAAAATAAATTAGCTCAAAGAAGGACTTCCTGCACCTGGAAGGGACACCTCTGAGCTTTCTTTCAAATAATAACATATGTTTGAAATACTCCCTCTTCCAGGTGCTATTTTCCTGCTAATATCACTTTACCAGATAATGTTCCCTTTCTTCCATGCCAAGTATATCTACTCCACAGTATATATTAATGAAAATGTCCTTCTGTGTATAAAATACAGCCATTAGTAGACATTTGCAAAAGACCAAATGAATTCTATGAAATACAGAGAACCATCGAGAGCTTATTAAACATTATTTGGATCTTTCATAATCAATGTGAATTGAGCTAAGCAGAATAAAACTTTAAATGGTAACTAACTTTTCTGTTTTCTCTGCCTCGCAAAGCCATCAAGCAAAGATCTCAAAGTCCATATATTAATTTGTCTCTTATTGAAAGGGCTTGGCCTGCCCTGGACAGTTTGGCTCAGTGGTTAGAGTGTCGGCCTGCGGACCAGAGAGTCCCGGGTTTGGTTCCCGCTAAGGGCACGTACCTCGGTTGCAGTTTGTCCCCTGCCCCGGTTGGGGTTGTGTGGGTGGCAACCATTTGATGTGTCTCTCTCACGTCGATGTTTCTCTCTCTCTCTTCCTCTCTCCCTCCTGTTCTACCTGAAGATAAATGCAAAAATGTCCGTGGGTGAGGATAAAACAAATAAAATAAAATGACTGGTATCCTCTTTACAAAAAAAAAAAAAAAAAAAAGGGTGTGGCCTGGTTGATGTGGCTCAGTGGTTGAGTGTTGACCCATGCACCAAGAGGTCGCCAGTTTGATTCCTGGTCAGGGCACATGCCCAGGTTGTGGGCCTGATCCCCAGTGGGGGCATGCAGAAAGTGGCCAATTGATGTTCTCTTTCATCAATGTTTCTCTCTCTCTCCCCCTCTCCCTTCCTCTCTCTCTAAAATCAATAAAAAAAAAGATAGCACATCCCTAACCAGCACTTGGCAGTCATTGACTGCATACCTTTAAAAGAAGAAAAAAAAAGAAAAAAGAAAGAAAGAAAGGGCTTGTATTTATTAGGCAATGTCTTCAATAATGTTGTCGTTTCCTTTTTCTTTTTTCTGATCCTGGAGAACAGTGATTGACTGGGTCCAGTGCTGCCCTCCTACCAGGGAGGCAGGTGAAATGAGTACTTAATATCCTAAGGCCACCTGTTTCTCAAGCTTCCTTTTTTGTCCATTCACTCCTGCCCCAACCCACCCCCCATGCCTGCCCTGCACTCTCCTAACAACCACCCCTTGTTCTTGGTTAGCAGTTTAAATCTCCCTTGTGATGATTATAAGAAGGAAGCTATAACTTTTCTCAGGAATAATGGCATATAAAATAAATTCTTGTTGATTATAAAATTAGTAAGTATTCATACAAACAGGGTTTTTTTTTGTTGTTGTTTTTTTTTAATACAAAAAATTGCCTGGCTGGTGTGGCTCAGTGGTTGAGCATCGACCCATGCACCAAGAGGTCACCGGTTTGATTCCTGGTCAGGGCACATGCCCAGGTTGTGGGTTAGGTCCCCAGTGGAGGGCATGCAGGAGGCGGCCAATCGATGTTCTCTCTCATTGATGTTTCTATCTTTCTCTCCCTCTCCCTTCCTCTCTCTCTAAAACCAATAAAGAAAAAAATTAAATACAAAAAATTAAGACAGAAAATATAAGTCCATTTGTAACTTTTTCTTTCAGAGATATGGGTCTTAGTATTTTGGTGCCTCCCCCCCCTTTTTAATTAAAAAGGCTGTTTTCATTTGGTATATCACATCTATACTATGCTATATTTTACTTTACACAAATTTGCAATCACTTCTCATGTCAATAAAATTACTATTAAAGTGTGATTTTAAAGGAGTCATCCTATTACATCCTGTGGTTTCATCGCAATTTATTCTACTGTTCCCCTTGGTATCCATACCAAACATCCGATCTCTTTTTTATCTAGTATTGTAAATAATACTATAACATACCTTTGCCTACATATCTGTGGTGTTTTAATAGGGGATCCTTAAAGACCTCAAGAAATGTATCTTTATTTTATTTTTTTTATTATTAATTTACTTTTGTTACAGATGTTTCTCCTTTTTTCCCCCATTGACACCCTCCTCCCCCTCCCTCCCTGCCCCGTCCCCATTTTTGTTGTCCATGTCCATTGGTTATGCGTACAAGTCTTGTGTTCATCACTCCCCTCCCCCACCCCCTCTTCTGGCAAATGTCAGTCTGTACCCCACTTCCACGTCCCTGGGACTACCCTGTTCCTCACACTGTTATGTTCATTATATTCCAGAAATAAGTGAGATCATATGATATTTGTCTTTCTCTGCTTGGCTTGTTTCACTTAGGATAATAGTTTCCAGGTCCTCCCATGTTGACGCAAAGGATAAGAGATCGTTCTTTCTTACAGCTGCATAGTACTCCATTGTGTATATGTACCACAGCTTTTTTATCCATTCGTCTACTGATGGACACTTGGGCTGTTTCCAGATCTTAGCTATTGTAAATAGCGCTGCTATGAACATGGGGGTACATGTATTCTTTCTGATTGGTGTTTCAGGCTTCTTAGGGTATATTCCTAGGAGTGGGATCACTGGGTCAAATGGTAATTCAATTTTTAATTTTTTTTTTAATTTTTTAATTTTTTGAGGTAACACCATAGTGTTTTCCATAGTGGCTGCACCAGTCTGCACTCCCACCAGCAGTGTACTAGAGTCCCCTTTTCTCCACACCCTCGCCAACACTTGTTGTTTGATGCTTTGTTGATGGCGGCCATTCTGACAGGTGTGAGGTGATACCTCATTGTTGTTTTAATTTGCATCTCTCTGATGATTAGTGAAGTTGAGCATTTCTTCATATGTCTCTTGGCCGTTTGTATGTCCTGTTTGGAGAGGTGTCTATTTAGTTCCTCTGCCCATTTTTTAATTGGGTTCTTTGTCTTCCTTTTGTTGAGATGTATGAGCACTCTATATATTTTGGAAATTAGTCCCTTATCTGATATATCATAGGCAATTATGCTCTCCCATACAGTGGGTTGCCTTTCCACTTTGATGGTTGTTTCTTTTGCTGTGCAGAAGCTTTTGAGTTTGATGTAGTCCCATGTGTTCATTTTTTCCTTTGTTTCTGTTGCCTTAGGTGATATATCAGTGAAAATTTTGCTGCATATGATGTCTGAAATTTTGTTGCCTACATTTTCTTCTAGGATTTTTATGGATTCATGAGTCTCATTTAAGTCTTTTATCCATTTCGAGTTTATTCTTGTGTATGGTGTCAGCTGATGATCTAGTTTCATTTTTTTGAATGTAGCTGTCCAATTTTCCCAACACCATTTATTGAAGAGGCTGTCTTTACTCCATTGTATGCTCTTGCCACCTTTGTCAAATATTAATTGAGCATAATGTTTTGGGTCAATTTCTGGGTTCTCTGTTCTATTCCATTGATCTATGTGCCTGTTCTTGTGCCAGTACCAGGCTGTTTTGATTACAGTAGCTTTGTAGTATAACCTGATGTCCGGTATTGTGATCCCTCCTACTTTGTCCTTCTTTTTCAAGATTGCTGTAGCTATTTGGGGTCTTTTTTGGTTCCATATGAACTTCTGAAGTATTTGTTCTAGTTCTGTGAAATATGTCGTCGGTATTTTGATGGGGATTGCATTAAATCTGTAGATTGCTTTGGGTAGTATGGACATTTTAATGATGTTAATTCTTCCACTCCATGAACAAGGTATGTGCTTCCACTTTTTTATATCTTCCTCTATTTCTTTTTTCAATGTCTTGTATTTTTCTGCAAATAGGTTCTTTACTTCTTTGGTTAAGTTTATTCCTAGGTATCTTAATTTTTTTGCCACGATGGTAAATGGGATTGTTTTTTTTAGTTTCTCTTTCTGTGAGTTCATCATTAGTGTATAAGAATGTCGTTGATTTCTTGACGTTAATTTTGTATCCTGCTACTTTGCCAAATTCATTTATTAAGTCTAGTAGATTTTTGATGGAGTCTTTAGGATTTTCTATGTATAATATCATGTCATCTGCGAATAATGACAGTTTCACTTCCTCCTTTCCAATTTGGATCCCTTTTATTTTTTCTTCATGTCTGATTGCTGTGGCTAAGACTTCCAGTACTATGTTAAATAAGAGTGGTGAAAGTGGGCATCCTTGTCTTGTTTCTGTTCTTAAGGGAAATGCTTTTAGTTTTTGTCCATTGAGTATGATGTTGGCTGTAGGTCTTTCATATATGGCCTTTATAATGTTGAGATATGATCCCTCTATTCCCAAATTGCTGAGCGTTTTATAAGAAATGGGTGCTGGATTTTGTCGAATGCTTTTTCAGCATCTATTGATATGATCATGTGGTTTTTATCTTTCATTTTGTTTATGTGGTGTATCACATTTATTGATTTGTGAATGTTGAACCAGCATTGCATCCCTGGGATGAATCCCAATTGGTCATGGTGAATAATTTTTTTGATGTATTGCTGGATCCGATTTGCTAGTATTTTGTTTAGGATTTTGGCATCTATGTTCATCAGGGATATTGGCCTGTAGTTTTCTTTCTTTGTAGTGTCTTTTTCTGGATTTGGGATTAGAATTATGCTGGCCTCATAAAACGAGTTTGGAAGTCTTCCTTCTTCTTGAATTTTTTGGAATAGTTTGAGGAGAATGGGTGTTAGTTCTTCTTTGAATGTTCGGTAAAACTCCCCCGTGAAGCCGTCAGGGCCTGGGCTTTTGTTTGCTGGGAGAGTCTTGATTACATCTTCAATTTCCTTCGTTGTTATTGGCCTGTTCAAGTTTTCTATCTCTTTCCGATTCAGTTTTGGGAGACTATGTGTTTCTAGAAATTTGTCCATTTCACTTAGATTGTCGAATTTGTTGCCATATAAATGTTCATAGTATTTGCTAATGATCCTTTGAATTTCTGTGGTGTCAGTTGTTACTTCTCCTCTTTCATTTCTGATTTTGTGTATTTGGGTTCTCTCTCTTTGTTTCTTGGCGAGTCTAGCTAAGGGTCCATCAATCTTGTTTATCTTTTCAAAAAACCAGCTCTTTGTTTTATTGATCCTTTGAATTGTTTTTTTGGTCTCCATGTCGTTTATTTCTGCTCTGATCTTTACTATTTCCTTCCTTCTACTCGCTCTAGGGTTTTCTTTTTGTTTGCTTTCCAGTTCTTTAAGTTGTGAGGTGAGGTAGTCAATTAGAAATTTTTCTTCTTTCTTAAGTCGGGCCTATAGTGCTATGAACTTCCCTCTCAGAACTGCTTTCGCAGTATCCCATAGATTTTGCGTTGTTGTGTGTTCATTTTCATTGGTTTCCAGAAATTTTTTAAATTCTTCCTTGATCTCCATGGTAACCCATTCATTGTTCAGTAACATGCTATTTAGCCTCCATGTGTTCATATGTTTTTGCATGTTCTTGTTGCAATTGATTTCTAGTTTCATGCCATTGTGATCTGAGAAGATGCTTGATATGATTTCAATCTTCTTGAACTTGTAGAGACTTAGTTTGTGCCCTAACATATGGTCTATCTTTGAGACTGTCCCATGTGCACTTGAGAAGAATGTGAATTCTGCAGTTTTGGGGTGTAATTCTCTGTATATATCTATTAAATCCATTTGATCTAGTGCTTCATTTAGAGTCTCTGTTTCCTTGTTAATTTTTTGTCTAGATGATCTATCCAGTGATGTCAGCGGGGTGTTGAAGTCTCCTGCTATGATTGTATTGCAGTCGATTTCTCCTTTGAAGTCCTCCAGAAGATTTTTAATATATTTTGGTGCTCCTATATTGGTTGCATATATGTTTACCAAGGTTATATCTTCCTGTTGGATAGACCCTTTCAATATTATGTAGTGGCCTTCTTTGTCTCTAGTTATGGTCTTCAATTTGAAATCTAATTTATCAGATATGAGTATTGCTACCCCAGCTTTTTTTTCCTTTCCGTTTGCTTGGAAGATTTTTTTCCATTCCTTTACTTTCAACCTATGTGACTATTTTGTTGTGAGGTGGGTCTCTTGTAAACAACATATATGTGAATCATGCTTTCTTATCCAGTCAGCTACTCTGTGTCTTTTTATTGGAGCATTCAGTCCATTTACATTTAAGGTGATTATTTTTTTTTTATTTTTTTTTTTTTTAGTTTTCAAAGTTTTATTTTTAATTTGTTTTTGTTACAGATGTTTTTCCTTTTTTTCCCCCCATTGACACCCTCCTCCCCCTCCCCTTCTCCTCCTCCCCATCCCTGTTGTCCATGTCCATTGGTTATGCACCCATGCACATAGGCTCTGTGATTTATCTCTTTCCCCCGCCTCCCCCCCCTCCTCTGAGGCCCGTCATCCCGTACTCCACCCTCCATGTCTCTGGGTCAATTTCGTTGTTCAGTTTGCTCAGTTCTCCTGTGTGTTGCCTGCTTCCTCCGTTGGTGGGGGGGTCGCCGGGCTCCCCCGCCCCTCCTGGGTTCCCCCGTGGTGGCGGGGTCGCGGCACCCCCGCTCCACCTGGGTTCCCCCGCGGTGGGGGCGTCTCCCGGTACCCCCGTTCCGCCTGGGTTCCCCCGCGGTGGGGGGGGTCGCCCGGCACCCCCGCTCCGCCTGGGCTCCCCCGCGGTGGGGGCGTCTCCTGGCTCCCCCGCTCCACCTGGGTTCCCCCGCGGTGGGGGGGGTCGCCCGGCACCCCCGCTCCGCCTGGGCTCCCCCGTGGTGGGGGCGTCTCCTGGCTCCCCCGCTCCACCTGGGTTCCCCCGCGGTGGAGTGGGTCGCCCGGCACCCCCGTTCCGCCTGGGTTCCCCCGCGGTGGGGGGGGTCGCCCGGCACCCCCGCTCCGCCTGGGCTCCCCCGCGGTGGGGGCGTCTCCTGGCTCCCCTGCTCCGCCTGGGCTCCCCCGCGGTGGGGGCGTCTCCTGGCTCCCCCGCTCCACCTGGGTTCCCCCGCGGTGGGGGGTTCGCCCGGCACCCCCGCTCCGCCTGGGCTCCCCCGCGGTGGGGGCGTCTCCTGGCTCCCCCGCTCCACCTGGGTTCCCCCGCGGTGGGGTGGGTCGCCCGGCACCCCCGCTCCGCCTGGGCTCCCCTGCGGTGGGGGCGTCTCCTGGCTTCCCCGCTCCACCTGGGTTCCCCCGCGGTGGGGGGTTCGCCCGGCACCCCCGCTCCGCCTGGGCTCCCCCGCGGTGGGGGCGTCTCCTGGCTCCCCCGCTCCACCTGGGTTCCCCCGCGGTGGGGGGTTCGCCCGGCACCCCCGCTCCGCCTGGGTTCCTCCGCGGTGGGGGCGTCTCCCGTCACCCCTGTTCCGCCTGGGTTCCCCCGCGGTGGGGGCGTCTCCCGGTACCCCCGTTCCGCCTAGGTTCCCCCGCGGTGGGGGCGGGTGATTATTGATATGTACTTATTTATTGCCATTTTTGTACAGTGTGGTTCTAATTATCTTTCTATTTCTTCTAATAATTATAGCAGTCCTTTTAACATGTCTTGCAGTGCTGGTTTGGTGCTAATATATTCCCTTAGCCTTTTTTTGTCTGGGAAGCTCTTTATTTGACCTTCTATTTTGAATGATAGCCTTGCTGGATAGAGTAGTCTTGTATTCAGATCCTTGTTTTTCATGACCTTGATTACTTCATGCCATTCCCTTCTGGCCTGTAGTGTTTTTGTTGAGAAGTCAGATGATAGCCTGATGGGGGTTCCTTTGTAGGTAACCTGTTGCTTTTCTCTTGCTGCCTTTAGGATTCTCTCTTTGTCTTTAATTTTTGGCATTTTAATTATTATGTGTCTTGGTGTGGGCCTGTTTGGGTTCTTCTTACTTGGGGCTCTCTGTGCTTCTTGAACTTGAATGCTTTCTTCCTTCACCAGGTTAGGAAAGTTTTCTGTCACTATTTCTTCAAATATATTCTCTAACCCTTGCTCATTTTCTTCTTCTTCGGGGACTCCAATAATGCGAATGTTATTACGTTTCCAGTTGTCCCACAGTTCTCTTAAGCTGTCTTCTTGTTTTTTCATTGTTTTTTCCTTTTGGTTTTCTGATTGATTGATTTTTTCTACACTGTCTTCTAATTCACTGATCCGGTCCTCTGCTTCCTCTACTCTGCTGGTCAACCCTTCCAATGTGTTCTTTATTTCTGCTATGTCATTCTTCATTTCCACTTGGATGGTTTTCAGTGTTTCTATATCTTTACTCATGGTGTTGATGTCCTTACTCATGCTGTTTAGTTTCCTCAAGATCATGGCTCGGAACTCTACCTCTGATAATTTGCTTAGCTGCATTTCATTTATCTCATCTTCGGTGGAGTTCTCTTGTTCTTTCATTTGGGATCTGTTTCTTTGTTTCACCATTTTTGCTATCTCAGTGGGTTTTGGAGCCTGCCAAATTTTCCCTGTGGGTGTTGGTGTTTTGCTATTTGTGGCTCCCTCTACTGGGTTTGGATGAGTGTGGAGGGCCTTCCTTCAACACCACTGTCAAGTCTCACTTTCCTGGGTAGATTTGCAAGCTCAGGAAAGGTTTAGTTATGTTCTAGCTTTTTGCCTTGAGGCTATTAGCCTCAGTTACTTGAAAAGCCTTAGGATCTCAGTTGAATGAGAAACTCCCTCAGATGTTTACAATGTAAGAGGATTTCCCGAGGGTGGGGCCAATGCTGGTTGTTAATGAACCTCAGTTTGCATTTCTTTACCTCTTTTCCTCACCTGGGAATCTCCGAGGGAGGGGCTTCCACAGCTCCGGGAAGGAGCAAACTTGGCTGCTGTTCTGAGTAACCAGGAAGGAGGGGCTGGCCACCACCGTCCTTTGTGGCCTCGGCTCAGCCCAAACTCTGAGCGCCCTTCAAATCCCAGGTGTCCCCTCAGAGTTCCAGTCCAGTCCGCCCTCCCTCTGCCGGAGCCCCAGGTGAGTGGCTGTGGCTATTTAGTGCTCTGTCCCGGCCCTCTGTGCTGTGGAGCAGCTGGGGCTCTTAACCCCGAGGGCGGGCACCGCCGCCGCTCCCAGTTAAGGCTGCTGCTCACAGCCAAGGCCGCTGCTGTCCGTGGGCTCCCAGCCCGACACCCTCACGTGCCTCCGCAGATCCTACCAGGCTCATTCAGTGTCCCTGGTTGTATGGTCCTCTCCCGCTGCTTTTCTGTTGCTTTTTCCCGACGATTTGTCTTTATTTTAGTTGTAATTCCCGTTTGATCCTGGGAGATCGTCTGTGTAGCTTCCATTCACTCCACTGCCATTTTTTCTCCTCCTCCAAGAAATGTATCTTTAACACCAAGTTGCAGGAATTGGTTACCGGAAGGAGCTGTAATTTTATGGGAAGTGGGCTCTTGGTGCTAAGATGGCTAACTATCGCTGAGTGTGGCCAGAGTCAGAGAGAGAGGAAGTGACTGCTGTTGACTTGTCACCCATGCTTAGTTATCACTGCGATCAGGTGAACGTGAGGTGGACGTTGACCAGTTGTCCACTAGTAAGTTAAAATCACAGGTTCCTAGTTTCTACTTCCCACACATCACTTCAAAATGGATGGAAGGCTGGCCCTTTGTGTGTGTTGATGTCCAGTACCTCCGCTGTCCACTTTAGACATATAGTATAGTCATAATTGTGTGTTGAAGGAAGAGCTAAGTCCATGAATTAAGTGTTCTCCAAAGAGAGACATGTCCCAGGCAGAAATGACCCCTCCATCCTCTCCCAGCTTCTAGGTTCCTTTGGATTTCAGATGACTGCAGTTTTTGGACATTTTCTCCCTATTGCTAACCAAAGACTCCCTCTAGTGGATATCAGCACTAGGCAAACAGGCGAATTCTGTCTGGCAAGGTCCCCAAGCCAAGAATCAGTGTCCTTAAATGCCCTCCTAAAATAATGGAAGCTGTGTTTCTGAAGGAGACTCTTCCCACTGTGGAGAAGTTTTTGTCTCCAACGGGCCATCTGTGTCTGCTGCTGCCACAAGACAAGACATCAGGGAATTTTTTTTTTTTTTACTTCAGGGCAGTGTCCCAGCCTCTTTTTCTTTTAATTAACCCGGTAATCTACTGAGTTGTGTGTTTTTTTCACCAGTGTTAGCAACTTGTTTTGTCCACATTTGCTTCATGCTGTGCCACGGGCCAGAGGTGTTACTAATATGAACAGAGCCCAGAATAAAGCAGCTGGGGACTTGAGAAACTCAGACAGACTATTGGAAAAAGTCATAAAATCACTTTATTTTGCTCTTTTGTAAATGTAACAGTTTAGGCACATTGAGGGAAAACAGAAGAGAATATTACAAGAGTTGCTGGCAAGTCAGTTACTAGGGGCTCCAGAATCTTTATGATATTCTTTTTCACAGTTTAGCCAATCACCTCAGATAGCCAAATTGCTATTTTAAGAATAAATGAGAAGCTTTCATACAAGAATTGCCTAAATTCTTGATTGACCTTGTTATTGCATGTAAAGGAGTCTATAGCCAGATGAGGTGACCAGGTTCCTGAGAGGGTTCCCACCTACCTCCTACCTACCTCCTACCTACCTACTCCCCTACTTCCTACCCGTCTACCACCTAACTCCCTCTCTCCCACCTACCTGCCTACTACCTACCTACCTAAGGCAAGCTGCTTGAATGCTCTGGTCTAGATTTTCTTATTTGTAAAGTTAGAGGATTGAATCAGATGACTTGTAAGCAGCTCTTCCAGTATTAAGTCGGCATGAAAAAACAGCATTTAGCCTCTTTTTAGAGATCTCTCTAAAGGGAGATCCTTCCCTCTGTCGTCCACCATCATCACTGTTTGCTAGTGATCCAAGACGAGTTCCCACAACAAAGCAGGAGACGTTTTCTTTTTCTAAATTGTAGCTTAAGTGTCCCCTAAATGTTCCGTTGCTGTTACAACCAGGGCACCGGAGCATCTCAGTCTGTACTTGCTGGAGAACAGGCAGCCTTCCAGTACTGAATGTGCAGTGGGGGAGTGAAATGTCCCCATTTCATGGGACTCTCAAGAATGAGACGGCTGTGCTTGAATTCTTTGCCTTTTATTTAAACCGAGATCAGAGCGCACACTATAGCTCTGACCTGTGCAAATACAATAAGCACTTCAGCCCAGAAACAGTTTTGCCTCTTTTATTAGGTTGGGCTTTCAGTATGTGTTTGAGGAGGAGCTATTTATGGGCTTGCAAACAAAGTGCTGGAGGAAAGGAATTTAAAGGATGTCCTTGAGCGAATTCAGAGGGGTTTATTTCAAGAGGCTAAATTGCACATTAGCCCTTCATCTTCTGGCACACATAACCTCTGCGCTGCTCCCCCAGATGCCTGGGAGAGATGGTCATCCAGGGGCCAGGTGGGGACATATTTTGTGGCCTTGAGAAAGTCACTTCCTTAGTGTGCTGGCTCTTGCTCTGGGAAATAAGAAGGCTAATGGTGACCTCCTGACAAACATGGAAGGAGAAAAAGTTCAAGACGTGAAAGTCTGTTGCGGGCGAGGTAGGGCCCATGGATGCTGACGAGCTTCTTTGCAGCTTGTTTGTGGCTTGGTGTTTTCAGACCGTAGTCATGGCAATCCTGTTGAAAGAAAGCATGAATTTTTTTTTAAGCAGCTTCCTTTTTCTCTGATGTGCCCAATGTAAAGTAGGGCTATAGCTGTATATTATATCATAAAATCAATTTGCTGGACAAAAATGCAATTAGCCAGGATGGAGTTGATTTGAATGCTTGCAGAACTGCTCCTTTGCCTCTTTAGGTAAAGACAGTGGACACTGATTTAACATGCCATGTTCCTTTCAGTTTTTCCTTCTGCTGTTCAGTTTAGTCCTTTGACAACTCCTAAAAGAAAATAAATCCTTTATTTGATCACTTGGTTACCTTTCTCATAGTTTGATGACTGAGGTGGTTGAACTTCCCGTTAGAACAGGGCCGTACTGTGTTTCCCAAAATACTTGCACGTGATGTTAATAGAGGATACTTCAGAAGAAGGTTCTGTGATCAAATGACTTTAGTTAGCATTTTTCAGAGTGAACAAAGTCATCCCTGTTCTCTGAGGAACCTCAGTTGACCCTGCTGCTGTGCCATCCCATGACTAGTGATAGAGAAATGAGAGCATCCTTGTGCCCCTGGCACTTGGACGTGGAGTCAAGTGGCGGGTCTGTTGTTAGGGAGGACGTGTCCTGGTCAAATGACTGAAGAATGCTGCATTCAGAGGTGCTGGCATCCCGTGTGCATTATCTCCTGCACGCTCCCAGGCTACCTGGTGTGCCTCCTGCTGCCAGCAAGTGGCGCTGCACAAGGAGGCCCTGTGCTGAAGAAGACCCTGCTCCGGCTCTCCTCCAGCTGAAGCCCACCCCAAAGGGCAATGAAACTGCCCACTCAGAGTCTGTGGTCCTTCTTCCTAGACTAGTGATTCTCAGAATGCAGTTTCCAAAGTATCAGCATCACATCATCTAGGAGTTTGTTAGAAATGCACATGCTTGGACCCTAACTCAGAACTACTGAATCAAACCCTCTGAGGGATGTGACCTGCAGTCAGTGTTTTAACAGCAATCTCGATGCTGAGGCCTGCTCAATTTGAGAACTGCTGTTCTCATCTAGACCATGCTCTAGGTGCCTGAAACCCAGAGATTCCTGCTCCAGGGGCTCTGAGCCCACCTCCAGGGCTCGCACAGGCCTCTTTCCTGGGTCTGAGGCCGGATGTGCCTCCAGTGGCCAGAAGCAGCTCTTGGAGAAGGTTGGGAGATTGACCTTGGATTTGGTGCTGCATTGTTCACATTATATCTCAAGTATCTAAGTCATTATCGAGTACAATTTTCAAAGAGTGAGGATAAAACATTTTTAAACAGTTTGTTAACCCATCAGAGAAATGGACAGGTTGGGTCTGTACAAAGCGTCGTGTTTTAAAGGGTAGGCCGGTAATTGTATATGAGAGTATACACTGCTACATGCAAATTAACTGATCAGACCACAACTTTTCAATGTTTAAAGCAGAATAAGCTTCCTGTAGAAGCAGCACCGTTGTGACATTTTAACTTTAATATTCCTCTCCTTCTTCCTCACCCTCTCCTTCAACAGAATCCACACCAACCTCCTCATAATCCTTCTCAAGGGCAGCCATGTCCTCACAGGCCTCAGAAAACTCTCCTTCCTCCATGCCCTCACCCTGAACCGGTGGATGAAGGCACACTTGGCGTACCTCAGGTCAGAGCTGTGGTCCAGGCGAGCCCAGGCCTCAGCAATAGCTGTGGTGTGCAGCATGCACACAGCTCGCTGTACTTTGGCCAGGTCTCCACCAGGTACCGCAGTGGGAGGCTGGTACTTAATGCCAACCTTGGAGCCAGTGAGTCCACAGACTGGATGGTGTGCTTGGTCTTGATGGTGGCAATAGCAGCATTGACATCTTTGGGGACCACGCCACCTTGGTACAACAGGCAGCAAGCCATGTATTTACAGTGGCGAGGACCACATTTCACCACCTGGTTGGCTGGCTCAAAGCACACATTGGTGATCTCTGCCACGGAAAGCTGTTCATGGTAGGCGTTCTCAGCGGAGATGACAGGGACATATGTGGCTAGAGGGAGGGGATGTGGGGATAGGGCACCAGGTTGGTCTGGAATTCTATCAGATCAATATTCATGGCTCCATCAAACCTGAGGGAAGCAGTGAGGGAGGACACAATGTGACCTATCAGCCTATTCAGATTAGTACAGGTTGGGAACTTAATATTGAGGTTTCTACGACAGATGTTATAGGTGGCCTCGTTGTCAACCATGAAGGCACAATCAGGGTGCTTCAGGGTGGTGTGGGTGGTGAGGATAGAGTTGTAGGGCTCAACTACAGCTGTGGAAACCTGAGGGCTGGGTAAATGGAGAGCTCCAGCTTGGACTTGTTGCCATTATCAACAGAGAGATGATCCATCAGCAGGGAGGTGAGCCCAGAACCAGTTCCCCCACCAAAGCTGTGGCAAAACAAGAAGCCCTGAAGACCTGTGCACTAGTCAGCCGGTGTCTGAATTCAGTCCAAGACAAGGTCAAAGATCTCCTTGCCAATGAGGTAGTGCCCATGGGCATAGTTACTGGCAGCATCTTCCTTGCCTGTGATGAGCTGCTCAGGGTGGAAGAGCAGGCGGTAGGTACCAATGCAAACTTCATCCATGACTGTGGGTTCCGGGTCTATGAATACTACCCTGGGCACGTGCTTGCCAGTGACTGTCTCATTGAAGAAGATGTTGAAGGAGCCATCTGCCCAGGAATGGTCTTGTCACTTTGCATCTGGCCATTGGGCTGGATGTCATGTTCCAGGCAGTAGAGCTCCCAGCAGGCATTGCCAGTCTGGACATCAGCCTGGCCAATGTAGATAGAGGTGCACTGATGTGTGGTTGCAGTTTTTCAGCTGCCAAGAGGATGGAAGAAACACAGACAAGACATTGTTGCTTCTTACAGCACGACTCTTAGGCAGTCGATGTAAGAGAACCTGATTTAAAATTTTTATCTATTTAGACATATGGTAGGCAGTCCTCCATTTTTACTTTTATCCTGGTCTCTGAAAATATTAGAGGTGGGCCTGCTGCAAAAAATCTATATTCATTCATTCATTCATTCATTCACAAATTATTTGATGTCTCTCTATTGGTATTCTCTGTCTGATGACATTATCATTATACCTTTCTTCTTCTTTTAAAAAACAATTTTTCTTTAAATCTTTACCCGAGGATATTTTTCTATTTATCTTCAGATAGAGTGGGAGGGAGGGAGGGGGAGAGAAAGAGAGAGAGAGAGAGAGAAAGAGAGAAACATCAACATGAGAGAGACACATCGACTGGTCGTCTCCCGCATGACCTCAACCTGGGCTGGGGACGAATCACAACCAAGGTACGTGCCCTTGACTGGAATCAAACCCCTGACTCTCTGGTCCGCGGGTTGACGCTGTAACCACCAAGCCAAACCGGACAGGGCTTTGGAAAAAATTTTTTTAAATTCATGGTTTCCTTTTGTTCTTTCAACAGATTTTTTTATGGCAACTTTGAAGTCTTTTTCTGTTAATTCTATCGTCTGTTTGTTCTCACAGGCTGTTTCCATGGTCTGTCCAGTAGTTGGGTCATACTTTCCTATTTTTTTGCATGTCTTTCAATTTTTTTGTTGGGAACTGGACATACTTCCTCCCTCCCCTACTCCAAGGCTTGTTATTATTATTTGCTTGTTTAGTTTTTAGTGGCTGGTTGGATCATTTCAGAGGTTTCACTCCCTTCCCTCCTACCTCCACCTCCCTATTTCCCTTCCAACCAAAACATAAACACAATGTAAAGCTTCTGATGTTGCTCCTCAGGGAAGCACAGCTGGGTATGCCCACGGTCACCCTGGGATGACAGTGGGGTGAGGAGGGCTTTAGTCTTCTCTTTCCCTGACCACTCCCAGCTGTTAGACTCCGCTGTTGCTGGCTGATTAATTGCTTTATTGTTTTCGACAATATCCTAGAGACTTAAATTGCTCCATAGAAAAATCCAATTGCATTCAGGTCCCTTGAAGGAAAAGTGCCTGTGTCACTGTTTAGTATTTGTTCTGACACTAGGAGAAGTCCGCCCACATCTCCTTCCTCAGCACTCTTCAGAAAATTAGTCAGCCTCCAGTTTAGCCTCTATCTTCACCAAGTCCACAGGCTTCCTCCTCATTTCCCCCAAACACAACATCCACTATTCTTGAGAGCTCCCTTAGGCTTAAAATTCTCTACACTCTTCCCAAAGGAAGAGATTAGGAGCTCTCTGTTTTACGACATGTTTGTCCCCCTAGACAAAATCTCTGAGCCAGGGATCTGGAGCTGGGAGTGGGAACAAATGGCACCCCTTTTTTTGTGAGTGGGACCCCCCAACTTTAGGAGTTGAGCACTGAGTAGATGGGATGAGGGGGGCTGAGAGGAGTTGGGGGCATTAGCCTGAGGTGTTCTTAGCCTGCCTGTGCTTGCATGAACCACTGCCTTACAAGCCAGGCTAGCAGTAACGGAGGACCCAGTATTCTCAGAAGTACTGCACCAAAAATGAAGCCTACCTTCCACAAACAGGTGCTTAGGGGAGCTCCTCTCTCTCCACTGTCCTTGCCTACAACTTGGCCTCAGCAACAGGGAGTTGAGGCAGAAGAAGAAATGCTGATGTCTTGATCCTCTAGGAAAAAAGCCCTCCACTTGGAGCTGGGGGAGAGGAAGTCCTGTGCTCTTGGCTCCCCAGTATGGAGTAGAGTCCCTGCCTTGTGAACTGGGAGGGGACAGGAAGGGCGTAGCCTTGGCTCAAACACTGCAGACTCCCTTTTCTTAGGAATTTTTATAGATTTTCTTGCATAGACATTCCCTCACTTACTGTATGCCTTTAAGACCATTCCCAGGGTCTTTGAATGACTTAAAAAATAATTTTCACAAATTTCACTGGGCAAAAGTTCTGGAGAACTCCTCAAGCTGTCATGCTGGAAACCGATGTTCATTTACATTGATTTGGACATTCTGTGGAGTATGCCAGGTGCTTCACTGTGTTGGGAATATGGTAATAAACAAAAGGGACACAGTCTCTTAGTCAGGCACTTGACATATGGAGGGCACTCAATAAATGTTTGTCAAACGAATGAATGACTAGCAAATAAAAGTTCTTTTTGTTGTTGTTGTTTGTTTTTTACAAGAGGTCTGGGAAATTCTTGAAACACCTTGCTAGCTGAGATTATAGACATTTAGAAGCACTAGGAAAGATGTGAGGGCAATGTCTGTCTACAAGAGCTTTGTTCTATTACACTGTTTGCATAATTTTTTTCTAATCCCAACCTTATTAAAGGAGCACAGGTGGTAGTTGCTATTACTATTCTCTGTCCCCCAACCCCCGCCTTTGGGGACCTGCATTAAGGATTAAAAGTGTGGCCTTACCATATGGTTGCAGGCCTGGTGCTACAAGGCACATTCTTGGCATGGTCCTGGCCAGGGAAAAACCTCAGAAGACCAGCCTGTTCTCATTCGTCTGGAATGCTCTAATTCACATTTCTTCCAGTATCTGATTATGTCCTTTCCAAAGATCCACGATATTATTTCTTCCTAATTCTCTCTGTTCTCTAGGGAAACATGACAGAAATGCTGGGGCTGGACCATGATAAAAGGAAAATTAAGGTCTCTAGTCCTGGAAAAGTTTTGCTGCCACTGCTTGGACCTGAGAACTTCATGAATGGAGGGATAGAATGGTCAGCTGTCCAGGTGGGTTGTGTGTTTGGCAGGGTGATGTTGAGACATTAGAATAACTGGGAAACTTTGTCAAAATATATATTCTTAACCTGAGAACCTCTCAGAGTCAAGTAAGTGTAGAGGTAGCAGGTGGGCAGCTAATGGGACTGAAGGAGGACATGAGATGTGTGTAGGTTGAAATAGCTCTCCCCAGAAACAGATAACGTTAATGTCAGGGATCTACAAAGATATTCCTAGAAGCTTGCAGATCAAGACTGTGATTTCAGGAAATTCCAAAACAAGCTTGTACCATCTCCAGCTCATTGTGTCTCATCTGCTCTGAACTTAGGTACAAGCAGACCCAGTGAAAAGTAAGTTATTTCAGTGCCCATGAGAAATGCTAAATAAGCAACCCTGGAGGAAAACATCCTCCACGCACAAAGGGGGGCAAGGAGTCCCTTTCTGGGACTTTGGGACTTGAGAAAGCCAGGTTAGGAGGTGTTGGACTTGCTGTTGGGCCAACTTTCCCCAGAATGACCAGGGAGATCTCATGCTTCTATGACTTTGTTCTTACGTTAAAACATGTCTTCAATAAAATATAGCTTTACCTTTAGATTTTTTCTAGGAATATATACTTAAGTTGAAAACACTATTTTGTCATTCACATATTCATTTACTCAATTAATTTATTCAACAAGCACTCATTAAATACTAACTATGTGCCAGACACTGTTCTAGACACTAAGATAAAGATGAATAAGATATAGTTTCTGACCTTAGGAATTCCACAGTCTAATAAGGTTAATGAATCCTTATGCACATAATTACAATTGGACAACATGCAGAGAATGACAGGAGTCTGGGAATACAGAAGGGCAGAACCTAATTCTGACTGGGTGAGGAATGTTTCTAAGGAGGGAGGGACACTTAAATTGAGTTTTAAAAGGAGAGTGGGAATCAGCCAGATAATAGAGGGTTGGGTACAGACATTATGAGCATGAAGTCGACCTATACATAGACACAGAGGTGAGAAACCTCATTAAGCGTTCAGAGAACTACAAGAGCTAGGTTTATTAGATCATTAATTGCAAGAGGAGGGACAAGAAATAGGCAGTGCTATCCTTGAGAACATTTTTATGGCTCATTAAGATGCTCGAACCTGCCTTTCTAGGCAAAGAGGAGCTATTGGAGCATTGTAAACACGGAAGGGTATGGCCTTGGGTAGAATGGATTGGGGGACTGGGGGAAATATTGAAGTCAGGGAAACCAAAGCTCTGTTGATTAATAGACACATAGGAAGGCTTAGATTTGAGAAAGAGTTTGGAGTTATAATCTGTAAGAATTGGAATTTGAATGCAGGCATATGGGAGAGGAAGTAATCAGTGATTGTCAAACCTAGTGTCTTGCTGTCAACCTCACCTTAAGAGTGCTGTGATCAACTACCCAGGGTCCTTCCTACTCTCCCAAATAGAGTAGTAAATCACTGAGCTTGTCTTTTTATGTCTTTATGTCTTGAAGATTCTTTCCCTCCCAAGAACCCTATAATAAACTGTAAAAATGACTGAGAAACAAACACCTTTAAAACTCGCTAATGCGTCTGTTGAAAAAATTGTTCACATTGTTGAACTAGATCTTAATAATTACTTTGGGGACATTTTTCTTCCTCTGGGGACTTTTCACACCTGAACTTTAAAAAAATCTTTTTGTATTCTTTTTGAGGGGAGTAGATGAAGATGGAAAAGCAAAGGTATGTTGCCCTTAGCAACTTGACTTTAGCTATCATAAGCACCATTGACCAAAAACACTGACTTAATTAAAGGATAACACTGGCAGCCTACAGGGGAAGGTCTACCTACTCTGACTCCAAGTACCGTAAAGAAGGTCAGCATTTCTAGACTGGAATAGAAATCTGCCTTAGGTATAGCTTGTTTAATGAATCAATTAATCCAAAAAATGTTCTTCAAGCACCTTGTGCATACAGTACACAGACAAACACAGTTTGTCTGTTCTCCTGAGGTCATATTCTAGTTGGGGGGGTGGGGCGGGGAGAGAAACGGAGGAGGTGGAGGAGGAGGAGGGGAAGGAAGAAGGAGGAAGACAAGGAGAGAAGAATTTCAGATAGTGAGAGATGTTGTGAAGAAAGTGAAAATGTAAAACGAGATGGTCAGGGCAGAGGTGGTCTGGAGTGGGAGCATTCTTTAATGGGATGATTTTAGTTCCCTGGATTTCCCAGCGACATTTGGAGTAGATCATATTTTAACAACCGCCTCATCTATATAACAAAACTATTTTTAACATTTGTAAAATTAAAAGAATAATAATAATGTCTGGAAAAGAAACATCATAAAATTTCTTTTTTCTTGAACTTCGTTTATATATACAGGTTAGTGAAATAAATAAATAAAGCTTGAAAAGAAATATTACAGTACACACAAAAAAGAATAAAATGAAAATATCTGCAAAAAGTATAATTTAAGCAACTATGAAATACTATCACTAATGTTGTTTTTCCAGAATTCATTGTTTAGCTTCAAAACAATTATCAATTAAAATGGATAAATTGTATATTAAAAGACATTATTAAAATTCAGTAGAATATTTCATGTATGAATTAAAGTTTGCACCTACAAAAAAATTACACGTCATAGTTCTCACTGTTCCACAGTTTTAAAATTTAAATATTAAATACAAAGTCCCTCCAACTTGTCACATAGAATGACAGGATTGAAATTCAAGTCCATCTTCGCAATCACTGTGCTATCACTATTTATTTATAACATACTATTTAAATGCAAGAACATGTAGTACCTTGGAGACTGCAGACATGAACTGCACCCAAAGCAAACACAAGAGATTCTGAACTGGGAGGAACTTACCCTCCAATGGAACATGTGTAACTGAGTCTGCATTACAGAGGCCAATTAAATAAATTCTATATAGAATATAATGTGTATTAAAGACCAAGTTATAAAAATGTGATCATATAGCACACATATTAATATTAACAATAAACTGCAGCAATTGCTTAAAACTTAAACCAATTAAATATTTTTTTAGGGGAAGGGTATTTTACCAATGACATTGTTTAAAATTACTGATGCAATTTTATAATAAAAGTAATAATAAAAGCAAACTGATTTTGGTCAGCTTTTTTTATTGCTTTTATATCCTCTACAGATAATGTGCCACCTTATCATACATGCCCTGGGCTTGAGGGCTCCCCTTGTTCCTCTTCTGCCCATGATGTGCCACTGGATTTCCCCCAAACTGCTCTCCCTCCCAACCACCTGGTGCTTAAAATCCTCCAATTCCTTTCGAGGTTGGTGAAAGGCTTTTAGAATGCAAATATTCTGAAGTAGTGTCACTTGGCCCCAGTGATAATTTTCACACGAATCAGAGTTTATCAGAGCCTATCTGAGAGTTCAGTCACTCATTCTTCCATTCATTTATTCAGCACGTTTAATCATCCCACAATATGGGCCAATGGATATGGCCAGGCTGTGTTCTAAGGGGACGCACAGTTTTGTGGGAGAAACAGACATGTGAAGCAGCAGCTGACATGCAGGGCAGGAGTTCGGTTGGTGGTTCACAAAGACGCCACAGCTCTGTGAGGGGCTAGTGGAGGGGAAGCGAATGGAGAAACACCCTGGGGAAGGGGTGCAGGGTGGAAGCCCAGGCCTCTGCTCAGTGTCCTTAGAGCCTATGTTTGTACCCAAAGGGCATTGACTGCTGGCAGTGCATCCCTGCAGAGGTGGGTTCTGCTGGCTCTGAGTACCCAGAAAAGGACTCACTTCCGCTGCCAAGAAAGACAATGAAAAGGAGAGTGTCTCATAGTGTGGGGAGGAGGGACAGAGAGATTGTGCGATTCTCTAGAGCAAAGGCAGAACCACCTCTTCCTCCACAAACACCCCCAAGGTGCCTCATACCGTGACTCTCTTCTGAGCCTTGTTTCCTGAGAGGGGCTTTGGTATGAAATGTGGCACGAACCACCCTCACATGAATTTCCCACTAGTTAACACACTACTTCCTCTGCATAGACGCTGGCCAATATTTCCATGAACAGAGGTAACTAAACTCCCAACAAACTGTTTGTCCTGCACCTGCTTTGCGTAATGTGCCTTTTCTGAGGTTGGACTTGGGTAGAGCAACTGGTTCTGGGACACCCTCCCCCAGGAGCTGGCTTTTAAGCTGTGGTATGTGAATGGCTGCTGTCAGGGGGCCAGAACAAATTCTTATCAGGAAGGCTGGAAGCTGCAGTGAAGCAAGCTCACCTTGTTTTATGAATGTTGGAGCTGTTTTCTTAGAGGGTGTGATGAAGGCAGATGCAGAGGAAAGGAGTTTAGAAATCCTGTGCTCAGTTATTTCAGGTCAGTGCTCGACTGGACTCTGTGACCAGGAGCTAGGCCAACTTGGAGTAGGCCAGGCTAATAAGCACCTGAAAGCATGGGCAGAAAACATATCAGAAGCCAGGCTCCCTACAGCTTCCAAAAAGAAGCAGAGAAAGGTCACCATCAGACTGGCTTTTCATCATAAAGCAAAAGGGAGCCACCTACTTAATAAAGGCCGTGCGGGCTAGTAGGAAGGGATAATGCTACGCACTAGCCAGATGACTGGAGAGGTGAAACTTCCTGGCCCTCAGTTTCCTCTTCTGAAGTATGGGTTGGTCTCTTTGATCTCCAAGGTCTCTCTTCCTGTGCTCAGAAGCTGGCCTTAAAGTTCAATCCTGCCCTGGGGTCAGAGCAGGAGGGGCTTGTGGGCAAAAGAATGGGCCTGCTGAAGTCTAGAGATGTCTTTATCTCTCCATGTCCTGACGAGCTGATGAGCACTGAGAGGACCCTGTTGTCATTTGTTCATGAAGGACTTATTCTCGCATCAAGGTGATCACATATTAAGGCTTAAAAAAAAAAAGAACAATATATAGTCCTTGCTCTCAAGGAGTTTATTACTGTGAGAACAAGATATATAGACGACAAATGGAAAATCATTCAAGATTTAAAAGCAGCTTCCGAGCCCTCCTAAGGCAGCATCACACGGAGTATCAGCGGAATGTTCAAAAGAACAGCTCTTGGAACCCACAGAGGGACTGATTACCGTGTGCTGATTCACTGCTTGGGAAGCTTCCACCAGGTAGCATTCCCAGAGCTCTTTAGGGAAAATAAAAGTGACAGTAGATGGAAACTGTAATAAATGAGGCCAAGGTCATAAGAGCCATGTTTTATAACAAGGATTTAAAAAAAATGTTCCTCAGCCACACACTGTGCCCTCCACGCTGAGAGCCTCTGTGTCCAAGGCAGGGATGAGGGGATGCCAGAAGGCCTATGTGGGAGGCCCTCCAGGACTGTTTGTTGAGATGAATGGAACGAAATTGCAAGGTTGACAGATCAGTGCCCAACCTCCTGGCCCTACACACCTGCTCACAGGAGCAGCCCTCTTCTCCCCACACCCACAGCGCTGTCAGCTTTGGTTCATTTAAGGGGCCTGTTGGCTCACTCAATCCAGCCCAAGCCAAAGGACCTCAGTGTAGGAAGTACATCCCGGTTCCATTGGGGCCAAACAAGTCAGAACCTGGAGTTGCTCCCCTGTCTCTTCAGGGACATGAAGGTAATCTCTTATCTCTTCTTCCTTCTGGATTTTTGATTCTATCTGCTCTTTTTCCATAGCCTGGCATTCTCTGCTTGCTTATCAAGGTGCAGTGGTAGGAAAAGGCTGTTTCAGCCCCAGCTTCTTGGATTTCTGAGTACAGTGCCTGGGATCATGTCTCAGGATTATGATTCTAATTCTCAAGACAAAGAATCTCTTAGCTCATCATGAGTCCCCTATCTAGCTTGGATCCCCTCACCTGTGGCTGGAGAACATTCCATCTTCACCAGAGAAGGATGTGTAGACAGAGCCTTTTCTCCAAGAAGCCTCTACATATTCCGGCTGCCATCAGGGCAGGTCTCATTTTCTCAATTACTCACAGGCAGAATTGTGTCCTCTCCAGCGAAACCGAGGCCAAGAACTGGGCCCTACTGCTGCTTCTGCAGCCCTAGGGTCTAGGACCAGGCCTGGAACATGACATATGGAACATTTTTAGATATTCCACAGGCTTCTGTAGATGGAAGCAGTGAATGATCGGTCAGTTCAGGTCATCTGGCCGATGAAGAGGGCAAGGAAGTCAGCCCAGAGAGTGCCACATGGAACTGCACTTTATTCCTAAGGTTCTGTCCCCCACCCAGCCCTACAGGAGACCAGACTCTGCTGGCTTCAGAGCAGAGGGGAATTTACTGTGTGATAATTCTTTTCCTTCACATACATTTCTTATTAATTAACACAATTCTTCCTCAGCACATAAGTTGGCAGGGACCTGAAGAACCAGAGCACTTTGAATATCTGCCAAACTGTCCACCCTGTGCCGCCTTGCCAGTATGCTGTGTGTGTGAGTGCTGGCTGTCCAGCCACGCTGCCCAAGAAATGACACTTGGCTTCTGCCTTGACAGGAACCTCTCCACCTTTGCTCTTCTTTCCACATCATCGTGTTTACTTTCTGCCTGTCCCAATGTTCAGTGTGAGTCTGCACTCAGTACGGAGCTTGTCATAAACGGGGGGAGTTATCTTCTGAAGCAGGGTCCTGTCACATTCAGCCCCACATTGGGGAGGGGGAGTGTTAACCCCTAACCATTTAACAGAACACTCCACCCAAGTTTTTAGAGGTTCCGTTCACAGAAAGCCGTCTTGTCGGTATAACGGTGTAGACATTGATGCTGGACTTCAGCCTCACTGACCTTCTGATTTCTCTCTTGTCCTTTCTGGGGAGTTGTTCTCATTTTACAGAGCTTGTTTTGCTCGGAGTGAAAACTCGTTGTCTTAAGCATAATGCAATAGTTCACATGATTTAAGTTTGGATTGCACTTAGGGGGAAGGGGATGATTGGGTAGATTGAAAGCCCCAAATTCCTCTTCTTTTAACAATCTAGTAAGTCCAAACTTATATACGCTGTTCTCATTCCCATTCGTTTTGAAATAAAGAAAGTTGAGAAGTATTTACACAGGACACTCAGTTCATCTTCTGGGAGAATGTCCTGGTTTGGGGCATTTAAGGGAGATGAGGTCATGGTCAGGTGCTGAGATTCACACGGGGCCGCTAGGGGAGGCATCTGTGATTCTCAAGTGTAGTTAGCTCTGATTATAGATCCATTTAAAACATCTCCTTCTAAAAAACACAATGTTTTATATTTATAAATACTCTCTCAGAATTATTAGATACAATATAGTACTTTTGGGGATATGTTGTAGATGTTTTAAAATGGTCAGAGTTCTCATAATTGTTGGCTGTAAAAATCTCCATGGACATGTGTTTTTCATTAAGACATAACCTCGCACATCATCCATTCATAACACATTACTGACTCTGCTCCCTCTATTAGCAGCTGGAAAAAGTAATGGAAAGTTGAACTGAAAATAAATTTACATGTTTATTTAGCTTGGTGAATTAGCTGCTGAAATAATGTTCCCAATTCTTAATAGGTACTCCACTTGATGGATAAGGCAGGTGCCCGAGACAAGGTGACAGCTCAAAAAGGCACCTGGCTTATGATAATGTTTATCAAAAACATGGCAGGAAAAAGCAGGTTGGAATGTTCTATCTGCCAACAAATTAGATGCTCTCAAGCCTGGAGGCAGCTGACTGACAGTCTGTTTAAACTGAAGCTGCTTACATAATAACAGGACCATTTTGTATTTCTGATAGTGTATGTAAATTTACCAGTAATACATTCCTTAGACTGCTGTGGACAAGAGGGCTGGCTATGAGTACCAGGGAGCCTGGAGAACCCTGGAATGGATTTGAAGCCCTGGGAGGGACTGTACATGATGCTTACGCGTTACATTGTTATTGTAAATCATCCATGCTCATCTTTCAGTTCTACTCATTGGCATTACAACTACCCACTTTCTGGGGGCACCTTTAGTTTACAGTGGTCTTTTTTAAAATAGAAGATCTCATTTAAATGGAATTGTGTACCTTTCTGGTCATTCAAAGTCTATCTGAGGTTGATTCAGAGTGTCTCCACTTTCTTTTCCTCAGATATTCCAAGGGTCCTAAAGTTCATTTCATTAAGTCGAAATCATTTACCTTCCCAAGACTGCTCAGAAGTATGTCGAAGGTAGTGTTAAAGAAAAAAAGGACAACGGATCCCAAGTGGAGTCACTTATGCGCAGCCCCACATCAGTAAACCAAGACTTAATATGTAACTGTCCCTGATGGGCATCCCTCATAACGTTTGTGTCTTTCCACAGTGCCAGGTTTATTAGGGAGACCTCCTCAATAACCAATAGAGTCACACTCAGGTTACTCACACAGAGGGGCCCCTTAAGCAATAGAAGTGAGCAGAGCGAGCATTTGTTGTGAAGTCCTCGTCGCTGGCAGCGCCCTCAGGTGGAGAGGTGGGTGTCAGTCTCAAGCCAGGTGGCAATCTTGATAGCAGCATCCTGTGGATGGAAGTCTGGCAGGGCTCTGAGCGTGACTGTAGTACAGCCAAGCTCCAGCATTAGGGGCAGCAGCTCTGAGTTCTTATAGCCCCAGGAGATGGAGGTCCCACTCATATTGGAGTCTAGATGGAGTCCTTAAGGAAGTGTTCAGACATGTGGTTCTGGTCCCCTCCTAAGGGCGTTCCCGATACACCCCATTACCTCAGTCTTGACTTAGCACTTGACATAACTGTCATGGATGACAATAATCCAAAGTGGATTGTCCAAGGTGTCAAAAGTTTGCTCTGCTCTTGCTCTGTACAGTAACCTAATCGCACTTTCAGCCTCTCCCAGAAATGTGACCTTTAACTAGACAATCTGGAATTTCCTGGTCAGGTGTAGTGAGGTAATCCATCTGATAGACCGTTTCCCTCCCAAGCCCACCCCCAGAGATGAGATAATCCACTTGTTTCTTGTCCCTGTCTCCTTCTGCCTTCCATTGTACAGCTCTCTAGAGCTCTTCTCTATCTGCTAGGTGGGATGCTACCCTGTTCATGAATCATTGAATAAAGCCAATGACGTATGTCTTCAAATTTGCTCCGCTGAATTTTTGTTATTTAACATTCCCATTTTGTAGAGAGGAAGCTGGGGTACAGAGGAGTTGTGACCTCCACCCAGTTGGTATTGGGAGCAACAGGTAGAATCTGCTTTTCTGGTTTCTAGTTAAGCTCTTTTTATACCCCCCTCACTAGGTTACTACTTGGTGATGTGTGATAAATGCCTAACTAGAGCAGATGAACGCGGGACAAATAGGTGGAGTCATTGGTTGGAGCTGGAGAAGGGATGTGGACTTCTATTTTAGATGTGGTCAGGGAAGAGCCAAGTTTAGCTCAGGAGCCACACCTCACAGAGCTGTGTTACCTTTTCTTCCAGTTCTTTCTTTACCTCTGTCCCCACACGGCAGTATTCACCAAGTCCCGGATGAGAGATTGACCCTTTCAGCCTGTTGCTGCTCTTTGAATACAACAGAATGTTAGAGCTGACAGTTACCTCAGAGAACAGTCAGCTCAAATTTTCCAATTTGTGGAACTTTTAGGAGGAATTAGACCCAGAGGGTTAAGCCATTTGCTTTGTGAGGCTGCAATTCTCGTATCATGTTAGTAGCATTGCCTGGGCCTCTACACCGTTCTTTGTTTTCTAGTCATGGTTATTATTACCGCTAGTTTTGATTGAGCACTTACTGCATGCCAAGTGCTACACATGCATTTAGTCACCACCACCCTCCTCAAAATGGGCCACGTTATTCTCATTTTGCAAATGAAGGAGCCACAACGCAATGAGGTTAAGTAACTTGTCCCGGCAACTGGTAAGTGAAAGATCAGGGACTTCAGTTTACAGAGCTGGCTGGAGAGCCCTTGGTCGTAGTACTTATTCTTTCCATCACATTATGCTCTTGTTCAGGAGAGAATGATACTGTCACTATCAGAATGGCCTACGTATCTTATCCCATATTTGCCACCAATTTATAGAGGGATATTTTGTAACAAAAATACTGAAGCCCAGGCCCCTCTTGCAGATATTTTGATTTAATAGGTCTGGGCTGGTACCAAGGAAAATTTTCTAAAAGCTCTCCAGGTAGTTCTAATGTTCAGCCAGGGTTGTGAGTTATTGTGGATTTTAAAGACAGGAGAAACCTTATTGCCAATGGCTATTTTGGAATCCCAGCTGATCATGAGTTCCAGGGTGGAGCGTTTCATCATTACCATCCCTACTATTGCTATCAGTCATTCTCGTACAATTAAACAGGTCAAGGAAAAGGTTAGCTCTATTTTGGTGCTTCACCCTTTCACCATGAGCTTTTGCATTCATACTTATCTGACTGTGGATCTTTACTTTGTGGAGAAATACAATGAGGCCTGAACCTGTCACCTTCCCTGGCTAGTCATAGGCTTTGGAATGTGACGTGGTATGTCAGGCTCAGTGCCTCCAGCACCTTGTACCTCCACTGTTTGCTGGTGACCACTGGACACAGTTATGGAAAGTCTTCTAAGGGGAGCTCAGGTCCCTTTTTAGGATCACTGGGGGAACTCCCCCTTCCTTAGGATGATGGCGTGCTCAGTTTCAGTGTAGCAATGGATGTCCCAGTCTCTTCTATTCTCAATTTTGACCTTGACTGATAAGCTTGTAAAGTCCTTAAGGGCAGATTCCTTGATCCTAGAATTGTCCTCTCCACATGTACCAGTGAACAAGTTAGATTGTGATAGTGTTGAGCAGAAAACATGACAGAGGCCATGAGCCATTGTTAACTTAGAACCACGGTAACTTTAAGGGGAAACTGTGCATTATGTAGCTTTCATTCAGCCTGGTGGGGGCAGGGGAGGAATAAAAAGGGGCTAGTAATTTTGTTGATCTTTACTATTTTATTTTCACTTTCATCTCCCATCAGGCTAGAGTTGGTCAGAAACAACTAGAAAAATGACCCGTGGCACAGCAATGCTGACCACCCAGACTTCTAAATCTCAGGGCCAGTGTAGTCCAAAAAGGAAATCAAACTCATCCACATCAGGGTTTTTCAAAGTTACTGTAACAAGAAAAACCAGACAAATGGACTTTCTGGTTCTCTCAGGTTACTCCCTAATAAAGACCTTCTGATGGTTCTCCATGGCCCACGCCCATTAGTCCAGGAGTGCAGCCTGGATGCAAGGCCCTCAGCCATCTGCCCCCTGTTTTCTCCAAGTCCCACCTTATCCTGCTCCTCATCCCAACCCACACTCACAGTGGTCCCAGGACATGTCTTGCTGCCTCACCCGTCTTTGCCTCTGCTCAAGGCATTCCTTCTGTTTGTACCCTTCTTCCCCTTTATGTCCACCTTTTATGACCCAGCTCCAGCCTTTCCTCCTCAATGAAGTATTTCCTGACACCTCCTTGCCCAGTTGATCTTCCCTTCTTATCGACCACGCAATACCCTGTTCAGATTTCTATCTGAGTACTGACATCACTTTCTCATGCACATTGGTTTAGATGACTAGTTTACCTGACAAATCTCTCAGCTCCTGTGTTTGTATACACAAGGGCCCCAATATTAGGCCCCTATTTGGCACAACCACTTACAGTATGACATCTTTCTGCCTCAGATTCCTCATCTGTGTAAGGAGATAATAATAGGATTGTGGAGATTAAAGAAGGTGATGCATGTAATCATGCATAATAATGATGATGATGATAATAATTTATACGTCTAGCACATACAACAATAACAAGAACAACAATAATAACTAACACACAGCACTTACAATGGGCCATCTGGCACCAGAGCCCACGTGTTTAACAACCGTGCAGTACTTCCTCAAATGATCAGTATATTTGCTGTTATAACTAATAGTAAATTACAATTAAGTATAAATATGAGTAAAATCTATGACTCTCAGCCTGGAAACCAAAGACCAAAGCGTCAAGGCACAGGGAAGCCTGTCGGGTTGGTCTTAGGGTTCCGAGCCAGCCCCAAGGCTTTACCTCCAGTCCTGTACCAGCATGCACACCAGAAAAAGGGAACGAAGCATCATTCCATCTTCAGGATGGTTCCAGGTTGTTTCCAGACAAACAGGCAATCAAAAGCTCAGCATGTACAGAGGTTGTGTCTACTACTCTGACCCAGAAACTGCTTAAGGAGAAGGTTTGATGAAGGATAGGAAGTTTACTTGAGAAAACAAGCAGAAAAATCAGTGTGGTCTCTTTGCCTAGCAAGCATCTCATCCTTCCCCCATATTGTCTGTCAGAGACAAGGCAATGTGGCCTTTGGCACAAGAAGCATTTGGCATGTCCATTTGCACCAGGGAGAGGAGAAGGCACATTTCTAAACATCCTTCCTATCACCTTTCGGGATCTTGCATTCCAGGTGGTGAGTGCTCTCGGCTTTACCACTAGGGGGTGCCTAAACATTTCAGATAGCTCCCAAACAAGGGGCCTTTCTGGACATGAGCCGTGTTCTCTGAATGGATTCCTGGTTACAAGCTTGAGTTTATGGTTCTAGCTATCCTAAGCATCAACATGGAGGAAATCCTACAGGATTAAATGAGGTCAGCTTGAACCATTCCAAGAGACTCAACAACTCTTTTCCTCACACTGCTGCCAACCTAGCAGTCTGTCCCAAACCCAGCCTCAGACTCACCCTTGAATGGGCAGCACTCTGGCTGGTGTGGGTGGGTAGTCTTGGGTCCCTGACTCAGGCCCTACCTGTTGTAGACTGAATCACTGGTGGGGCAGTGATGCCGGGAGTGGACATCACTCTTGGGATCTTTCGCTGGACGTACCTTTCCAGAATGTTTGGTGAATACCAAGTTGGCTAACTTTTATTTCTCTTACATATTTGTCCATATCCATTCCTGTTCCTTTGAAGATAATGGCAGGTATACTCAAGGAACCGAGCCCAGGAGGAAACCAGTAGGAATGCTAAGCAGAGCCAGTACTAGGTGAGGCAAGTGAGGCCGCTGGGCAGTCCTGTGTTTGCACAGCCTGAGAGCTAGCAAATGCCTCCTGTCATTTTGGGGTCTGGGCAACTCTCTTCCTGCCCCTTTGTCCCAGCCCAGAATCGCCAGTGTGGGAGGTACCCAGCAGCACTGAAAAACAACCAGTTATTTGTTTTCTGCTGTTCTTTTAACCCCTTACTGTACTTCTTTGTACCCCCATCCTCCTAAACCTGTATCTCTTCTTGCTCATTCCTGTTAATTGGTTGATACGGGTTAGCGAGGACTTCCTAATTCGGGCCTTCTGCAGTAAAAGTAGCTAACATTTAGTCAGTGCTTAGTATGTGCCTGGCACTGTTCTAAATGCCCACTTGCCTCTCTCAGCTACCTTGAGGCACAGAGGGGTGACGACACTTGCCCAAGGCCACAGTTGGTCGATGGTGGAGCCACAGTTTGAATCCAGGGAGGTTTTACAGAGCCTGTGCTCTTAGGCATTATACTTTGCTTGAGCTACTGAAAGTTTCAGAGATGCTCAACACTGGACTGCAGGTTTCCAAAGGGCAAAGCGGGGTTGTGCTTTGATGTTTTTTAAAATCAGGAACCCAAAATTCACAAGTGATGTCTACTTGGCACACTGGCCAGGGCTGAGCTTTGGCTTCCATTGGAACAGGTTGCTGTCTTCCTGAACAAATGGTTTGCATCCATAATATTGGTTTACTACAACCCTGAAGACTGGATTTACTTATATCTTATTCCTAGTTTCATCTGGTTCCCACTAGATGGTTGTGAATCGGAGAAGGGAGGAATCTCATCTTATTCATCTTGTTATTTCCCCATCTCCAGCCCTGGTGCTTAGTAGGTACTCACTAAATATTGGTCCATTAGAATTAAACCCCTTTAGTCTGTATCAGCCACCTTGAATTATGGGCCATGATAAAGCTGCCCTTCTGGGATTGGCAGCTAACCCTGTCCTGCTTGCCCCTGACATTCTTTTCTTCTTCCCTATCTATACAGACAGGCAGCATTTTTTTCTTTATTTAGATTTAACACATGGTGGTTGGTTTTCTCCGATAACTGCAACAGAGAACATACACATTTTTGATTACTCTGCATCCTATGAATGTATATTAGTAGAAAGGATGAGAGAATCTACTCTTCATTTCTAATTGCTTGGCTTCAATTTAAAGAGTGAACTAAATCCTATTATTTTACCTCAATCTATTTTTAAAAATCATTTCAGGGGCTTTTCTCTGCCACATGCTTCTTCCCCACCCATCCCACCCCCATATCCTTTCATGAGCATTGCAAATTATGCATTTTGTTCTTCAACTTCTGATCCCCACCTTTTTGACAAACTGAATTCCCATCCAAACATGAATTTAAAGACTGAGGCCCAGGCATCCTCGGGTCTCCCCTAAACCAGTGTTGTCTCTGAGAGACCATAGGTTCCTAGAGGAGGACAGAATGCTTCTGAAAGGAAACTTAGTTGTACCCAGAGCAACCTGGGACCCCTACTCTGACCCAGAGCAGCCAGAATTTCAATAACAAGGCTGACTCCCTTCCTGATTTGTGGATAAAGTGGTCTCACCAGCTGCTTGCGATCATTCCAGCCCATGCAGGGTATGGGCAGCCACAGTCTCATCACTCACTACCAGTATGTTTCTGACACATTCACAACAAAATTCCTAAGTCACTGCCTCCATATGGCCCTATCTGATCAACCCCAAAGATCTCTGAGTCCTTCTTTATTCGGGATCCTGTCATCGTCCAAATCCCAAAATGTAATTAAGGACTCTTCCAGAGTTCTTCCAAAGAACTGGAATATTCTTGAAATGAGTGGTTTGGGGAAGATCTGGAAGTCTTATCTAAGGTTTCCTACAGTGGCAGATTTTAAATGAAGTTTGGCTTTTAGATTATATTGATACTGTGAATCTGTTGCTTATCAAAAGCTTCCCAGACTCTCTGGTTATGATGTTTTTCTTTCTAAAGACACAGGCCTAGACTTCCCAGTGTCCTCCCTTTTGCATACGGCTGTGCTCAGGTCAGCTATGATGGGCAGCAGCCTGCTCAGAGTGAGACGCTCCCAACAGGGACCCCAGGAATCGATATACATTGTAAGAGGCTCCATCAGCACCCAGAAACATTTTACCCTGTGGCACGAGGCATCAGTTCCGCTGCTCAGCACGGCAGATGCATTCTTCTAGGCCTAGTCATGCATCTGCACTGCAGCCTGTGCCAACTCTGCTGTGCTGGGACTTCAGGACCTAGGAATTTCCCACCATGTGCTTTTACAGACTTGCCACTGGCAGGCCCGGGCTGGCACACCCTACAGAGCGGGCTTCTTCAACCCCAGCCTCTGCTTCTCTGGAGGCTTTGCTGAGGTGCTCCGCAAACGCTCCCCCTGCCCAATGACAGCTGGCCCACACGAGCGCCGAGGGGTGACTGAATGCACAGGAGCGGTCAATAGAGACTGCGTTCGAAAATGATTGTTTTTCTCATGACAATGATTAACCTCTTTGAATGTTTCTTTATGTCCGTGAATAGGTTATCAAAATGGATTGAGCGTGTATTTATCCAAGTTCTTAATATTGGCAATAGAGTCATTTTTAGTTTGTTATGGAAATAACCCCAATTGGGAAAGGTAGCTAAACAAAATACATAGTAAGTAACCAAAGCATAATCAATTGGAAAGAATTTTGGTTAATTTGTTAATTTTTCTTCTGAGAGACATGGAAAGTAATAGGAAATGCAAAGGTGGGGGGCACTCATCAAAAAATGTTCTAAGAAATTGGCTAGCTTCTACGTTAGGGAGGTTTACATCAAGGCCGTGAACACAGACGAGTGAAGGAAGAGGAAACGTGGCCCGTTAGGTGGTATTTTTCCGAAAGGCCGGTTGATAATGTTTTCATGCATTTGAGATCATCAAGGACAGAAAGCACTGTCACAGGACATGAGCTGCTCCCCATGACGGTGGGGAATGCAGTCAACCAATGGATGCCTGCTTTCTGCCTGTCGTGCCCTATGTCTGTGATGTGCTTCCCACACAGAGTCCTTGATCTTTCGTCCTCTGACCGGTTCACACGACTCTGACTCCTTATTGGTAGGGCCTTTTTCTAAGATTCTTTCGCAGAAAATCTGGCCATGTTGCACGTACACAACAGACAGTGCTAGATATAGTACTTCAGGGTATGACACAGCCTTCCTCCTCTTTTGAAGGGCGGTAACCTTGTTCAAGACAGCTTTCATTAGCGTTTCTATACAGGTCACCGGTGGTCTTCCTTCTACAGATTCTAGAGGGCAAAAATTTGTGTCCCCAAACCCAGGTAGAAAAGTCATTGCATTTCACATAATAATGATGCCACTCCCAATTTGGGTGGCTCTTCCAAGGCTCAGTTAGCTCCACTCATGTGGATGAGGTGAGGTAGAAATTTGGGCAGTGAATTATCATAGCCTGGCTCATTTGTGTGTGTGTTTATGTGCATGTAAACATACCTCTGCAAATAGATAAAATGAGATACATAAAAGTATATGGTATCTATTTTTTTTAATTAAAAAATTCCTCCATCTTTATTGAGATATAATTGACATAGGACTGATGCTGTCTGATATCAACTTGCATATTTTATAACTAGTAAGGTTGAGTACTTTTACATAGATATTTGGATAGATCAAACGATCACTTATTGACCTGAATTTATTCACTTTCCCAGCAGATTTGTAAGGATGTTAAAACAAGATTTTATATATTTTGTCTTTATGATCTTTCTTATAGCAACTAATATAAAACTAGCTTTGAACAGGCAAGAGTAGGTACTCTCTATATATATTGGGATGAAATGTAAGTCACAGGATTACTGTGAAATTTAAAGACTGATCAGATTATTACAAGCAAATCACAGAGCAGCAGGAGAAGCATGAGCGGGACAGCCTGAACCAGCAAAGGAATCACGGTGTCGGTGGAGCACTCAGGACTAAACGACAAATGTGAGAAGGAAATTAATAATAATTGCCTCCATTTTACTCATATTATCCAATTCCAATGAATCCAGATGCCATCGTGAGGTAGGCAGCTTCTGTATTCATAATCACTTGGGAATCTTAGAACACAGCTGTTAAGAGCACTGGCTTTGCACCCAGGGCTGGCTTTGGGCCAGGCATTTTCTACTTATTCCCAAGTGACCCTGAGCACAGATTGCTTAACCTCTCTTAGCCTCAGTGCCATCCACTTCTGTATGAGGATAATAATACCTATTTGTGTTGTTGTGCAGATGAAAAGAATTTACGTAAGCCCTTAGCATAATGTCTCATATATAACAGGAAGCTGATAAATAGTAGCTGTAACTGTCATCACCTAGTACAAGGCATCATCTGCAGTGTCTCTGTGTCATTCCTGGACAGTAAAGTGCTGGTGAAGTAAATCTAATTCATTTTTTCATTAATGCAAATTCAGCCATGTGGCCTGTTAGCTGGTATAACTCAACACCCACCCCCATGATGTTTCAAGTGATGCTGTTCTTCCGAACCCAGAAGGCAACAAAAAAGACCCAACTAGAGGAATTGCAATCAAAAAGACCAACCACCCAACAAGACACTGCACACGCCTATTAGAATGGCTAAAATTTAAAAAGGCTGACTGTACCAAATGTTGATAAGGATGTGGAGAAAATGAAACTCGTATACTATCCTGATGGTACAGTCAAGAAATGATTCACTCTAAAAAAACAATTTGCAATTACTTAGAAAGTTAAACTTACACCTACCATATGAGCCAACAATTTCGCTTCTGGAATTTTACCCAAGAATAAAGGAAATATATGTTCATACAAAGACTTGTTCACAAATGTTCATAGCAGCTTCTTGGTAATAGCCTAAAACTAGACACAATGCAGATGTCATCGACAGATGAGTGGATAAACAAATTTCAGTACTTCCATAGAATAGAATGCACTCAGCAATAAAAAGAAATGAGGTATTGATACACAAAATAACATGAATGAATCTTGTGATAATTATACTGAAAGAAAGAAATTAGACTCTCTAAAAAGAATATACTGCCTGAGCAGGTCCCAAATGAAGTCACTTATGCTAAGTTCCACATTGCTGAACTGAGATTTAATTTCAGTTTCAGCTCTCCCAGAAATGGAATCTTAAACCAGCCAGTCAGGAGTCATCTTGTTATTGGTCCAAAGTCCACATGCCGGATGCTTCAAAAGGCCAAAACTCAAAACGTCAGAGTTGGAGAAAGGAAAGGTTTATTGATTGAGAAGGCACCAACTGAAAACATGGGAGTCTTAGTGGTGTCTCAAATCTATCTTACCAAAGTATAGAGTTCAGGCATCTTTTAGGTCAAAGGAAGGGGGACTGGGAGACAATGTCTTTGTAAAACTCAAACCCCAAGCAGAATTCCTCTAATGATTAGAAGCTATTAGCTTGAAGGCCATGGGAACAAAGCAGGCCTGACCAAGATGGAGTCAAAGAGAGACTGAGCATTTCACTCTGTTACACCTGATCAACACTTAAATAATCAGCCTGATAGACCTGGCCATCCCCTAAAGGAAATTAACCTTGTGATGACTAACCTACTTTTTTTTTTGCCTAGTATAATGTCCTTGTTCCCATTCTCATCGCCTATAAAAGTCTTTCACTTTGTAGAGATCCTCAGAGCTCCTTTCTGTCTGCTAGATTGTCTGCTGCTCAATTCAAATTGATTTTTGCTCAAATATTTTTTTTTTCTTTATTGATTTTAGAGAGAGAGGAAAGGAGAGGGAGAGAGAGATAGAAACATCAATGAGGGAGAACATCAATTGGCTGCCTCCTGCATGCCCCCCACTGGGGATCGGGCCCACAACCTGGGCATGTGTCCCGACCAGGAATCGAACCAGTGACCTCTTGGTACGTGGTTTTCAACACTCAACTACTGAGCCACACTGGCCGGGTGATTTTTGCTCAAATAAACTAAAATTTTTAATATATATATGAAAAAGAATATAATGTCTGATTCCACTCAGATAAAACTTTCAAAAATGCAAATGAATCTATGCTGATAGAAAGTAGATCAGCAGTTGCTTATGGGTGGAGACAGGAAAGGATGGTAGGAAGAAATTACGAAGGGGCATGGGGAGACCTGAGGGTGCTGGATATATTCACTTTATTGCACTGATGGTTTCCAGGCTGTGTACATATGTTACAACTTATCAAACGATACCCTTTAAATATGCTCTATAGACTGGATGTCAACACTATCTCAATAAGGCTGTCTAAAAAACCCCCTAGTCAATTATATATGAATGTGTTTTATTCATCTTTCACTCATCTTAGTCTCTGAATTTTACTAGTAGATATTATAAAGGACTGGGAGGCAGACCCAGATGTCTGTAACTCCAAAGGCTGTGCTTTAACAGAGTCACATATTTCTTGTTATCAGCAGTGTTGGGACTTGAACTCATGCCTTTTGGCTCCTAAAGCAGTTTTGTTTCTACTCATTTTCCATGGTTTAGACTAAATCTCAATCATATAAATCTCACACACATGCATAACTTGAATAGTCAAATTTGAACCGATTGAATTTGTTTTCTCCTTAACCACTCTCATCTCTGCTTTCCATTCACCTATTTGAGTATTAGATACATTAAGTTAAGGGATTTACTGGAGGAACTCAAGAAGAGAGACAGTGATAAGGACATTTATGTAGGACACACACAAATCAAATGCCTCCCAATGACAAAGTCACTGTTGAGATTGACAGCAACCCTCCATCTGTTTTCTTTATTCATGTTTTTATCTTCCTGCTTCATTAACACTGTCCTTTCATGGAAAAGAACTAATACCCATGCAGTCCTTCCAGATACCGCAGGAAAGGGCTGGGCTGCCAGGGATGCCTTCCAACAGAGCAGGGGTGGGAGCCCAGAGCCGCACTGGCTCCTGCAGCCCTCCTGCAGCCCTCCTGCAGGCCTCTCCCTCCTTCATGGTTTGGTGGGCAAGGAATCAGTTGCCATGGTAACTTCCAGCTGCCATGTCAAGCTTGCAGGAACATTCCCTAAGACTCCTCTCCATCTGTGTGTCCTTGGCGATTTCCCTACCTCGGTGAAGTAGGTGGGTAAGTTTCTTCAGGGATCTCCCCCAGCTCACGGATGATATACATGGGCAAGGGAATTATGTTGCCATGGCAGCAACTCTCTCAGTTCTTCCATTCAAAGGAAGTCTGGCTCAAGGGATTAGCCTGGTGCTCCCAGTGGCAAAGTCAGCAAGGAACTCCATTATCTTAATGGTTTCAACTGGGTCTTTCCAAGAGAGAGATTGACTTTGCAGGGTGGCTTCTGGGTGATGGGCAGGGAGTTTGGCTGAAGATTCCTATCCCCAGGGACCTCACTGCCATGGTAACAGCCCAGTGGCATGGACCCAGTAAGGTCTTGCACCAGGTAAGCCCCAACATCACCTTTCGAGTCCGTTCTTGCTCCTCTCTGCTCCCTTTCCTCTTTTTTCACAAGCCCCAGGGATTCCACAGTCTTCTCCTCTCCTAATTCTTGAGATCACTGTGATTACGCCTTTCCCTGCTCAACACTGGTTTCAGGGTAGGATGCTGTCTTTGCCTATGTTTACCTTCCCTGCTGTCTACCAGAATCCCACACACACGGACAAAAACAATTTCCCCTTTGAAAAAAAGCCGGTGTTTTATGCAAGATAACGGGGATTGAGAGGAACTATAAGAAAAATAATCATGGGAAAGTGGAACCAATGCTATATGTTGTAACTGTGTGCATCCACGTGAGGGCACCCTTTCCCTTCCTGGACGTACAGCCTTTGATGGGAACAAAGGTGGCTTTGGTGTTCAAACACCTGGGTTTGAATCCTGTTTCAAGCTATTCCTACTAGCTGAGAAATCACAGGCAAGTTACATACCCTTTCTGGGTGTCCATTTTCTTCTCTGCAGAAGGAAAAAGTGAAGTATTTCTTGCAGAATTGTGAGAATTGAGGGAGATAATAAGGATGAAAGTACTTTGTCAATACTCAGGCACTTTACAAATCTTGATAATTTTGGTAATTTTCATTTTCACAGAGCATTCTTAATTGGTTGGTTCATTCAGTTATTCATTCAATGACTAAATTATGGAGCTCATTCTAACACTTCCTTTAAGGCAGATTACACAATGTCCAGGAGGGTAATTTTTCTCATCTGTGCAATGAGATAACCACCGTCTCAATGTATGATTTTGAAGATTAAATGAGGTTCTGATTATAAATGTACACAGCAGTGTCAGGCAGAGTACCTTCTCAATTAATGCTAATTATTGTTACCAATTGCCTACTGCATACTCTTCTAGGTTTTTCCTTGGAGGTCTTGAGTCATGCTGCTGTGACTCACATCTTTCTCTACCGGTTTTAAAGGCTGAGAATTAGCAAAGAAGGAGGGGCCATCAAGTCCCCTCTGCAGAGAGTGACTATGTTCGAGACCCAGTGTTGTTTTGAAATGACCAGAGAGGCTGTAATACTTCTCAACCTCCTTTACATTTGGACCTGAATTTTGAAGTAGGCAGAGATTGTTTTGGGGAAACTTCCTCCTGGTTTCCTCTTCTTCCCTACTTTGAGCCTTTTTGTCCACATTGACTGAGGTTCAGTATCCCCAGGATTCTCACCCAGGCCTGCTCTTCCCCAAGTGGTACCACCAGCTCTCTGACCTCTCCTGGCCGCTTCTTTCTCTAAGCTCACCTGACCCGCTGTCCGCTCTTCCTTTCAAGTGTAACTCAGTGTTCAGCAGTCTAATCAATAATTTATAGATAAGGCATTAAAGAGTAATGAACACTCAAAACACTACCCCTCCAGAAAATGTATTTGCAGTTCAATTGGGGCTTTCAAAGGCTCTACTCTTAACCCTTTTGTAAAAGCTTTCATATCTACATTGGCCTGCAGTGATTGAGCCCTCCCCTTCCTGAATCACCGCTAAACTTAGAGCATTTTAGATTTAACTGTGCTTTAATTATTTCATGTGCTAGCCCAATGAGATTTCTCAAGGGCAGGGAATTTTTTTACATTCTTGACATACCCTACTCTGACCAGCAGTGTTGGGTATAGACCCTCAGTAAAAAAATTACAGTTGATTTATAATGGTGAGAATTTCCTCAGCTAGGAAATGTCTTCTAACACATAGAGTTACATTTGGAAAGTTGAATTCAAACAATTATTTTGGGGGTTTTGTCTTCATATCCTCCTTTCTAAACAGCCACACCAGGATGATTCTACTTAAATGAGGATATCATTTCAAGAGAGTTCTTATAATAACTTTGTATAAATTTCTATCCATAGAGGCAGCTATGGGTCTGCAAATATTCTTTATTCAAACTGCCTAATTATTTTGATAAACCACTAGATAGCTTAGTTCCAGGAAGTCCAAGTTTAAAATAGGTCCTATTAAGGGAAGTGATGCATAATGGAATTGCATCTTTCTTATTGATTAGATATTTTTAAGACATGCCTTTTGTTTAAAGCCAAAGGACAGAACTATAAGAAAGTGTACTCTAAAATAGTTAAATCAGAGAAAAATAGCAAGCAAAGGAAAAATAAATGTTAAAATTAGCTAAGCCATCTTATTTTGTAAAGAAGTTTTTTTTTCTCACTGTTAGCATTGGGAAGGAGAGACTTCCTTAGACATAGGGCCCCTCCAGAAAAACGCTGCTGACCTCTAGTTTCCCAGATATAAATTAAGGAAACGTTAATAATATTACACAAGGTGCTAACAACTGTCACAAGGATATATAAGGGTATAGCTGTTCTCAAACATTCAATGCATCAGATTCTTTTTTTTTCTGGGGATAAATAAAAAATGCCCTTTAAAAAGCAGTGCATTAGCTCACAAGGATCAAAGTAATAATTTTTGTAATGCCAAGGAGACTGGCTTTCCTCTGAGGGCTGTTTGCATTATTGAGTTATGCTCAGTCATGCCATCAGATGAAAACAAGGTAAGAAGGATTCCAGGATTAGTGCTCCCTTCAGGAAATCACTAGAGAAAAAATTGGGTACCTTGGGTTATCACATGGGGACAGAGACTTGGAAAAGAAGAGACATGGCCCCTGGTTGCCCTGGTCCCGATATTCTGAAGATGTGGTGGTAGAACAGGTAGTGGGTGCTATGGTCCATCACTCAGATCCCTAAGTGCCCCTCAGGACCGAGGCATTCAGTTCCCTGGTCTCCAGGAGTGTTGGCTGTTAAAAGTTCACTGCTGAGTCCTTCCCAGACAATTGTCAACAGCTTGAGAAAAATGACTTGCCCAAAGCCAGGTCCTCTCTCTGGGGGGGGGGGGGTGCATCCAACTCCTTGTTAGTAGAAGCCCAGCCCCCTGCCTCCATTCAGGCTCTGAGGGCCATGCAGCTCTGCTGCTCCCACGTGGGGATGGCCCAAGCCTGCTCTAGGACTGCACTGCGGTTCTACCCCTCGTCCCTCTTCCTTCCCTCCATTGCGAGTGTTGATCCCAAGAGCACTCCCCATAAACTTCCTCACACAAATCTCCATGTGGGAGTCTGTTTTCTGGAGCGCTCGAACTAAGATAGAACATTTTTTAAAAATTTGAACTAGGATTGTGACTTTTCTGCTAGGGAAGTTTACCTGGGATCATAGAAACCTAGGATCTTAAAACTTGACAGGGCAACATTAGCTAATTGACAGAGGAGGAACTTAGACCCAGGGAGATGAGCGGACTGAGGCCACACAGTAGATACAACAGTATGGCCAGGTCTGGAACCCAGCTGAGACGACTCCCAAACCAGGGTTCTTATCCACATGGTGTGGCCATCCTGACCAGAGGGATGTGGCTAATAAGCAGGTGGCAATTGACTTGTTCCTTTGAGAGAAGAGTGATGAGAGATATTGAACCAGTGAAGGGCCTGCCCATTCCTGGAGAAGTGTTCGTATTTGTGTTGAGAAGGGGTTGCAAGGAGATGTGTTAGTTTTATTGCTGCTGACCTTCCTCCCAGTTTTTTCTTTTGATGCTAAGGGGGCTATATTATGAAATAGGTAATAAATGTCGCAGAGATCAATGAGGAGCTAAAGAACCTCAAGCTTCAGTAGCTCAGCTGGCCTCACAATAACAATCTTGGCAAGAAGGGCTGCTGCCAGCCTAACAGCAAACAGTCCTGAGCTCAGGCAATGCGCAGAGTTAGTACGCACACACATCATCCCAGTGTCGGCACTCTCATTGTTTAGTGGGTCATTCTTACAAAATGCTTTACAGACACCAATTCATTTCCCCAGATATCACTCACCACATTGCTGCCTTCTTTCAGTTAATGAGCCTGAGTCTTTCCACTTTGGGAGGGTCCACCTGTGGTGTATATTATTGCTTTCCTTTTTGGCAAAATCCCCTCTTCCTGCTTCCTAACACAGCGTTTATGGGTGGGATTGACTCCCTCCTGATGACCCCCATCCTCAGCCAGAGTTGGGGGAGGTCCTGACTGACCTAAACCAATCAGCATAATTTTGTTTCTGTTGCCATGGTGACTGGTTTAGCGATTATCTCCTTCCTATTTCTAAACCTATGCCAGTCAGGCCCTGACGGTGCCCTAGTCTCAGTGATTAGTTCCACAGGGTATGAGAATGAAAACTAAATCGGATCAATTAGAGTGGAAGATGTCTGGGGGTTGGAGAAATCAAAGTTCCCTCTCTTCCAAAATGGTGCAATGTGGAAACAGGAGGCCTGAGGATGAATCCAACACACAGAGGGAGGCAGAGTAGAGACAACTACTAGGACTGTGCCAGAGTCCTGGCAAACAGCAAGTGAATCTCACTCTATCTCTGGAGTTTTGTTTTTGTTTTTTTAAAAATAATCTTTTAAAATTGATTTTAGAGAGAGAGGAAGGGAGAAGGAGAGAGACAGAGGCATCTATGAGAGAGAACGTTGATTGACCACCTCCTGCACACCTTCCACTGGGGATCGGGCCCATAACTGGGGCATGTGCCCTAACTAAGAATCGAATCGGTGACCTCTTGGTGCATGGGTCAATGCTCAACCACTGAGCCACACCAGTCAGGCTTTTTAAAAAATATAATTTATCTTTATTGACTTTAGAGAGAAAGGAAGGGAGAGCGAGAGAGACAGAGTATCTCTGGAGTTTTCAGTGACACATGCAGTATATAGATTTTTTATTTCCTGTACAGTTTGAGTTGGGTTTTCTGTCTCTTGCATTCAAACACATGTCACTTGGTATACTTCCTGTAGAGGCTGATTTCTCTGTACAGGCCCTTCTCCTATACAGTCTTAATCTGGATCTTGCTAAGGAAGAGCAGTTCCAAATGGGAAATAAAACTCTTCCCAAGAGGGAGTCAAAAGGCTAGCTCAAAGAGCTTCCATCAATGGATTTTACTCAATAGTTTTGCTCAACTTAACCTGGTGCTCAAGGCCTCAAGTTGTAGGTCATGTGTGTTGTTGGCCTGTCTAAATATTCAGCATTTCTAAGTAGTTTGTGGTATCTGTGAGGGCAGGGGCAATGTATTTTGTAACTTGAATGTAATCCTACAGCGTTGAATAAAATGTTTTGCACCACATACATGCTCATAAAATGAGAGTTGAACTCAAGTAAATTCAGCTGTCATTGCCATCAGTACAACTTCTGGAAGTTGGGGAGAAGGACACTCTCACAACATTGTCAAGTTTTGGGGATACAAAGTAATTGCCCTAGCAGACTCCTTCCCTGTTAAATTACCAACCACTCGCACAGGGTCTAGTCCAGAGTAGAGAGTCAAATATTGTTGACTGAATTTGCTTTGACTTTGTAATAGACTGAACTGGTCACTTAACACTTTTGAACAATTTTATCTTTCCATTTTCCCAAAATCCTATCGTACACCTTAATCTTTTTCTCTTTTAACATACCTTTCTTACAAACTAATTCTCAGCCAATAATTTTGAGGTAAAAGTGACCAAAAAAAATGTGAACCTCCTTTGTATTTCTACCATTAAATCCTTACACCTCCTTCCATCTACATTCATTTATTCATCCATGTAACAGATACTTATTGACATTTATGACAGCCAGGCTTTGTGGAGTCAGAGGCAAAAAAGATAGATCAAGTCTCTTCCACGTATATTCTAACAGGGAGAGTGGGTACACATAATTAAATAAACAAACAACAAGTACCCTTTCAGATAGTGGTTATGTACTATGAAGAAAATATGTTGGGGTAGGGACCAGACAGAGAATGAGGTGTGTGTGTGGTGGTGGTGGGGGGGGGGGGAGGGATTATCTCGGGTAGTCAAGGAAAGTCTCTTTGAAGACTAATATTTTAGAAGGAATGTGAATAGTAAGGAAAAGCTATATTAAGATTTGTGACAGGAACGACCTGGCAGATGGAATAGCAAGCATAAATACTCCGAGGTGGAACCAGTGTGGGTTGCTGTAGGAGGAGCCAGGAAACGGAGCACAGTGTGAGAGGAGTAGCAGAGGAGGAGGTCCAGGACTGGGCAAGGGGGTGGGTCCTGCAGGGCTCAGGACCTGTCTCTGCTTTCTCTTCCTGGGAAAATGGACAGTTCCCTCCTACTCGAAGCAGTCTTCTCTGTTGGTGTGTGTGACACCAAGGCTGCCTCTTTTTTCTGTTGCTTCCCTGGCCCTCCATATCAGTTTTCTTTGATGACTCCTCCTTTTTTACTGAAACTTCTAATGCCAGAGTGGACCAGAAATCACTCCTTGCACTTGTCCTCTCTCCTTCACTTCCCTCCCTCCCTCACTTCCTGTTGCTTTTCATCTCCCTCTCTCTGAATTTATCCAGTATCATGGCTTTAAATACCTTCAAGAGAGTCACTGAGATGGGACAGCCTCAAACTCATATATTTAACTTTCTACTCAACAGCTCCATTTTGATGACAAAATAAGCATTTTGAAATTAACATGTTAAACAGCACTCTGGATTTCACCTCATTCCAAATGTGTACTTTCGGAAGTTTCCAGTATCCTATTAATGTTACCACTCAGTTGCTCAAGTCAAGAACCTGGCTGTCAGTCTTGATTCATCCCTCTTCTTTTCCCCACATCCAGGCTGTCATCTACCTTTATAGATACTCCAAAGTCTCAAACCTGCCCATTTTACTCCATCTAACCCTTCATCTCTCACATTTGTTTCCCCGCCCTTCAAAAATGTGTCCTTCATAGGACAAACAAAATGGTCTCTAAAAAATATTGTAATTGAGATTATAAGAATTCCTATTTAAAGCTCTTTAATACCTTCCAAATCATTTTTTAATTGTAGTAAGATATACAAACATAAAATTGACCATTTTAATAATTTTTAGTAAAAAATTCAGTGATATTCAGCGCATTTATTCACATTATTGTGTAACCATCACCACTATCCATTTCCAGAACTTTTTCATAATCCTAAACTGAAACTCTGTACCCATTAAATAATAATTCCCAATTTCCCCCTTCCCCACAGCCCCTGGCAACCACTATTGTACTTACTGTGTCTATGAATTTGATTATTCTAGGTACTTTACATAAGTGGAGTCATAAAATATCTGTGGCTGACTTATTTTATACAGTATACTGTTTCCAAGTTTATCCATGTTGTAGTATATATCATCATTTCATTTTTTAAAGCTAAATAATAGGGCACATATTGTTTATCCATTTATCTATTGGATATTTGGGCTGTTTCCACCTTTTGTCTATTATGAATAATGTTGCTAGAATATTGGTGCACAAATGCCTATTCGAGACCCTGCTTTTTTCTATCTTTTTTATTACTTTATTTTTGTTAAAGATGTTTCTCCTTTTTTCCCCATTGACACCCTCCGCCCCTTCCCCCCAACCCCGTCTCCAGCTTTGTTGTCTATGTCCATTGGTTATGCGTACATGCGTATAAATTCTGTGGTTTATCTTTTCCCTCCCCCCCCCTCTTCTGGGGCTTGTCAGTCTGTACCCTACTTCCACGTCTCTGGGTCTACCCTGTTCCAAAGACTGTTATGTTCATTATATTCCACAAATAAGTGAGATCATGTGATATTTGTCTTTCTCTGCTTGGCTTGTTTCGCTTAGGATAATACTCTCCAGGTCCCTCCATGTCATCTCAAAGGATAAGAGATCTTTCTTTCTTCCAGCTGCATAGTACTCCATTGTGTATGTGTACCACAGCTTTTTTATCCATTCGTCTACTGATGGACACTTGGGCTGTTTCCAGATCTTAGCTATTGTAAATAGTGCTGCTATGAATATGGGGGTACATATATTCTTTCTGATTGGTGTTTCAGGCTTCTTAGGATATATTCCTAGAAGTGGGATCACTAGGTCAAATGGCAATTCAATTTTTAATTTTTTGAGGTAACACCTTAGTGTTTTCCATAGTGGCTGCACCAGTCTGCATTCCCACCAGCAGTGTACTAGAGTCCCCTTTTCTCCACATCCTCGCCAACACTTGTTATTTGATGATTTGTGGATGGCGGCCATTCTGACAGGTGTGAAGTGATACCTCATAGTTGTTTTAATTTGCCTCTCTCTGATGATTAGTGATGTTGAGCATTTCTTCATATGTCTCTTAGCCATTTGTATGTCCTGTTTGGAGAGGTGTCTATTTAGTTCCTCTGCCCATTTTTTAATTGGGTTCTTTGTCTTCCTTTTGTTGAGTTGTATGAGGACTCTATATATTTTGGATATTAACCCTTATCTGATGTATCATTGGCAATTATGCTCTCCCATACAGTGGGTTGCCTTTCTGATTTGATGGTTGTTTCTTTTGCTGTGCAGAAGCTTTTGAGTTTGATGTAGTCCCATGTGTTCATTTTTTCCTTTGTTTCTGTTGCCTTAGGTGATGTATCAGTGAAAATTCTGCTGCATTATGATGTCCGAAATTTTGTTGCCTACATTTCTAGGATTTTTATGGATTCACGAGTCACATTTAAGTCTTTTATCCATTTTGAATTTATTCTTCTGTATGGTATAAGTTGATGGTCTAGTTTCATTCTTTTGCATGTAGCTGTTCAATTTTCCCAGCACCATTTATTAAAGAGGTTGTCTTTACTCTATCATATGCTCTTGCCACCTTTGTCAAATATTAATTGAGCATAATGTCTTGGGTCAATTTCCAGGTTCTCTGTTCTGTTCCACTGGTCTATATGCCTGTTCTTGTGCCAGTACCAGGCTGCTTTGATTACAGGAGCTTTGTAGTATAACCTGATATCCGGTATAGTGATCCCACCTACTTTGTCCTTCGTTTTCAAGATTGCTGTAGCTATTTGGGGTCTTTTTTGGTTCCATATTAACTTTTGAAGTATTTGTTCTAGTTCTGTGAAATATGTTGTTGGTATTTTGATGGGGATTGCATTGAATCTATAGATCGCTTTGGGTAGTATGGGCATTTTAATGATGTTAATTCTTCCAATCCATGAACAAGGTATGTGCTTCCACTTTTTTATATTTTTCTCTATTTCGTTTTTCAATGTCCTGTAGTTTTCTGCAAATAGGTCCTTTACTTCTTTGGTTAAGTTTATTCCTAGGTATCTTAATTTATTTGCCACGATGGTAAATGGAATTGTTTTTTTAGTTTCTCTTTCTGTGAGTTCATCATTGGTGTATAAGAATGCCGTCAATTTCTTGACATTAATTTTGTATCCTGCTACTTTGCCAAATTCATTTATTAAGTCTAGTAGATTTTTGATGGATTGAGACCCTGCTTTTAATTCTTCAGGGTAAATGCCTAGAAGTGAAATGCTGAATCATATGGTAATTCTATATTTAATTTTTTAGGAACTGCAGTACTGTTTTCCATAATGACTGTACCACTTTATACTCCCACCAGCAATGTACAAGGGTTCCAATTTCTCCACATCCTTTCTAAGACCTGTTCTTCCCATTCCCTTTAAAAAATATATATATATCATAGCCATCCTAATGAGTGTAAAGTGATATCTCATTGTGGTTTTCATTTGCATTTCCATAATAATGATTGATTTTGAGTATCTTTTTATGTGCTTATTTGTATATCTTCTTTGGAGAAATGTCTACTCAAATTCTTTGCCCATTTTTGGAACTCAGTTGTCTGTTAGTTGTTGTTGAGTTGTAGGAGTTCTTTATGTACTCTAGATATTAATCTCTTATCAGAGACATGATTTGTAAATATTTTCCCCGTTCTGTAGATTGACTTTTCACTTTCTTGATCATGTCATTTGATGCACAACATTTTTATTTTGATAAAGTCAAATTTATGTACTTTTTTGTCACCTGTGCTTTTGGTGCCATGCACAGGGCGGGACAAAAGTAGGTTTACAGTTGTGAGTATTTGTGTATTATTATTTATTAATTATTATATCATATTCCATAAAAACAACACATAAACCTATGTTTGCTCCACCTCGTACTAGAAATCAGTGCCAAATCCAATGTCATGAAGCTTTTCCCCAATTTTCTTCTGAGAGTTCTATAGTTTTAGTTGTTATGTTTAGGTCTTTGTTCAATTTTGAGTTAATTTTTGTATAAGATGTTCCAACAGCTTTTAAAATAAAATCCAAACTGGAGCCAGCATACCTTTCCAACTTTATCTCAGCATTCCAATCTCCCCCCTTTACTCCTTCTTTCCGTCTTTTTTTCCTGGCTACACTGAGATGTAATTGACACATAACAGTGTGTAAATTTAAGGTGTATGACATGTGTAAAAGGTAAGGGTGAGGGTGAGGGAGTGTTCAGAAAAGGGTGTGGTGGGGCTATCTGCCTACAAGCAATATTCCGTGGAAATGGCCCTTTGTTGATTGTTGATGACTGTTGTGCTGAAAAAGAAAATGTACACAAGGGCTCCTACTGGGGTGTAAGAGGTGATAGTTCTCTAAGCAGCTTGTATAAAATAGTTTACATAATTAATACTGAGTTAGGTGATTTTATTAGGTCATAATTATCTTCTCCGGTGAGTTCTCATCTTGGCAGAGAACTGCCATTACTAAGCAAGAGGAAGAGTGGTGTCTCATTCTATCAGGTTGTGTTCAGGGAAGGCTCCTTGTTCAAGACCCTTTGCAAACACAAGAATATTTTCTATAGAAAAGTGACTTGTGCTTGGCCAGCTGGCAGTGTGTTGAGTCTGATTTCATGTTCATTGGCTAGCTGATCTTTGGCAAAACCCAAGTGGAGGTGTCTTTGTGTGACTCCTTTCAGTGTGCACAAAGCTGTGCTTGCCCTGTGCTGTGACTACATCCCGATGAGTGACTAGGTTGGTGGAGAGTTTGTTTAATTTGGGTAAGAATATATATTTGAGATCATTAAAATGTAAACAAGATATATTTTGTGGTTTAAACAAATCAGAGCTTGTCTTTGATCTAGTGCCCAGAGAAGACTCCACTTTGAATGTACCTTGTATCCTTAATACTGAATTTTTCTCTGGATTCTCTTAGCCCTTTTGTTTAATCTGTGCTCATTCTACTATTACATGCCTTATCTTGTCTGCTTACCTATAAGCTCTTATAAGGCAATACCTTGCCTGATTTATTTTTGCATCCTCCAAACCTATATAGTACCAGGGCTTTCAGATATAAAGATTAATAATAATGATGATAATAATTAACATTCATTGATCCCATATACTGTGGCTATGTGCCAGACTCTGTGACATATTTGTATTAACTTAATTTTTCCAACATCCTCTTGAGATATGTACTATTGAAATTTCTGTTATTGCATCAGTAAATTAAGGCACAGAATTGTTGAGTAACTTCCCAATGGTCATACAGCAAGTATTTGACAAGGCCATTGACACTGTAACCTGTGATCTTAACCTCTATACCATATAAGAGGTGATGAATAAATGTATGTTGAACTTGAGGTATATATGCCCTTGGTAGATAAAGACAATGAGCATTATTTCGAAGATTTCCAGGAGATCAAGTTAGGATAAATCTTGATGCTCATTCATTTATTTATATTTAAATATGAATACTAAAATATTAATTGATTTAATAGCTACTTATTGAATATAAAAATACATGGCAGCCACTCACTAGGTATGAGCATATGATGTGAACAAAAAGAAATATGATGTAGGGTGCTGGTGTAGCTTACCTTTAATTGGGAGTGACTGATGCTGACAAAATAGTTATGCTAATGAATACATAAGTTACCAGAAATTGAGGTGTTGTTCCAAAGAAAGATGAAACTAGTCTTAGAAAGCAAGAATCATGCCCAGCCGGTGTGGCTCAGTGGTTGCGTATTGGCTCATGCACCAAGAGTCACCTGTTTGATTCCTGGTCAGGGCACATGCCCAAGTAGTGGGCTAGGTCCCCAGTGGGGGGCATGCAGGAGGTGGCCAGTCGATGTTCTCTTTCATCGATGTTTCTATCTCTCTCTCCCTCTCCTTTCTTCTCTCTCTAAAATCAATAAAGAAAAAAAAAGTTAAAAAAAAAAAAAAAGAAACCAAGTATCAGAGGAATCAGACCAGGGCCAGGTGTCAAGGAAGACCTCTAGGAAGAGTGCATCTTTTATTTGTCTCATGAAGAATGAGTAGAGCTTCACCAGGGGAAGGCAGGTAGGACGAGTGGGGAAAGCATTCTAAGTCACGAGGCAGATCAGAGGGAACTGTGTGTATCAAGTCCTGGGCCAAGACTTGGCACATCAGGACCTATACAATAACCCTGGCCTTAGTGAGTGAGCTCACTCTTAAAAAAATTAACTATAAATTATTAAATATGTATGTATATCTATTTGTGTGTATACACACATATATAAATAGATCTCACTTTTCACTATATGTATAATATGACACAAATAGAAATTGTCATATTGTTCTATAAAATGCTTTTTTAAATTAAATATAATATGAACATTCTTCATATTCATATTTATTGTGATTTTTAATAGAATATTCTACAATATACCTCAGAATTTATTTAATAAATCCTTCAGGTATATACCTAGAAGTCAAATTGCTGGATCATATGGTAGATATACTTTTAATTGTTTTAGGAACTTCCACATTGTTTCCATAGAGGCTGCACCAGTCTGCATTCCCACCAGCAGTGTACATGGGTTCCCTTTTCTCCACATCTTTGCCAGCACTTGTTATCTTTTGTCTTCTTGATAGCAGCCATTCTTAGAGGTGTGAGGTGATAACCCATTGTAGTTTTGATTTGCTTTATATAGCATGAATGTGCTAATTATTGCTACACTGGCAATCATATTACTATATAGAAATATATCATGCTAACATGTTATATATTTTAAATTTACACAATATTGTATGTCAAGTATATGTCAATAGACAAAAAATCCTTTTATGCTGAATATTTAGTTTTTAAAAATATTTTCACTATAATAAATATCTTTATATAAAACTATTTTGCCATATTATAATTGCTTTCTTTATATAAACTTTTGTGAGTGTTGATACCTAGTGTCCAATATTTCTCAAATGGTTACACGTCCACAAATAGAATATGATTCTCTAGTTTACTCCTTCCTCACAAACCTTTTTTCTCTTTGATTTTAAGTTTTTACTAACACAAATGCTAAAATGGCATTTATTTTTGTGTTATTTTGCTCCCTTGATTACAAATGAGATTGAATTTTACTTCCATAGAGCTATCAGCCATGAATTAACACGAATATTTCGAGTGTAGTCTTTCCAGACTGAAAAAGCCCAGCCTCCCAGACGACCTTAGTTTTGGCCAATTTCTATATGGTCCTCAAAAAGATATAATAAACTCTTTTATTAAAAGGGTGAATAAGGTCACATTTGGTACTGAGCTTCTGCTTGTAGTAGTCTCCCCCATTGTCTGCCCCCCGTTCCCTGAGAGAGTTCCACCTTGCTGGAGGTCACCGCATCCACTCTATGTCCCCAGTCAATTGGCAGACGGAGGCAAAAATCCACACCCACACTAGGGAGACAGGAAACAAGGAAGTGAAGGAGGGAGGGAAGGAGACAATGAAGGACAGGGGACAGGGGAAGGAAAGGAGGGAGGAAAGAAAAAGATTGCTGAAAATACTCTGAAATGTCTTTGTTCTCTTGTCTTGGTCTGTAAGGTCTTCCCAATGTAGGATCTATTCTGTCTGCTCATCTCCCTTTGTGGAACCTTTTAAATCCCCTCTTGATTAGAGTCAGAGCTTCACTTTTCATCTTAGAAAGATTTTTCCTACCTTTGTCTCCTGAACAGTAGGGTTGGAAAGCTGGTGGCGGAGCATCCCTCAGTCCTGAGCAGACATAGGGGAGCTTGGGGGCCCTCAAGAGCCAGAACCCTTGTCACCCTATGCACTCTGCCCTTTGCCTGCCTGCCCTGGTTTGGTTGGGCTAGAATACTGCTGGTTCTTTGTAATAGCATGGGTATTCCCTAATTCCAAAATTGTTTTTCTCATGTTCAGTTTTCAAATACATGCCCAAGAGTCCCCAGCTGTAACTTCCCTGAGTCATTCGTTTCTTTAATGTTCGCATTTCTCTTAGTTTCCAGGGTCATCCATTAGGTATGTGCTTCTCTGCTCTCTGTCCCCATCTCTTCCTTTTCTTTTAATTTTTTTTCTTTATTTTAGAGAGAGAGGAAGGGAGAGGGAGAGAGAGATAGAAACATCGATGAGAGAGAACATCAATTGGCCACCTCTTGCATGCCCCCCCTGGGGGTTTGGCCCACAACCTGGGCATGTGCCTTGACCAGGAATCGAACTGGTGACCTCTTGGTGCATGTCCCCATCTCTTTCTCCCTCATTCTGAGTGTAAGCAATGGCTCACATCATTCCTGGTCCTTCATGCCATCCCTGGCCTCGGATGCATTACTTTAATAACATTGCTGACACCAACACAATTCTCCTAAAATCCCTCCACTAGGCATTCCTTTGGTCATGGCTCCTAAGGTTCTTTTAAAATTCATAAATGCTTTCTGGGAAGGGGCACATCTAGCCACTTTTTAGCTATTAGTTTTTCTCATCAACTAAGTTCAGAGTGTAGGACTATGAGGTGACTTGTAATGAAGGGGTTGGGGAAATATGAAGCAATGCTTTGGGAGCGAGGCTTCAGCAAGGATTAAGCAGCCCTGGAGTGGTTCCAGAAGGAAGAAGGAGATGCTGACAGAGGCAAAGAGTGACTTCAAAGCCAACTGCCTAATAAGATGGGTGGGAAGAATGCAGGATGATCGTTCTGTTGTTGTTCTTCATCTCTCAGACCGACTGATTTTTGGCAAGGTGGGTTGTAGGTGACCACATAACTTATTGCCCAAACTAGGACACTTTTGAAAATAAAATGGGAATTATACAGGATCAGCAGCTGTAAACAAGGATTGTTCTGGGTAAATGAGGACACACGGTTCTCCTAGTTACAGGAGGTACTGGTGAGGAGTCTCTCTGCAAAGTTTAATAAGGTATTTCTCATTTTCCTCTAGGAGTCAAATAAAAAAAAAACACTGCTTCCTCCTTCCAGGTCCATACACAGTCATAAGACAGGTACTCATTTGAATTTTTTAAATGTACTGATCTATATTGATGAATCATTCTTGGTTCAAAGTAAAAGGTAAAATATTTTTACTCCAAAGGGAGAGGTAGATTGGGGCAGGTTGTGAAGGGCCTTGAATGCCATGCTGAGGAATATCAACTTAATCCTGTCTGCAAAAAGAAACTGCCAGGGGAAGGTTGCAAAATGACCTAGGGTTTGCAAACACTACCCTGGAGACAGTGTAGAGAGTGAGTAGGTATGAAAAATACATTGCAAGTGCAGACACTTTTGACAGAAAAACCGCATGACCATGGTCCATGTGCAAGGGCTGAGGACTGGAGTGGGAACAGTAATAGAGGTCACAGAGATAGGTGGCTGTATTTGAAGGACACTGTGGAACTAGAATCAATAACATTTGGTGAATTACTGGATGTGGGGAATGAGAAAGATGAAGGAATAAAAAATGACTCCGGTTTCTGGAAAGATTGACTGATCTATCACTGATCTATGAAAGGCAATGCTATTAGCCCAGATCAGGGACACAGGACGAGGAACAAGATTGGGGACAAGATAAGTTTTCTTTTTTTATATAAAACATGAAGAATGTGTGTTATGTGCTAGGACTTCACTGGCACTTTACATGTCATCTCATTTAATCTTCTCAACAGCCTTCTGAAGTTGGTCTTATCATTTTCCCCATTTTACAAAGAAGGAAACTGAAGCACAGAGAGGTTAAGTGCCTTGCTCTGGTCACCCGGCTAATATATGTTGGAGATGGGATATGAAGGAAGCAAGAACTCTTGTTTTTCATCATTATGCCCACCTCTCTGTGATGCATCTTGAATCTGTTGAGGGTGGTGGCAATCTGGGGCTATGTAATTGTCGATATAAATTTGGCAGATGAAAATCCAGTTCCTTTTCTGATATGTTTTTATTTTCATTGTGTTTAAGTATGAGCATTTATCAAGGCTTGACACAGAGTCTCATTTGCTTCTCTTTCTAGATTATATCCATTTCCATGACTGCAAATGCCACACTCATGGGCCAACTACAAAGCATTGATTTCAGTCCTGTGCAAACAGTTTCATAACTTCAGCTGCCTGTTAAACATTCCTAATTGCATGACTGCTGTCATAAAAATATTTAAGCATTAATTGAGGATCTGCAACTAACTCGTTGTGCTAATCTGGAACAGCCACATATCTTTTCAAAGCTTCGGTTTTTCCTTCAATAACAAGAGGTGGTTTAAAGTTGAATATCTACAGTACAAGACTGAAGCCTGGGAAGAGCTTTAGACATTTAGTTTTTGACATGATATCTTTACTCTGCCTGAGGTTCCTGTAGCTATAACTTGTGTTGTCTAATACAGTTTACATTTAAATGTAATTAAAATATATACAATTAAAAATTCACTTCATCAGTCTCACTAGCCACATTTAAATGCTCAGTTGCCACTTGGGACTAGTGGCAACCATAATGCTGATATAGAACATTTTCATCGTTGCTGATTATTTTATTGGATATTGCTGTAGATTAACCAACCATCTAAAGCCAAAATTATCTTTCTCTCAGTTAGCTCAAACTTTATACTTCCTATGTCTAATAGTAGTATATAACACCATTGTTATGGACTGAATTGTGTCTCCCCACAGATCCATATGTTGAGGCCCTAACACCCAAATGTGACTGTATTTGGAGATAGGGACTTTTAGGGAGATAATTAAGGTTAAATAAGGTCATAAGTGTGGGACCCTCATCCCACAGGGCTGATGTCCTTATAAGAAGGGAAAGAGATACCAGTGATATCTTTCTTCCTGCACATTCACAAGGGAAAGACCACACAAGGACTCAGTGAGAATGTGGCCATAGGTCAGCCAGGTAGAAAGATCTCACCAGAAACCAACCCTGATGGCAACTTGATCTTGGATTTCTGGCTTACAGAACTGTGAGAATATAAATGTTGTTATTAAAACCACCCAGTCTGTGACATTCTGTTATGAAAGCCCAAAATGACTGACACAACCATCCTCTCAGACACCCAGTCTTAGAATCCAAGTATGAAGAAAAGGGATACCACTCCCACCCAGGCCTTACCATGCAAACCTAATACACCTTCTTCTCTTTTGCATTGATCTTCTCTTTTGCATATATCTTGAATGCTCTCCTTCCTCTAAATTTCTATTATTAATCTAGCATTACATATCATATTTGAGATACTGAGTACCTGGCATTATTTTTCCTACTGCCACTCCAGATTTATAAATTGATTTTACCAAAAGATTATTTTAATTTCTGTTATATTTTATCATAAATCTTCAGAGTTCTGAATATGCTCTGGGGAAAAGCCCCAACTTCTTACCCCAGAATTACAGTCTGGCCACTTTCTACAATTAATGCCTCCTTCCTCGAGCTGCACACACTCTAAACAAACTGATCTCTTGATTCACCCCCATACTTACACAAATACCAACCTTGCTCTTTGTTCAGGTATCTTGCCTGAATGTAGGTGAATCCTGATCTACATTCTGACCACCCCAACTCCTCATCGTCTATTATCTATCATCCCCAATGCAGCGCGTATCTCCCTCCCTCTCTCCTAAACTTCACTCATAATAGCGACAACAGCATCACATCAGAAATTACAATAAAAGTGACAATTTGCTTAGCGATTGCTATGAACCAGCAACTGTTCATAGAACTTTAGATTAATTATTTTACTTAATTTTTATAAAAATCTTAAGCAATCAATATCAGTGTCACCATTTAAATGGAAAACGTATTGCTCAACTTAAGACAAATTTTAGTTTCTCCTAGTTTTTCATATTCTATCCTCAACACGGATGTGGTTCTTGGTGCCAGAATATTTATCTTTTTAAGTGTAGATCCTGTTTCCCCTACTAGCCTGGAAGCTTCTCAGAGGCAAGTCCTGTTTGGCACACTTCATTCAGGCATCAAAGGAGATCTCACACTACAATGATTTATTTCTACTTAACCATTTCTCAATAAGCTGCAAGCTTTGCTTTCTAAATTCCATTTCTTAAATGTTGCTATCCCTCAAATATTAGCCTTAAGCTCCTCTGCTATTCTTACTCTATACACGTTGCATTGTGATTTTTTAAAAAATATATTTTTATTGACTTTTTTAGAGAGAGGAAAGGAGAGAGAGATAGAAACATTGATGTGAGAGAGAAAAATCGATTGGCTGCCTCCTGCATGCCCCACCACTAGGGCTCAAGCCCACAACCCAGGCATGTGCCCCAACTGTGAATCAAACTGGAACTTCTCAGTCCATGGAACGATGCTCAATCCACCAAACCACACCAGCTGGGCTGCTTTGTAAATTAAAAAACAAATGTGTTTATATTGATTTTAGAGAGAGAGGAAGGGAGAGGGAGATTGAGGGAAACATCAATTGGGGTTTTTTGATTCCAACATAATGGCAGGAAGGACCAGAGTGAGGTTGAGAGTGTGAGTGGATGAGTATGTGTGTGAGAGAGTGTGCATGGGTGTGAGTGTGGGTGGGAAGCTATCAGTCAATGGGGGAATCCAGGGCAGGCATTTGGGCACTCTGGGAGGAGGAAGCTGTCAGCAACAGAAGCATGCTCCATGGCCTGGTGCTTCTTCCCATTTGGGATCAGAGGGTGCCCTTTTTGGAGAATCCACAGGGTCCTCCTTGGGAGGAGGCTGCAGGGAATGGCAGAGATCCAGTGCCCAGAGACCACAGATAGACACACCCAGCCCCACCACCTCTCTTCATGGGACCAGCCAGAAGCAGAGGGCCCACTACCACCACTGATCACCAGTGGCAGAGGGCCCCATTGCCCCTGTGGGACCCAGCAGCACCAGAGAGCCACCAGCCTATTACAGCAACAAACTGCCAGCACCACTGGTGTCCTCACAGCAGACAGCCACCCTCCCACTGGCCCCACTACAGCAAAGAGCTGCTACCCCTGCTGCCACCACTGAGAGCCACTAGCACCCCCAGATGACTGGACTAGATCTAAGATCTAGCATGCACTACCCATGGTGACTGGTGCCCCAGGATGCAACAACCTGCTTCTGCGACCTGGCTCACCCCATCTGGCCCAGTATCACCAGTCCAATAAAATGGTGAGACAAAGAAACAACCCCAAAATGAAAGAAAAGGAGGAATCACCAGAAAGGAACTAAATGAAATGGAGGAAAGTAATTTATCAGATAAAGAATTCAAAGTAATAGTTATAAGGGTGCTCAAATAACTTAGTGAGAACTACAAGCCACTCAGTGACAATTATAAAGAACTCAGTGGAAACTACATTAGCATGAAAAAAGAGGTAGAAGCTATGACTAAAAATCAAGTGGAAATGAAGAATGACATAGCTGAAATAAAAAGTACCTTGGAAAGATTCAATAGTAGATTAGAAGAAGCTGAAGACCAAATTGTTTAGTTAGAAGACAAGGTAGAAAAAGAACACCCAATTAGAGCAATAAATGGAAAAAAAAATTAGAAAGCAGGAGGAGAGTTTTAGTGAGCTTTGAGACAACATGAAACATAACATTTACATCATAGGGGTACCAGAAGGAAAAGAATTGAAGAACGGAATAGAAAACCTGTTTGAAGAAATAGTGACAGAAAACTTCCCTAACCTGGTGAAGGAAAAAGTGACACAAGTCCAGGAAACACAGAAAGTCCCAAACAAGATGAACCCTCCAAAAAACCCCACACCTAGACACCATCATAATTAAAATGGCAAATGTTAAAGACAAAGAAAGAATCTTAAAGGAAGCAAGAGAGAGACAGAAAGTTACCTGCAAGGGAGCTCCAATTAGACCGTCAGCTGATTTCTCAATAGAAACACTACCGGCCAGAAGGGAGTGCTATGAAGTGTACAAAGTAATGAAACGCAAGGGTCTGAATCTAAGACTACTCTATCCTGCAAGGATATCATTCAAAATTAAAGGTGAAATAAGGAGCTTCACAGACAAATAAAGGCTAAAAGAGTTTACTACTACCAAACAAGCAATGCAAGAAATTCTAAAGGGACTGTTGTAAGAAGAATGAGAGAGAGAGAGAGAGAGAGAGAGAGAGAGAGAGAGAGAGGAACACAGGTAAAACGAATAAAATTGGCAACAAATAAGTACCTATTAATAATAACTTCAAATGTAAATGGCTTAAATGCTTCAACCAAAAGACATAAGGTAGATGAATGGATGAAAACATGGCCCATGTATATGCTGTCTACAAGAGACCCACCTCAGAACAAAAGACTCACACAGGATGAAAGTGAAGGGATGGAAAATAATTTTCCATGAGAAAGGAAACAAAAAAAGAGAAGTAGGGGTAGTAATACTCATATCTGATAAAATAGAATACAAAATAAAGGCCATAATAAGAGACAAAGAAGCCTGGCCAGTTTGGATTCACAGTGGAGCGTTGGATCATGGACCAAAGAGTCGTGGGTTTGATTCCAGTCAAGATCACATACCTCGGTTATGGTTCATTCACCAGCCCTAGTCGGAGTCATGCAGGAGGCAACCAATTGATGTGTCTCTCTCACATTGACCTCTCTCTCTCTCTCTCTCTCTCTCTCTCTCTCCCTCCATCCCTCCCTCCAATTCTATCTGAAGATAAATGGAAAAATATCCTTGGGTGAGGATTAAAAGAGAGAGAGAGAGAGAGAGACAGAGAGACAGAGAGACAGAGAGAAAGAAAGTCACTACGTAATATTGAAGGGATCAATCCAACAAGAGAATATAACCCTGGGAAACATATATGCACCCAATATAGAGCACCAAAATATATTAAAAATCTTCTGAAGGACTTTAAGGGAGAGATCAACAGTGATACCATCATAGCAGAGGACTTTAACACACCACTGACATCACTGGATAGATCTTCTAGACAAAGTTAACAAGGAAACAGAGACCCTAAATAGTGCACACACCAGATGGATTTAATTGATATTCAAAGAACATTTCACCTCAAATGAAGAATATACATTCTTCTCAAGTGCACATGGGTCATTCTCAAAGATAGACCACATGTTAGGACAACAGCTAAGGCTCTACAAGTTCAAGAAGATTGAAATCATATCAAGAATCTTTTCAGGACTTCCAGTCAAGATGGCGGCGTAGGTAAACGCGGTATGGCATCCTCCCACAACCACATCAAAGTTACAACTAAACTACAGAACAACCATCATTCAAAACCGCCTGACATCGAGCTGAATGGAAGTCCTATAACTACAGAATTAAAGAAGCAGCCACACTGAGACTGGTAGGAGGTGCAGAGGTAGATGGGCTGGTCCCACACCCACATGTGGCTGATAAAAATCAGGAGGACACCTCAGCTGGAAAGGTCCTCCCTGAGGACTGAGGGGTCCCCGTCCCATACTAGGTGCCCAGCTCAGGGTTCCAGTGCCAGGAATAGAATCCCCATTGCTTCTGGCTGTAAAACTAGTGGGAACTGAGGCTGAGGGAGGCTGAGGCTGTGGGAGCCCCCAGGCAGCTTCTCTTAAAGGGCCTGCACATGGACTTACTCAGATTCGCTCCCTCCAGGCTCCAGCGTGCGGGAGGCAGCTTGAAAGTCACCAGAGACATATGGGGAAGAACTGAATTGTTTGGAATTGGAGCGAGGGCTGGAGAGGCAGCTTTTTCTCCAGACATGCTGTCTGAGGCCTTTGTTCCTTTGGTGAGCCCTTCCCTGGGGCAGCAGATGGCTGCCATATCTGGGACTCCAGGAACATGGCTCACACTGTTTGCCCTGCCCTGGTGATTCCCTGAGGCCCTGCCCTACCCAACTTTCAGGCCCACCCAAGCTGTTGCCAGTTGCTTTACCATAGGATCAGACTGTCTTGGATCCTGCTTCAGCTTTTCCTAAATTCTTTCAAACAAGCAGCATCTTATCTCAGCTAGCCCCATACCTCTCGCTAAGTAATACATAGAAACAAACACAGGGAGGCAGCCAAAATGAGGAGACAAAGAAACAGGTCCCAAATGAAAGAACAGAACAAAACTCCAGTAAAAGAACTAAGCGAAATGGAGATAAGCAACCTAACAGATGCTGAGTTCAAAACACTGCTTATAAGGATGCTCAATGGACTTAATGAGAACCTCAGTAAACTTAGTGAGAGCCTCAAGAGCATAAAAAAGGACCAGTCAGAAATGAAGGATGCACAGTCAGAAATGAAGGAGGCACTAACTGAAATAAAGAATAGTGTACACAGATTTAATAGTAGAGTAGGTAAAGCCAAGAAGCAAATCATCGATTTGGAATACAAGGAAGCAAAAAACACCCAATCAGAACAGCAAAAAGAAAAAAGAATCCAAAAAAATGAGGATAGTGTAAGGAGCCTCTGGGACAACTTCAAGCATGCCAACATTCGCATCTTGGGGGTGCCAGAAGGAGAAGAGAGAGAACAAGAAATCGAAAACCTGTTTGAAACAATAATGGCAGAAAACTTCCCTAACTTGGGGAAGGAAACAGACATACGAGTCCAGGAAGCACAGAGAGTCCCAAACAAGATGAACCCCAAGAGGCCCACACCAAGACACATCATCATCAAAATGCAAAAGGTTCAAGACAAAGAGAGAATCTTAAAAGCAGCAAGAGAAAAGCAGTTAGTTACCTACAAGGGAGCTCCCATAAGACTGTCAGCTGATTTCTCAAAAGAAACTTTGCAGGCCAGAAGGGAGTGGCAAGAAATATTCAGAGTGATGAAAAGCAAGAACCTACAACCAAGATTACTCTATCCTGCAAAGCTGTCATTTAGAATCGATGGCCATATAAAGAGTTTCCCAGACAAGAAAAAGCTAAAGGAGTTCATCACCACCAAACCATTATTATATGAAATGTTGAAGGGTCTTCCTGAAGAAAAAGATAAAAAATATGAACAAACAAAATGGCAATGAATACATATCTATCGACAATTGAATCTACAAAATGAACAAGCAGAACAGAAACATTCTCGTAGATACTGAGAACATTTTGTTGGTTGCCAGATGGGAGGGGGGTTGGGGGAATGGGTGAAAAAGGTGAATGGATTAAGAATTACAAATTGGTTGTTAGACTGACAAACCTCAAAGGGAAGGGGGTTGGGGGATTGGAAGAAATAAACCAAAGAACTTACATGTATATATGCATAACCAATGGACACAGACAACAGTGTGGGGAAAGGCAGGAGTGGGGTGGGAGTGGGGAGGAGGGGGTCAATGAGGGAAAAATGAGGAACATCTGTAATACATTCAACAATAAAGATAAGTTAAAAAAAAAGAATCTTTTTAGATCACAATGGCATGAAACTAGAAATCAATTACAATAAAAATACTAAAAAACATTCAAACACATGGAGGCTAAATAGCATGTTATTAAACAATGAATGTGTTGCCAAGGAGATCACGGAAGAAATAAAAAAAATTCCTGAAAACATATGAAAATGAACACAGAACACAAAATCTATGGGACACAGCAAAAGCAGTCCTGAGAGGGAAGTTCATAGCATTATAGGCCTACCCTAAGAAACAAGAAAATTTTTAAATAAACTATCTAACCCTACAACTTAAAGAATTAGAAAGAGAACAAAAAGAAAAAAAACAGAATTAATAGAAGGAAGGAAATATTAAAGATCAGAGCAGAAATAAATGACATAGAGACTAAAAAAACAATACAAAAAAAGTCAATGAGACCAAGAGCTGGTTCTTTGAAAAGATAAATAAGATTGATGAACCGCTAACCAGACTCACTAAGAAACAAAGAGAGAGGGCCCAAATAAATAAAATCAAAAAAGAAATAAGTGAAGTAACAACTGATACCACAGAAATACAAAAAACAAACAAAAAAACAAACAAACAAACAAACAAAAAAAAACAAACTGTAAGACATACCATAAATAATTATATGCCAACAAATTGGACAACCTAGGCAAAATGGACAAGTTTCTAGAATCATACAAGCTTCCAAAACTCAACAGGGAAGAGTCAGAAAACCTCAATAGACCAATAAAAAAGAAGGAAATTGAAACTGTAATCAATAACTCCTAGCAAACCAAAGCCCTGGTCCAGATGAATTCACAGGAGAGTTTTACCAAACATTCAAAAAAGAACACCTCTTCTCCTCAAAGTATTCCAAAATATTCAAGAGGAAGGAAGACTTCCAAATTCTTTTTATGAGACCAGCATAATCCTAATTTTAAAACCACATAAAGACACTACAAAGAGAGAAAATTACAGGCCAATATCCTTCCTTGATGAACATACATGCTAAAATCCTCAATAAAATTTTAGCAAATTGGATCCAGCAATATATTAAAAAAATTATTCACCATGACCAAGTGGGATTTATCCCAGGGATGCAAGGCTGGTATAATATTTGTAAATCAATAAATGTGATACAGCCTGGCTAGTGTGGCTCAGTGGTTGAGCATTGACCCGTGCACCAAGGGGTCACTGGTTTGATTCCCAGTCATGGCACATTCCTGGATTGTGGGCTCGATCCTCAGTAGGGGGCGTGCAGGAGGCAGCTGATTGATGGTCCTCTCTCACATTGACAAAAATCCAGCACTCATTTTTAAATAAAAACTCTCAGTAAAGTGGGAATAGAAGGATCATACCTCAACATAGTAAAGGCCATATATGACAACATCATACACAATGGGCAAAAAATAAAAGTGTTTCCTTTAAGAACAGGAACAAAACAGGGATGTCCGCTTTTGCCACTCTTATTCAACGTAATACTGGAAGTCTTTGCCACAGTGATCAGACAAGAAGAGAAAATAAAAGGCATCCAAATTGGAATGGAGGAAGTGAAACTGTCATTATTCGCAGATGACATGATATTGTACATAGAAAACCCTAAAGACTCCCCTGAAAAACTACTAGATTTAATAAACAAATTTGGTAAAGTAGCAGGATACAAAATTAACATCCAGAAATTGATAGTAGTTTTATACACCAATAATGAACACTCAGAAAGAGAAACTGAAAAAACAATCCCAGTTACCATTGCAACAACAACACAAAATTAAGATACCTAGGAATAAACTTAACTGAGGAGGCAAAAGACCTGTTCTGAGAAAACTACAGGACATTGAAAAAATAAATAGAGGAAGGTATAAAAAAGTGGAAGCATATACTATATTCATGGATTGGAAGAATCAACATCATTAAACTGTCCATACTACTCAAAGCAATCTATAGATTCAATGCAATCCCTATTAAAATACCAACAGCATATTTCACAGATCTAGAACAAATACTCCATAAGTTTATATGAAGCCAAAAACAGACCCCATATAGCCACAGCAATCTTGAAAAAGAAGAACAAAGTAGGAGGGATCACAATTCTGGATATCAGTTTATACTACAAAGCCATTGTAATCAAAACAGCCTGGTACTGGCATAAAAGTAGGCATATAGATAAACAGAACAGAACGGAGAACTCAGAAATCAACCCAAGATATTAGGTTCAATTAATATTTGACAAAGGAGGCAAGAGCATACAATGGGGTAAAGATAGTCTCTTTAATAAATGGTGTTGGGAGAATTGGACAGATACATGCAAAGAAATGAAACTAGATCACCTCCTTACATCATACACAAGAATAAACTCAAAGTGGATAAAAGACTCAAACATAAGTAGTGAAACCATAAAAATCCTGGAAGAAAATGTAAGCAGCAAAATCTCAGACATCACATGTAGCAGAATTTTTACCAGTACATTGCCTAAGGCAAGAGAAACAACAGACAAAAATTAATAAATGAAACTACATCAAACTAAAAAGCATTCTGAACAGCAAAAGAAACCAGTATCAAAATGAAAAGGGAATCCACTCTATGGAAGAATGTATTTGTCAATGATACATTGGATAAGGGGTTAATTCCCAAATTATATAAAATTCTCATGCAATTCAACAAAGGAAAACAAACAATTCAATTAAAAAATGGGTGGAGGACCTGAATAGACACTTCTCCAAAGAGGATATACAAATGGCCAGGAGACATATGAAAAAATGCTCAATATCACTAATCATCAGAGAGATGCAAATTAAAACAACTATGAGGTATCACCTCACACCTGCCAGAATGGCTGCCATCAACAAATCATCAAATACAAGTACTGGTGAGGGTGTGGAGAAAAGGGGACTCTAGTACACTGCTGGTGGGAATGCAGACTGGTGCAGACACTATGGAAAACAATATGGTGTTTCCTCAAAAAATTAAAAATTGAACTGCCATTTGATCCTACTTCTAGGAATATATCCTAAGAAGCCTAAAACACCAATCAGAAAGAATATATGCACCCCTATGTTCATAGCAGCACTATTTACAATAGCTAAGATCTGGAAACAACCCAAGTGCCCATTTAGTAGATGAGTGGTTAAAAAGCTGTGCTACATTTACACAATGGAATACTATGCAGCTGTAAGAAAGAAAGGTCTCTTACCCTTAGAGACGACATAGAGGGACCTGGAGAGTATTATGCTAAGCTAAATAAGCCTGTCAGACAAAGATAAGTATCAAATGATTTCACTTATTTGTAGAATATAATGACCAAAAAGCTGACAAACAAATCATGTTCCTACTTCCAGAGACATGGAAGTAGGGAACAGACTGACAAACCTCAGAGGGAAGGAGGGTGGGGAAGGTGGGAAGAGATAAACCAAGGAACTTAGATGCATACATGATATATACATAACCAATGGACATAGACAACAGTGCAGTGAAGGCCGGATTGGGGGGGTGTCAATGGGGGTAAAAAGAAGGGACATCTATAATACTTTCAACAATAAATATATCTAAAAAAGAACATAAGAATAGTACAGCCACACAATGGAACATTATTCAGGCATAAAATAGAAGGAAGTACTGAAACATGTTACAACATTGAAGCCCCTCAAAAACATGCTTAGTGAAAGAAGCTGGACATAAGAGGACAAATACTGTATGATATCACTTTCATAAAATATCTAGAATAGAAAAACCAACAAAACCAGAAATTTGATTACTTATTGAAAGGGGATTTGTAAAAGAATGGGAGTTACAACAAATATATATGGGATTTATCTTTGTGATGATGGAAATGATCTGGAATAAGATGTTTGTGATGGTTGTAAACATTGTGAATATAAAAAACAGTGATTGAACATTTTTAAAAGAGTGAATTTTATGTTATGTGAATTATACCTCAATAAAAAAATACTGCAAAAACAAAAACAAAAACAAAAAAAACATTGATCAGTTGCCTCCTGCACACCCCCTGCTGGGGAATGAGCCGGCAACTGGGCATGTGCCCTGACTGGGAATGCAACCAGCAACCTTTCTGTGCATGGGATGATGCTCAACCAACTGAGCCACACCAGCCAGGGGTGTATTGTAATTTCATGAGCCTTTGGCTCCATTACCAGCTGTATGTCTGGTTAAGCACTGTATGTGTAATTCAGGCGTGCCTAGCATGCAGACCAAGTAGACTCCTCTGGTAGAAGGAATACCCTTGGACAGAGAAAGGGTGGGCAAAGAAAGAGTTAGTTAGGGATACTAACTCTCTGTTGTGATCTTTGTAGGGCTAAGACTAGTGGGAGACAAATGAGGCCCCTAGAGTACAGAATTTAAGGAGACACTGAGGACTGTGAACTTGCTGACCTTGCACTTGCATGATCCTTTGAGTGAGCCCTGACCTTTTTCTCTAAGGTCAACCTAGGAAATATGCTTGGAGCACCAACAATGTCTACTACAGACCCATGGTCCATTTATATTTATTATAGCATAATATATTCTACCTTGTATTATAGTCACTATTGTTCTGGGCTTTCTCCTTATTACATGTCAAGTTTCTTGAGAGTAGAAACTTATCTTTCTAACCCTTTCCCACCAGTGTTTTCTAACATACCAGCTACTCAGAAAAAACTCCAAAATGGTTGTGATGTTGAATTAAATTTCTTCTATCCTTGGCGTATCCCGGTGGTGGAAGGCTGTATAAGATCTACCATTCCCTTTCCCCACATCCTCAAACGGTGGAGAGAATGTCTACAAAAGATTTAGGGACTAAAGGAAGTTGATGTAGGAACAGGCAAAGGAGACAGCAATTCAGGAAGCAGAGCTAGAACAGTGGTTCTCCAAGTGTGGTCCCTGGATCCACAGCATCAATCTCACCTGGGAACATGATAGAAGTGCAAATTCCCAGGTCCCACTCCATATCTACCGAGTTAAAAAGTCTGGGAAAGCTGCCCAACAATCTATGTGTTTTTAAAGCCCTTGCATGATTCTCTGCTACAGAATGATCAGTTAGTGAAACCTTAAGGCTGAAAAGTATTTCTTGGAGTTAGCCAGAGGCAAGAAACTGTAACCTTAGGACATGCCTTGTTCAGTAGCAGAGATGAGCAAGACTGACCTTGGGGAATGTGGTTCTATTAAAGAAAAAAATTGAAATCTGAGATGCTTTTGACGTTAAAGAGGAGGGTTTACCTTACAGAGAGTTGAATAGAAACTCAAGGAATGAGAAGACTCCTGAATAAATTGGAGTGTCAGGGGACACTCAGAATGAGACAAGCCTGCTCGGAGGAGAGCCAGATGTCATAGCTGACACAAAAGCACAGCAGGGACCAGAACTTCTCACAGATACACAACTCTTTCAAAAAATGCAGATAGTCTTCAATTTGGTCCCTGTAAAGATACAGAAGAAATGCGGTTGAAAAAGACTGGGAGGGAAGAACTGTGAGTTTCAAGAGAGAATAGAGGAACTTACATGGAAAGCTTCACTTAGGACTAGGAATGTAATGAAGCCAGTAGTGTTCATGCCAGATTCACGCAATGGGGGCAATTGACTTTTCACAGATATTAGGCCTTGTATTAGTCAGGCTTCTCCACAGGAATAGAACCAAGTGTGTGTGTGTGTGTGTGTGTGTGTGTGTGTGTGTGTGAGAGAGAGAGAGAGAGAGAGAGAGAGAGAGAGAGAGAGAGTTTATTGTAAGAAACTGGCTCATATGATTATAGAGACTTGACAAGTCCAAAATCTAATGGAGTAGGCTGACAGGCTGAAGACCCAGGGAAGAGTTGTAAAGTTGCATTTGGAGTTCAAAGGCCATCTGCTGGCAGAATTTTTTTTGTGCTCAGAGGAGGTCAGTCTGTTCCATTCTGGCCTTCTACTGATTGAATGAGGCCCACCCACATTATGGAGTGCAATCTGCTTTACTCAAAGTTCACCAATGCAAATATTAATCTCATCCAAAATAACACCCTCATAGGAACATCGAGGATATTTAACCAAATAGCTGAGCACCTTGGCCTAGCCAAGTTTACATATAAAATTAACTATCACAGCCCTGGCCCTTTTGGCTCAGCAGTTAGAGCATTGGCCCATGGACCGAAAGGTTGCGAGTTTGATTCCTGGTCAAGGACACGTACCTGGGTTTCAGGTTTGATTCCTGGCCCAGGTGGGGTCGTATGGGAGGCAACCAATCAATGTGTCTCTCTCACATCTCTGTCTCTGTCTCTGTCTCTGTCTCTGTCTCTCTCTCTGTCTCTCTCTCTCCCTCCCTCCCTCCTTCACCTTCACTCTATCAAAAAATCAATGGAAAATATCCTTGGGTAAGGATTAAAAAAAAAAAAGAACTATCACAGGCCTGCATCCAGGAAAGCTGCCTGATTCCAGGCTGGTGGCAGTGGTGCCAGCGGTAGGGAATGCTACCACTGCATGGGACAACTGAGAGGAGCAGAGATGTGCCAGGGAGCTCCTCTCTAAAGGGTAGACTACTTTGTTTGTGTTCTGCTCATTTCCAATTATAACCATGTAATACTTTAGTTAGAGAAAATGAATGAATTATATGAATTTCTACAAATAAATCAAGGACTAATTATTTCTTAATTGTCTGAGACACCATCTCTAAGTTTAAATTTATTTTCCCTGACTATTCTCTCACTTAAGGCTGTCCCAATTTCTAGATCCTCTGCCTCACTACAATCTGATGGCTTTTCAGGCATTTCCTAATCATTCTTTATCTGTTTTGACTTTATTTTTCCTCTTTGTTTCTCTCTGTAGTGTCTATAAAAATTAACAGGCATGTGAACTATTCTAATTTTTGGTTATTATGAATAATGCTGCAGTGAACATTTATGTAAAAGTTTTTTGTATATGTGTATAGTATGTATGTTGGAGATATTCCTAAAAGAGACGTATGTACATGGTACACACACATGCTCAGTTTTAAAAAAATATTTTTCTTTATTGATTTCAGAGAGAGAGGAAGGGAGAGAAGAGGGACAGAAACATTGATGAGAGAGAACATCAATCAGCTGCCTCCTGCGCACCCTCTACTGGGGATCATCGCCTTGTAACTTCGGCATGTGCCTTGCCCAGGATTGATGCTCAGTTTTATTAGACGATATATGTGGTGCAAGTTTTGTCAAGCTGTGTCTGAGAATTCCAGCTGCTCTACATTCTCACCAGCACTTGGTGCTGTCAGTCCTGCCATTCCAGTGGGCTTGAGGTGAGTATTTTATTGTGGTTTTAATTTGCATTTCCCCGAGTACCAACAAGTTTGATTTCCCTTTCTTATGTTTGCTAGACATTTTGATATCTTTGGGGCGGGGGTGGAAAAGTGCCTATTCCAGTCTCTTGCTCTTTTTCCTTTTAGGTGGTCTACATTATTAATTTTTTGTCTTTTTAAATAAATTTTAGATATAAGCTCTTTGTGGGTTATAGATAGCATGTATATCTTTTCCTACTCTATTCCTTGCCTTTTTACTCTTAATGGTATCCTTTGATATAAAGAAAGTCTTAATATTTAATGTCCAATTTTCAGTCTTTTTCTTTATGATTGGTGCTTTTAGTCTCCTGTTTAAAAAAAAATATTTCTCAACTCCAAAATAGTGGAGGCTCTGTTATATTAGAAACTCTCTTAGAAATGTTATGTTTTACCACTCACATTTAGATATACTTTCACCTGGAAATGATTGTATGTAAGGTATGAGGTAGGGTCAAGGTTAATTTTTTTCCAATGTGCTCCAGGTTGAGTTCCCTAGGGAACATGATTTGAGACATTGAGATTTGTATGCAGGAGTTTTGCTGGGGTGGAACTCTTAGGGACAACCTGAGAGGGAGCTGAGAAAGCAGGGTTGGGTGGTGGGAGATGCTGAGCTGTGATGATACAGTTGCTTTAGTGACCTAAATTATTCCTAAGAGGCTTTCTTGAGCTGTAATGGTCCTTCAGAGACCAGTCTAGGCTAGGGTAAAGATTTTGGACCTTTGCATAAATCAGAGCTCAGCTTTGCATGGAGTACAGATTCCTGTGGCCCACTTATGGTTTGGCAAGTACGAGAGATCCACTGGCTCTATGATCAGGATCAGTGGAGATTTTGGCGGTAAGCCAAATAAACATGATTTAGGACTAAGTCCCTACAACCTGTCATTGTGCGAGGCCCTGATACTCTAATCCAATCTGGTGTGAGAGAGCTAAATCTTTCCAGAATGTCTGAGATTGAATTTCTGATTTGCTCATGAGTAAATAATTAAAGTAAAAATTAATCTGTTTCCTAGAATATTTAAAAGCCATATTCTATTTACATCTGAGTGTATAAACTGAGATTCTTACCTTGTGATAATACAAAAACAAAGAAAGTTTGGAGTTTCAAAATCTGGGTGATTCACTTCTTGACTCTTGTTCTGAAAGGTCACATCTCAAGAAAAGGCTGTTTGTGCAAGACAGGAGCAAAACTAAGGATTCAGGATGGAGTCATGGTGACAGCTGCCTACTACTGCTTCTGACTATGTCTTCATATGGCTCCTCTGAGAACCTGAGGTCTTTCCCTGAGGTGCTTCTGAGTTGCAGAGTGCGTGATGAGAGGGAGAGATCTGCCCAGCTCAGACACCCAGGGCACGTACCCGGCTTACCCTGCTTAGTCACAAGCACCACAGCTGCCTGCCTCTTCAGAGCTGTGTGATGGCAGTAGGAGATATTCGACCGTCTTGGTCATAAAGAATGTGGCCATGATAAGGATCTGCAAAGTCAGCCCAACTGAATGAGGTTCCCCAGGGAGCCATCTGTGTGGGAGGTGAAAAGCAACCTCAGTCATACATAGTGCTTATCACTACAGAACGTTCACTCTAACCTACCTCTCACTCTTCTGGTCCTGGTGAGTTCAGCTGGGCCACAAGCTGTTGCAAGGACTTCTATTGTCCCAATGACTTAGAAATCTAGCTGAAAGGTAGCAAAGTTGTTTTCTTGGCCATTTTATTCTTGGCTCACACCCTAAACTTTAATGCCTTACCATGTCTATCATAAGAAAAAACCCCACAAGTGAAACTCAACCAGGAAAATATAGCTTATGAGAGAAAATGTAGGGGTCTTAGAAAGATCCAGGGTGGCCAGGCTGACAAGCCTACTCAATGCTACTTTTGTCTACTCCCCATTTGATATCCTCTTGACTTTTGATTGGATACTGTTTTAAGTGATTTGTTTTGGTGAGGATGTTGTGTGGAAGGAGTGCTTCTCTCACTGAGAGGGAGACTCTGGACCCATATTTTTTACTTCAGCTGCTCAAATGCCAGGTTTAAATAAGGAAAAAGAATCTTAAAGAAGGAATTTAGCCCAGGCCGAATGGCTCAGTTGATTGGAGCATTGTCCCATGCACCAAAAGGTTGCAGGTTCAATTTCCAGTCAGGCTACATACCTAGGAAGCAGATTCGATCCCAGTCAGGATGTATATGGGAGGCAACTGATCCATGTTTCTCTCTCACATAGATGTTTCTCTCTCTCTCCCCTCCTCTCTCTCTAAAAATCAATAAAAACATATCCTTGATAGCAGCACTATTCACAATAGCTAAGATCTGGAAACAGCCCAAGTGCCCATCAGTGGATGAATGGATAAAAAAGCTGTGGTACATATACACAATGGAGTACTATGCAGCTGTAAGAAAGAAAGATCTCTTATCCTTTGAGACGACATGGAGGGACCTCGAGAGTATTATCCTAAGCGAAACAAACCAAGCAGAGAAAGAAAAATATCACATGATCTCACTCATTTGTGGAATATAATAAACATAACAGTATGGGGAACAGGGTAGACCCAGAGATGTGAAAGTAGGGTACAGACTGACAACCCTCAGAAGAGGGGGTGGGGGGGGAGGGAAGAGATAAACCACAGAACTTATACGCATGTATGCATAACTGATGGACCTGGACAACAAAGCTGGGGATGGGGTGGGGGGATGGGGAGGAGGGTGTAAAAAAAAAAATAAAAAAAAAAAAATAAAAAAAAAAAAAAAAAAAAAAAAAATAAAAACATATCCTTGGGTGAGGATACACACACACACACGCACACACACACACACACACACACACACACACACACACATTTTTTCCAATTTAGATGGGTATATTGTGTAGAGACAGGTTTTTTTTGTTTTTTTTTTTAATCCTCTTCACTCTTCATGCTTCAAAAATCTACCCCTTAGCACTGTGGCTCAGTTCTCTCCTGGTCCTTGTCCCAAATCTGCCTTCATCCTAGGAGAGTGGGTACGAGGATGGGAGAAACCCAATTCCCCTGATTGGCATGGTAGTGCAAAGCTAGTAAACTGGAGGGGAAAATACCATAATTTGCAGAAAGCTCTGTTCTGATTTTTAAGATTCTACCAATTCAGAAGTCATTTGGCAATGTAGAGACTATTCCTGGGCTTTTTTTTTTCTTCTGAGAACAACTTTTCCCCATGAACTGCAGATCAAGTTTAGATCAATGTATGAAGTCTAAAATCCTCTGCTATATTTAAGAGCTATTCTGTGATCTAGCCTTTCTCACTTCAATTCCTAATTTACTTTGAATGAGTTAAGTAGTAAAAAGCTTATTAAAAATACCTAAGCAGCCTTGGCTGGTTTGGCTCAGTGGCTAGAGCATCGGCCCATGGACTGAAGGGTCGTGGGTTCAATTCTGGTCAAGGGCACTTACTTGAGTGGCAGGTTTGATCCCCAGCCCAGGTCGGGGTCATGCTGGAGGCAACCAGTCAATGTGTCTCTCTCACATCAATGTTTCTCTCTCTCTCTCTCCCTCCTGCCTTTCCACGCTATCTAAAAATCAATGGAAAAATATCCTCAGGTGAGGATTAACAACAATTAACAACAAAAGAACCTAAACGTTATTATGTTGTACTGAAAATATAGGTATTTCTTGCTTAATATATCTAGTTATCCTTCCCACCATCTCACACTAAACAGTATCTTGCTTCCACAGTTTTTCCATGTTAAAATAAAAGCCCCCAGGCAGTGCTTCTCGCTGCTTATCTATTGTCAGAGAGACCTGACCTGATACTTTAAAAAAATATGGTATCTTTATTGTTGAAAATATTACAGATGTCCCTCCTTTCCTTCCCCATTGAAACCCTCCTTTTGACTTCTAAATGAAACAGAAATCAGCCTCTCTGGGGTATGTAGCTATTTTCTTCTTCCAAGAGGACTAAAAGGTTCTCTAACCCAGATACTGTGGGAGGTCAGCCTTCTTCCCTGAATTCACACCTTAAACCCTTTCTAGGGAAGGAGAACTGAAGTAGTCCTGTGCCCTTCTGGCAGAAGAGAAGCTCATAAAATTTATGTTTTCTCTTTCTCATCTTTGTCTGAGGGAATCCCAGAAATAGCTATTATTGTCAAATATGTGAATGGCTTTATTTACTATTTATATCTAGTCTTTCAGGTGCCATCATTTCCATAATTCATACCATGAAAAATGTCAAATTAAATTTGTGGTAAATCTTATCATTTCAATATTGCTGTTTGCATTTAAAATCCAGGATAATTTCATCTGGAACCAGACTGTTCTGTCACTAATTAAAGCTGACTTTCTGGGGAGTTATGCTGTGCCCCTGTGATGTTGCTGTGCACCCATGCTGGAAGGTAACTCCTCTCCCGTGGGCTCACAGCCTCTCATTTCCTCAGCCTTCTGGTCGTGATTTATGCATCAGATGAAAGATGATGTTGGTTCCATCTGGAAAATGGGTCAGCTAGTCTTTGAGGTGACATAGTGGAGGCCTAGAACATTTCTAGGAGTTTAGAGACTGATAGGGAAAAAAGGACTTTACCCTCCTACAGTGAAATGAAACTTCAGCCGCAATTGGATTGAGATGGAGGCTCAGAGAGTAGGAATAGCAGTTGTTATTTTCACAAAGACTTCATTGAAGGCAGGCACTGAAAACGCTTCCCGATCCCAAATACCTCCTCCAGAGACCTGTCAGAGCACTGAAATTTCCCACAAGTGGACTGTGGATCACTGGGGAAAGCCAGTCAGAAAAGATGACTGCGTTACTGAGTAATACACTGGCACCTACTAGAATATTTACATCATTGCTTTGTCAGATTTGTCAGCCCTGTGAATTGCACAGGGTGAGGGGGTTATAGCCCAGGAGGATCATTCATTTGGGGACAAGGCCATGGATGTAATGAAAATTCATAGTTATTTCTTTCCTTGCCTTCTGTTTCCTTCCCTTTCCCTTTTTCAGCTTCTTTAACAGAGTTCAGGATTTACCATTATCCTTTGTTCAATACACTTACATCACTGGTCAATGGATGGTGTGATTTACTTACTTAATTATTTAAAATAACCATTTGTGAATCTGCCACCTAGTAATATATTCTATTCTCAGACGTCATCCAACCTAAGGAGCTCAGCCATCTCCCTGAATCTTGTATTCATAATTTCCTTCCTTTCATTTTCATATGTGTGAGTCTTCACCTGTTCTCCTATTGATGAGCACTTAGGTTTTTCCAGGATTTTGCTATTTAAACTATGTTATTAAAAATTTTGCACATATCACAGGGCATACATGTGCCAAAGTTTCTTTGGTGTATATATCAAGAGTGGAATAGCTGAATCACAGAGGAGGTGAATGTTTCACATTATAAGATAATGCTAAATTATTTTCCAAAATGATCACACTAATTTACAATTTTACCAACAGTATGTAAGACATTTTGTGGATCCAAATCTCTTCTGTCCTCTCCACATCCAATGCCAGTAACCTAGCATTACTGGACTTTTTAATTTTTGCCAATTGTATAGATTTAACTTGTATCTCATGTATTTTTCTTTATTGTTGAAAGTATTACAGATGTCCCTCCTTTTTCCCCTCAATAACACCCTCCTCCCTGCTCCCCTCCCCCTGCCTTCACCACACTGTTGTCTGTGTCTATTGGTTATGCATATATGCAAATAAGTTCTTTGGTTTATCTCATGTTTTGATTTGCATTTCCACAATCACTATTGAGGTTGAACATTTTCTTCATATGAGCACATATGTTTCTTCTGTTTTGAAATTTCTGTTCACATCTTCTTCTCATTTTCCAGTTAGGACACAAGAATTTTTACACTGATATGTAAGAGCAGTGATTTTTCTAAAACTAAAAATAACTTTTAATCTAAAGTTGGGATTCTACTCCCAAATGGAGTTTGCACAAAGTATTTTCTGTGTTGATATCATTCCCACACTAGGAAAATCTTATTTGCATCCAATATACAGAGAGTATTAATGGACAACATTCCTTACCTTCAGAAAATGATACTCTTGATTCAAAAATGTTCAACCATCTTGACCATTATCATCCTGCTTTCCCATCCACTTCCAGTTCAAATCACCACCATCTCTTATTACTGCAACAGCTTCCTAACTAGTCTCTCTGCTTCTATTCTTGCCATCCCCCAGTCTAGATAGCAGCCCCCATGATTTTGTCACTCCTGTCAAAATCCTCCCATGACTTCGAATTGTCCTTGTAAGAAAACTGAAACTCATTCCATAGTGCACAAGGCCCTATGTGATTCTATCCCTGCCTTCTCTTTTCCTCCCTCTTTCCTTGGGCTTTAACCACACAGTCATTTTTGCTGTTCCTGGGACAGACCAGGCTTGATTCTCTTTTAGGGCTTTTATGATCATTATTTTCTGCTGGGAAAGTTGTTCTCCTGGGTCTTCCCATGTATCATTCTTTCACACCATTCACTTTCCTACTTCATGCTGCTTAGTCAGAGGTGATTTCCGTGACCACCAATCACTATATATCTTCTTAGCTACTTTATTTTTTCCTCACAGAACTAATTACATCTGAAAATTCTGTTATTTCTCATTTGTTTACAGTTGGTCTCCTCTGTGGAATGTAAGCACCATGATGGCAGAAACTTGACTGCCTGTCACTTTTATCTGCAGCAGTGTCTGGCACATAGTAGACCCCCAATAGGTATTTATTTGTTAAATAAAATAAAATAATATAAAATGAGGAGGCTCTTCAAACTCTTTCAATTGTCCACATAGATGTTTACAGGTAGCATTAAATCAGTAAACATAAATCATATTATATAAAATGAGTTCATAAGAGCTAAGATGATTCTAGATAGAATCAAAGGATGATTCTAGAAGATCACGTGAATTGTGGAGAAAATGTAGAGTTTTTTTTTTTTTTCTTAAAACAAACTTCATTGAAGTATATTTTACATAGCACCCATTTCAAGTGTACAATTCAATGATTTTAAGGAATTTTACTCAATGCTATAGCTAGCATCATGTTTTAGAACATTTTCACTCCCCCCCCCAAGTAAAATCCCTCATGCTTATTTACATTATAAGATAATGCTAAATTATTTTCCAAAATGATCACACTAATTTACAATTTTACCAACAGTACCTAAGACATTTTGTGGATCCAAATCTCTTCTGTCCTCTCCACATCCAATGCCAGTAACCTAGCATTACTGGACTTTTTAATTTTTGCCAATTGTATAGATTTAACTTGTATCTCATGTATTTTTCTTTTTTTTTTTTTTACACTGGAGACATTTTTTAATGTGAAAATATCATACATATAAGACACTCTATAATGTATACAAATAGTTTAAACAATAAAAAATGAGTATGTGTATATTTATCACCCAGTTTAAGAAAAAGAACATTCTTGTTTTGCAGTTTTTATTCTCTTGTTTTACTTTATGTTTTTACTGCACTCGGATGTGTCTCAAAGTAATGTATTTTCTAATTTGAATTTATTGGAATGACATGGGTTCACAAAACCATACTGATCTTGTTGCCATTTCCAGGTTCAGGCAACCACTAATCAAGCTTTTATCTCTATAAATTTGCCTCTTCTGGACAGTTCAAATGAACACAATATGTGGTCTCGTGTGTCTAGTTGCACTTAGCATAATGTTTTTGAGCTTTATTCATGACATAGCATGTGTCAGCAGTTTGTTCATTTTTATGGCTGTGTATTCTATTATATGGCTGTACCACACTGTCTATCCATTTCCCAGTTGATGGACCTTTAGGTTGTTTCTACATTTGAGTTATTATGAATAATGCTGCTGTGAACATTTATGTACACATCTTTGTGTTGAATGTATGTTCTTATTGCTCTTGTGTAAATACCTATGAGCAGAATTTCTGGGTCATATGGTAGTTTACACCGAACTTTGAGAAATTGCTCATTTGCTTTCCAAAGTGACTATGCCACTTTTAATTCCTACCAAGAGTGTCCAAAGGCTCCTGTTTTCCCACATTCTCACCAATATTTGTTATTGTCTTATTTACTATGCCCTTCTAGTGGGTATGTAATGGTATCTTGTTGTTTTCATTTTCATTTCCCCAAAGACTAATGATGTTGAGCATCTTTTCATGCGCTCAGTAGCCATTTGTATATCTTCTTTGGAGAAATGTCCATCCAGAGAGTTGGTAGTTTTGAAAGATTCTTAAGGAGAGGAAACATGTGCTTGTGGAAGTTTTCCCAATAGACAGAATTAACTTCTACAAAGGCAGACTGGAGTGTGTAAATTACTTATAAAGGAAGAGGGCAAATAGCATAGCTTTGTTAGAATGGAGGCTCTCCAAGAGTAGTGGAGGACTGGTGAGATGGGCAAAAAAGTTAGCAGATAGCCAGGAGTGCCAGGATGAGTCACGAAGTGTGAGAGGAGGAGGAGTAAAAAGGGACTAAATTTTGATGCCCAAAATATGTGTTTGGGTTAAATATGTATGTGCTACTATTCTTACTTATGAAGATATAATAGGATATATTCCTCAGTCGATCATGGAACTACAGGAAAGGAACAGATTCCAATCATCGTTTGGTTCATGTGTTTATCCAGGTAAGATTAAATGTAACCAATTTCTGATACATATATATTTTTTCTACCGGAGATCACAATTTACCCTTCAAGTAAAGAGATTCTCTTCAGTCCTTTTTTTTTTTTTTTTTTTTTTTTATTAATTTATTTTTGTTACAGAGGTTTCTCCTTTTTTTCCCCATTGACACCCTCCTCCCCATCCCCCCACCCTGTCCCCAGCCTTGTTGTCCATGTCCATCACTTATGCATACATGTGCATAAGTTCTGTGGTTCATCTCCTCCCTCCCCCCACCCCCTCTCCTGAGGGGTGTCAGTTTATACCCTACTTCCACGTCTCTGGGTCTACCCTGTTCCTCAGACTGCTATGTTCATTATATTCCACAAATAAGTGAGATCATGTGATATTTGTCTTTCTCTGCTTGGCTTGTTTCGCTTAGGATAATACTCTCGAGGTCCCTCCACGTCGTCTCAAAGGATAAGAGATCTTTCTTTCTTACAGCTGCATAGTACTCCATTGTGTATATGTACCACAGCTTTTTTATCCATTCATCCACTGATGGACACTTGGGCTATTTCCAGATCTTAGCTATTGTAAATAGTGCTGCTATGAACATGGGAGTACATGTATTTTTTCTGATTGGTGTTTCAGGCTTCTTAGGATATATTCCTAGAAGTGGGATCACTGGGTCAAATGGCAATTCAATTTTTAATTTTTTGAGGTAACACCATAGTGTTTTCCACAGTGGCTGCACCAGTCTGCATTCCCACCAGCAGTGTACTAGAGTCCCCTTTTCTCCACATCCTCGCCAACACTTGTTGTTTAATGATTTGTTGATGGCGGCCATTCTGACAGGTGTGAGGTGATACCTCATTGTTGTTTTAATTTGCATCTCTCTGATGATTAATGATGTTGAGCATTTCTTCATGTGTCTCTTAGCCATTTGTATGTCCTTTTTGGAGAGGTGTCTATTTAGTTCCTCTGCCCATTTTTTAATTGGGTTCTTTGTCTTCCTTTTGTTGAGTTGTATGAGCACTCTGTATATTTTGGAAATTAACCCCTTATCTGATGTGTCATTGGCAATTATGCTCTCCCATGGAGTGGGTTCCCTATCTGTTTTGATGGTTGCTTCTTTTGCTGTGCAGAAGCTTTTGAGTTTGATGTAGTCCCATGTGTTCATTTTTCCCTTTGTTTCTGTTGCCTTAGGTGATGTATCAGTGAAGATTCTACTGCGTATGATGTCCGAAATTTTGTTGCCTACATTTTCTTCTAGGATTTTTATGGATTCACGAGTCACATTTAAGTCTTTTATCCATTTTGAGTTTATTCTTGTGTGTGGTGTAAGTTGATGGTCTAGTTTCATTTTTTTGCATGTAGCTGTCCAATTTTCCCAACACCATTTATTAAAGAGGCTATCTTTACTCCATTGTATGCTCTTGCCACCTTTGTCAAATATTAATTGAGCATAATGTCTTGGGTCAATTTCCGGATTCACTGTTCTGTTCCACTGGTCTATATGCCTGTTCTTGTGCCAGTACCAGGCTGTTTTGATTACAGTGGCTTTGTAGTATAAGCTGATATCCGGTATTGTGATCCCACCTACTTTGTCCTTCTTTTTCAAGATTGCTGTGGCTATTCGGGGTCTTTTTTGGTTCCATATGAACTTTTGAAATATTTGTTCTAGTTCTGTGAAATATGTCACTGGTATTTTGATGGGGATTGCATTGAATCTATAGATTGCTTTGGGTAATATGGACATTTTAATGATGTTAATTCTTCCAATCCATGAACAAGGTATGTGTTTCCATTTTTTTATATCTTCCTCTATTTCTTTTTTCAATGTCCTGTAGTTTTCTGCAAATAGGTCCTTTACTTCTTTGGTTAAGTTTATTCCTAGGTATCTTAATTTTTTTGCCGCGATGGTAAATGGTATTGTTTTTTTAGTTTCTCTTTCCGTGAGTTCGTCATTGGTGTATAAGAATGCCATTGATTTCTTGACATTAATTTTGTATCCTGCTACTTTGCCAAATTCATTTATTAAGTCTAGTAGATTTTTGATGGAGTCTTTAGGGTTTTCTATATATAATATCATATCGTCTGCGAATAATGACAGTTTCACTTCTTCCTTTCCAATTTGGATTCCTTTTATTTTTTCTTCACGTCTGATTGCTGTGGCTAAGACTTCCAGTACTATGTTAAATAAGAGTGGCGAAAGTGGGCATCCCTGTCTTGTTCCTGTTCTTAAGGGAAATGTTTTTAGTTTTTGCCCATTGAGTATGATGTTGGCTGTAGGTCTTTCATATATGGCCTTTATTATATCAAGATATGATCCCTCTACTCCCAAATTGCTGAGCGTTTTTATCAGGAATGGGTGCTGGATTTTGTCAAATGCTTTTTCAGCATCTATTGATATGATCATGTGGTTTTTATCTTTCATTTTGTTTATGTGGTGTATCACATTTATTGATTTGCGAATGTTGAACCAGCCTTGCATCCCTGGGATGAATCCCACTTGGTCATGGTGAATAATTTTCTTGATGTATTGCTGGATCCGATTTGCTAGTATTTTGTTTAGGATTTTGGCATCTACATTCATCAGGGATATTGGCCTGTAGTTTTCTTTCTTTGTAGTGTCTTTTTCTGGTTTTGGAATTAGGATTATGCTGGCCTCATAAAACGAGTTTGGAAGTCTTCCTTCTTCTTGAATTTTTTGAAATAGGTTGAGGAGAATGGGTGTTAGTTCTTCTTTGAATGTTCGGTAAAACTCCCCCGTGAAGCCATCTGGGCCTGGGCTTTTGTTTGCTGGGAGAGTCTTGATTACATCTTCAATTTCCTCAGCTGTTATTGGTCTGTTCAAGTTTTCTATCTCTTCCCGGTCCAGTTTTGGGAGACTATGTGTTTCTAGAAATGTGTCCATTTCACTTAGATTGTCGAATTTGTTGCCATATAAATGTTCATAGTATTTGCTAATGATCCTTTGTATTTCTGTGGTGTCAGTTGTTACTTCTCCTCTTTCATTTCTGATTTTGTGTATTTGGGTTCTCTCTCTTTGTTTCTTGGTGAGTCTAGCTAAGGGTCCATCAATCTTGTTTATCTTTTCAAAAAACCAGCTCTTTGTTTTATTGATCCTTTGAATTGTTTCTCTCGTCTCTATGTCGTTTATTTCTGCTCTGATCTTTACTATTTCCTTCCTTCTATTTGCTCTGGGGTTTTCTTTTTGTTTGCTTTCTAGTTCTTTAAGTTGTGAGGTTAGATAGTCTATTAGAAATTTTTGTTGATTCTTGAGGTGGGCCTGTAGTGCTATGAACTTCCCTCTCAGAACTGCTTTCGCTGCATCCCATAGATTTTGTGTTGTTGTGTGTTCATTTTCGTTGGTTTCCAGGAAGTTTTTAATTTCTTCCTTGATCTCCTCGGTAACCCATTCATTGTTTAATAACATGCTATTTAGCCTCCATGTATTCAAATGTCGTTGCATGTTCTTTTTCCAATTGATTTCTAGTTTCATGCCATTGTGATCTGAGAAGATGCTTGATATGATTTCAATCTTCTTGAACTTGTAGAGGCTTCGTTTGTGTCCTAACATGTGGTCTATCTTTGAGAATGTCCCATGTGCACTTGAGAAGAATGTGAATTCTATAGTTTTGGGGTGCAATTCTCTGTAAATATCTATTAAATCCATTTGGTCTAGTGCTTCGTTTAGAGTCTCTGTGTCCTTGTTAATTTTTTGTCTAGAGGATCTATCCAGTGATGTCAGCGGGGTGTTGAAGTCCCCTGTTATGATTGTATTGCTGTCAATTTCTCCTTTGAAGTTCTCCAGCAGATTTTTAATATATTTTGGTGCTCCTATATTCGGTGCGTATATGTTTACCAAGGTTATATCTTCCTGTTGGATAGATCCTTTCAATATTATATAGTGACCTTCTTTGTCTCTACTAATGGCTTTCGTTTTGAAATCTATTTTATCAGATATGAGTATTGCTACCCCAGCTTTTTTTTCCTTTCCATTTGCTTGGAAGATTTTTTTCCATCCCTTCACTTTCAGCCTATGTGAGTCTTTTGTTGTGAGGTGGGTCTCTTGTAAACAGCATATATATGGGTTATGCTTTCTTATCCAATCCGCTACTCTGTGTCTTTTTATCGGAGCATTCAATCCATTTACATTTAAGGTGACTATTGATATGTACTTATTTATTGCCATTTTTGTTCAGTGTGGTTCTACTTTCCTTCCTATTTCTTCTACTAATTACAGCAGTCCTTTTAACATTTCTTGCAGTGCTGGTTTGGTGCTAATGTATTCCCTTAGCCTTTTTTTGTCTGAGAAGCTCTTTATTTGACCTTCTATTTTGAATGACAGCCTTGCTGGGTAGAGTAGTCTTGGATTCAGATTCTTGTTTTTCATGACCTTGATTACTTCATGCCATTCCCTTCTGGCCTGTAGTGTTTCTGTTGAGAAGTCAGCTGATAGCCTGATGGGGGTTCCTTTGTAGGTAACCTGTTGCTTTTCTCTTGCTGCCTTGAGGATTCTCTCTTTGTTTTTAATTTTTGGCATTTTAATTACTATGTGTCTTGGTGTGGGCCTGTTTGGATTCTTCTTACTTGGGACTCTCTGTGCTTCTTGAACTTGAATACCTTCTTTCTTCACCAAATTAGGGAAGTTTTCTGTCATAATTTCTTCAAATATATTCTCCAACCCTTGCTCATTTTCTTCTTCTTCAGGGACTCCAATTATGCGAATATTATTACGTTTCCAGTTGTCCCACAATTCTCTTAAGCTGTCTTCCTGTTTTTTCATTGTTTTTTCCTTTTGGTTTTCTGATTGGTTGATTTTTTCTACCCTGTCTTCTAATTCACTGATCCGGTCCTCAGCTTCCTCACTCTGCTGTTTAGTCCTTCCAATGTGTTCTTCATTTCTGCTATGTCATTCTTCATTTCTTCTTGCTGCTGCTTCATTTCTTCTTGCTGCTTCTTCATTTCCACTTGGTTGGTTTTCAGTGTTTCTATGTCTTTGCTCATGGTGTGGATGTCTTTACTCAAGGTGTTGATGTCCTTACTCATGCTGTTGAGCTTCCTCAAGATCATGGCTCTGAATTCTAGCTCTGTTAACTTACTTAGTTCCGTTTCATTTATCTCATCTTCGGTAGAGGTCTCTTGTTCTTTCATTTGGGCTCTGTTTCTTTGTTTCCCCATTTTGGCTATCTCAGTGGTTTTTGGAGCCTGCCAAATCTTCCTGTGGATGTTGGTGTTCTGTTGTTTGTGGCTCCCTCTACTGGGTTTGGATGAGCGTGGGAGGACCCACGTTAAACAGCACCCTGGAGTCTTACTTTCCAGGGTATATTTGCAAGCCCAGCAAAGGTTAAGTTATCCTCTAGCTTTTTGCCTAGAGGCTATTAGTTGTGGTTGCTTGTAGAGCCTTGGGTTTTCAGTTGAATGAAAACCTCCCTCAGGTGTTCAGTGTGAGAGGATTTCCAGGGGGTAGGGCAGATGCTAGTAGTTAATGAGCCTCAGTTTGCGTTTCAATGGCCCTCTAGGGTGTGAATGGTTCTCCGAGGGAGGGGCTGCAGCCTCTCCCCAGAGCCCTGGGGTGGAGTAAGACGACCAGGCCACAGTCCTGGGTGGCCGCAACTCAGCAAAAACTCTGAGCGCCCTCCAAATCCCAGGTGTCCCCACTCAGTTCCAGTCCAGTCCGCCCTCCCTCTGCCTGAGCCCAGGTGAGTGGCTGCGGCTATTTTAGCGCTCTGTCCCGTCCCCGCGCGGTGCAGCTGGCGCGGATTTCGTCGCTCTCCGCCCCGTCCCCGCGCGGTGCAGCTGGGGCGGATTTCGTCGCTCTCCGCCCCGTCCCCGCGCGGTGCAGCTGGGGCGGATTTCGGCGCTCTCCGCCCCGTCCCCGCGCGGTGTAGCTGGCGCGGATTTCGGCACTCTCTGCCCCGTCCCCGCGGTGCAGCTGGCGCGGATTTCAGCACTCTCTGCCCAGTCCCCGCACGGTGCAGCTGGCGCGGATTTCAGCACTCTCTGCCCCGTCCCCGCGCGGTGCAGCTGGCGTGGATTTCAGCACTCTCTGCCCCGTCCCAGCGCGGTGGAGCTGGCGCCACTCCAACCCCGAGGGCGGGCGCTGCTCCGGCTAAGGGGCTAAGGCCGTTGCTGTCCGTGGGTTCCCAGCCCCCCTCTCGCGTCCTCGCAATCCTACCAGGATCGAGTCAGTGTCCCTGGTTGTATTGTCCTTGCAAGCTGCTTTTCTGTTGCTTCTTCCCGACGACCTGTCCCTATTTTAGTTGTAATTCCAGTTTGGTCCTGGGAGATGGTCTGTGTAGCTTCCATTCACTCCGCCGCCATTTTTCCGCCTTCCAGGAGCATGTTAGAGCAGTCTTCAATAGTGACTCCATAGGCTCGGATTCTTGGCATTTAACTTTCCCTTGACAACTATAAAGTTTGCTTTTGTTAAACAAAGCATCCAAAGTACCTCAGGAGAATCTCAGATTGGAGTCTCAGCTTAGAATATCCCCGTCAGTTAGTGAGTGTTGGATTCCAAGTTTCCTCCAAGCCCCTGCACTGAAACCTCACGGATGTTTTGTCATTTCCTTGAGAGCCAAAGAGGCCACCTCTGTGAGAAGTGCTCAACTTCCAAGGCCGTGGCTACATGAGCTACCTTTCGCAGCCCAATCCTAAATCAATGATCTTCAGTTCTTGATTAATCCATTTAAAAACAACTTTGACAAGTTTCCTTATTACTTTCTTGAGATTAAAATTTAATTTTACTCTAAAATATCTGATTTGTGATATAAAAACAAACCGTTGAAACAGCTACTTTTCATCACATTTGATACTTAGGATATTATAGATTCTTGCAAATTGTTTCTCTTTTTAGCATTCTGTTCTCTAGTCTGCTTTTTCTATGCAATATATAGAACTTGTTATTTCTGTAGAGAACTCATGACAAACCCATTCCTCCCCAGCTACTGTGATAAGTGATGACCATGTGCACTTGAAGTCAGCTTCATTACTGAAGAACACTCATTGACACAGTGAGCAAAAGGAACTGAAAGCTTCTTGTGCCAAAACTTCGCCTTGTTTAGAATCCCGGTCAAGATGGTGGCATAGGTAAACATGGTACTTGCCTCCTCCCACAACCACATCAAAATTACAACTAAACTACAGAATAACCATCATCCAGAACCGCCTGAAATCAAGCTGAATGGAAGTCCTATCACTACGAAATTAAAGAAGAAGCCACATTGAGACTGGTAGGAGGGGCAGAGGTGCGGATGGGCTGGTCCTACACCCACGTGTGTTGGATAAAAATCAGGAGGGACACCTCGGCTGTGAAGGCCCTCCCTGAAGAGTGAGGGTCCTCGTCCCACACCAGGCCCCACAGCTCAGGGTTCCAGTGCCAGGAAGAGAAATCCCCATAACTTTTGGCTGTAAAAACTAGTGGGAATTGAGGCTGAGGGAGGCTGAGGCTAGTGGAGCCTCAGGAGGTTCCTCTTAAAGGGCCCACACATGGACTTATTTGGACTTGCACCCTCCAGGCTCCAGCATGGAAGACACAGCTTGAAAGACACCAGAGACATATGGGGAAGAGCTGAGTTGTTTGGCATTGGGGCAAGAGCTATAGGGCAGCTTTGTCCCAGACAGACATGCTGGTAGAGGCCATTGTTCCTTTGGTGAGCCCTTCCACCATGGAGCTGGCAGACGGTCGCCATGTCAGGGACTCCAGCAACCTGGTTCACACTGTTTGCCCCATCCTGGTGATTCCCTGAGTCCCTGCCCCACCTAACTTTCAGGTCCACCCAAGCTGTTTCCAGTGGCTTTACCATAAGATTGGCCTGTCGTATGGTAAGACATAATCCTGTTTCAGATTTTTCTAAATTCTCTCATAAAAGCAGCATCTGGCCTCAATGAGCCCTGTACCTCTCACTAAGTGGCACCAGGCCTGGCACTAAAGGCAGCCAGCCTTGGTTCATAGCTTGGCTTTGCCTGGGCACTGTCAAGCCCAGCACTAGAAGCAACCATCTAGATCACTTTGTAGCTTATGCCTGGTGACCCTGGGTAGAACACAGGCAGTGGCTAACCTTGCAACAGAGCCAGCACATCCAGTGGACAGCTTCAGACCATGGCAAAGCACCACCACCCAACCACCTCTACAAGTGACACACTCAAGGAGTGGACTCAGTGGGTACCAGAGCCCTGCTGAAGTAAGTCTTGCTCTGTGTATTAGGCCCCTGCATAGTTGGTCCTCCAAGATAATCAGAGGCTAGCGGTCAGTGGGCACAGCCAGTCCTTGCAGCCGATCAGCCTGAGTAAATCCTTCCCATTGATGTGCCAACAGCAGTCAAGACTCAATTACAACAGAAGGGTATAAAGTCCACACGAGGGGTGCACCTTGAGGGCCCATCTCAGGAGACCACAGAGGCTGTGCCACTGCACTCTACAGGACACCCACTACAATAGGCCACCCTAGGAAGTCTAGGAGGCATAGCAACTCTACCTAATACGTACAAATAAACACAGGGAGGCAGCCAAAATGAGGAGACAAAGAAACAGGTCCAAAATGAAAGAACAGAACAAAACTCCAGGAAAAGAACTAAATGAAATGAAGATAAACAATCTAACAGCTGCACAGTTCAAAACACTGCTTATAAGAATGCTCAATGAACTTAGTGAGGGCCTGAAGAGAATAAAAAAGGACCAGTCAGAAATGAAGGAGGCACTAACTGAAATAAAGAATAATTTACAAGGAATCAATAGTGGAGTAGATAGAGCCAAAAAACAAACCACCAATTTAGAATATAAGGAATCCAAAAACACCCAACCAGAACAGCAAAAAAAAAAAAAAAAAAAAAAAAAAAGAATCCAAAAAAAATAAGGATAGTGTAAGGAGCCTCTGGGACAACTTCAAGCGTACCAACATTCATATCATGGAGTTGCCAGAAGGAGAAGAGAGAGAGCAAAAAATTGAAAACCTATCTGAAACAATAATGACAGAAAACTTCCTTAACTTGGTGAAGGAAACAGACATACAAGTCCAGGAAGCACAGAGAGTCCCAAACAAGATGAACCCTAAGAGGCCCACACCAAGACACATCATCATCAAAATGCAAAAGGTTAAAGACAAAGAGAGAATCTTAAAAGCAGCAAGAGAAAAGCAGTTAGTTACTACAAGGGAGCCCCCATAAGACTGTCAGCTGATTTCTCAAAAGAAACTTTGCAGGCCAGAAGGGAGTGGCAAGAAATATTCAAAGTGATGGAAAGCAATGACCTACAAACAAGATTACTCTATCCTGAAAAGCTATCATTTAGAATCGATGGACATATAAAGAGTTTCCCAGGCAAGAAAAAGCTCAAGGAGTTCATCACTACCAAACCAGTGTTATATGAAATGTTGAAGGGTCTTCTTGAAGAAAAGGAAGATAAAAAATATGAAAAATAAAATGGCAATAAATACATATCTATCAACACTTGAATCTACAAACAAAATGAACAAGCAAAACAGAAAAAGACTCATAGATACAGAAAACTTTTTGTTGGTTGCCAGATGGGAGGGGGGTGGGGGAATGGGTGAAAAAAGTGAGGGGATAAGAGGTACAAATTGGTTGTTAGACTGACAAACCTCAGAGGAAAGAGATAAACCAAAGAACTTACATGCTATATATACATAACCAATGGACACAGACAATAGTGTGGGGAAGGCAGGGGGGGGGGGTGACAGCAGGGAGGAAGGGGTCAATAAGGGAAAAAGCAGGGACATCTGTAATACATTCAACAATAAAGATAAGTTTAAAACATTCTCCTTTGTCTAAATAGGGAGCTATTAATAAGGATCGGGCACTGTTTTCCCTGAAACTATTCATTCCAAAGTGTACCTCAAAATGACAAGTAGAAATGACATATATGTCACAGAATTTGGGCTTCTGCATCAGACATGCTTAAATGCTAGCACAAAAAGCAATAAAAAGAAGATACTTTTAAGTAAACTTCAGTAACTACCTCACAGGTATGGATGTTCTTTCTTCCCTTTGGGGACAATTCAAACTTATAGCTAATTTGTCACTGAGAACTTAATGAATGTCAAAGAAGGAGAAGAAAGAGAAGGAGAGACCAATTGATCAGAGGTTGAACAGGAAATCTTAGATTAAAGTTCCTTTGTCTCCACTTTTTCTTCTTTAGGGATAGCAGAGGTCTGAAGGAAACTAAAAACAACAACAACACACAAAAACAAGGCATCCATAATATTACTGCATAAAAATAGTCACAGATCTGCAAAACTGTTTTGTACCTGAACTCATACTTAGGTTCATCATTTTCATTCCTGAAAATATTTCTATCAGAACATGTGCAATAATTTTTTTCTTTCATTACATTTTGTTGAACTATATTTATGTTATGTTTCTTTGTTTTATTTTTTTCATGAAATCTTGATGTTAAGATGATAACTGGCCCTAACCAGGTAGATCAGTTGGTGAGAATGTCACCCTGATATGCTAAGGTTGTGGGTTTGACCCCTGGTCAGGGCACATACAAGAAGCAACCAATGGTCTGGCCAGTGCGGCTCAATGGATTGAGTGTAATCCCATGGACTGAGAGGTCCCGGTTTGATTCCTGGTCAGGGCACATGGCTGGGTTCCAGCCTTGATCCCCAGCAGGGGGCATGCAGGAGGAAGCTGATCGATGTTTCTCTCTCACATCAATGTTTCTATCTCTCTTTCCTCTCCTCTCTCTCTAAAAAATCAGTAAAAACATATTTAAGAAAAAGAATCAACAATATCAACACTACTGGAATAATTTCCCTCAAATTTTTTAAAATAGAAAAAAATTTTACATGCAACATAATAATATTGTAACTTGTTATTTATAAGTTTGTTTGGATTTACAAGTTTCTGTTCTTTATCAATAAGGTATTGTCATTAATTAGTGTCTCTTATATATGCACACAGCACTGCAGCCATGGACCTCTGCACTTGAAGTTCCCAGCTTTCAAAAGCTCCTGTGTTAAGATGAAGAGTCAAATCCTAAATTGGTCATGAAGTAAACTGCCATTATGCCCAAGGTAATGTGCTAATAAATATAACATCACAAACTATTAAACAGCATATGGATACATATGGGTAGCAGTAAGGGAAGCAGACAAAATTGAGCAGACAAAATCATTCATTTCACATCTTTCCTTATTCACAAAGATTCTTTTTTCAGTAAAATTTGTTTCAAATTTTGTGTTGTTCTTATGTCTTAATAAGAAAGGGAGCCAATCCTTGGAATGGAGCTGGGCTTTCTAATTTGGTGTGATTTTTTTTGGTAAATGCCATATCGGTCCTTTTCTGCACAGCTGAATGTCAGGGCAGTGCATGAAAATTGGTTTAGGAAAGTACTTTGTCTTGGTACAGTCAGGATTTTTCTACATAAATTCATTTCCTGGTTTTTCTTTTCTGTGGTCAGGAAGTTCTCCAAGTGTCTCTAGATTTACAGACATAGGAGGGGTTAGGGAAAACTAGCAATTTGGGTTAAAGCCTTAGAGAGTCTGTTTAGTAGTACTTGAAAAATGCATTTCACTGGGAATACAAGAACAGTCCCAAGTCATGACTTCACAGTGAAAAGCAGAGGAGGTAACTCTAGAAAGAGGTGGAATGAAGCTGATAGGGAGTAAGAGTTTTAAGGGTAAACTGGAGGCAGGTGAGAATAAACTGCTAAGTAAAAAACAAAAACATGTTGGGTAAGCCCTCTAAGTTACAAATAGCAAACTAGAGAGTTTATTTTTCTTAGAAGATGTATCCATTAATGTGGACTTTCTACATTTTCCATGCATTATGGAAAAGTGTCATGAGCAAGGGAGCATCCCCAAAAGGAATCACTCACACACATTTCTGTCTTTCCACAATGCAAAGTTTATTAGGGGAAATCTCCTCACTAAGCCAATAAAACCACATGTAGGCTATACACAGAGAGGGGCAGCTTACATGATAGAAGTGAGCAGAGCAGAGTGAGCATCCGATGTGAAGTCCCCATCACTGGTAGCCTGCTCAGGTGGAGAGGTGGGCGTTGGTCTTAAGCCAGGAGGCTACAGTGGCAGCATGCATCTGGTGGAGTGGAAGTCTGGCAGGGCTCTGAGCATGACTGTGGTATAGCCAAATTCCAGCACTGGGTGCTTGAAGCTCTGAATTCTGAATTCTGTAAGTGCTAGAGAAAATGTTTAGATGATTATGATGATGGTACTTTTTTTTTTTAATCCTCACTTGAGGATACTTTCCCATTTATCTTCAGATAGAGTGGGAGGGAGGGAGAGAGAGAGAGAGAGAGAGAGAGAGAGAGAGAGAGAGAGAGAGAGACATTGGCATGAGAGAGACATATCGATTGGTTGCCTCCCACATGACCAAGGCTGGGAACTGAACCACAACCAAGGTATGGTGCCCTTGACTGAAATAAAAACCGAGACCCTTTGGTCCACGGGCTGATGCTCTAACCACTGAGCAAAACCTGCCAGAGTGATAGTACTCCTTATAGGTATTATTCTCCCACCCTCACCCCCAGGTGACATTTCACAGTTTAAAAGAAGACTGTGTTTACCAGAACATCTCAACTATTATCTTAGAGTTATTTGATTGGAGTTGTGCCACTTTGTTTATTGAGACCTAGAATTAATTATTTTAAAAATAACATTTACCGTGTAAATCTGTGACTATCAAGAATGAGTTACTCTGTGGACATAGACAACAATGCTGGGGATGGGGCAAGAGGGGGGGCGCAAATTAGGAGGAGGGTGTCAATGGGGAAAAAAGGAGAAACATCTGTAACAAAAATAAATTAATTAAAAAAATAAATTAAAAAAAAGAATGAGTTACTGACTTCTGTCAAGATGGCAGCATAGGTAAATGCAGTACTCTCATCCTCCCACAACCACATCAAAATTTCAACTAAACTACAGAACAGCCATCATTCAGAACCACCTGAAATCTAGCCAAGTAGAAGTCCTACAACTAGGGATTTAAAGAAGTCATATTGAGACTGGTCGAAGGGGTAGAGATGCAGAAGGGGCTGCATAAAAATAGGCAGGGATATCTGGACTGGATAGGTCCCTCCTAAGGAGCTAGGGGTCCCAGCCCTATGCCAAATTGTTACTGGATGGGTTCTGGGCCCAGAGCAGGTTTGCTTTGGGCTTGCTGGCAGTATGTGGGTTCTTGACTTTGTATAGGAAAGATTTCACAGAACAAGTCCAGGTGATTTTGAGAGTGTATTTATTAAAGCTGGGGACAGTGAAACAAAGAAAGGGCTTAAGGTAGAAGAAGCAACAGGAGATCATCTAGGTGGGGATACTTTGGATCTCTAAGAAATAGAAGTCACAGTAAAAGAAGTGAAATCATTGGGAAGTCAGAGAAAAAGGGGGCCTTACAGACAGGATCAGGGGCTAAGCCCAGGATGAGCTGATGTTGCCCATTCCTCCCTTGATTGCAAGTCTTGTGGGGTCCCTTAGAGTCTAGGAGGTCTCAGGGGAGAGTCTCAACAGAATATTCAGTAGCTTTTTCAGTGTGTCCTTCAATATGTTGATTCATCTAAATGTGTGTATAGAGGAACCAGGGTTATTTTCTGGTTAGCTTTATTTTAAAGAATGTATTGAAGAGAGACTGGGACCGAGGCTGGTCAGCCCCAGGACAGTCTGCAGTGTGTTAACCACTTGCTCCTATTTGTCCTTGGTTAGGGAAGATAAAATCTTGTGATTCATTAGCTGGCTGTAAATTACTCAAATTGTTTGGACTTGGCTAATTATTTTATCTTTGTTTCCCTTACAGTCAGAATGGCAAAAAGAAAAAGAATTAAAAAAAAAAAATGAGTACAATATAAGGAGCCTCTGAGACAGCTTCAAGCATACCAACATTTGCATTATGAGGGTTCCAGAAGGAGAAGAGAGACAGCAAAGAATTTAAAACCTATATAAAACAATAATAACAGAAAACTTCCCTCACCTGGTGAAGAAAATAGACACACAAGTCCAGGAAGTCCAGAGTCCCAAACAAGATGAAGCCAAAGAGGTCCAAACCAAGACACAACATAATTAAAATGAAAAAGCTTAAAGACAAAGAGAGAATCTCAAAAGCAGCAAGAGAAAAGCAATTTGCTATCTACAAGGGAGCGCCCATAAGGCTGTCAGTTGATTTCTCCCCAGAAACTTTGCAGGCCAGAAGGGAGTGGCAAGAAATATTCAAAGTGATGAAAAGCAAGATTACACCTTACAACCAAGATTACACTCTTTAGCAAAGCTATCACTTAAAATCAAAGGACATACAAAGAGCGTCCCAGGCAAGAAAAAGCTAAAGGAGTTCATCACTACCAAACCAGAATTACATGAAATGTTAAAGGGTCTTCTTTAAGAAGAAAAAGAAAAAAGATTAGTGCAATAAAATAGCAATAAATATATATCTATCAGCAAATGAATCTAAAAACTAACTAACAAACAAACAAACAAAAACAAAAACAAAAAAAACCCAAATAAAAAAAGCAGAATAGAAATAGATTAATAGATACAGGAAACATTTTGATGGTTGCCAGATGGGATAGAGTTTGGAGAGATTGGTGAAAAGATGAAGGAATTAAGAAGTACAAATAGGTTGTCACAGAATAGTCATCGAGATGTAAAGTACAGCATAGGGAATATAGTAAATAATATTCTAGTAACTATGTATGGTGTCAGATCATTGGCATGATCACTTAGTAAGTTATATAATGTCAATTAACTAGGGTGTACACCTGAAACTAATATAATATTGTATGTCAACTATAATTGAAAAATAAAAAAATTATTTAAATTAAAAAGAAAATAAAAGAATGAGTGCCTGAAAAATATACACAGACCATTATCCATCACTCATCTCTAATTGTTCTAGTTGTGATGTATCTAATACATCACTCTCATGTTACAAATGAAGCAAAAGCACTCAGAGAAGTTGATAAAGTTGTCAAAAGTCACAGGACTAAATAATGGCAGAGCCAAGAGTAGAGTTGAGTCTCCCAACTGAGAATCCAATGTCCTTTCACCACAGTCCACTGTCTTAATCCTTGCTTATTTAAATGATTTAAAGCAGCACTTAAAATTTTAAAATAACTATACCTATACTGCTCACATAAAATCTTGTCTCAGTAGTTTTTGACCTCCTTTAATTTACCTTACTTAAAGATATGCTAACATCACATTTTTCTTTTTATAATAGTGATAAGTCAACCATATAACAACAACTAATAACTCATAACTCCATTGCATATTGCTTTTTCATTAGTGCAAATTTGACTGTTCTGAAGCAATTAGATTGATTTTTCAAGCTGTGATGAAAAAGCTTTGGGCCTTTTCACAGTAGGCCTAAGATCTTGTATATATTATTCTATGATAGCCAAGCTCCTACACAGTATTAATATGCATTTAGACAACTTCGTTCTTAAATTTGAGGTCACACAGATATTTATCTACATCTACAAATTAGGTTCCTGTACTTGGTGGTAGTGGGGTGCTATTAATGCTAGAATCACTTTATTATTTTATAAAATGATTTTCTTTTGCTCTAAATTGTTTGTACTTTTCATATTATAAATGAACTTCCGCTTACTGTAGTTATCTTTTTCCAGTCCCATTTCCTGATAAGAATGTAGTATTTGTAATCTTAATGAACTTACATACTACTCTCTCTACCTAGGGTACGTTTCTCTCCATCTTACCCTTAAATTGTTCACTACTACTTACTATCTAACCACACCTCATTCTTTAGGTCTCAGCTCAGTTGTTACCTCATCATAGAAGTCTTTCTATCCTTAGCTATTTAAATAAGATGTTTCTGATGCATCCCCAGGCAGCAGCAACACAGATTGGCAGCTGAGACCAATCCCCAACAGCATCAGCAGAGGCTGAGCAGGAGCTGAGCACCACCAGGCAGCAGTGCTCCCCAGCTGCCAGTGGCAGAATCCATGGCTCCAGGGGGCCCACGCAATACAGCTGCCTGTGGCACTTGCAGGGCCCATGGCTCCAGAAGCAGTGCCTACCAGGACAGACCAATACCAGCTGCCAGTAGTCAATCCTCCAGGACCCACAGCAGACAAGAGGCGGCACACACCAGAACAGTCTGGGAGGCACAGCAGCCTTCCTTGATATACACTGACCTGCTTACACATCCCAACATCCCTCACCAGGTCTAGAACTACAAGATGGCTAAAATGAGGAGATAAAGAAACAACACCCAAATGAAAGAAAAGGAGGAATCACCAGAAAAAGAACTACATGAAATGGAAGAAAGCAATTTGTCAGATAAAGAATTTAAAGCAATGATTTTAAGGGTGCTCAAACAATTCAGTGAGAACTACAAGCAACTTAATGAGAATTATAAAGAGCTCAGTGAGAACTACATCAGCTTAAAAAAAGAGGTAGAAGATATGAATAAAATCAAGAGGAAATAAAGAATGACATAGCTGATATGAAAAATACCTTAGAAGGATTTAATAGTAGATTAGAAGAAGCCAAAGACCAAATCAGTGAGTTAGAAGACAAGGTAGGAAAAAAAACGCTCAAATGGAGCAGCTAATGGTGGAAAAAATTAAAAAACAGGAGGAGAGTTTAAGGGAGCTTTGGGACAAACAAAACATAACAACATTTGCATCATAGGGGTACTGAAAGGAGAAGAATAAGAGAAAGGAATAGAGATCCTGTTTGAAGAAATAATGACAGAAAACTTTCCTCAACTGGTGAAGGAAAAAAGTCATACAAGTCCAGGAAACACAGAAAGACCCAAGCAAGATGAACCCCAAAACACCCACAGCTAGACACATCATAATTAAAATGGCAAACATTAAAGACAAAGAAAGAATCTTAAAGAAAACAAGAGAGAGACAGAAAGTTACCTACAAGGGAGCTCCCATTAGATTGTCAGCTGATTTCTCAATAGAAACACTGAAGGGCAGAAGGAAGTGGCATGAAGTACACCAAGTAATGAAAGACAAGGGTCTGAATCCAAGACTACTCTATCCAGCAAGGCTATCATTAAAAATTGAAGGTGAAATAAAAAGCTTCACAAACACAAAAAAAGCTAAAGGAATTTACCACAACCAAACCAGCACTGCAAGAAATGCTAAAGGGACTGCTGTAAGAAGAAGAAGAAATAGAGAGAGAGAGAGGAACACAGGCATAAAATAAAAATGGCAACTAATAAGTATCTATCAATAATAACCTTAAATGTAAATGGTTTAAATGTCTCAATCAAAAGACCTAGGGTAGCCAATTGGATAAGAAAATAAGACCCATATATATGCTGTCTACAAGAGACCAACCTCACAACAAAAGACACAGGATAAAAGTGAAGGGATGGAAAAAAATTTTCCAAGCAAATGAAAATGAGAGAAAAAAAAGCTGGTGTAGCAATACTCATATCTGATAAGATAGAATTCAAAACGACAGCCATAATAAGAGACAAAGAAGATCACTACATAATATTAAAAGGAACAATCCAACATGAGGATATAACCCTGGTAAATATATATGCACCAAACACAGAAGCACCAAAATATATTAAAAAACTTATGGAGGACTTCAAGGTAGAGATCGATAGCAATACAATCATAGTGGGTGACTTTAACACCCCACTGACACCACTGGATAGATCTTCTAGACAAAAAATTAACAAGGATACAGAGTCTTTAAATGACAAACTAGATCAGCTGGACTTAATTGATATTTACAGAACATTTCACCCCAAAGCTACAGAATATACATTCTTCTCAAGTGCACATGGGACATTCTTGAAGACAGACCACATGTTAGGACACAAAGTAAGTCTCTACAAATTCAAGAAGGTTGAAATCGTATCAAGCATCTTCTCAGATCACAAGGGCATGAAACTAGAAATCCATTACAACAAAAACATGCAAAAAAAATCCAAACACATGGACTCTAAATAGCATGTTATTAAACAACAAATGGGTTACCAAGAGATCAAGGAAGAAATAAAAAACTTCCTGGAAACCAATGAAAATGAGCACACAACAACACAACATCTATGGGATGCAGTGAAAGCAGTCCTGAGAAGGAAGTTCATAGCACTACAGCCCTACCTCAAGAAACAAGAAAAATTTCTAATTGACTATCTAACCTTACAACTTAAATAACTAGAAAGTAAACAAAAAGAAAAACCCAGAGCTAGTAGAAGGAAATAAATAGTAAAGGTCAGAGCAGAAATAAACAATATAGAAACTAAAGAAAAACAATTCAAAAGATTAATGAAACCAAGAGCTGGTTCTTTGAAAAGATAAACAAGATTGATGGACCCTTCGCCAGACTCACCAAGAAACAAAAAGAGAGGACTCAAATAAACAAAATCAGAAATGAAAGAAGAGAAGTAACAACTGACACCACAGAAATACAAAGGATCATTAAAACACACTACAAACAATTATATGCCAACAAATTGGAAAATCTAGGTGAAATGGACAAATTTCTAGAAATACAAAGTCTCCCAAAACTGAATCGGGAAGAGATAGAAAACTTGAACAGAACAATAACAACTAAGGAAATTGAAGATGTAATCAAGAAACTCCCAGCAAACAAAAGTCCAGACCCGGACAGCTTCACAGGGGAGTTTTACCGAACATTCAAAGAAGATCTAACACACATTCTTCTCAAACTATTCCAAAAATTACAAGAAGATGGAAGACTTCCAAACTTATTTTATGAGGCCAATGTAACTCTAATTCCAAAATCAGATAAAGACACTACAAAGAAAGAAAACTATAGGTCAATATCCCTGATGAACACAGGTGCCAAAATCCTTAACAAAATATTAGCAAGTCGGATCCAACAATACATCAAAAAAATTATTCATCGTGACCAACTGGGATTCATTCCAGGGATGCAAGGATGGTACAATATTCTCAAATCAATAAATGTGATACACCACATAAACAAAATGAAAGATAAAAACCATATGATCATATCAGTAGATGCTGAAAAAGCATTAGACAAAATCCAGCACCCATTTCTGATAAAAAAGCTCAGCAATGTGGGAATAGAGGGATCATATCTTGACATAATAAAGGCAATATATGAAAAACCTACAGCCAACATCATACTCAATGGGCAAAAACTACAAGCATTTCCCTTAAGAACAGGAACCAGACGGGGATGCCCACTCTCATCACTTCTATTTAACATAGTGCTGGAAGTCTTAGCCACAGCAATTAGACATGAAGAAAACATAAAAGGAATCCAATTTGGAAAGGAGGAAGTGAAACTGTCATTATTAGCAGATGACATGATATTATACATAGAAAACCCTAAAGACTCCATCAAAAATCTACTATATTTAATAAATGAATTTGGCAAAGTAGCAGGATACAAAATCAATGTCAAGAAATCAATGGCATTCTTGTACACCAACGACGAACTCATTGAAAGAGAAACTAAAAAAGCAAACTCATTTACCATTGCGGCAAAAAAATTAAGGTACTTAGGAATAAACTTAACCAAAGAAGTAAAGGACCCTTCACAGAAAACCACAGTTCACTGAGAAAAGAAATAGAAGAAGATATAAAAAAGTGGAAGAATATACCATGTTCATGGATCAGAAGAATTAACATCATTAAAATGTCCATACTACCCAAAGCAATCTATAGATTCAATGCAATCCCCATCAAAATACCAATGATATACTTCACAGAACTAGAACAAATACTCCAAAAGTTTATATGGAACCAAAAAAGACCCCGAATAGCTACAGCAATCTTGAAAAAGAAGAACGAAGTAGGAGGGATCACAATACTGGATATCAGGTTATACTACAAAGCCATAGTAATCAAAACAGCCTGATACTGGCACAAGCACAGGCATATAGATCAATGGAACAGAACAGAGAATCTGGAAATTGACCCAAGAAATTATGCTCAATTAATATTTGACAAAGGTGGCAAGAGCATACAGTGGAGCAAAGACAGCCTCTTCAATAAATGATGTTGGGAAAATTGGACAGCTACGTGCAAATAAATGAAGTTAGAGCATCAACTTACACCATACACAAGAATAAACTCAAAATGGATAAAAGACTTAAATGTGACCCATGAATTCATAAAAATCCTAGAATAAAATGTAGGCAACAAAATTTCAGACATCACACGCAGCAGAATTTTCATTGATACAATGCCTAAGACAATAGAAACAAAGGAAAAATGAACACATGGGACTACATCAAACTCAAAAGCTTCTGCACAGCAAAAGAAACACCCATCAAAATGGAAAGGGAACCCACTATATGGGAGAGCATAATTGCCAAGGATACATCAGATAAGGGGCTAATTTCCAAAATATGTAGAGTACTCATACAACTCAACAAAAGGAAGACAAAGAACCCAATTAAAAAATGGGGAGAGGAACTAAATAGACACCTCTCCAAACAGGACATACAAATGGCCAAGAGACATATGAAAAAATGCTCAACATCACTAATAAGAGAGATGCAAATTAAAACAACTATGAGGTATCACCTCACACATACCAGAATGGCTGCTATCAACAAATCATCAAACAAGTGCTGACGAGGCTGTGGAGAAAAGGGGACTCTAGTACACTGCTGGTGGGAATGCAGACTGGTGCAGCCATTATGGAAAACACTATAGTGTTTCCTCAAAAAATTAGAAATGGAACTTCCATTTGATCTAGTGATCCATCTTCTAGGAACATACCCTAAGAAGCCTGAAACACCAATCAGAAAGAATATATGTACCCCTATGTTCATAGCAGCACTATTTACAATCGCTAATATCTGGAAACAGCCCAAGTGTCCATCAATAGATGAGTGGATAAAAAAGCTGTGGTGTATATACACAATGCAATACTATGCACCGGTAAGAAAGAAAGATCTCTTATCCTTTGAGATGACATGGAGGGACCTGGAGAGTATTATGCTAAGCGAAACAAGCCAATCAGAGAAAGACAAATATCATGTGATCTCACTTATTTGTGGAATATAATGAACAAAAGAAACTGAAGAACAAAATAGACCCAGAGACATGGAAGTGGGGTGCAGACTTACAACCCTCAGAAGAGGTGGGCGTGGGGGGGGAGGGAAGAGATAAACCACAGAACTCATACACATGTATGCATAAATAAGGACATAGAGAATAATGCTGCGGGGGGCGGGGGGTGGGATTGGGATGAGGGTGTGAATGGGGGAAAAGGAGAAACATCTATCACAAAAATAGAAAGAAAGAAAGAAAGAAAGAAAGAAAGAAAGAAAGAAAGAAAGAAAGAAAGAAAGAAAGAAAGAAAGAAAGAAAGAAAGAAAAGAAAGAAAGCTGCCTTCCCAAACCCCCAACCCCAAGCTCTTTATCACTTTACAGCATTTGTTTCTTCAAGGTACTTATCACAATATGAAGTTTTTAAATTTATATGTTGGTTTTTTTTCTTATCTTTCTCTATCCACTTGATTACAAGGTCCATGCATCTACTGGGTAGACGTGTCTATTTTGTTCCAATGCTAAGCACGGTGCCTGATGTGTGGTAGAAGCTCAATGAACATTTGTCAAATGAGTGATATGTCTTTGTGAGTTGTGAAATTTCATAGTCAGCTCAGAAGTGTATGAATATGTGTTGAATCTCTTTTGTATTATTTCCTTTATTGATACACACTGACATAGACATATGGTGGTCTACCTACTCTGTTATCCTGACTCCAGACCTATTAAATGTACCAGGCCTCCTAGAGCACTTGAAACATGGTGACTTATCTTGTGTTGACTTAAGCTTTCTGAAGCATTGTGGACCACAATGCACTACCTTCTAGAGCTTGCCCTCTATGGTAGCCTCTGGCCACAGATGATTATTAAGCACTTGAAACATGTGAAGTGCCATGTGCTGTCAGTGTAAAACCCACTTTAGATTTTAAAAATTTAGCATTAAAATGTAAAATATATCATTAATAATTATTATATTGCTTTCTTATTTAGATAATATTTTAGGTACATTGGGCTAACTAACATATTATTAAAATTAGTTTCACTTTTTTCATCCTTACCTAAGGACATTTTTTTGCATTTATCTTCAGATAGAGCAGGAGGGAGAGAGGGAGGAAGAGAGAGAGAGAAACACTGATGTGAGAGAGACACATCCAGTGGTTGCCATCCACACCACCCCAACCGGGGCCGGGGACAAACTGCAACCGAGGTACGTGCCCTTAGCGGGAACTGAACTGGGGTCTCTCTGGTCCACGGGCTGATGCTCTAACCGCTGAGCCAAACCAGCCAGAGCTCTTTTTACTCTTTAAATGTGCTACTGGAACATTTAAGATTATATATATATATATGGATTACATTTGTGTCTCTCATTATACTTCTATTGGGCAGTGCTGTTCTAGACCCAACTAGTTCACCCCAGTTGTTTGGCAATGCTGACTGAAGGTGATCCACTGAAGGAAATGCTAAACTTGCAAGAGCTTCTCATAGCCTCCTCTTTTTTTTTTTTTTTTTTTTACTAGATATGTCCTAGGGGAAGGACAGGCACTCCTGGAGAGTGGCTCAGGTGCCATTTCCATACTACCTTACTGCCAAATCATGAGGTCCAGATACAATTTGTATCTCAAGACACAGAAACTTCAAATGTCTTGCCAGTGGTCATATATCTTGCTTAATACAATGCCAAGACCAGAACCCAGGTCTTTCACTTACGCTGTGTCATTGAATTCTTATAAAAGGACTTACTAATAAAACTATATCTTTAAAAAAATTTTTTTCCCTTCATTGAATTGTTTTTTAGAGAGAGAGGAAGGGAGAGGGAGAGAGATAGAAACATCGATGAGAGAGAACATTGACTGGTCGCCTCCTGCATGCCCTCCACTGGGGATCAGGCCCACAACCTGGGCATGTGCCCTGACCGGGAATCGAACCGGCGATTTCTTGGTGCATGGGTCGACACTCAACCACTGAGCAACCCTGGCTGGACAATAAAACTATATCTTTGTTTTTAAGTACAATACTAGAAAATTAAATAATTGTTCATAAGTTATGTAGATTTTTTAAAAAATCAAATAATGACAAAATTACACTTCAGTCTTTAAATGATTAAATAGATGGAAAATCATATTGTATACTCTGATAAATTAAACAAACAAAATTTTCTTCCATTATTATTACCACAGTGTGCTATAGTAAAGCATTAAACTGGGATGACCTTTATTCAGCAAAGGAGCATACACTACAAAGCAAAATTTAAACAAAAGTTGAATATGAATATGAAATCTACTTGCAAGTAAATACAAATCTAATACTATAACCATTTTTTGCATAGCTATAAAAACTCACTTGGAGACCAGGCACTGTAGTTTGGAAAACTTGTTGCTAAGTCTGATTCCAAAAACCCTAGTCATTGACATATCAGGCCAAGTTCTCATCTTAGGTATGGGTGATGAATTTTTAAATAATTAGCTTCATAGTCATGATCTTCTGGTTTACTAATTAATTTAGCAAATATTTAGTGAAAACATACTATACTATGTGTCAGGTATTTCTGCATGTTCTAGGGGCTCAAGATACTACAGTGATCAATGCAGACAAACTTTTGCTCTTTGGAACTCAGGTATATTCTCAATGGGGAGAATAAAATAAAATGATAAAATAAATCTAATCAGTGCTGTTTTAGAATACTACAAGTGACATTTTTATCAGTTGGGATTTGAAGTGATTTGGGATTTCCTATTTGTCTTTCTTGGGGAATTTGAAAAATTGGAAATGGAGGTGCATATGGAAAATGGAGGTGTATAAAACACTACATATCTTGTACTAATTAGTATTTTCAGAATGTCTGAAGACATTCTTAAAGCTTCAAATAAAACAACTAGACTCTGTTAAGGGATTTCCCAGTAATTAGGGAGGGGGTTTGGCATACTTGTTCAGCTCTTCTTTCTTCTTCTGGGATATCCCGATCTACAGGAACTACTTTCTAATCTCTAGGGATGATTTCCTTTCTCACTCAACACAGACTCATCTCTTCTTATTCTCTCACAGTCTGAGTCCTGCCCCTTGCACAGGTTCTTTCCCTCCTACATCTTCAGCTGCATACTTTCACCCATTCCCTTTCATCCTGGCCTCCTTTCAAGCACAGGTTCTTTAAATATGGCATTTTTTCTTAAAGCTCAGCCAGTAGATGTCTCCATTACTCCCTCATAGCTAAGACCTCTGCAAGTAGGTTTTAATCATTTCTTTAAGCGACAAGGAGGAGGATTTGATGATTTGCCAAAAATGAGCAGATGCTCGGGAGCACACGTCTCCATCCTACGTCCTTCCCCTTCGATTTAAGTCAGAAATGAAAACTCCTTTCTCCCTCTTTTTCAGGCAAAAGAAAAGGCTGATTGAACTAAGCAAGCAAGACGCCAACACCCTCCTCCTCAGTACGTTCAAGTTTCCTTCGCTCTGAGCCACAAAAGCTCTGCTTCTCCCCTCACTCCCGCCCACCTCATCCCACCCCCTCAGCTTTCAGAGTCATCGGGGAACGCGAGTGGGTGAAAGGACTCAGCACTGCTGCATCTCGCGCCACCGCCTCCTCCGGCGCCTCCTCCGTGCCGCCTCGGGTTCAGCACTGGACAGCTCCCGCTCCATTCCCAACAAATGGCAGTCGGCTGATTGACAGAGGAGCCGACCAAACAGGGAACAGGACGACTCGAAGCCGCCCTACAAGGGTTTGGTTGCGGCCAAGCTGCCTCTTTAAACCGGCTTTCCTCCTGAGAGCAGGGAGACGCAGGAGTGTGGTCTATGGCCAAACCTAAAACTCCGATTAACCAGCTTCCTGGCCCTCTGGACGCCAGAGAACAATCGTCTTAAAAGACATCTTTGCTCTGTGGGACTGGCTCCGGCACTCGCGGTACCGGTCCCTGCGCGCGCGCTCCGCGCCTCTGGGCGAAGCGAAGAGAAGGAGGAGCTCGAGCCGGGAGGCGGGAACGACCTGCCCGGCGGAGATGATGGAGCAGCGTTTTCGGCGGCCGCGGCGGCAGCAGCAGCAGCAGCAGCTCTTGAACACACCTCAATGAGAACGGCGGTGGAAGCTGCCGAACAGAAAGACGTAAGCAGACTAACTATAGCTGCCGGGAGCCAGAGGGGAGGTAACCTGTTCGGCTCTAGGCAGTGAGGTGCGTGAATCCCCAGCCGATACATCGCGGAGCGGCTGCAGCTAGCGTTGCCACAGGTGATTCGATTTCCTGTGACGGTAGCTTAGCCAGCGGGCCAATTTCGAGACAGTCTTATTTTAAAGTCCTTTTCGACTGAGTGCCATTTGGAGAAGGAGGAGACTCCTAGTAAAACTCTTACTGTTGATAAATTGACGACCAAAATTTAAAAAGTGACTCCTTCCCTTACCTCCTCTCCTCTCTGAGAGAGAGGCAGATGGGAGCCATGGCTTATCCCTTACTCTTCTGCTTTCTGCTCGCTTATCTGGGACTGGGAGCTGTTGGCGCCAGCCGCGACCCTGCGGGACGGCCGGGTTTCCCTCGAGAGAGGACCCTGAGGGCGAAGCAGCACGCCCAGCAGCCAGCTCGAGCCTCTGCCTCGGACCCCCGGGCTCCCTGGAGCCGCTCCACCGACGGCACCATCTTGGCGCAGAAACTGGCCGAGGAGGTGCCCATGGACGTGGCCTCTTACCTCTACACCGGGGACTCCCACCAGCTGAAGCGAGCCAACTGCTCCGGGCGCTATGAGTTGGCGGGCCTGCCGGGGAAGTCGCCAGCCCTAGCCAGCTCCCATCCTTCTTTGCACGGGGCACTGGAGACGCTGACACACGCCACCAACTTCCTCAACATGATGCTGCAGAGCAATAAGTCGCGGGAGCAGAACTTGCAGGACGACCTGGAGTGGTACCAGGCACTAGTGCGGAGTCTCCTGGAGGGCGAGCCCAGCATCTCCCGGGCGGCCATCACCTTCAGCACCCAGTCGCTGTCCGCGTCCGCCCCGCAGATCTTCCTCCAGGCCACGCGCGAGGAGAGTCGCATTCTGTTTCAGGACCTGTCCTCCTCGGCACACCACCTGGCCAACGCCACGCTGGAGACAGAGTGGTTCCACGGTGTCCGGCGCAAGTGGCGGACCCACGTACACCGCCGGGGCTCCAATCAGGGGCCCCGGGGCTTGGGCCATAGCTGGCGGCGCAGGGACGGGTTTGGTGGGGACAAGAGCCATGTCAAGTGGTCTCCGCCTTATCTGGAGTGCGAGAATGGGAGTTACAAGCCCGGGTGGCTGGTCACTCTCTCCGCTGCTTTCTACGGGTTGCAGCCCAACTTGGTCCCGGAATTCAGGTAAGGAGATGGGGAAAAGGCTAAAGCAAAGCCGTCCTTCCAGTTTCGTGGGTGGGTGCGCATGTGGGGAAGGAACACTTGGATGTGACACTTACGCCTCCCACCCTCACAGCAGAGACTGAGGCTGAGAGACACGCCACGCGGGCTCATGTGCTTTGGGACAACAAGCGCCCCACATTTTTCAGTTTTAGATACTCAGTGAAAGCTTATCTCAGATCAGTTTCCCTTCAAGGGGCTAGGGCCGGGGAGTGGGGAGAGCACTTGGTAGACCTGAGAAAAACCTCTGATGCCCTACACTTCTCTTCAGTTCTTGGAAGAGCAGGCAGTGGTGGGGAGTTCCCAGCCAGGGGTGATGCTATGGAACCTGGAAAGCTCCAGGTGTGCCTGCCAGGCACAGATGGCCAGCACAGGATTCGAGAAAAAAGGGAACCAGAGGAAGTGAGAGTTCCTGTTTCTGCCACTTTGGGGTAGCTTTTGCCTGCTTCCTATGTGTGTAGTTTGGGGCACCAGTCTGGTGTAATTAAAACCGCACTCTCCTTGGCACTTCTGTTCCCTCAGCAGTGATTCAGTCACAACAGCACAGCTGTCTCCAGGATCCAGGCTTTACAATCTGGTCAGCTCCTTTCACCCATTTCCCTCCTCCCCACAATCCACATCTCCTTCCTTGGTCCCCTTTTCCTCCCATTCTCTGTGTCAGGCATACCTAAAAGTTCTCCAGCCCTTCACATTCTCATGAATTTCATAAAGGAACCTGGCTGAGTTATTTTAGGGAGGGAGGGATTCTTCTGACTGAACTTGCTCAGGGAGCTTGGAGGAAACTTACTCCATATTTCTTGTGTCAGGGTATAGCATTTGTGGGAAGATGAGAATTTGCAAATTAACAGGTGGTAACTTCTGCCTTGGGAAGTGCCTGACTTTTGAGGTGAGAAACTTCTAGAAGTAGCCCTTAAGAGCTGATGTGAGGAAGGAACAGAGAGAGCAGAAACTCCAAAGAGGGCCACAGAGAGACCAGGATCCTCCAGAACGCCTACAATGGTGAGGTTCTGGAAAGGTCGGGGAAGGGGAAGTTGAGGTTGCTTCTGTACTTTTTGGGAACCTGGGCAAAAGTGAGAAACCTGTGTGTGTGTGTGTGTGTGTGTGTGTGTGTGTGTGTGTGTGTGTCTTAATGCTTTGTTTGGCAGTAGGGCGGGATGCTGACTGGGTGAAAGATACCAGGCTAAGTACCGGGTGGGCAAATGGGGGAGACAGAAAGCTTCATTGTCTCAGTACTGCCATTTACTGCTGAATGACCTCAAGTAAGTTGCTTAACCTTTCTGGGCCTCCACTACTTATCTATCCAGTCAGGAAGTTGAACTAGATGGTCTCTGGGGAGCCATCCAATTATAAAATTCTATAACTTTTAATACTGGCAACACTTAGAAGGCATAAATAAAATAAAATAAAATAATCCCCGTTGTATGATTCTGTATGACCATATTAACTGTGTGTGTGTGTGTGTGTGTGTGTGTGTGTGTGTGTTTTCTATCTCTTTTAAAGATCTCGTCTTAAACCAGAGTAACTCTTTCCTACTTTCAGGATAATCTCCTTTCTTCCTAACTTCTGCAGGATCCTATTATTAAAAGCTGATTCAAGCTTTGAGTCTTTGCATATTGTTTGCTCAGAAGAGGAAAGCTCAGCAGATGCCATTCCCTGCCAGCAAATTGTTTGTGACCTTCAGATAAACCTGAAAAGAGGGTCCTAGGTCCCAGAATCAATGAATCAACTTTCCTTCCTTCCTTCCTTCTCTTCCCTCTCCTTTCCTCCCTCCTTCTTTCCTTCATTCCCTCTTTCCTTTCCTCCTTCCTTCCAACATTTACTTTATGTCAGGCTCTGTGCTAACTGCTTTGTATGTATTATCTTAATTAATCCTCAAAATAATCCTATGAGTTAGGTTTTGTTAGTTTCCCTACTTTACAGAAAAAGAACCTGAAGCACAGTGAGATTAAACTTCTTTTCCAAAATCACACAGCAGTTAAGTAGTAGAGCCAGGATTTGAGCCCATTTCATACTTTTAACCACTATGTTAAACTCTGTTTTATGAAAGTGTCCTAGGATTGCTCATGTAATGTCATTGCTGCATAAAAATATGTGTATTTTCAAGCGTCAGACATGGGACTGGGGATGAGAGCCATTCATTTTCAGGATGATTTCTCTTAAGGCTCAGAAAACATAGGTTACCTAAATGAACTCCGTGCCTCTCTGTCAGCCAAGATGAAAGGCTGAAGACACAAAGGGTCTGAGGCTGTGAGGACTCACATGCCCCCTACCTATTTTTTTAGACTGCATTCAGAAAATAGTTTCCTCTCACGGAGCCTCCTTAAGTGCTTTCATAGTCATCGATGGTGTCCTTTAGCCAAGGCATGAAGACAGGCCATTTCGTGTCTGGCTCTCTACAGAAGCTGGCTTGTCCTGGCAGCATGCGTGAAGAGCAGAGGGGCAAGTGCTCTCATGTGAGGGCTTCTGCCCCATGTCCTGTGCCTCTCAAATGCTGTATTGAGGATACACACAGACGTTATTAAAGAGATCATCAGATGGTTCCTCCTGTTGTTTCATAGATACAGAAACAGAACCAGAAAATTGAAGTGACTTGTCCAAAACTTACACAGTAACAAAAGAAACAGGATCCAGGCCTTCTGCCTCTGGTTCACACTAAGATGGATATGTATATACCTAAATCATATTTTTTGGCATTCTGGACCTTTGCACACAAAGTATGTTTGGAGACATAGTTTACTCTTTATCATCTTCTAGGACAAAAAAAAAATTTAACCCATAGAACACAGCTATTGGTTTTTAATGAGAATATTATATTATTTCACACATTTGAGATAATATTTAAATAGGCCTTTGTTTTTTCATACTCACAAAAAGCAAAGGTTTTTTTGTTGATAACATTTTATCATCTAAGATGTGTACTCTAATATTCTAAAATGATATTGTCCAGGTATGGTAACAGGGTAAACCTCAAATGAAATTTTGGGAAACCATGATTAGGAGCTCTACTCATGACTTTAAATATATTTTGAACGTTAGAGTGTTATTTGTAAAAAGCCTTATCTGTAATAAAAAAATCCATTGATAATGACTTCCTTATGGAAGAGAACAGGAGGAAAAACTTTATAGTTAAACTTTTCATTTAAGATCAGTTAATATTTCCCCAGGTCTTGCTTACAAGATTCAGTCATTTAAATTACATTATATTTTATTTTTAGAGAATGTAAATCCAAAACATGAAAGTCAAAAGTAATGTGAGAAAATGGTCAACTACCTTCTTATATTAATTTTTATCACCATAAAACACCTCTCAGAAATTTCATTCTTCTGTTTCAGAATGACACAAGTATCTTAAGTTTTAAATTTTAGCATAAGACTCACATGGGAAGAGAAGTTTATTGTTCATTTCTTTCTTTTCAAAAAATGCTATTAGTTGCTCTAACTGAATGTCTTAGTCTTTTGTTACAATCCTATAGTATAAACATTTTAGTTCTCATTTTCAATCCTGGCAAAAAATAGAGTAATAATTTAAGGTATTCTCTAAATCATTTTTGTTTATCACATTAGGTTTCTGATATCTTTGTAGAGTTTTCTTTAAAGTTAAGTGCTGGGTGAAATAAGCCAGTCAGAGAAAGACAAGTACCACATGATCTCACTTATTTATGGAATATAATGAACAAAATAAGCTGATGATCAAAATAGATCCAGAGACATGGAGTAAGGAACAGACTGACAAACCTCAGAGGGAAGGGGAATGGGGGAGGGTGGGAAGAGATAAACCAAAGAACTTATATGCATATATGCACAGCCAATGGACACAGACAGTAGTGTGGGAAAAGCAGGAGAGGGGTGAGAGTGGGGAGGAGGGAGTCAATGGGGGGAAAAAGGAGGGACATCTGTAATACTTTCAACAATAAAGATTTTTTAAAAAGAAACAGTAAATAAAGGGAAAAAAATAAAAATAAAATAAAACTTGAGCCTAGTTAACTGCCCCTACACCCCCAATAACAAAGTTAAGTGCTTTAATTTTGCATAGTAATTTTTCTTTGTGGAATTTCAAGTGCTATGCATGATCCCATTCCTGATGGTAGTTGGAACTATTCAGTGCCTAGGATGGATATAACATACTTAAGTGTTTGTTGCATTTAAATTAACATGAAGGAATCTTTGGGAATTACTTCTTGATTAACTGAAAGGTTCTTAGGAGTTCATTTGTTGTTGTTTTTTTTTTACCATCTCATTTTACAGTAGAAGAAACAGAGAATTAAAGGGCTGAAGGAATTTGATAGGGTGGCACAGTTCTTCAGTGGTAGTTTAGAAATAATGGAAACCATTACATATTGAGCACCTATTATATGTTAGGCATTTTATATATACCAGTGCATTTAATTCTTAGTACTCTCTGGTAGTTACAACTTCAGAAAAGTTGAGCAACCTGACCAAGGTAACACAGCTAGTAAATTAGGGAGCCTAAATCAAATTTAGATCTATTTAGCTATGAAGCTTGTATTGTCTTTCTACTACCCTATGCTTCTATGTCTTAGCAATTTCGTTTTCACCTTGTTATTAAAAATATAATATGGTAATGTCTTGAAACAATTAATATATTTGGCCCAAATAAGTGATATACATTTATTCTTTTTAAGCCAATCATAAAAACAAGTATGTTGTGTAGTAAGAAAAACATTACACATAAGTCAGAATTTTGCCTCAAGTCCTAGTTTTGCCTCTGACTGGCTGTATTACCTGTCTGGAAATCAGTTTCTGCATAATTAAACTGTGGGAATGAACTTGGTGATATCCAAATACTTTGTTCCGTAATTTTTGTTGTTGTTGTTGTTAAGCCTCACCCAAGAATATTTTTCCATTGATTTTTATTTTTATTTATTTATTTTTCTTTATTGACTTTAGAGAGAGAGGAAGGGAGAAGGAGAGAGATAGAAACATTGAGGAGAGAGAACATCGATTGGCTGCCTCCTGCATGCCCCCCCACAGGGGATTGGGTCCACAACCTGGGCATGTGCCCTAACCAGGAATCGAACTGGTGACCTCTTAGTACATGAGTCAATGCTCAATTACTGAGCCACACTGGCCAGGCTTCCATTGATTTTTAGACAGAGTGGAAAGAAGGGAGGGAGAAAGAGACAGAGAAACATTGATGTGAGAGAGACATACCGACTGGTTGCTTTTGTACCACCCTGACTAGGGCCTGATATCAAACCACCTGTAACCCAAGTATGTGCCCTTGACTGGGAATCAAACCTGAGACCCTTTGGTCCTTGGGCCGATGCTCTAACTGCTGAGCCAAACCGGCCAAGGTGTTCCATGAATTCTTAAGTGACCTATCCAAATGGTCAACAAGCTTTGGAAACAAGGCTGATACACATAAGCATAGTACCTTGTGGAAAAGCTATGGATAGGGGAGTAACATCAGGGGAAAAGGAAACAAAACAAATGTCAGATCTGCTATTTAGTAAAAACAGCAATAGGGCAATGAAGGAATGATCACAACAGTGTGGAAACCCCTTTTTAGAAACGAACACAAAGAACATTGGTGTCATTGATTTGCTGACTCCTGGGAGGGTCACTTCACTTTCTCTCCTTTACACATATACACCCACACACTCTGTCAGTGATTCCAATACAGATCTGTGCTTTCAATAAAACAAGGCAGTATACTTTCACACAGTATAAAAGAAATGACCATCTTGCTCTACGCCGAACATATCCTGTCTCTCTTGTGGCCCACGGTAGTGGCGAAGAGGTTACCTAAAGGAACAGCAGAGATTTTATCTGGGTTGTAGATCAATGGGTTTTTAGATAACTTCTGCTATTGAGGCTTTTGAGTCTCAATTATTTCATCTCTAAACTGAATAATAAACTGTATCTCCTTTGTGATTTTCTAAAAACTAAATGAAGAATTGTCATTACATAGGAAGTTCAGTAAATATTCTGTATTGTAGCTTCTGTCTTCCCAAATACTGTCCTCAGCTGAACACAAATGTTCTTAGTTTAGCTGTGTTTATAGTAATTTATAATTTAAATGATGGTTTAGTTTCATTCTTAATAATTGTGAAGGCCTATAATGACTGTGGATCCTGGTGGAAATACTGGCCTTAGAGACAGATGTTGGCACCAGCCTGGACCGCATCCTTTACTTATTGTGTTATCATGGGCAGCAGTTGCCTTTCTAATCCTGTTTCCTCATCTGTAAATTGAGGGTGGTTGGACTAGGTGACCTGTAGGGCTCCTTATAATCCTAAAAGTCTATGATTACACACACCATCAAATGTGCCATTTTAATTTTTGAAGTTTTATTTGATTATGATGCTGAGATCTGTTAATGTATGCTAATTTAAATGCAGATTGTGCTTATACATGCCCAGTGTTTGAATTTATCATGGTCATTTATTCACAGAATATTTACAGAAAGCCTTCTCGATGTACACTGAGTTAAATAAACACACACAAACACACACACACACACACACACACACACAATGAAATGAGAACTCCATTTCAAAATAAGAATAAGCATGATCTGAGTCTCCAGATCTTAAAAGATCCCCTGAATTCACTTAAAGTCAACATGAAGCTGTTGTACAGATTTCCAAAGAAAGGGCCTCAGTATACCTGTGCCATTTCCCTCAGGATAATCAATGTTGAGGCATTTTGAAGCACCTTAATTACTCTTAATAATTGTTGTCCTATGGACTGAGAGGTCCTGGTTTGATTCCTGGTCAGGGCACATGCCCAGATTTCAGGGTCAATCCCCAGCAGGGGGCATGCAGGAGGCAGCCGATCCATGTTTCTCTCTCACATCCATGTTTCTATCTCTTTCTCCCTTCCTCTCTCTCTAAAAAAATAAAATAAAAACATATTTAAAAATACTAGAACTAGATAACTAGCTATTTGTTGCAACTTCTCCTAATTAAAAACTATGACTATAATTTTCCCCATAGAAAAACCATATACTAGATTTTTAAAAATCCTGTCTAGTTAGCAAATTACCTAGTGTGTCTATAACATGAAAGGAACCTTAGAATTACATAAGATTTTGGTTTATTTCTTTAAGCTAGTTTTTTTCACCACTTACGTGTTTTGTGTGATGTGTATGCCTTGTTACATCATTATGGAAGGACTTTTAAAGAATAACATAACACGTGGATTTTATCTGAGAAAGGAAAAGGTATTATAGTATAGAATAATAGAATAATTTTTTTCAGTTCTCAGATGCACCTTTATATATTTTGAGGTGTCTCAAACTGAGATGTCTTATGATTGAGGGCATGTCATTTTCAATTGACACACATTTTCTTTCAGTGGTACACATAAACTAGTGTGTCTTTCCATTGATGGCATCTTATATTTGATGAACTATGATATTAGGAAATGGGAGAATAAATTCCAAGGTCTCTCCAACTATAAAGTTCTTTTATTGTCCATAAGTTATCAAGAGGCAGCAACATATGCATATCTGGAAACAAAATCTAGACCTTACTGCTGTATATGAATTAGACTGCTATTTGTCTTTATAATTTTCTTTAAAAAGACAAGCTATACTAAAACACGTAACCATATTTTCTTTTTAATGTACATGAAATATATAAAATATTGGGCCAGAAAAACTGCAGAAACTTATCTTCAGAATAGGTGAGGTAAGGATTGCCAAAATCTGTCCCACACCATGTGGCAAAACATTTCACTCACATTGTGGGAAAATGCCTAGGACAGTGAGAGTAAAAGACCACGTATAGATAAAAAATAGAAGGGAATAACTCTGTCTTTCCTCTCTAAAGTTCTTAGAAGTTTCAGGGTGGAAATAAAACTTTATGGTGTAGCCATGTAACAAGTTTTGGTTAATGAGATTTATGTGGAATTGTGGAGGTGAGTGTTTGTTTCTTTCTCTTTTCCATTCAGCTGCCTGGAATGGAATAGACAGTTTGGGTTTCCCCTTATTTGATCCCTCAGACCACTGTGTAGAGTAGGGTTTCTCAACCTCAGCACTATTGATAGTTTGGGCCAGGTAATCTTTTGTTGTGTGGTCTGTGTTGTTCGTTGTAAGATGTTAGCAGCACTCCTGGCTTCTACCCACTAGATGCCAGTAGTAACCTCCCTGAACAATGTGACAATCAAAAGTGTCTACAAACATTGCCAAATATCTTCCAGGAGGCAAAAATGCCTATGGTTTAAGGTTGCTGGTGTAGAGAAAACACATATAACTATGCTATTCTGGGGCTATCTTTATTTCAAGGATTCTGTATGTATGTGTATGTGTGTGTGTGTGTGTGTTGTGTGTGTGTGTTGTGTGTGTGTGTTGTGTGTGTGTGTGTGTAAGCATTTTTAAAATAAGCCATGTTTTAGTCAATATTCCAGGAAAGCTCCTTTTTGAAGAATTAGAGTTTTAGAAGTAAATAGGATTTTAGAGATCATATAATCCAATTTATTTTTGCTGTCACAGGTGAGGAAATTGAGACCCAGGGATGTGGCAACCATCATTCACACTAGCTATGGCTGCAGTGAATTCACGGTTTAATAACAGGAACAAATAAAAATATCCTGAGTCATCAAGTAAAGCTTAATTTATGTTTATTATTCACTGGTCCCAAACCTGGCTGTGCATCACGATCACTAGGAAAGCCTGATAACATGTGTGCAGGCCCTCTCCAGACCCTGTGAATGAGATAATCCAGGGGATAGGTTCAGCAGTCTTATTAAAAACAAAGTTTTTGTAATTCAGAAGTAGCTAGTCCTTAAACACAAACTTGGGAAAAAGTAAACAGTATTTGAAGTACCTTTAATCCATTTTACCAGATTTGGAGAATAAAAATTAATCATTGTAAATACTTAGCAACTTCAGCTGCAGACCATTCTGGATAACTACAGCATTCTAAAATCATGAATGATCCTGTTGGGAGGGGTAGAATGACGAGCAGATTCTTTATGAAGGCAGGAGGATCACAGGTACTCAGCCTTGGAATGTGAGTCACCGAGTTGTATGCTGTCTCTCCCTCACTTTATTTTGGGTTCTTCTGTGTTTCCTCACCTTTAAGATTGGGACATTCATTGGAGCTGCTGCCTCTTGTTATTATTATTTGTCTCTTTATGCAAACATCCTATGTCCCCTACCAGTTCTACACGTCCTTCAAGTGAAAGGACCACATTTTATGACAACCTGTATTCAGTGCCTTGCATATTTCAGGGAGGTAGTATGGACGAGTGTCTAGGAGAAAGGGTTTTGGGATTATAAACCTAGATTTGAATCAATGAGCTTCCACTTTCACTTACTGTGTGACACTGGACAAGTTACTTAACTCCCTCTGTGGCTCAATTTCCTTATCTACAAAGAGTGTAGAGCACGTTGTTATAAAGAGGAAACAAGCTTATATATGTAAAGAGCTTAGCATAATGTCTGAAATGCACTATTCCTTTTTTAAAAATTATAGTGTATATATGGTGCTGAGGAAATAATACTGAAAATGACAGACAAATATCCCTGTCCTCATGGATTTTTTGTGTGTGCTGTGCACTGGGAGGGAGATAGATAATAAACAAGCAAAATAAATATAAGAAATAAGTAATGATAGAAACAAATGCTATAAGTAAATAAAATGAGATAATGTGGTAGAGAATAGCTGAGAGGTAGGTAGGCTGCAGACCTCTCTGAAAAGGTGACTCTGAGTTAAGCAATAAAGAATGAGAAGGAGACAGCCATGGAACAAACTGAGTTAATCATGTTTCAGAAGAAGACCAGAAAAGAACAAAGGCCTGAGACAGGAATGAGCTTTTAAGTGCTCTAAGAATGAAAGAAAGTCAGTGTGGCTGGAATGTAGTGAGAGGTGGGTAATGAGGCAGAAGATGGGAGTAAGGTATACAGAAGGTGTTAAAATGGTTAAAATGTTGTGGCAATATAGAAACATGTTAGGTGCCTTAAACATTTCTACCCCTGTAGTAATATGTACATTGTGGATGTACTTTCATTTATTTTTCCTTCGGGTGATTTTATTACAAAGCTCTTGTTTTATTTTGGCTGCCTATTTCTCTTTCCTCCTTTCAGTCTTGGCCTTTCTGCCCTGGCCTCCTTTAGCTCTGGGAGTTGGGTTTTCCCATTTCTCTGATGAGATTTCAGTCAAAGAATAAGCTATTTCTAGTTGCTCCATTCTCTCGAATATGAATGGATTAACTGGAATATTAGAGAGGTAAGGGAGGTAGAGATCGAAAACCCAGAATTTCTTGCAAAAATCATTTGGGTGTTTTTCTTGCTCCCTGACTTAAACCTGTAAAGTGAACCACTTTCCAGACACAGACAGCAGGAGAACAAGGGAAGAGGCACAGCAGGTAAACTCAAGGGCAAAGCATTTTCTTCCCCCTCACCAGCATGCCTAGGACGACATCCTGCAGGTCCTTGACTTCTCTCAAATTGGTGGCTGGCAGGTCCTGTCATTTGGCATTTTCCGACACGCTCTTTGTTGCCTTTTGTGGTGAGGTCTAAGATGGTGAGGTCTAAGATGTCGAGGTCAGGGGCTGCCTGAAGAACTGCCAGCAAGAGGCACAAGGCACAAACATCAGATTGGAAGAGCCAGAAGCGAGACCATGAACATTTGGAACATGAATTTGGAGGATGCAGACTTTGCATGACAGGAAGACAAGTATAGGCAGAAATGTATCTCTAATGAAAAGTATTAACAATAGAAAATTGGGATTATGGGTTTTAGGAAATAAAAACACCAGTAGCTTCTCTAATCTGACAAATGTGGAATTTAGCTTCTTTATATTTCATTTTTCCTTTCCCTATTCTCTCCATTGTTTTATTAATTATATTTTATTTTTTCTATTGGTTACCTTGATTTTTGCATCCATAAATTTTATTTTATTATTATTTTTAATCCTCACCCAAGGGTACTTCTCCATTGATTTTTAGAGAGCGTGGAAGAAAGGAGGGAGAGAGGGGGAGAGAGAAAGAAACATTGATTTGAGAGAGACACATTGATTGGTTGCCTCCCATATAACCCTGACCAGGGCCAGGGATCAAAACCACAACCCAGGTACATGCCCTTGACTGGGAATTGAACCTGTGACCCTTCAGTCTGCAGGCCAATGCTCTAACCCCTGAGTCAAACTGCATCCATACATTTTATTTAATTAAAAATTTTTTTTTATCCTCACCCAAGGACTTTTTTTTTTTTTTTTTTTTTGCATGTATCTTCAGATAGAGAGGGAGGGAGAGAGGAGGGAAGAGAGAGCGAGAAACATCGATGTGAGATAGACACATCTACTGATTGCCACCCACACGACACAAACCGGGGCCAGGGACAAACTGCAACCGAGTTATGTGCCCTTAGTGGGAACCAAACCTGGGATTCTCTGGTCCGCGGGCTGACACTCTAACTGCTGAGCCAAACTGGCTAGGGCTATTTTAATTTTTTAAATATGTTTTTTATTGATTCTTTTTTTTTTTTTTAAGAGAGGAAGGAAAGGAGAGAGAGATAGAAATATCGATGTGAGAGAGATACATTGATCATGTGCCTCCTGCACGCCCCCTACTGGGGATTGAGCCCACAACCTAGGCATATGCCCTGACCCAGAAACGAACCAGGACCTTTCAGTCCATGGATGACTCTCAATCCACTGAGCCACACTGGCCGGGCTGCATCCACAAATTTTAAATAGTGTCTTCTATTCTTTACTTTTATTTCTTCACTGTCCTACTCCTGTTACCTATTCCAATATTTTTAGATAATTAAAGATGGTAACACATTCTGCCACTACAGTAAAAACAAAACAAAAAACTTATGCTTTGTCCATTAGTTACCTCTAAGAATTGAAACTTGAATAACTGATTCCGTGCCATTTTCAGAACGTTCCAATTTCAGGGTCCAGTGGATTATCTCTCTTTTTTTAAAGATCAGTTTTTTGCTCAAAACCATGCTACGTTCAGGTTGTGCATGTCTGCACAGAGACTTTTCAAATAGTTCCCCCTTGCAGTTGCCAATTGCCTTCCTTTTTCATGTTAAAGAAACAAAAAGGAACTTATTGCTAGGATCATCTTAATCATTCCATTTGTTGAATAGTCACATTTTTGTTGATAACATTCTCCTTGGATTGTACAAGTTGCTTTAGGTCTTCTGCAGAATACTTATCATGGAAATCTTTTCCAATTACTGAAATTTTAGATCCAACTATGTGTTGGATGCAAGTCCTCTTATTTCTAGAATTCTTTTTTTCCACCCCTTGGAGCACAATCTTAAATACTTTTTTTGGAAAGGATTTGTGGAAGGTAAAATTTTTAAGTCTTCCCATGTCTGAAAATGTCTTTGTCATCATGCATGATTGATTGATTGTCAGAATATATAATTATGGGTTCAAAGTCATTTTGCCTTCAGAATTTTAAAGATGTTATATTGTTTTTAGCATTCATTTTGCTGGTAAAATATATTGATGTTAACCAGATTTATTTTATCTTTGTAGTGAAATCTTTTCTCTTCATGGAAACTTTTAAGATGTCTTCTTTTTCGTTGACATTTTGAATATTCATGATGATGTGCTTAGATGCGATTCTTTTTATTCATCAACCTTACCACTTAGTTGGCCCTTTCAGATTTCTCCACTCAGAAATTTCCTTTTATGACTGCTTAAAATGATTTCCTTCTATCTGTTTTTTTCTTTCTGGAACTCCTATGGTTAGGTATTGGGCTTCCTGGACTGATCTCTGTATTTCCTAATTTCTCTTGCATTTTCCATCTCTCTTTTTACTTTACTTACCAGGAGATTTTATTTTTTCTTCCTTTTAAAAAATGAAATTAGTTTTCATTTGTCAATCTCTTTTAATTTCCATGAACTCTTTTTTGCTTTAATTGTTTCTTTTTCACAATTGTATGTTCCTTTTCTTGAATATTTTTGAGAAAATTAATTAAAATATCTATCAAATTATCATCTGATCCCTGAATCATTGCTGTTTGTTCCAGGTCCAGTTATTTTGCTTATTCATACAGGTCCTTCTCCTGTATACTATGAGTTCACCTCAAGTGCGATCCTTACTCATCAATTTATGATTAGAGGACTAGATTAATTTATATAGCTAGACGGCAGGCACTCTTGTGACAGTGGTACAGGCCTAGTTCCCCATAGATTCTCCCTTGACTGTCGAGCTCCATTCACTTTTGGATGCCTGAGAAGAAAGCTGGCAATCTCTGGCTCATCCTAGACCTTTACTGTGTGAGAACGAATACCAGTTATAGAAGTTTTTGCTCTTCCCAGGCATTTTTTTCAATGTCTTTACAGAACAGTTTTTGGTTTTCAGCTTGGGAACTATGCCGTCACCGCTCACAAGCAGATGTGCCCACTCATGTAACTGCTTAGAAGTCCTTCAATTCACCACCTTGATGTTTGCCTCATTTTTTACTTCCACTCTTGAAAACAATTTACTTTGAGCTTAAAATCTTCCTGGAAACTCTGCTGGAAGAGTAGTTTCCACCTCTGTCCCCACCTTCTCCCGGCTGTGTCCTGGGTTTAGCTGCCACCACCCTGGTTTATCATTAGTATAATCCCAGAGAACTGTGTCAAATCTTTGGTCAGCTACTTCTGCTCCTTCCCTCTTGTACTTACAGCCATCACAGTTGAACGTGGAGCCATGAGGTAGAGAGACATATGCTTAACTCACCAACTTGAATAAGAACTTGAACTCAGGTCTTATGACCAGTCTTTTTACGCTAACACTTGTGATACTGACACCACATTCAGCTCTTTTACCTATTCAGTGTGTGTCCTTAGGCAAACCATTTCATCTCTTTGTGTCCCAAAATTTCTTAACTATTATTTACGGAGAATGATACAGACCATTTATAGTTGCAATATGAATTGAGGAGAACAGTATCAGTCACATACAGTTTCAATGAGAAATTTTTAAGGGCATTTAGCATAACATTTGACACATAATGAGCACCTAATAAATGATAACTTAAAACATAGGGTCAAAGCATACCCTATAGGGTCAAATAGGTCAAATAAACCCTATATTTAGTTCACATGTTGGATATCTAACCAAAGCTCCTTATTTTAAACTTTTTAAAAAATTTATTGATTTTTAGAGAGAGTAAGGAAGAGAAAGAGAGAAATATCTATGTGAGAGAGAAACATTGATTGGTTGCCTTCTCCAACTGGGGACTGAACCCACAACCTGGGTATGTGCCCTGACTGGGAATCAAACCTACTACCTTTTGGTGTACAGGACGATGTTCCAACCAACTGAGCCACACTAACCAGAGCCAAAGCTCCTTATTTTAAATTCCAATTGGGAACATTTTTAATTTACTTTATGGCCTTGTTTATTGTTATTATTTTTGGATCAGACGTGTCCACTGGCACAAGCTATATATCTTTCTCTGAAAAATTACTATGAACAGCTGATTTGTTTTTATTGTATAAAATATTAAGGTCCAGAAAAAAGTCATTTAGAATTTTAAAACAACTGCAGATTATCAGCTGGGTAATCTGTTGTGAAGTGTGATATGAATAAATCAACATATAAAAAGACAAATTTAATAATTTAAGATATAACAAAATATATATTTTCACTTAGATATTGTAGCTGAACACTAACATAAATGGCATGTTTAATTAAATCACCAGGAAACTCACAGTATGAGATCATTATTTTATATTTTAAAACAGATTATAGTGTTCACATTAGACATTTATGTCTGACAGACTATACTTTATTATTTTTTCTTCCTTAGTAATTAAAAAATTATGACTTTGGATGTACCATATAACTTTACTGAACCTTATTTTCTCTCTCTATAAAATGAGAACAGTACTTTCTCTTTTATAGGATTGTTATTTGAATGAGTCAATATAAGTGATCTCTTTGTATTGGGTTGCCTGACAAGGGATTGTTGCACCCCATTCAGAAATGGTCATATTCAAAGAGGTGACATAAGGCACACTGGGGAGGTGTTTGATAAAATGTCCTCTTGTTATTTAAAATTTAAATAAAACGCAGCTCATAATGAGACATGAAGTCAGCTACCTCTGCAAAAGCAGCAGACTCAAAATATATTTTTTCAGGAAAACAGTCATCTATTATCAAACTCTAAACCCTAGTAATTTTAAGAGATGTGTTGCATTTAACTTTGATAAAAGTATCACCTTCAGGAGCCCCAAAATACAAAGGTTGTCTTTGAGGATGGAAAATAGCTGCCCCTTCTGATTGACCTTACTTCATTTTATATTTATTGAATCTCTTTTTAAGAAAAAATCAAACGAGTTATTTTTCCTCACACAAAATGTACAGATCTTCCTAAGGAAGGTGTGACCCGATTTCCAAAAGTCCTTCCAAGAACAAGAAGCCAGACAGATGGAAGACGTTTGTCACTATACAAAGTTTTGGCAAGCTTCTCTGGACATATCTGTTGCAAAATAGTGAGGGGGAGGAGAACATTTTCTTGCTTTACAACAGACTGTTGTCAAATTCTTCTAGATGTCCTAGAGGGGATCAGACTGTGTTCTTGGTTCTCTTGCACTTCTTATAGTTATGATCTTGAGCTAAATGATAGAGATACTGGGTGTTATTGTGAACAATGTTTTCTGAGGATGAGAGTCCCCAAATGAGGAAGTTACCCAAAGATGACTTAAGTCACTGAAACATGAATCTAGACTTTTCCACAGTTAGATGGCAACAGAAAGGAAATCACTCTTCTTCCCCTTAAAAAGTATCTATTTTCTTTTCCTTGATTCCATCCCATGTTCACGTTATTTGTGTGAAATTTTAATTATATAATTGCTATATATTTCATTATTTTGCTTACATTTTATTCACGCAGTTGTTTTTAAAATCTTTTCATGTTGCCACATATACAACCAGGCCACTTCTCCATTGCTGAGTGTTCTACTGCTGCATAGGTACAGAAACTGTCCAGTCCCAGGGATGGTCACCCAAACTGTCTTCAATTCCCTGCCATTACATTAACACTGGGGGAACCATATATGCTCCTTTATGAACCTGACTGAGAATTTCTGTGAAAGATAAACCGCAGAGCAGGATTTCTGGGCTACAGGGAGGAGTAAATATAATTTTATGATATATTGAAAGACTGCTCTCTAGACTGGCTGCATCAGTTCACAAACCAACCGGCAAAGCATAAGGGCTTCTACAGCCTTATATTCCTGCCAACACTTGGCATTCATACAGCTTTCAAATTTTTGGCCAGTTTATTGAATGTATAGTAGTCTCTCCTTATCTTACGGGAATATATTTCAAGACCCCCAGTGGATGCCTGAAACTGCAGATAGTGCCGAACCCTATATATTCTGTTTTATCCCATACATGCATATCTATGATAGTTTAATTCATAAATAGACACAGTCAGAGATTAACAACAATAACTAATAATAAAATAGAACAATTATAACAATACTATACTAAAAGTTACGCGAATGTGGTCTCTCTCTCAAAGTATCTTATTGTATTGTACTCACCCTTCTTGTGATGATAAAATGCCTGTGTGATGCGATGAAGTGAGTGAGATATACTGAAGTAAAATAAGGCTTACTTGAATACAAGCACTGCAACACTGTTTCGGTCAATCTGAAAATTGAGATGGCTAGTAAGTGACTAATAGTCTGGGAGCATATACAGTGTGGAGACGCTGGACAAAGGACTGATTCACATCCTGAGAGGGAGGGAGCGGAATGGCACAAGACTTCATCACTCTACTCAGAATGACATACAATGTAAAACTTATGAATTATTTCTGGAATTTTCCATTTACTATTTTCAGACCACAGTTGACTGTGGGTAACTGAAACCACAGAAAGTGAAACTGTGGATAAGGGGGACTACTGTAGAGTGATATCTCACTAAGGTTTTAATTTGCATTTCTCTGTTTACTAATGAGCTTAAGCATCTCTTCATGTGCTTGTAAGTCTGTTGTGTTTACTTTTCTGTCAAATGTTTGTTTATATCCTTTGTCCACTTCCTATTACAATTCCTATATTTCTGTTGCATTGCAAGATATCCTGTTGTATTCTAGATAGTATTTCTTTCTCAATTTTAGACATTGCAATATCACCCAATGTGTCATCTTTCAGTTAACTTTGTCTACAATCTCTTCCCTTGAAAAGGGAATTTTATTTACTTAATCAAAAATTTGCCTTAGAGTTTAGTAATACTTTTGGGTTTCATTTAAGAAGTATTTCAGCCCTGGCCAGTTTGGTTCAGTGGTTAGAGCATCGGCCCGCAGACCAGAGAGGCCCGGGTTTGGTTCCAGCTAAGGGCAGGTACCTCGGTTGTAGTTTGTCCCCGGCCCCGGTTGGGGTCATGTGGGTGGCAACCAGTCGATGTCTCTCTCTCACATCGATGTTTCTCTCTCTCTCTCTTCCTCCCTCTCCCCCTCCCACTCTATCTGAAGATAAATGCAAAAATATCCTCGGGTGAGGATTAAAAAAAAAAAAAAGAAGTATTTCAAAAGTATTCTCTTTTATTTATTTTTACTGATTTTGGAGAGAGGAAGAGAGAGAGGTGGGAGAGAGAGAGAGAGAGAAAAGAGAGAGAGAGAGAGAGACATTGATTGGTTGCCTCCTGCACGTGCCCTGACCGGGGATTGAACCCACAACCTTGGTATGTGCCCTGACCAGGAATCAAACCTGCCACTTTTTGCTGTACTGGGCAATGCTCCAACCTACTGAGCCATACTCGCCAGGGCACAAAAATATTCTCTTATGTTATAAACCACTAACTTTAAAGTTTTATCTCTCACAGTCAGGTCTTTAACATCTAGAGTTGTACATGGTATTGGATAGAGATCCAGTTATTATTTTTAGTCATTTAATGAGCCAGGTTTCCAAAACTATCATCCTTTATCATACCTGTAAGTGCATTATATGCATATGTATGTCTCTGAGCCTTCTGCTTGTTCCACTGCTTCCCATGTCTGTTTTCTTGTCAATATTATTATGTTTTATTGCCATGGTTGGGTAATGGTCTTAATATTTGCTTGAGCAAGGCCTATCTCTTTGCCTATCTTTGTCACATCTGGCTTTTATTATTCTTTTTTTTTATCCTCACTTGAGGACATTTTTGCATTTATCTTGAGATAGAGTGGGAGGGAGACAGGGAGAGAGAGAGAGAGAGAGAAACACTGATGTCTCACATGGACTGGCTGCCACCCACACAACCCCAACCGGGGCCGGGGACAAACTGCAGCCGAGGTACGTGCCCTTAGCGGGAACTGAACCCGGGCCTCTCTGGTCCGCGAGCCGATGCTCCAACCGCTGAGCCAAACTGGCCAAGGCTGACTTTTATTATTGTATTTAAACTTAAAGTTAGCTGTCAAGTTTCTTAAAAACCCACATAGAATTTTAATTGGTTCTGTATTAAATTTATAGCTTCATTTGATGAGAATTGACATCTTAAATATAGTAAATTACTCCCTTTCAGAGCAGGGGGTATCGCTCCATTTATTCAGATCATTTATTTTGTCCTTCATTCCAGTTTCAAAAATTTTCCATAGAGGTTTTGTATATTCTTAATTAACTACTAGAGAATTTATGGGTTCTGTGCTATTTAAAGCGGCATCTTTTTAGTTATAATTTTTGTTGGAGATTGTCAGTGTAGAGAAATGCTATTGATTTTTGTATGTTGATCTGGTATCCATCAACCTTGCTTAACTTTCTAAGTTGTTCTCATATTTGTTGATTTTATTGCTAGATAAATCATCGACAAATAAAGGCAGTTGAATCTCTTCTAATATTTATATCTCTCTCTTATACATAGAATTAGTCATAACTTTCAGTACTATGTTAAACAGCGTCAGTGACAGTAGGCATTCTTGACTTAAAGGGAACATTTTAATGAAAAAGTTTCTTCAAGTATAATGTTGATAGAAGCAAGCTTTACCAAGTTAAGAAAGTTTCATTCTATTTCTAGTTTACCATTAAAAAACTCTGTGTGTTTGAACTTTGTAAAATGCCCCTTTATACTGATTAAAATAATCATATAGTTTTTCTCATTTTTTTCTATTAATGCTGTGAATTTCATTGGTATATTTCCTGTTGTTAAAACATCCCTTTATTCTTGAGATATATTCCAGTGGATCATGATGTATAATTATTCTAATATATTTTCACATTTGTTTAGACAACATTTCCTTTAGGATTCTTGGATCTACCTGCATAGTTAAAATGGGACTACATTTTTATTTTATTTTTTTGTATTGTCCTGTGGTTTGGAATCAAAGTCACATAAAATAAACTGGACAGTTTTTGTTCTTTTTCAGTTTTAAAAAATTGTAAAAATATAAGAACTAACTGGTCCTTCAAAGTTTGGTAGAATTCATAAATAAAACTATGTAGGCCTGAAGCTTTTCTGGGAAGTGAATTATTTAAATTTTTTAAGTTATTGTCCTAGTCAAGTTTTATATTTCCTCTTGGGGAAAATTTGGCATTTTATGTTTTTATCAATTTATCCTTTTTATCCATTTCTTCTAGTTCTTAAAAGTATTGTAAAATCACAATACTGTTTTAAACATTCATCTTTTCATTTTGTGTATTATTTGCCCATTTTCTTTTTGTTTGCATATTTTATTTATTTATTATTTATTTTGTTAATCCTTACCTGAGGATATTTTTTCCATTGACTTTTAGAGAAAGTGGAAGGGAGGGAGTAAGGGAGGGGGAAAGAGAGAGAGACTGAGATAGAGAGAAACATCAATGTGAGACACACTGATTGGTTGCCTCCCGAATGTGCCCTGACTGGGACCAGGGATTGGATCTGTAACCCAGGTATGTGCCCTTGACCTGGAATATAACCCACTGATGCTCTAACCACTGAGAAACACCTGCCAGGGCCTCTTTAACTTAGGAGGCTTCCTTATTTACCTTTTCAAAGAAATTTAGTTTTTTATAACTAATAAGTTTTTAACTATTTTGAAATAATTTTGACTTTCAGAAGATTAGTAAAGCTAATACATAAAGTTCCCATATAGCTTTCACCCATCTTCCTGTAACGTTAACTTCTTATGTAATCATGGCAAAATTATCAAAACAAAGAAACTAATATTAGTACAACACTATTAACTAAACTACAGATTTTATTCAGATTTCCTCAGTTTTTCCACTGATGTCCCATTTCTGTTCCAGTATCCCAAACAGGATACAATATGTTATAGGCTGACTTACGTTTCCACAAAATTTGTATGTTGAAGTCCTAACCTCCAGTAGCTCAGAATGTGACTATATTTGGACAGGATCTCTAAAAATTAAAGTCATTAGGATGGGCCCTAATTCAATATGACTGGTGTTCTTATAAGAAGAAATCAGGACACAGTCATGCACAAAGGCCACGTGAAGACACAGAGAGAAGATGGTCATCATCAAGCCAAGGAAAGAGGCTGCAGAAGAAACCAGCCCTGCTGACACCTTGATCTTAGACTTGCAGACTCCAGAAATATGAAAAAATAAACTACTGTTTATTTTATTTATTTAATCCTCACTCGAGGATATTTTTCCATTTGTCTTCAGATAGATTGGGGTGGGGGGAGAGGGAGAGAGAGAGAAAGAGAGATATTGAAGCCAGAGAGACACATTAATTGGCTGCCTCCCACACAACCCCAACTGGGGCCACGGACTAAACCGCAACTGAGGTATATGCCCTTGACCGAAATCCAATCGGTGACTCTTCAGTCCCAGGGCCGATGCTCTAACTGCTGAGCCAAACTGGCCAGGGCATAAGCTGTTGTTTAAATGACCCAGTCTGTGAAACTTTGTTATGGAAGCCATTTGGTTGTTGTTTCCTTAGTCTCCTCAGATCTGTGACAGTTTCTCAGTCTCTCCTTGTTTTTCAAAGATATTCTGTTATGTAATTAACTATCAGTTGACACTTCCAAAGAATGCTGGTAGGGTATTTTGTTGAATGTCTCTCAATTTGGATTTGTCTGATGGTTTCTCATAGATTGAGGTCATGAACCTTTGGGAAGAATACAACTGCCCTTCTCATTGCATTATATTACAGAGTACATAGTACCAATAATTCAGTTTTATAACCGATGTTAACCTTGATCATGTTGGTTAATGTAGTATTTGCCAGGTTTCTCCATTCTAATGTTACTATTTTTCCCTTTCCAAACTTTTAAGTGAATCACTAAGTTAAGCCCACACTCAAGAGGAGGTGAAGTAACTTCTTCCTGGAGAGAGGAGTACCAAAGAATTTTGGACATATGGTAAATCCACTATAGTAATGGATAGATGTTTTGGGGAAGATGATCTGAGGTTACTCAAATATCTTATTTCTTTTTAAAGTTTTCCCACTAATTTTAGGATTTACCACCAGGTCTTGCCTGTACCAATTACTAATGTGTTATTCCAATGATAGTTTTCTATTTCCTCATTCCTTCTAAATTTATCAACTGGAATTCTTTCAAAAAAGAGTTGTCCTTTCTTATTTATTTATTATTATAAATATTGGCTGCTAGGTATTTATTTTTTGGAGTTGAAAGATATAAGGCAGTGTCTCACAGAACCTTTCAGCTATTTTAACTGCAACGGCCTCTTTCTACTATAGCTTGCCTCCATTGCAGTTTAGCCTGGGTTGTGGCATTTTGGGAAGTCAGCTAAGGGGAGGTTCAGGATTATTTAGTCTGTGCTTACCAATATAAATTAAAGTCCTTTGCAGTCACTTCTGTGTATAGCTAAGTTATTGCCAGCCATCTTGGTATAGAAATTCTAGTAATAATCTTACTATCCAATACCAAGAGGTAGGCCCAAAGGTCATATTGTGATATAAGTGTGAATTCATGATTTTGCATTTGTTTCTTAAAGTAGGACCCTAATATAAGCTTTAGGACCTACAAACTAGGAGGTTTACCTGTAACAATGCTAGATAGGTCCAAATTAGTAAACCATTATTTAAAAAAAATTTAGCCCCATGAGAGATGGAGGCCTGAACCAAGGCAGCGGTAGGAGAAATGGAGGTTAGGGTCTCCAGACAAAAAGCATGCTGGAAGTACAATCTAGGTAACTTGGCAATTGTTCTGATGGGTGGTGAGTTTCATAACAAAGGAGTTATTGACTTGGAATACACTTGGATAATTGGGAGGATGGAAGCCCTTTCACGGAAAGGGAACATTAGGGGAATTGCAAGTTTGAGCGTTTTAGTGTAAGACAAGTAGAGGAAAAGGCTGGTCTGCAGTTCAGTTAAGCACCTAGGGGTGTGGGGGATATTATTTACTATATTTTCCGCTCTCTGGGGTCAACTTACCACGCTTTTTTGGGCCCTCGCTTTCCTGTACTCTGTATGTGAAGCAGCAGCCACTTCCTCGCCCTTGGAGCTTTGCAGCGCCCCTGCTCAGCGGAGGTGGGGGCAGCATGTCACCTCGGAGCGCGCGCCCAGGGACCGCAGGGCACAGGCACCGCGGGGCGCTCTGGGTGCCTAAACTCCGCTGGTGTTGAGGGGCGTGCCTGAGCCTCTGCATCGTTTTCGGAGGTGTACTTTTCCTCACGAAGAGAACGTTCTCATCCCACTTAATCCCCCAAAACCCCAGTTTCCCCGCAGGAAGTCAGCGCGCCTTCCCCAAGGGCTTTGTAGGTCCCCAGGCGCCCAGGCAGAGGCGCTAATGAGGATGAGTCAGCGCGGGCATCCCAGCTGGTAGGCGCACGCCTCATTACCTTGGGTGGTTTTGCACAGAGCCCTGGAAGCTTCGTGAGCTGGGTTTCAAGTCTGCGGTGACTTTTTGGTTCCCATATATGAACCAGGAATTAAGAGGGAAAACGCTCAGCGATTAAGATACCAATTTCTTCAGCCAGTTTTCTCAGGGAAGGAGCAGAGTAATTACAGCCTCCTGGAATCCCAAATTAGCCATGTGTCTGAGCTACCTGGGAGATTTCAAGATTTCCACTATCTTGCAACCAAACTCTTTCAGTGTAGCAGGATAATTGGGGAAAACTTGACTTCATTATTGCTAACAATTGTGTAACACATAGAAATGCATATTTTTATTAGCTTGCTACTTACACATGCCTTCTGAATGATGCATTCACACAAGAATACCAAAATGTTGTGGACGATAGTAGTCCAGGGGGAAATTTATGTCTCTGAAGATGACTGAGAATTTAAGTATTTGAATACCAACCTGCTGTCATTGTACCTGGAATGTTGACTTAGAACTTTCACTGCAGTGAGTCATGTCAGGACCACCCTTTAAAAATGAATTTAACCTACCTGTCTCTCATTACCTGCTTCAAGTTTATGTTTTTCTCCATGACACTTTTTAATTTGTAATATATAGCATAATTTATTTATTATAGTTGTTGTTTATTATTTATCTATCCCACACTAGAGTTAAGCTCCTGAAAGGCAAAATTTTTTTGCCCTGCTTATTAACGTATTTCAAAGGCCAAAAACAATTTTAGCTCATCGTAGGTAGTCAATAAGTATTTATTGAATTAATGAAAGAAAGAACATGTTATTTCCCAAAAAGCATGAAGTAGAGCCTTAATGGGCTTGCATGATTGTCATAACCTATGTGGAACATAGTTCTATTGAAAGTTCTAGCAGTGAAAGTGCTCAACAAGTCAGCAAATGTTTTTTGAATCCCTACTATGCCCCCAACTCCTCAGAATTTAACATCTATTCTCCATTAAACATACTGATACTTTAAAAACATATACCTTTGGGTGTTACTTGGGGCAGGGCCTATGCGGTTCACCTACATAGCATCTATGACAGTGATACGTACATACCAGACAATAAATATTTGTTGAAAGAGCAAAGAAATGAACAGAATAAAGTTAGCAGGTTGCCTTGGAATCCAATTATTTTTCATATGAACATTTGTTTTGTGAAATTATGGTCTACAATAGTAGTATTTTGCAAACTGGGATCTGTTTCTCTGAAGGATTTGTAAGTTTTCTATGATAAATTTTGGGTTTCCATTTCAGTGTTCACCTGAAAAATTGACTTACTCATATTGGGTTATCTGGATCACCAAATACTGACAAGGTATTGGTGTCTCTGTTTGCTTTCTGTCTCTTTTTAGTTTAGCACTACGTAGTGTAGTACTTTGTCATAGGTTAATAAGAAAAGAACAGAGGGAGTCAAAAAAAATAAATGATCAATTCACCCGAAATGAAGCTCAAATGACATTAAGCCACTGTTTGGAAGATTTCACAGTAGTTTAAAAGGAGAAAAGAGAAAAAAGAAATGAGTTATATATAACATATGGTAAAATAGGCTTGCTGAACTAGCAGTCAGTACCATATTCCTGTTCTGAGAGGTGATTTAGTTTGACAGAACATAATCACTGTGTTTATAAATCAATATTTTTAGATTAAATTTTGTTGGCTTTATAGTTTTGTTTGCATTTATTTTATAACTTGGTGGAGTTTTTTTGTAGTTCTGAGAGCTATGATATAAGGACTTTAAGCCTACCTTTATGTTTGTGCATATTTAATAATACTGTAGTGTAAATAGTTTAATTTGGGGATGTGGGACCTTGAAAATGTTTTTTCTTTCTTTTTTTTTTTTAACTTTTAGTGGGTTTCGTGAGATGTTTATGTTTCACTCAAGTTTATGAAAAACGACAGCTTCAGGGCTCTGGACTCAGAATATTGATTTCATTAAAGTCCAGGTGCGACAGTTCAGTGCAGAACAGATGTTTCTGCTGCTCCTGCTGCTAGTGGTGGTGGTGAAAAATAGAAGGACCTTAGGAAACTGTAGGGAGATTGACTGGAGAAAATGGAGGAATATTAGACAAAGTTGTAACTTTAATTGTGCTTTTGGCTCTAAATTTGTGAGTTCTCTTTCTTAGTGACTTATCTCAAATGTCTAAGTCAAAACCAGTGTTTTTGTTTCTAGATTTAAAAGAAAAATGCTGATCAGCATATATATAGGTAATGCAAAACTCTGTTTGATGTAGGACATCGGGAGACCTAAAGAGCTGTTGAAAGTCATTGCTATAGAAAATCAGAGGAAAGAGATTCTTATTTTCTGATATTGTCCTCCCTCCCTGATTACCCGCTTCCTTCCCAAATTTTCCCATCCTGGCCCTGTGATGGGAAATATGAGCAAAAAGAAATAAGATGAGGACTTTGTATTGATTTACTTTATAGACGGGATACTGGGAGCAGGTGTTATTTCAGAGTCGACTATGCTACCATGTCCAGAGAAATACTGTCTGGGGTTCAGTCAATCAACAAATATTTGTTAGCACCTACTCTGTGCCAAGCATTATATGAGGAGCTGGAGACAGTGAACAATAGAGAGTTCCTGTCTTTTAGGACTTATATAAAACTAATACTGTTCATTCTGTTCTATTGAGCCTTTATCTTCACTTGGTGTACTTTAGTTGAATATGAATGGGCACTGTCAGAATTTTTAGTGCATTATTTAGGCTGATTTGTCTGATTTCCAGGATAGAATAGAGTTAGAAATTATAAAGGCTCAGGTTAACTTGTTCTTTTTATCTTTCTCTGTTTTTAAGGGGTGTCATGAAAGTGGACATAAATCTTCAGAAAGTGGACATTGATCAATGTTCGAGTGATGGCTGGTTTTCAGGAACTCACAAATGTCATCTCAACAATTCAGAGGTAAGAACATGAAAATAAAGCCCTCTGAAATCAGAAGCCCATATTACTTGTGATGTATTTGTGTGGGTAAGTGAACAGGAGGCCTCTTACTGGGAAAAAATTTCTCCTATGCAGGTCAAAATGTTGCCACATGAACTGAAAAATGAGTAGAAATTAAATTTGTGCAGAATAACTGTTCATTTGGAAAATAAGAGAAGGTTGAAACTAAAATTATGTCCGAAGTTTGGCATTTGTCAAAGGCTGACCCTGTTCTTCAGATGGGACTGGAAATTAAAATAGCAGTGAAGTGAAAAACCAGTCCTGGAAGGGTCAACCAGATTATGCATATTTTAATGGAAGATGATGCTTGTTGAAACCTTGGTGCTATTCATTCAGATACACTGCCATCTGCCAAAAAACAAGAGGGAGAGAGCGTTTGGCAGAGAAATATTGAAAAGAAGGAGAAAACTGTAACAGGGACTTGTAAAGGAAATGTCTATGTTTGTGTATGTATTTCCAGTTTTCAGCTTCTTGTCCATGCCTTATTTCATGGGACTATGGTTGGTTAGGGACAGGCATAGAGATTATACATCTGGAAATAATACTGTCACTTGTTTTTCGTAATTTCAGACAGAAAATATGATGACATCCTGATTTCATTTTCAATAATCTATTTCTGAGGTCCCAAAATGTTAAGAACAAATGTACAATAAAATTCCTGATACTTGGGCTATCCCAACTTTGAGTCCATGAATTTGTGAGGAAAGTCAGCTTGATTTATTTAAAATAGAGGGACTATTCCCATAAATGTAATAATCTACATCTTTAATTTATTTTTTTGCCCTTTGTGAAAGACGGTTATACATAGTACAATTTTAAGATAAGGAAAATTAAACCAAAAGAAGAATGAACAATAAGCACTTATTTGTGCCATTACAAAATAAAAAAGTACACAGACATGTGCACAGCTGTACATGCCTGTACACGCGCCCATTGCACATTTCCCTTGTGTATCCCCCCACATATTCTGCCATACACAACCCACATACTTTCATACCCCCACCACTCCCCAGATAATCTTCTGCAGTTCCCCACTTTCCCCCCTACATGCCACACACACCTCCAACTGTCCCCATATTCCCCACCACAATATCCATCAACCTACCCACCCCCCAAATAATTCTCTACATCCTTCTAAATTCATCACACATTTCCACCGTATCCCTATGACCCCCACTTCCTCAATACCCCATGCACATTCCTACACATCCCAACACCTCATTCCACATCCATACACCTCCACATGGCCCTCGCTTCCTTTACTCCCCACAAGTGGGTCATACAAGGAACTGTTTCTGTCTTGTCAACTCAGTTAAGATCCTCTTTTCACCTCCTTTATTGATTCTTACAGTTTTGAACATTTCTGACTATTTCCCTTTGGATGATTCTGGTATTTCTAAAGATATGAATTTCAGTCATTGATCTTGATGAATATCTTTAGCCTGATTGTTATCTCCATGCCAATGGAATATAGACACTTAGCTTCGCCTTTTAGCCAGAGTGGATTTTTTTCTGTTTGGGTGTCATCTGTATGTGCTCATTTCTGTACAGCCTTGTTTCAGTGGTGCTCCTGGCTGGTTCAATAAGCAGTCTGCTTAGAAACAAAGAGATATTTATTTTTCAGTTTGTTACAGTTCCTGCTTGCTTCTAGTAATCTTAGTGTAGCTTTTCTTTATAGCACACCTATTTATTTGACTAAATGGTCACAGTGGAAGAACCTCTTTCTCCTTTTGGAAGATTGGTTTATTTTTATTGCATCAGTATTATTAACTTTCTCGGTGTTATTTCTTTTTAAAGCTTTCAAATAAACTAAGTTATTTCAAGATAAAATATTATCCTCTAGTCTGGTTAACAAAGATTAGGTCAAAATGTATAACTTTGGGGATTTTATATGAGAGCATTATATATTATTTTATTCCTATAGGAAACACTGAAAAAACATATCCTAAAAGACAACCCACAGTTGAATAACCTTCATTTAAAAATGTTATAGAAGGAGGTTCAGTGGTCAAAAAATAACATCATCAAACACTGAAATGTCTATAAGACACACACTCTGGATCTCTCTACTCCCTTTCCTTGCCCAGGTGCTGGAGTTGGAACTAGGAGATCTTAGTGTCCTGTCCTGAGCCCATGAGGCCCTTGGTGGTTAGTCTGATGGGGCTGCCACAGAACTCTTCACACTTTTTAGTTCGGCTTCTCTATGATCCTGTAGTTGGTGCGGGTCACTCAGGGCACCTGCAGCAGTTGCAAACCACATCCTCAGTCTCGTGAATAGCAATAATGTCTTTCAATTTCTTCCCTGTACTGATGTGAATCGGAGACTAGGAACTGGCTTCTCTTGAAGTTTTTATTGCTTGGGAAAACAGAAAGACAAATCTCGGTTCAGGACATTGTCTATCTGCACTGGCTCTCCTTTGTTCATTGTCACAAGCGTTCTGTTATGGACCCCAAGAATCACTGTGTAAACTGGCTTATTTTGGGAATTAGTTAACAATGAGTCATATCTGTAGGGTATGAATATCCATATCATTAGAAACAGAGGCGCTCGTCATGTTTACTGTGGGTTTTATCTTGCCAATGTTTACAATTGTTCTCTTGTAAATACTAGAGGCCATTAAAAAATTTCAAATTTATAATTGAGGCAAACTTTTCACTTAAAAATTTTTTCCAGTGTGTTGACTTTTTAGCCTCTAAGTTATCTTAAACCGGGATTTTGAGTCTGATGTTGGAAATAAATGGTATGTAGACCAATGACAAAGCCTTAGGAGCATTTTAGAAAGGTATGGAGTGGTTTGTGAGGAAAATAATTACTCAATGGATATGGGTTGTTACAGGGTCTATGAAGCCACTAAGTGTTTTTTGAAGGGCATAGTACAACAAGATCTGAGTCGACACCCTGAACTGGATTGCAGGATTATTTTGTTTTTGTAACCGATTCCGATCACTCTAGCATGCACTTGATCACATTGTCAGCATCCACTGAAATAATTCCTTACCTATTCTCGTATCATTGTTTGCTTTGAGTACACAAAATCTTCTCTTACAGAATAGTTTATTTAAAACATTAAAAAATTGATATTATTTTGTTTTAATGGTATTCTTTTGCTTTGTTTCCATTATAAGAAAAAAATTTTAATCACTGTTGAAGCAGGAAATACTAAGAGAGTGTCCTTGAAACTTTTTGACTATATTCTATTAGTAAAAATGCTTTATGCATCCATTCATGGTATATATATATTTTTAAACTATAAATCATACATGCATCTTTTGTTTTATATTCTGCATATATTTTAATGTAGATTATATTTTATAAAAATAAATGTATCTTTAATGTGAGCAATGTAATTGATCATAATTTTTGAAAAACTTTTAGTGAGAGTTAAAATATTTGTTAAAATATTTCATCATTATAAAAATCTTAGTTTATTACTTAGTAATGCAGTGATTCAGAGGTCTCTAAGTTCAGTTTATTTTTATACTTAATTTTCACATCTGTCATAGTTGAATATATACCTCACAAGGATGTGTCATTTCAAATTGAAGAAGTAAATTGTTGACTGTACTCGCTAAATCACAGTGCTCATTTTTCAGTTCCATCTACCAATTTTGCAGAAGTTTTTGCAGAAGTACAGCTGGTAATTTTTCATCTTACCTGATGTCAGTTGGTCCCTGCAAACTAATGGAATAGCTGGGCATTTTAATATTTTAAAGGAATAGGTTAAAAATTCACTCAAACTTTCACAAGAAATATTTTCAAACAGATTAGGACATTTTATTTCCAAGTTTAAACTATATGGCTATGTGAATATTTATAGTTTTTGGCAACAAAGACCATATAGCACTGAAAACATTTCCAAATATCCATTTGCAAAATGTTTACTTCAAAAGGCTTACTCGTGGATTATTTAAATGTCACTTTTATTTTGAAGGAACAGCTTAGATTTTTTTTTTTTAAATACCTGCTGCATGAACACTGCTGACAACGCTTGTCATCATAGAGTAGTAGGTCAGCAAATTGGGAACACTCTTCTTTCTTGTAAAGAACACTGCATAACTAATCTTTGAGTTCAGAAACAGGTAGTTCACTTTGAGATAATCAGGAAATATTATGTGGGAAAAGATTTTCCAGGGCACACATCATCTCATTATGAAGAATTGTAAATATTTTACCATTTAAAATAATATACTCTAATAATTCACTCATGTGGTCAAATATAAATGGTAATACATTGAAATTTGAAAGCAAATGAGGGAACCAAGTAAACACTGTCAGTATTTCTCCAAGTTTTCCTTTAGGATACCTCAAGCGCCTTATCAATATTGTGGTCATATGAGATGTGGACTGAGAAGATAAAAAATATGAACAATAAATAGCAATAAATACATATCTATCAACAACTGAATCTACAAACCAATTGAACAAGCAGAACAGCAACAGACTAATACATACAGAGAACTTTTTGATGGTTGCCAGATGGGAGGGGGTTGGGAGGATGGGTGAAAAGGTGAAAGGATTAAGAAGTACAAAGTACAGCCCAAGTGTCCATCAGTGGATGAATAGATAAAAAAGCTGTGGCACATATATACAATGGAGTACTATGCAGCTGTAAGAAAGAAAGATCTCTTATCCTTTGAGATGACATGGAGGGACCTCGAGAGTATTATCCTAGGCAAAACAAGCCAAGCAGAGAAAGACAAATATCACATGATCTCATAACAGTCTGGGGAACAGGGTAGACCCAGAGATGTGAAAGTAGGGTACAGACTGACAACCCTCAGAAGAGGAGATTGTGGGGGGAGGAAGAGATAAACCACAGAACTTATACGCATGTATGCATAACTGATGGACATGGACAACAAAGCTGGGGACGGGGTGGGGGGTTGGGGAGGAGGGTGTCAATAGGGAAAAAAGGAGAAACATCTGTAACAAAAATAAATTAATAAAAAAATTAAAAAAAAAAAAGAAGTACAAAGTGATAGTTACAGCATAGTCATGGGGATATAAAGTACAGCGTAGGGAATATAGTCAATAATATTCTAATAACTAGGTGTGGTGCTAGATGAGTGCAGTATTTATTGGGGTGATCACTTATTAAGTTTTGGAATGTCTGGTCAATGGGGTATACACTGAAGCTAACATAATGATGTATGTCAACTGTAATTGAAAATAAAAAATGATTTTAAAAAAAGAATACTTATCTTCCAGGATTTTTTGAGGGCTCAAAAAAAAAAAAAATGAAGCCAGTTCTCTAGTATGGTTTAAGGAGTGATAAGAATTTAGGTATATATAGAAAAGTGATATACGAGAAAGTCTTTTTGGAACTTATTTAGTAGATAAGTAGTGAATTCATGAGAAGCAGCCAACTTTTTTTTTTTTCGTGAAACTCAGTGAGTTCTTTTAATTTTGAGACATGGAATTTATAACTGGGAATTATGTGCAGAGTGATTTGTATAAACTAGCTCACTGTTGGTATAAGACAGGTAGATTAAAAAAGAGAGCACATGCTGTCTCAAAAGAAAATTCTGCCTACCTTTCAATTGTTAGTGGTGCCTTTACCTAGAAGTTTATGGAGTTGTTGAAGAAGAGGGTGGAGAGAGTTGATTTGAAGACTCTGTAGAAGTGGCAGATGCATTTCTACGTTCAGACTCCTTTTCCACTTTGGCTCAAGTGCAGATTGCTAATGCAAACAAACAAAACCTCCACATCAGAGGTTACAGCAGGAAGTGGGTGAATCCACAATAAAGAGTGTGCAACTATTTAGTAGCTCTTACTTTGTTTCAAGCATTGTTCTATGTTCTACATGCTTTACATGTATTAATATAATATTTATAGTCCCCATATTACTGATAAGAAAGCTAGGCCCAGACAGCCAAATAACTTGCCTACAATTACACAATTAGTAATTGGTTGAGCTGGAATTAGATTCCAGATTTGTCTGATTGCAGATCACATGCTTTTTTTTTTATGCTACTATTTTATACTTGTTCTCTTTTAGGAAACCTATAACTAGATAAATCCTTTTAGGATTAGAAGTGAGAATTTATAGGGAGTTTTAGATTGCAAGCTACATTTAACTTTGGGAATTGGGTAGCAGAGATTAGAGGATATTGCCCTATGTCGGGTGTCCCTTAAGACACCATCCATAAGCATTACATTAAGTAATTTCTGGGAAAATCTAGCATCTCTCTCAGTGAAGAGAGAGGATTAAAGTTTCTTTAGGTTGTAGATTTGTGTTTAAATCTAAGGCTATACATAGGAAGTATTTGCGTGGATTTATATTAACTTGCAGTGAAGGTTGTAGTAGTTTGTTATAGAGTTTTATTTAGGGCCTTGTGCTGATCAGAATGTTCATGAATTATTTGAATAATGATATAGGAAACAGCTAATTAATAATAACAAATTCACTGAAAGTTAAAAATCAGAGACTAAAAAGATATTGCTGAGTTGGAGAAATGGACGTTTCTATCAAGATGAAACTTAACAGGAACAATGGCAAGATCCTGAATGTGAATTAAAAAAAGGCTATCTTTTTAAGCATAGGAAGAATGATATGGTTTAGTTGTAGCACATGTGAACAATACTTGTGAGAATAGTCGAGTCAACTGTGTGACATGCCTGTAAAACAAAAATAGCAAAAGCCAGCTTAATCTTAGGTTGTTCTCTAGATCTTCAGAGAATCACATGTCACTATTCTAAGCTTAGGAGAAAATACCTGAAATAGTGTGATAAGGAATATATAAATTGAATATAGAATATGTTATATATATATTTAATATTCTATATTGAATATAGAATATATAAACATTCAATATACTGAATTTAAATTCAATATCAAAATTAAACCCCATTTAAAAGAGAAAAAAGAGTATTACTAAGAACTTTGAAACCTTGTTTTTTAATGAATTAAGAAATTGAGCAAGTTTTTCAGGGAAGAGTAGACCCATGGATGATCTGACAACTGTCTTTAAATATGAAAGCTATTATATGGATATTTACAGTTTTTCTGAAGGGACCCAGGGGCTAGGCTGTGATTTACTGGTAAATCAACAGGAACTGCTGGAGGATTTGTTTAACTCAATGTAAGTGGAACTTTTTAATAATCAGAATTGTTCAAAATTGAAAATGTATATTTTAAAACAGGAAATTGTAAATTTAAATGTCACATTTGTTTGATCACACATTGCCAGGTGAGGATGTTATAGGCTTTTGTATTGTCAACAGTGAAAGAAAGGCACCACGATAGAATTTTACAGGGCTCATCAAAACTCTGTGCAACATTGGCTGTAAGCGTCTCTGCAACCACAGTATACTGTAAGGGAACCACTAAAAGGCGTTTCCATCCAAAAGCAATACACGTTGTCTTGCGTTGGCAATACCTTGAATTCTCACACTGCATGTGGGTATGCCTGCCAGATCTGAGATTTTCTGATCTTTTTCCCTGTGATAATGATAAAGCAAACTGTTATCTATCATTGCCACCTTCATTCATAGATATGTAGTTTCTCAGATCTGATTTCCAGTTACTCATTAAGCATGTTGGGGATGATGATGCAGGACTAATTAATTTTGATGGAAATGAGAAGAAAAAGTCAAAATGTGTTTAGTTGACATAAGATTGCAAATCTGGGAAAATCTGAGCCAGAAAGAAGTCAATACAGGAGAATATCATTAAGTTGTTCTTTAATGTAACTTGCTGCTCTTGCTTATGAAGAAATTATAATCTTTATAATAGTAGATAACCCCATTTTTCAACTAGGAGAAGGTCATGGTGTTTGATATCTGCTGAATGACACTCCTGTGTATATATTCCATGTCACTGGATTATATCATCATTCTTCTTGAACCTGTTGATCTAATGTTGGACCCTATGAAGTATTTGAATTAGAATGTAAAAGGAGAGCAATATCTGTTCATTTAAGGTAAATAAACATTATTTATGTGTCTATTTATCTGTCATCTATCAATCATCTATCATATAAAACTTCACAACTTTGTGGACTACGTAAAATGTTTAAAAAATAAAAGGCTCTTACAAGATCTTATTCATGAGTGGTGTAGGTGAAGGCACAAATATGTTTGATAATATGTGCTAGTAATTAAATTTTCTTTAGCCCTAGTCTGAAGAGTCTGTGAAATCCCCCAAAGTGAAGTGTGTCCCATTAATCTTCCTTTCCTTCTTTCTTCCTCTCTTTCTTTTGTTAATTCTCACCCAAGGATATTTTTTCCATCAAATTTTAGAGAGAGTGGAAGGGAATGGGGGCAGAGAGACAAAGAGAGGGAGAAACATCAGTGTAAGAGAGACACATCGGTTGGTTGCCTCCCACATGTGCCCCGAACAGGGCAACAAAGATATGTGCCCTTGACTGGGAATTGAACCTGTGACCCTTCAGTGCACAGTGGACACTCTAACCACTGAGCAACACCAGCCAGGGCACTAGTTTGTTTTTCAATCTCTGTATATGAAAATATTTATTTAATAATATTAAAGACATATTGACTTCATATTTAATTACCCTGTGAATTAGACACTATTATTATTTCTATTTTCTAGACCTAGAATGGTTTTAAGTAATTTGACTAAGGTCATAAAACTTGCAAATGGTAGTTCAGGAATTTAAACTACTGGAAAGTAGTATAGGTGGTAAATGGTCATTTGGAAAGAGAATCACTGGTAGTGACCCATGGGATAATCTTGTTGGTCTTATTGTGGTTCTTCCTATGGGAGCTCAGTCAAGAGGCATGCTGGAATTTTACTTATGTGGGAAATTAGGTGTAGACCAAACAAGGAGAAGAGACCTAGCTCTTGGATGGCCAAAACAAATTTTCAAGAGGACATGGAAAGCTCACATACAAATGTGGGCTGTACAACAGGTTCCAAATTGAGGTGTGTGAATGGCAGCAGCAGAAGTTTCTTGCTAGTGGCGGTACTGTTGGTTCAATGTATGGCAGTGACTTGGAAGGTAGGAATGTCCAGTTTGAAACAGGATCCAAGGAATAAGATCCGTCTCCTTAGATACAAATTGATTAGGGCTGTATTCATTGTTTGGACCTCAGCTAAGAGGGCAGATGTTAAGGAAGGTGACTCCCAGCAGGGAATTAGAATACAAATCGGAATGTAGGAATCAAAGTTGAATATGGAGGATTGCAGCTCACTTGGTACAGGGATGCCAAAGGGATTCTCTATGATTATGATAATATGTAAGTAAATTTTATATTCTAATCATTGCTGAAGAAAAAAACCTAAAATTCTGCAATCGTCTATGTGGCATAGGGTTAGAGTGGGGCTGAGCTTAAAGGTGGGAGATCTACAGCATGTAGCTGGGCTAGAGGGGCAAGAAGGCTGACTCACTCACATCAGTGGATATCAAATCAGAGTATCAGGCTTTCTTGATCTTTTCAGTTCAGTGAGAGAACTTCTGATGCAATAAGTTAGTGAACAGATTTGGAATATGTAGCTAGGTTTATAATGGAGCCAATCAAGAAAAGAAAATCTCTACCTATTAAACCTCCGCTTTTGTCACATTCAGTAGCTGAAAAATTGCTACTTGTCCAATTCTAGATATGAGAAGCAAGCAGAATATACAGTGAGTGCCCGAGGGTGACTTTTGGGGGGTTAAATATAGCTTTGCATCATTATCTTATGTGGGGAAAAATCCCATTATGACAGCAAATCAGATCTAATCTGGCACTCACTCTGCTACAATTATATAAAATATGGTGGAAGCTTGTCAAAGCTTTCAGTGAGAAATGAGGCTACTGATGCTTGGCAGCCCCCCTTTTGAGCACAGTGAAGAATCATGTTGCTTAGTTACAGTCCTTGGCTGATTTGGAAAGCTTCAACTGACTGTATTATGCAAGAGTTAAACTCTATTCCTTGATACATTTTTTTTTCTTAAGGGAAAAAGCCTTATTTACTACCTCATTTTATTTTTGGTATCATTATCAAGTCATTTATATGTATTCACTCAGGACAAGTTTTTATATATCATTGTTTTTCCCTCCCCAGGGCTTAGAGATTGAGAGAACAAGTGGGTAGTTGAAGATACAAGCAGAATGCAAAATATTGAAATAACTTAAATACTTTGTCCTCAAAGTTATGTGCAAGTGTTTATTTCAAATTTTTTTGTCATTTGAGTCATTGTGTTCTCTGTTTTAGCTTATTCATAGTTTGGGTTGTTATTGTCTTCATAATGCAAAAGAATGTGTAACATTTAATTATATTTTTCTATTTCAAAATATAAACTCAGGTATAAGTGTAGGGGCTGGAATTGGAACCAAAAGAATGGAAACAAAAGGACTGAGAAAAGAAAAACAAGGCAGAACTGTAAATGGAGATTTAGAGCAATTCTTGTGCATGAAGTGGAAAAGTGTGTAAAGCGGGAAATGTTAGATGTATCAGAGCTAATTTCAATGAGATAAAAATACTCAAGGACTCAAAAGTCTGGAGGAGACTCTTAAGAAGCTTTTGGTTCATGCTCTGTCTCCAGAAAGGAGCATTTATACTATTATAAATATGTGGATATCCACTTTATTTTTATAGCTCCTTAAGAAAGGGAGCTGTTCCTCAGCAATGCTTTTTATTATCTTACCATACTTATTGTGATGAAGTAAACCATGACCTAATCCTGATTATGTAATTATTTCAGTAGATTTTACTATTGGCTTGTCAGTGCAATCTCTGTTTTATGCATGCGAAAGCAGTTTTTCCTGCTGGTGCTTATAATTCTATGATCACCTGGAGGAAATTCTACAGAGTTGATTCTATATTTACTTCCGGAAATAGGGCCATGGATAATTGTCTCTACAGGTTTGTCCCCATTAAAATTCTAGTTCTATTGAAGCCCAGAATTCATAGATTCAGAATCTGAGCCACCCTGCATATGGGCTTTGTTTTCATGCAGGTCTGTATATCACCTTCATTTGCCACCTTTTAAAATACATTTGTCTAAATGTAGTCATTTTCAAAGTGTAGTCCTGGGACTCCCTGGGCCTCCTCAAGACCCTGTCAAGAGAGTCTGTGAAGTTAAAATTATTTGCATAACAATTCAAAGATATTATTTACCTTTTGAAGTCTCTATTGTCTTATGGGTGTACAAAGGCTACCCAAGATATGATATACAAATAGATTCAATGCAGAAAGAAATACGAGAATCTCGTCTAATAAGCCAGACTTTGAGATTTGCAGAAATGTAAAACAATGATACTCTTTTTGCTATTATTTTGTTTTGAAAAATGTAGTTATTTTTCATAAATATATTATCTATGTTAACATGTTACGGACTTCTTGTCATTTTAAAATGATTAATACATATTTTTGAATTTTCTCTGTTTTAATATATAAAATGGCAAATCCCAATGGATATAGCCAATATGAATAAAAGATCTTTGGGCTTCTCAGTACTTTTTAAGAGTGTAAACAGGTTCCAAGACCAAAAACTTTCTGCGATCTGATCCATTGCGCTCATCAGCTACTGCATGATTCTGACCTTGACTCACTTCCTGGTTTCTATGCTTGCCTCTCTTCCTTACTTTGAAGATTCTACTGACAACTTCTGCACCCCACTTCTCCCCTCCATCTTCCCTCTTGATAATTTCAGCCTGAGACTCCACTGGATTCTCAGCCTAGTGTCATCCAAATTGGTGGATGACACAAGGACAATGATAACATTAGTTAAAATAGCAATCTAAAATAAAAATTTACATATTAAGTTTGATATATATTTCTAACTATAGTGAATGCATACAGGTAATAATCTTTATGTATTACTTCACTTATTAAATAATTTGAATAAAGAAATTCATTTTTAATTTCATTTTTAAACAAATTTGACCAAAACATTGAAGGATGGAATATACTATATTTTACCTTTCAAACTGGAATTTTCAATGTAAATCAAAAGTTATTTGAACTGTATAGAATACTGCAGCCCAAAGTATTCATAAAAACCAATGTGTCTGTTTAGCTAGTGCTATGTATTATTAAGAGACATATTCAGATAATGTCTCAACATTTTCTTCTAAAGATTGGTCTGTTATTTTACTGCCATCGTTTGGTACGCTGTTTTTAATCAACAGATTGTGAACTCAGTGAACACTTTTTTGCGTGTGTTCAATCTATATTTCATCAGTTTGTTTTCTTCTTTATTCTTACTATAACTGACTTAGTTCTAGTCCTAATCATTCCTTGCTTGGACCTTTGTAGCACTCTCCTGTCTTTAGTTTTATTCCTTTCCCATTCATTTTCTGCATTGCTGCCAACATGATCTTCTTTCAAAAATGTATATGATGATTATATCATCCTGCACTTTTTTTTGGAGACAACATTAAATAGTAGCTAAAAGTGTTGACTTTGGATTCAGGATGCCTGTGTTTCTAAACTCTGCATCCTCTTAAAAAGGGAATGATTCTGTGTTGTATGTAGAATACTTTGCACAGTACTTTCTCTAGAAATAGTAGCAATTTCCATAGCACCTTGTATGCTTGAAATGATTAATTATTCATAATTATTTATTTATATCTATCTTCTGTGATACACTGTAAGCTCCAGGAGGGCAGAAACCACATCAGTTATGTTCTATTGGGTCTCAGGAGCCATAACAATGTCCATAATAAAGGTGCTCCACAAATATTTATAGTTGACTGCTTAATATACTTCAGACTCTCCTTAACCTATGTGATAAAGGCAATCTTATACATTTGCCTTTATAATCTAAATTTCTTCTCATTCTACAATACCCAGCTACTTGCTTTCCATGATTCTGCCATGGTGTTTTATGTCTCCATGTATTTATTTGCACATGCCCTTTTTACTGAATAACAGATCATTTCTGACTGTAGCCACCCAACAGATTCCTATTTATTGTTTGAGTCCTGGGTTTTGCTCCTCTGTAACCCACTGGCAGCCTATTCCCCACTTCATGTAGAGCAGCTTCTCTGCTATGCGCCACTATAGCACATGGTACATATTTTTATTTTAACATCTATGCTGCTGTATTAAAATTATTTGAGTACTGTTCATTATAATAACTACATTTATCAGATGCCTGCCCTTTCACGGTCATATATGTATGTGTGTACATATATACATAAGTACATAAATCTATATAAAAGTATATTTAATCCTCAGATCAGTCCTGGGAAATATCTGTTATTATTTTAGTTTTACAAATGAGGATAAAACTGAGGCTCAGAGACTTAAAAATAATTAATATAGGTTACATCTCAGTTAAGAATTTGGATTGATAACTTGCTGATGCAAGAGTACCTTAAGGCAAGGGCTGTGGCCTACTCATACATCTTATTGTAAGGCTGCCATTGCAGTTTACATTTGTGTATAATTTAATAGAGTATCTCTTATGGTCACTGGTTTCATCACTGTGTCACACCCAGAAGAAAGGTTTAGATGAATTCTACCGTAGTTTTCCAGGTACTCCATCTTCTTTCAGGAGCGAAAAATTCCTGGTAGAGCCTAGTTACTCATATACTCTTCCTAGTGTCTGAAAACCTTGGATACTTAGATTATAGGTCTAACTTTTAATTTGTTTTATATTATACTTCATTTAAAATTTACTTCATTTATTTCATTTACTCATTGCAAGCAGTTCTAATTAAAAATGAATAGAGGTTTAATTAAAATGGATGGTTTTAATTCTTGTTAGGGAACTATTATCATAAACACTATAATCAACTTTGGTTATTTTTAGAGTCAAATAAAAACTCTGCATATCCCATAATGACTTAGTTATGTGCTTTAGTTTCTATTGTTTTTCGCTTGTGATAGATGCATTTTATGAAAAGGGTGTAAAGAGTTCAGAGTAGGTGGCTGTACACATTGGCTAGTGATTATTCTCAATTCATCATTGTCATGTATTTCTGTCACTTCTCTAGATTTGAAAGAATGAATGAACACATGATGCTTTTAAAAACTGTATCTCTTTCTTTTTCACATAAAAATAGAGAGCTTTGCAGATACTCTTCTGCTAAATCCATATAAATCCTCCCCCACAACCAAACCACCAAATTAAAAAAACAGATTATTTCCTTGACATCGAGTTTTGCAATATATATAAATGTATACTTGGAAAAACTTATCTTCACTAATTTTTAGCCTTCTCTTTCTACCTCCCCTTCCATCCCTCCCTTCACCCTTCCTTCCTTATTTCGTTGTCTCTCCTATTTACCCTTCTCCTTTGCCTCTGCTCTCTCTTGTTTGAAGTGCCAGAGTTATTCGCTGCTCTAACACATGTTTATTGATCACATTAAAAACCATATAGAATTATATTTCTTATAACAAAACTTACAGCAAACACTTAACAAGCAATGTGAAAAATAGGAGTTAAACATAATTTAACCACGTGAGAGTATTTTTAAATGTACAATTTATGTAAGATGAAAGACCCCGAAAAGTTAAAAAATAAAAAGGTGTACTTGGGGTAGTGAACACACAATACAATATATAGATGATGTATTATAGAACTGTACACCTGAAACCTATATAATTTTACTAACCAGTGTCACCCCCAGTAAATTCAATAAAAAAGAACCTGGCCAGAGTGGCTCAGTCGGCTGACTGTTACCCTGTGCACCAAAGGTTGCTGGTCAGGGAACATACTTGGGTTGCAGGTTTGATCCCCAGTCAGGGCAACCTGTCCCGGCAACCTATCAATCTCTACCCCCGCCCCCCACCTTTCCTCTCTCTAAGCATGTTCTTGGGTGAGGATTAAACAATAATTCAATAAAAAAGAAAATTAAAAAGGTGACTTGACATCGACTCCAGGCGAGATCTGTGAATCCTCGATGAACATGCCCTTTAAGAACTGCAGTCATTCATGGATAAGTAAAGTCCCACCTCACTCCTTGGTTAAAGTAGCTACCATTAGGGACTAAGTTAGGTACATTTTTCTTTAAGTGACAGTTTTTCTGGCTAGGATGCAAACAGTTAGGATGCTCTAAATGATCAGTGATCATAAGCTGAGAGGATGTGATAGCTTTAGGAATGCCAACAAATCCAGTGGGTACAAAGCAGGTACTAAGTTCAGGACCTAACAGAGCACATTTACATCTGGTCAGAGGGTCACATTTAGATCATAACCCATCTGCAATTCCTGGCATGCTTGCTCTCCAACTTTTGCAAACTTTTAGTCAGTTTTCTATTTAACACAATTTTAAGTTCTCTAAGCAGGAGATGAAGTTTAACCTTCTTTGTATCGGCCACCGATATTTATTATAGATAATAAAGGATACCCTGCACCCACAAGCAGAGGGAAAGAATATGGATATTTTAGAGACATACTATTATAGACACACAAAACACAACGTGGTCCCTAAGATAAAACAATCAAACACACACATGCACACATACACACAACACAGACACTGATGATAAACTATTAAAAGTTAATATTGCCCTGATGCTTCAAAACCCCCACAACCAGGCTGTGAACCCGGGTGACCAAATACACCACTGTGCTAAAGCTGACCCCCCACAAGTTCCCCTTCTTGACTTCCAGTTATTGTCCCCTGTGTTTACATCTGGCTTTCCTCCTCCAAGACCTGTAAGTATAATAAATTTTAAAATTTACATGCCTCTACAAGGATCATTTCTGTTGGAAATACCTTTAAAACGAAGGGGCACTTACTCCTCCATTTACAACATCACTGGTGACAAGGGTGGGATGATTCTGAACTCTGGCAAAGTCACTGGGAGATGCCCTGTGTGCTCATGGTGACTGATCAGCTCCACCATCTGGAGAGGCTCCCTGTCGTGTCTGAGTTCTGGGTGCTGCTCTGAGCTTTGTGTTGTGCCGTCCTCCAAAGGGCTGCCAAGATTTCCACCCTGAAGTTCAGATTGTGTCCAAACCCAGTAACGGATGCCACTGCCCAGATGTGATCCAACAGGAGGGGTGATCATCCTCCTTCTACATCTTCCAGTCCCAGTCCCTGGGCAGTTGAATTCATACTTCTCTGTGTGCCTCTGGTGGCCATGCTTTTGGGAAAGACCCCTGCGGATTGAAGCCAAGTGTCCCGTTGCGTTGTCTCCTTCCTGGTGCACCCCAGTTCTTGCTAGCTGGAGCACCATGTGTCCTGGAATAGCGCCAGGGAGGATAACTTGCCTACAAAAATTGCTGCTTCTTCAAATTGGCAGAGACCTCTTGTGCTTGCAAAGTACCCATACTGTGAACAGTTTCCAAGATTAAAGGTACTTAAACAAATGGCCTTTATTGTAGCACAAACCAGAGCAATGTGTGACAGGCAGTTTCTGGTTTGGTGACTTGGAAGCTGCAAAACTTCATTATAAACACTACCTGAGACCAACTGTGTCCCTGAAAAAGCTAGTCCGGCTCTGCTAGCCACCAGCAGAACTGAGTTTTCTGGGCCAACACAGGGTCAGGTCCAAGCCCTCACTTGTCAGAGAGGAGGGCTCAGGACACTCATGATGTCCTTCAACCAATGTGAGAGCACAGAGATCAGCTCTGCTGAGCACTCGGTGGTGACTGATGCGCCCTGTGTGGACCTGCCAGGCGGTAGAGGTGAAATGGCATCTGTCACAGAAACTGGCAGTGACCTAAATCTGGCAAGGACCCTGGGAAGGTTAAACATGCTTCCCACCTAACCGAAACTTTTGGGTAATCTCCAGTCAGATAGATGAGTCAACTCAGGCAGATGGCTCCTCACAGAGGCTTTCCTCCAATGCTGTTAAATTAAATGAGAGAAGAGCACCTTTCCTGCATATCTAAGGCCTTTTTCCAATTTAAACTCTTCGGTGCTGACGGATGTTAGATTTGCAGGTAAATAATTTCCCACATTCACTGCATGTGAGCTCCTATGTCGAAGGAGGCCAGAGCTCTGGATAAAAGATCTCCCACATTCCCTGCACTCATGAGGCCTTTCTCCAGTGTGAACTCTTTGGTGTTGAATGAGACAGATTTCTGGATAAAGGATTTCCCACAATCACTGAACTCATAGGGTCTTAACACCAGTGTGAACTCTTTGGTGTTGAATGAGGACAGGTTTCTGGATAAAGGATTTCCCACAATCACTGCACTCATAGGGTCTTAACACCAGTGTGAACTCTCCAGGGTCGAATAAGGTGAGTTTTACAGGTAATTGACTTCACACATTCAGAAGGAGAAAGCCTGAGGTAGCTAGAAAGTCCATCTCAACCTCTCCACAGGTGAATGGCTTCCCTGACGCCTGGAATCCACAGCTCCTCACAAATGAGTCCCTGTCCACGCCCACATCATGATACAGGAGCCTCTGTGCCTCATCAAGAAGCCCCCACTACTGCTGGGAGAAACAAATGGCCACATCTTCAAAAGTTACACAGCCTTCAGCTGGGCACTTCAGCATGGCTGCCACCATCAAACTCTGTGGGCAGAGGGGGCAGGAGTGGCAGGTGACTGGGGTGGGGACCTGGCAGTAGAGTGGTTGCAGCCCACTGCCTCAGAGCTGCGTCTGTGCAGCAGGAACAGCTCCTCCCACACCTTCTCACCAGGCTGCCTTAGCCCCGACCCAGCGCTCCTCAGCCTGTGATCCACAGGCTGACTCACGAGCGGCCCAAATGACCACCAAATGGAGGATGCTGGAAGTCACACCTTCCTCTACTCTTTTACTTTTACAATTTTCTATTCTTGTCTTTCTTTTCCTTTTTAAAAAAAATTTCTACTGCCTCCCAGAAAGAAAAATGAAAGCTAGAAGCTCTAATTTCCAGAAAGCACTAAAGAAATGGCACAATTTGGGCCAAGGTTCTAGGAGCCCCAAACATTCCTAAAGTAGTGGTTGTATATCGTTTAAAGTATGGTTGTAGCCCTGGCCAGTTTGGCTCAGCGGTTAGAGCGTCGGCCCGCGGACCAGAAAGACCTGGATTCGGTTCCTGCTAAGGGCACGTACCTCAGTTGCAGTTTGTCCTTGGCCCTGGTTGGGGTCGTGTGGATGACAACTAGTCGATTTGTCTCTCTCACATTGATGTTTCTCTCTCTCTCTTCCTTCCACTCTCCCTCCCGCTGTATCTGAAGATAAATGCAAAAATGTCCTCGGGTGAGGATTAAAAAAAAGTATGATTGTACTTTTAATAGCTATTATTTGAGAAAACATAATTTATTACAACATATTTTATATACATTTGAAAAATGAGACATAAATGACCAAGATATTTTTTTAATTTAAGTTAAAATTATGGCCTGGTATGGTTTCTTGAGTATTTGGGGCTCAATGAGGTAACTCCAGCACTCCACAGAAATTTATGAGCTGCAGGTTGTGTGCTACTGTCAGAGAGTTTTGGAATTTTCTTTTTGACTCATCTAGTTCTGCTTTAAAAGGCATGTCAGACTTCAACCAAATCAAGAATAGCATGGATTAGAAGACAGGATTTGGCTCCACGTATGCCTTATCAAATACCAATCCAAGAGAGATTGTCGTTAAGCCTAGCAATTTACCTCCAGAACATGACCACATTTAGGTCTCTTGTTTCAGGACTCCACAATGAGAATATATTCTGTTGAATTGTTTCACATATTTAGTTTTACATATCTTACAGGTGCTGTAGGCATGAAGGTCAAGGAAATTTGATCCTTCCTGAGCTTTATAACTAAAAAAGAATGCAAGAGAAATATTATGAGGTCTAGTAATATGTGTCAATTACATAATCATAACTGGAGAGATTGTTTTCTGAGAGAGTAGATTCATCTGTGTGTTGGGGATGTGAGAGTCGGTGGTGGAGGGAGGGTGTGTGGAATGTCTATGGAGTAAGGAAACTGGAAGGGAAAGCCTGCCTCTGAAATGGACTCATTTTTACTTTCTTTAACTCTTGCTAATAAAGGGCTGATTTTGATTTTCTTCAGGTGAGAGAGAAAAGAGGAGGTGAGCTACTATGGAGGTTTCTTTTTTGTTATCAAATTCAAGGAGTTGTGAGAGATGGGGATGAGTGGACCAGCAGCAGCAACCAACCTCAAGTTGACCAGTTTTGATTCCAGAAATATTGTTATCATCAAGTTTGTCTGGTTGATGCACACAAACCCACATTTTCTCTACTAGAGAATAAATAAATTGTAAAGCTAATCTTGTTTAAATGTTTCTTCCAGTAAACTTTAAAGCATCTTCCTAGAGTTTTAAATACTGGGCATGCTATGATTAGTTATAATTAAATTTATTTCTAATTTGGAAAAAAAAATGTTTAAATTGGTCTTTCTCTTCCAGCTATTTTTGTATTATTATTCCAATGTTAATGTTTAGAGAGGTAAGTGTGATTTAAAAATCAATTTATCAATCTACTAGGGTGTTAACCATATTATAAAAAATTTTCCAAAATTATAAAAGTAAGACAATCATAATTATTTCTTATAATTGTGAAAAAAATACAAAGATGTAAAAGGAAGAAAAAAATTATCCCCTATCTTTCCTCCTTTTGCCAGCCTTGAATTTCACCCACTTTTCCTATACCATCTCTAGTACTAGATGCTATTTTTTGTCAATTCTATGGGTAAAAATATCTACTTAATTATCGCTTCAATTTATATTTCTTTGATAACTAGTAAGATTAAGTGTGTGTGTGTGTGTACATAATTATAAATAAGCAATTCTGTGAATGTGATGAAGTCTATATTTTATATAGATTATATCATATCTGGGTAGTTTGGAGTAGGTAATATATATTTTAGTAAGATTTCCCAGTTATGCTGTCTGTAAGCCTAGAAATTAAGTCTGGAAAAACATAGGAATGGAAATGTAACATTTTACTGGTAAAATCTGAAGTGAGTTTGTCTTTTGTTCATTGGTTATATTTCATTGTCCTTTTATCTTAAGCTAAAAGAGCTCTACTTTTTATTGGTGAACTCCCACATTGAATCTTCTGTCAGAGGTGGAAATCAAGAGGTTTAAATATTTTATATACTTGTTGTACAAGTTATCAATTTATTTCTTCACTCCAAATCCATCCTTCCTTGACCTCCTTTGTGATATTGGAGTTGAGCCCTGTAAGATCTCTCTTTTGCCAGCTGGGACATTGTTAAGCTTACTATAGATGGCATTGGAGAAGAGACTGCATGAAGAAGGGGCTTTTCTTCCTGGCTCCAAAATGCTGGGTTTTTTTGGTTAGTCCTTACCCAAGGATATTTTTTCCATTGATTTTTAGAGAGAGTGAAAGGGAGAGAGGGAGAGAGAGAGAGAGAAACATCAATGTGGGAGACACATTGATTGTTTGCTTCCTGTACATGCCCCTATTAGAGCTGGGGATTGAACCTGCAACCCAGGTATCTGCCCTTGACCAGGAATTGAACCCACAAACCTTTGGTGTGCGGGCCGATGCTCTAACCACTGAGAAACACTGGCCAGGGCTGCTTCTGCTTTTTGAACCCAAGGGGTACTACTAACTTGGAACCATGGCAGCCCCTTCTGAGGGTGTCTGATCAATAAAGCAGTCTTAGAATCCTTTTTATTCACCTGTGGCTGGCCAATGTCTTAGTTTCATTGCTAGATTTCTACCCTCAGGCAATCTTGCCCCTTTCAGGCTGTCCATTGCTGTAGCTCTGGTTGGCTCCCATAGATACAATTTCTCAGACCCCATTTCCTTTCTATTTTTTAAAGGGGGATCATTGGAGATCTTTTGTGGACCATTTATATCTCAAAGCTTATGTACTTTCTAGTGTTTAGTTATTCTGAATTAAGAGCATCTGTAAGCTTTCTTCACCACTGTTGCATTAGAGTTATACTCATAAGTAAAGAAGTAGCACAGATTATTGTGAATTTCAGGGATCAGACTACGTTGTAAACAGAAAAGGTTGCTCATTGTTTTTATACAGAAAATATTTCTGTATAATTTCATAAATACTTGAGATATAATTCACTTCATGGATGTAACTTTTCAGACATTAGTTATTGGTACTGAGCACATAATCTGTTGTATTATTTATACACTATAATATTGTATAAAATCCCACCTCAAATCTGAAAACCAGAATATTGAGTTATAAATCATCTGAGCAAACAGATTTTCATATAATAATTATGAGTGTATGGTCTGGGGGCAGGTACCTGGGTTCAAATCCTGGTTTTACCATTTACCAGCAGTGGAACTTTAGGCAAGTTATTTAATATCTCATTTATACCTTTCCTCATGTGTAAGGAACAGATAACAGCAGTACCTACTTGATACAATTGTTAAGAAGATCATTTATTTATTGACAGATGTCTATTTCTCTGCCACTAGCTATGTGTGGCTAAGTTTAAGATTAAATTAATTAATCTGAAATAAAATAAAATTCTGTTTCTTAGTTACATTAGCCCATTTCAAGTGCTTTATGGTCATGTGTGGCTAGTGACTATCTTATTTTACAGTGAAGAAATGAACATTTTCTTCACTGCAGAGGTGACTGCATCCTCAAATGTGAAGACATCAGCACAAAACCACCATAAACATGAAAAAGCAAGGAAACATGACACCACCAAAAAACCACAATACTTTTTCAGTAAACGCTCCAAAAGAAACGGAGATCTACAAGTTACCTGCAAAATAATTAAAAATAATTATTTTAAGGAAGCTCAGTGAGATTTAAGAGAACACAGGCAATTCACTGAACTCAGGAAAACAATGCATGAAAAAAAGAGAAGTTAAAAAAAGATAAAAATTGTAAAAACAACCAAACAGAAATTCTGGAGCTCAAGAATACAATGAATGAAATGAAAAGTGCAGTAGAGATCTTCAACATTGGGTTCAATCAAGCAGAACAAAGAATCTGTGAACTTCAAAATAGCTCTCTTGATATTATCTTCTCATAAGAGAAAAAGAGAATGGAATGGAAAAGAGTGAAGAAAGCTTATGTGAATTATGGGATACCATGAAGAAAAGCAACATTTACATTATGTAAGTCTCAGAAGGAGAAGAGAGAGAGAAAAAGAAAACTCATTTAAAGAAATAGTGGCTGAAAAGATCCCAAATCTAGAGAAAGATATAGCCATCCAGTGAAATGAAGCTCTAAGATTCCTAAACACATCAAGCCAAATAGATCTTCATGGAGACATCTTATAATCAAATTCTTAGATAAAAATAAAAGACAAATATATGCACAACCAGTGGACACAGACAATAGTGCAGTGAAGGCTTGGGGAGGAGGAGTAGCGGGGAGGGGGTCAATAGGAGGGAAAAAGAGGGGACATTTATAATACTTTCAACAATAAAGATACATTTTATTTATTTATTTTTTATACTCACCTAGGACATTTTTCCATTTTTGTTCAGATAGAGTGGGAGGGAGAGAGAGGAAGAGAGAGAGAGAGCGAAACATCAATGTGTAAGGGACACATCGAGTAGCTGCCTTCCGCACAACCCCAACCAGGGCCGAGGACGAATCGCAACCGAAGTACGTGCCTTTGACCGGAATCGAACCCGTGATTCATTGGTCTGTGGGCCAAGGCTCTAACCGCTGAGCAAAATTGGCCAGGGCTAAAGATACATTTTAAAAAATCAAAGACAGGTCTGGCCAGTGTGGCTCAGTGGTTGAGCATTGACCCATGCACCAAGAGGTTACCAGTTCAATTCCTGGTCAAGGCACATGCCCAGGTTGTGGACCAAATCCCCAGTGGGGAACATGCAGGAGGCGGCCATTTGATGTTCTCTCTCATCGATGTTTCTGTCTCTCTCTCCCTCTCCCTTCTTCTCTCTCTAAAAATCAGTAAAGAAAAAAAATTATTTAAATCAAAGACAGAATTCTGAAAGTCCAAGAGAAAAATGACTCATATATCAGGGCAAACAGTATTTTTGATCTGTGGCTGGGAATCCACAGATTCAGAGGGCCAACTGTGTGCTGTTACACGTAAGAGACTTAAGCATCCATGGATTTGGGTATCTATGGGGGTGGGCAGAGGTCATGGACCCAATCCCCTGCAGACACTGAGGGACAACTGCACTTGTATCACAAAAAATAGGCTTTAAGTCCAAAGCTGTAACAAGAGACAAAGAAGACAATTATATAATGATGAGGGGGTCAGTTCATCAAGAGGATATAATACTGTAAATATATACACACCCAATATTGGAACACCTAAAAATATTAAACAATTATTAACATAATTGAAAGAAATAATAGCAATGCAATAATAGCAGAGGACTTCAATACCTCACTTTTAACAATCCAGACAGAGACTCAATAAGGAAATAAATGACTTAAATTATTCTTTAGATCAAATGAACCTAACAAACATATACAGAACATTTTATCTAACAGCAGCAGAACACACATGCTTCTCAAGCACATATGGAACATTTTTCAGAATAGATCATATATTAGGTTACAAGACAAGTCAACAAATTTAAGAAGATTTAAATAATATCAAATATATTTGCAAGCACAGTGGTATAAAACTTGAAATCAATAACAAGAGAAAAGCTGGAAAATTCACAAATATATGAGAATTAACATACTTCTGAACAACTGATGGATCAAAGAAAGAATAAATCAAAAAGGAAATCAGAAAATATCTTGAGACAAATAAAAATGGAAACACAGCATACTAAACCTTATGGGATTCAGCAAAAACAGTCTGAGAGGAAAGTTTATAGTGATAAATGCCTACATTAAGAAAAAAGGAAGATCTCAAGTAACTAAGAAAGGAAGAACAAACTAAGCCCAAAGTTAGAAGAGGGAGAAAATAAAGATTAGAGTGAAATAAATGAAATAGAGACTAGAGAGACCATAGAAAAGATAAAAAACAAAACAAAAAAACTAAGAGTTGATTTTTTGAAAATATAAACAAAATGGACAAATCTTTTATTTTAATCCTCACCTGAGGGTATTTTCCCATTGCTTTTCAGATACAGTGGGAAGCAGCGAGGGAGGCAGGGAGGGAAGGAGGGAGAGAGAGAAACATTGATGTGAGAGAGACACATCGATTGGTTGCCTCCCACATGACCTCAACCAGGGCCAGGGATTGAATCACAACTGAAGTACATGACCTTGACCAGAATCAAACCCACGACTCTTTGGTTCACAGGCTGACGCTCTCAACCGCTGAGCCAAACTGGCCAGGACAAAAAATTGACAAATCTTTAGCTAGATGTGTCAAGGAAAAGGAGAAAATTCAAATTGATAAAATTGTAAATGAAAGAGGAGATATTATTGCTAATTCTGTATAAATATGAAGAATCATAAGAGACTACTATGAATAATTATATGTCAACAAATTAGGTAATTAAGAAGAAAGGAATACATTCCTTGAAACATACAACCTCCTAAGACTGAATCATGAAGAAATAGAAAATCTGAACAGACCAATTACTAGCAAGGAGAAGAAATCAGTAATTAAAAACCTCCCAACAAGTAAAAGCCTAGAACCGGATGGCTACATAGGTGAGTTCTACCAAATGTTTAAAGGAGAATTAACACAAATCCTTCCCAGATTCTTTAAAAAAATTGAAGAGGAAGGAATACTTCTAAACTCATTTTATGAAGCCAGCATACTCTGATACTAAAGCCAGACACTACAAGAAAATGAAATTATTGGCCAATATCCCTAATAGATGCAAAAACATTCAATAAAACACTGGCAAACCAAATTCAAGGGCATAGCATCATATGGCATGATCAAGTAGAATTCATCCCTGGGATGTAAGGATGATTCAGCATATGTGAATCAATAAATGTGATACACCACATTAACAGAATTATGGGTAAACATCACATGATTACCTCAATAGATATGGAAAACAAACTTGACCAAATTCAATATCCTTTCATGATTTAAAAAAACCCTCAACATATTAGGTATAGAAAGAATGTACCTTAACATAATAAAGGTCACATACAACAACTCCACAAGTAACATTATAATTAATAGTTTTAAGGTAAAAGCTTTTTCTCTAAGATTAAGAGCAAGACAAAGATGCCCACTCTTGACACTTCTAGTGAACAGAGTACTGGAATTCATAGCCATGCAAATAGGCATGAAAAAAAAAAAAGCAAATACTTGGAAAAAGAAGTTAATGTGTCTCTGCAAATGGTATGATCTTATACATAGAAAACTCGAAAGAGTACACCAAAAAACTGTTAGAACTAATAGATGAATTCAGTAGCATTGCAGGATACAAAATCAAATACAAAAATCAGTTGCATTTCTGTATACCAACAACAAAATATCTGAAAGAGAATTTAAGAAAACAATCCCATTCATGATAGTATCAGAAAACAATAAAATACTTAGGAATAAAATTTAACCAAAGAGGTGAAAGACCTGTAAACCGAAAACTATAAGATACTGATGAATGAAATTGAAGACACAAATAATTGAAAAAATGTCCTGTGTTCTTGGATTGAAAGAATGAATACTGTGAAAATGTCCATAGTACCCAAAGCAATCTACAATTTCAGTGCAATCCCTATCAAAATTCTAATATCATATTTCATAGAAATAGAAAAAACTATCTTAAAACATGTATGGAACCAAGGCAATCATGAGAAAAAAGGCATCACATTTCCTGATTTCAAAGTACATTACAAAGATATATTCATCAAAACAGTATGGTACTGGCATAAAAACAGGCACATAGGCCAGTGGAACAGAATAGAGATTTCAGAAATAAATCCACACACATATGGTAAAGTAATTTTTGGCAAAGGTGTCAAGAACACACAGTGGGGACAGATACTCTTTTTAATAAATGGTGTTGAGGAAACTGGATATTTATATGCAAATGAGTGAAACTGGACCCCTCTCTTACACCACTGATAAAAATGAACTCAAAGTGGATTGAAGACTTAATTGTAAGACATGAAACCATAAGACTTCAAGAAGAAAACATAGGGAAAAATCTCTTTGACATTGATCTTGGCAATGATTTCTTTGATCCACCAAAAGCACAGGCAACAAAAGCTAAAAATAAACAAGTGGGACTACATCAAACTAAAGAGGTTCTGCATAGCAAAGGAAATAATAAATTGAAAAGATAACCTACAGAATGGAATAAAATATTTGCAAGTCATATATTTGATAAGAGATTACTATTAAAAATATATAAAGAACATACAACTCAATAGCAAAAGAGCAAATAACCTAATTTAAAAGGGAATAAAGACCAGAATAGACCTTTTCCAAAGAAGACTTACAGATAGATGGGTATTAGGTATATGAGAAAGTACTGAACATCACTAATCATTAGGAAAATACAAATAAAAAACAAAATGAGATATAACTTCATACCTATAAGAATGTAATAAAAAAAACCCACAAGAGATAGCAAATGTTGGTGAGGATGTGGAGAAAGGGCAACTCTTATTCATTGTTGATGTGAAATGATAGAAAACAGTATAGTCATTTTTCAAAAAATTAAAAATAGAACTACCATATGATCCAGCAATTCTACTTCTGAGTGTGTATCTGAAGAAAATGAAACAAGTAAATTGAAGAGATATCTGCACCCCCGTGTTCATTGTAACATTATTCATAATAGCTAAGATATAGAAAGAACCTTAAAAGTTCAGTGAATGAATGGATAAAGAAAATGTGGTGTATATAAACAACAGAATATTATTCAGCCATAAAAAAGGAAAAAATAGAGTGGTGGTTGCCAAGGGTTGGGGGGAGGGAGAAATGGGAAAATTTAGGATGAAGGGTGCAAACTTTTGGTTTTAAGAAACGTAAGTTCTGAGGCTCTAATACACAGCATGTTAATTATAGTTAATACATCATTGTATACTTGAAAGTTGCTGAGAGTACATCTTAAATATTCACACTACACAAGAAAAAGAAATTCAACTGATTTTTTAAAACGTTTATTAGCATTTATTTTATGCTGAATTTACTCCCAGACCATAAGTTTTGTTTCTTTAGTTTCTTCTGAGATATCTTTTTCTTCTTTGCAGCCTTCTCTTCTGGTTTAGGAACAACCTGCTCTTTTTCAGCAAGGATCACCTCACTGTGGCAGGGAGAGCTCATATATGGGTTAATCTGCCCAGGAGCTCTCTAAATTTTGCACTGCATCTTGGGAGCTGTGTTTACCTGGATGTGCTCAATGATAGAGCATCTACATCTAAACCCTTAAGTTCAGCATTACTCTCTCCATATTTAAACATGTGAAGCAACTGTGTCCCTGAAAAAGCTAGTCCGGCTCTGCTAGTCACCAGCAGAACTGAGTTTTCTGGGCCAGGTCCAAGCCCTCGCTTGTCAGAGAGGAGGGCTCAGGACACTCATGATTTTTCGGGGTTTTCTGGGTCAAGTGAATAGCAAAACATTTTCAGAGGTCACCTCAGCCTGCTTTCAGGAAGAGTGACACCCAACTGATTTGACCAACATCCTCAGTGGTTTATTTACATATCATTGGTTATTAAGAGGTTAAGTGAACTTCTTCCTTTAAATGAATTCCTCTTATTTTCAGTAAGAGGGTTAGGAAAAATGATGAGTTCTGAAAATAATATTTAAATTATGTCTACTTTTGGTGCTAAAAAAATTTCTGGGGAAGTTTTTGTTTCTGTATATAACTTTTAACGAAGTTACCCAGTACTAATTTTTTACTTTTATATTGAATAAAATAGCAACTCTCCTCTGCTTTCTTCTTTTGTTATATGGTTTGTTGCACTTCAGTAAACTTAGAATGTGCAACTAATTTTTGAATTGGTGCAATTGAATTCTTATGGCACTCCGGTAGTTGCTGGACAATTCAAATACATTTTTCTGTACGTAGGCCCATTAGGTGAGACATCTCATGGGAAGGATTTTTAAGTGTTTTGTACTTAATGAATCGATGAGCACTAATCTCCATTATGTACTTAAAAAATATTGGCGGAATGAGTAAATGAAGGGCTTAAATGAATGAAATGTTATATAAACTAAACATGGCAATTTTCCAAGAAAACTACCAATTCAAAGGACCTCTCAGCTGCCATATGGATTTGTGGAATTTGCGTGGAAACCCAAAAGATGAAGCAGGCAGCAGCTGTTGATAGCATAAAACAACCTAAGCCATACTTAGTGTAATTAATCCACAGATGTAGACAAATATTGGAAGTAAACAGGGTGACTCTTCATTTCAAACATATCAGAAGCTTGATGAAGGTACCAAGTGTTGAAATAAAATGAAATTTCGAAATCTGGCCTGTAGAAAAGGTGACCATGAATTTCATGGAAATACACAACTATGGATTAAAATCATAGACTTTTTTTGGTCTTTCGTATATCTGAAAGTAATATATTTATTTATTATTTTAAAAAATTTTTATTGATTTTTTTAGAGAGAGAGGAGTAGGGATGGAGAGATAGAAGCATCAGTTGGCTGCCTCCTGCACACCCCCTACTGGGGATCGAGCCTGCAACCCAGGCACGTGCCCTGACCGGGAATCGAATTGGGACCTCTTAATCCATGGGATGATGTTCAATCCTGAGCCATGCCGGTTGGGCTGAAAATAATTTATTTTGTAAAAAATAATCAAAGTTGGAATAATAGGTTTTTTCCAAAATGCTGTTATGAACAAAATCATCCTTCATAAAAAAAATATAGGGAAGTTCTTTTACTTGTTTCACTACAGAAGATATTATTTAAAAATAATTTTACTTTAAAAACATCAATCTCAAAGGATATGTGGAGACAATATACTTGGCACTATTTTTTAAACAATAAGCTACTTTTATTTGTCCTTATCAGATCATGACTGATTATATGGAGTAAATCTGTGTCAAGTAATGAAATATACAGAAAAAATACTCCTCTATTCAAAATACACAGTTGTTAGAATAACAAAAACCAAACCTAATTTTAATACTTTTCCTATTTTACACATTAATATTTGCAACATTTTTTCTGTAATTGATCCAAGTTACAACAGTTGTAATTAGGTGAAATGACACTAAAAATAAAACTATAAGGGACACAATCTTATAAATTTATAAAATCATAGACTTTGAAAGAAGATATAACAATAGAAATTAATTTATACAAATAAACAGAATGCTCACTATTTTCTGAGTGTTTGAATTCCATAGGGAAACTTGATTGAGAGTAAGATTTCTCCATATAATTCTTGATCTCCTTTGTCTCTACTGACAGATAAATGAATGAGATATATGGGGAGTGTTAATGCCAGAAAAAAGCATCATTTATTAGAACAAAATGTTAAAAAAACTTTGAGGTTGACTTTTGGATAAGCTCTCACCCACTCTCTATTTACATAATGCTTTTTTCTTTTGATTTGAAATGTTATAGATATAGACTGTATTTTTCTTTACTTAAGTTTAATACTATAACAATTTGCTGAATAATTTTTTCTTTTAACTCTATAACTCTCGTATTCTCTCTCTTTCAACAGTTTTTATCAATGAAATCTGAATTAGTGGACTTATTGTTACACACAGGAAATCTCAGAGAATATAATTATGTGGGTAGTTTTAAGACTCACCAAAATAGAAATAAACGCAGTGGGTCTGTACATTGTATCTCCCAGAATTTAGCTCGGTTCTTAACTCATTATTCCACTGGATGCCTGTTCCTGGCCATATTCATTCCCCACACCAGATCTGGAATTCACAGCCCTGGTAATGTGACCAGGTTCCAGGCATAGTTCACAAAACTGAAGTTGAGACCGAAGACAGTGGGAATTCATTAAATCAAGTGCAGTTTTATCATCATGGCCCTAAAGGCCACCTACACCTATTTAACCCAATTTAGCTAACTAACCCCTCTCCCAGTAGCTTCTTCTCTCACATGTCATAAAAATCTTCTTTTGTTTTTTAGCTCTTATTGTGTTCATCCTGCCTAGAATGTTATTTTGCCCCAGTTAAATTTACTAGTTCTTCAGAGACAAATTTAAGCCTTATCACTTCATTGATCATCAATAGAAGCAAGTTATATTTTGCTATAAAATGGAAGTTTTCCCAACACAAGAATAAACTCAAAATGGATAAAAGACTTAAATGTGACTCATGAATCCATAAAAATCCTAGAAGAAAATGTAGGCAACAAAATTTCAGACATCATACGCAGCAGAATCTTCACCGATACATCACCTAAGGCAACAGAAACAAAGGAAAAAATGAACACATGGGACTACATCAAACTCAAAAGCTTCTGCACAGCAAAAGAAACAACCATCAAAGTAGAAAGGCAACCCACTGTATGGGAGAGCATAATTGCCAATGATATATCAGATAAGGGATTAATTTCCAAAATATATAGAGTGCTCATACATCTCAACAAAAGGAAGACAAAGAACCCAATTAAAAAATGGGCAGAGGAACTAAATAAACACCTCTCCAAACAGGACATACAAATGGCCAAGAGACATATGAAGAAATGCTCAACATCACTAATCATCAGAGAGATGCAAATTAAAACAACAATGAGGTATCACCTCACACCTGTCAGATTGGCCGCCATCAACAAAGCATCAAACAACAAGTGTTGGCAAGGGTGTGGAGAAAAGGGGACTCTAGTATACTGCTGGTGGGAATGCAGACTGGTGCAGCCACTATGGAAAACACTATGGTGTTACCTCAGAAAATTAAAAATTGAATTACCATTTGATCCAGTGATCCCACTCCTAGGAATATACCCTAAGAAGCCTGAAACACCAATCAGAAAGAATATATGTACCCCCATGTTCATAGCAGCACTATTTACAATAGCTAAGATCTGGAAACAGCCCAAGTGTCCATCAGTGGACGAATGGATAAAAAAGCTGTGGTACATATACACAATGGAGTACTATGTAGCTGTAAGAAAGAAAGATCTCTTATCCTTTGCGACGACATGGGAGGACCTGGAAACTATTATCCTAAGCGAAACAAGCCAAGCAGAGAAAGACAAATATCATATGATCTCACTTATTTCTGGAATATAATGAACAGAACAGTCTGAGGAACAGGGTAGTCCCAGAGACATGGAAGTAGGGTACAGACTGACAATTGCCAGAAGAGGGGGTGGGGGAGGGGAGTGATGAACCACAGAACTTGTACGCATGTACTCATAACCAGTGGACATGAACAACAAAACTGGGGACGGGGCGGGGAGGGAGGGGGTGGAGGGTGTCAATGGGGGAAAAAGGAGAAACATCTGTAACAAAAGTAAATTAATAAAATTAAAAATAAATAAATAAAATGGAAGTTTTCTATATTATGCTACTCAACTTGGTCATTAATCATGCATTCTGCTTATAAATTACTTCATATGTTTTGAAGTCTATCTTAAATGGTTCTTTTTTGGAAGGCCTTTCCCAAGTTGCCTACCCCTCATGTGATCTTCTTTAGCAAAAAGAGTCAGTTGAATGCATATAATCCTGTGTTATTCTATACCTAACATCTATTCATTTTTCAAAACTAGATTAAATATCACACACTCTGGGAAGAAATTTTTTATCTAAAGGGAGATTTCCTTAATATAAGTTCTCATAGCACTGAATATATTATATACTTTTATTTAATTTGTCTGTAATTCCTTTTTAATATCATGCTTTTTTAGCTGGATTATGTTATTTTTTCATTAATGTGTCCCTTGTGCCAGCCAGGGATATGTTGCTTGACACAAAATGGGTAACCAGTATATTGCTTATCTAGTGGATGTTTGAAACTATGAATCCTTTATTTCCATAAGATTAAGTTACTTGCAGGTTTCTTTTATGTTTAGCATAGAGGTTTATATATAAAAGATATAATACAGTTGACCCTTGAACAACAGGGTTTTGAACTTCATGAGTCCACTTATACACTGATTAAAGAAAAATAAAGTAAATGTATATTCTCCCTTTTATGATTTTCTTAATAACATTTTCTTTTTTCTAGCTTACTTTATTGTAAGAATACAGTATATAATACATATAACATACAAACTATGTGTTAATCAACTGTTTATTTTTTTGGCAAGGCTTCTAGTCAACAGTAGGTTATTAGTAGTACATTTGGGCCTCCAACATCTGAGGATTCCCAACTGTAGATTGAAAGTACTATTTTTTATCTGCATTTGGTTGAATCTGTGAATGTGAAACCCACAAATGCAAAGGGCTGACTGTAGTTAAGTTTTTGGGGAGTCAAAAGTTATATAAGGATTTTCCGCTATGCAGGGTTCAGTGCCCCACACCCTCACATTATTAAAGGGCCAACTGTAATTATTTATTCCCTTGTCCCTTGTTTCCATGGGACTCTAGCTAAGGAAAGGAGGAGAAGAGGAAATGCTCAATATCATTAAGGAGAATTGATGGGTAGAAAATGTTTCTAGGCTTTTAGAAGCCTAATTTTCCTGTGCTAGGTCCCAACAATTTTCACCTTGATCCATCATCCACTTAGAAAAAGAGTATCCTTTCTATCTACATATTTATATACATTTTATTTTTTTTATTATCTGGATTTGAGAAGATAAATACATATATGCCCCCCCCCCCTTGCTTAGCTCATAATCAAAAGGCTCCAATGATCACCTCACTCTGCTATTATCACTACTCTCAGCCTTCATGTATTTGGTAACCACTGTATCTCTTTTTATGTTATTACTCAGTCATTTCCTGGGACTCTGTGCCCCATTTCCAAGTAAAACCAGATACATGCTAGGGCAGAAGATGCTGCTTTTTCTTTATCTGATTTTTTTCTGCCCATCAGCTCTTACAATAGGAGTACAGTACATGTGCTAGAACTTAAAACTCTATCATGTTACCTATGTGGGTTTGATGAATATATTAGAATGCAGAAGGTGGCGTCCAACAGATGTGTGGAAATCCAGAGGAATCTAGAAGTATCCACTGTTGCTTGCTTCCTTGTTTTCTGTCAGCTGCTCTTCCGTGCAGACCTAAAAGCAGATCTGAGTTGTCTTTACACATCTCAAGCTCTACTTCAGGCATGCCAGACAGCTCTGTCCTCAGCCCTGATACTGTGAAAGGCTTCAGGAGAGTAGGGATGCCCTTGACCCCAACACCATCCTGCATAAATATTGGAGGGTCGTGGGTAACAATCGTCAGTGAAGAAATTTTGATATTCCTCACAATGGAGATAATCATCATCTTGGGGGTCCTTACCTCTTTACATCCTAGATGATTTTTATTTTGAAGTCAGGAGCTCTGTATTTAATCTCTCTTCTCTTGGGTTTCTGGTTTCCTCAGCCAGAGGTGCATGTTTGTTTTGGCAGGCCCAAATGATACTGGGCCAGCTCTGGTCACTTGGATTCATGAATGCTTTAATTCTTGGCAAACTGAAATAACATTCCAACATTTAATGGCTCCTTGGGCATTACTTATCTCAGTCCTTGCTTCAGACTTCTTATTTCTAAACTGGGCTTTCTCTCAACTACTGCAATTGCTCCTGGGGAAGAACAAGGAAATGTCTTTAAAAGCACCCTTGTCCACTAAGATATTCAAAAGGAAATCAACTGCAGGGGAAGTAAAGGAGGAGCCTGAGAAGGAATCAGTGCTGGTTCTGGCTAGCCAAACAACCTGTTCCAAGCAACAAACACGGGGAAGAGGCCCATCCTACATTAGGTCTTCAAGGGTGGTCCCAGCTCAGGCCGCAGCTCCTGTAGGTGAATCTGGTGAATGAGTCATGGGATCATGGGATTTGATGATTACTTTTGTCACTTGCACATAAGGTAGAGTGTTCAGAGGAGAGGCAGAAACAACTTTTTAAAATCCTATAAATAGTAACAGAGAAACAAACTATTGATCTATTTCTGGAATATGACCCATTCTTCAACTGAAATTGAACTTGTAGTTCCATTGTGCGTGTGAATGTGTGTGTGGGTTGGGTGGATGTAAGCTGGTGATTCTTAGCTTTGGTTTGTGACAACTTTGACAATCTCTAAGATTGTGACAAAATTCTTTTTTTTTTAAAGCCTATAAATTTAAAAAATTTGCTTACTAAACCCTTACCATAGAACTTTTTAAAGAGTGGACAAAGGTATAGTTAATCAGTCCCACTTAGACTATCCTTTCTTCTGAGATTTTGGAAGTTATATTTGAAGCATAAAGAACAGGCCTAACTTTAGTAATTTTAAATAATACTGAGAAGGGTGGGAAATGATGCTGATTGTGAAATCAATTCTAAATCTTGAAAACATTGAAGAACTATGTCAGATGGATGAAAATTATGAAACATTTTGGAGTAGTTATTTTGACATTAAATTAAGCATTACCTGATATTATTGAAAGATATGTCAAAGCTATTATGAACTTTCATTTACAAATAGAACTTTGTTTTTGTTTACTTCAGTTTCTCCATTTAGAAGCGGGCAGGGTACTGTTGGTACACAACACTGGGTTTCCTGATGATAAATCAACTATAAATTGATACATTTTTTGAGTATTAGTCCCTTAATAAAGATGGTGAATGAATTCCCTTTGCCTCATTTCAAGTCTTAATATACTTTGCCCTTGGGAAAAGCTCACTTACATTAATTTTTTGAAACAGCTACATTTTTATATTTAGTGTTAATTTTAGAAAGTATTTCTCAATTCTTCAGTCCGAACATCTGACTGAGGCACTAGTTATTGAAAAATTGAAAACAAAGCTTTAGTATTCACTGTTAGTTCAATTCAACTAACATGTGAAAGAGTGTGATCTGAGCATTATGGGGGGTAGAATAATAAACACATGGTAACCTGACTTCAGGGAGCTTGAAGTTTCACTTGGAGTGGGGGCGGGAGCATATATGGAGTAAACAATGCAGAAGCAATTAATGATCAATAAAGAAACTTCTGAATGCTAGGAGACCTGGCAATCAAAGGTATAAATAGTGACTCCTTTGGAAAAAATGATTCTTTTAATAAGTTAAATAGTCACTATGTTATGAAACTGATAGATAAATGAAGATTTTTGGATGTGGCACTTCAGCAAACGTAGGATACTTTCTGTAGTGCCTTCATTACGTGCTCAAATGTTCAAAATAGGCATTCTGGTCAATTAATGAGGAAATTGTATATGTTTGTTAATAGCTTTGAATAGTGAACTCCAAATTAACTGGTTATTCTGAAATTCCTCTGGAAGCCTGAGATGTTTCGATAAGGTACCTTTTTGCCAACTTGGGGATTTAGGGGGGTGTATAACAAAAATGGTACCAGGGATCGTATTTGTTTTTTCCACCTTTCTAGCACTAGCTGGCACCATCCTCCTCTTTCTGGGAAGCTCATTTGTACTCTTACTTTTCATTAGATGACAATATTATTTGTTGATTTTAAAATTATTGTTGCATCAACTGTAATATCAAATTATTACCTTAAATACTTTTGAATCCTGAATTTAGTTTTATACAAAATAATCTCTTCAACAACTTATAATGATTTTAAAGTTTAATTTCTTCATTAGAAGAATGGGAAGGGGTCCCTCTGTAAGCAGATTATTTTTTGGAGCTAATACTATAAGATATTGTATTCATGTTTCAAAGAGCTATGAATTCTCAGATTTAGGGAAAGCTTAAATAAGGGAATTCTAAATCTATGATTCTACTCTCAACTTTAAAGAGATTGGAAGGAAGTTGATTATTATAGGTAATGTCATTCAGAATCTTCTTGACAGAGGCAAGAATATAATTATAGAAAATATGCTAATTTTCACAAGCCTACTGTGGAGAAGATATTGGTAAGATGTGATAAATTTTTCCAATGAATGATGCTCTATAGGCATATGAACCATGATAAAACCATATTATATGTATATTTTGCTTTGATAGTTTCTGAGCTGTGCTTCAATTAATGATGTGTAAAGTGCTTCTGGTTTGTTGATGGATAACTATCTGAAAAAGAGAAGTTTTCCTTATGGAAGCAAATTACAAAATTTGCCTTGCATCAAAAATCAGCAAATGGAATACGGTCCACTGCTCTTTGCCAATTCAGTAATTATAAAAGAAATATATCAGAGTAGTAAAATAGTAGAAACCATAAAAAGGCTCTCTTCTTGATATTTTCAAGTAGTTGTCTCAAGTCTAAATAAGTATTTAGCTTGTTCTTTCAAGTGAAAGGATAATGTGTGTACATTCAAAAGCTTTGTTTACTGTATGCCATTTACTTATGGATCATTAAAGAGAACTCTGTGGCTAAGAACAAGGAACAGGTTTTTTTTTTTTTTTAAAAAAGGTTTATGCTACTGTCTCTACTTTGGGCTTTGGCTCTTTGTTTGTAGTGTTTATGAAATACTGTCCAAGGAAAAGCAAGGCTGCCTACACAAGTTAGTTATTTCATTTCATTTTCTTTTCTTTTCTTTTTTTTTTTCTGTTGAAGCATCCACAAAGATGCCTTGATAAAAGTGTTTTTCTTCATGGTGAAACAGGACACACTGATTTAAAAAACCATATGAGCTGATAGGAACTCTGACAATGGGTTTATGAAAATACTGAGATGTAGCAGGTCCTGAAGTGTCTTGTCCCATGACAAAAACATAACTGCTTTAGTTTAAGACAGCGTTGCCACTAAAGAATTCTGGTTTGCTTATGGTTTTCAAATAGTTGCTATAAGTTTTCTTTAAATATTTTAGCATAGTCACTGAATCAGAAAGTGCTGAAAGTCTCATAGAATAATGAGTTCATAGGCAATTATTAAATTATAAAATCATTAAGTTATAAATGAAAAAGTAAATTCTACTTCTAATAATATTATTGCATTATATTATATGAAATAAAAGAAGGAATTTCAAGAAGTACAATGGGAAGGGAAACAGATTTTTTAAATCTAGATTCAGAATACCTTGCTACTTTTGTGAGAAAACAGTTGAGTATGTGATTTTTTGGAGATTAAAAATGCTTTTGAAATCATATTAGTGTGATGTGTTTGTTTGATTATTTCTAAAACTACTTGCAAAATAACTTTCTTTTTAAAAATATCCAGTTACTAAATTCCAAATCTACTTTTTCAAGTGAACTAGCTAACTTGGAGACTCAACTACTTTAATACTCAGTCCTTGAAATCAACATAAAAAGTCTTAGGTGTAGGCCGGCTGAGTCTGTTACTTCTTGGAAATTCTTGCTGCAGGTTTTGTAATGCTATCAAGTGTTCTGTGGTTCTGGAATCCCTGCTATTCCTGGATGCTATTTTCATCAGCCTCTCCAGTTATGTAAATGATTCATTTTCATTTTCTTCTCCCCTAATCCTCTCTCCCCCATTTCTCCCTCTTCCTCTCTCTCTCTCTGTAAATAGCTCTTTTACTTAGAGCAAGGCTAACACAATACTACTCCAAGTATATAATTTTGCAGTGATAGCTGAGTTTTGTTTTTCTCTCAGGTTCCATTACAGCTTTCAATATATCACAGTTCAGCTTTGTGCATCAAATCACCAGGTACATTGTGTGACAGCAGGTCCAGAATGGCTGTCTTATTTCTTATTTGCTGTATTAATCTTGTATTGCTGCATAACAAATTACCACAAACTTAATAGCTTGAAGCAACAAACATTTATTATCTCATAGTTTCTGTAGGTTTAGCCTATCTGGGTCCTCTGCTTAGGGTCTCACTAGTTCTCAAGGTGTCCGCTAGGGCTGTGGTCTCACCCGGAGCCTGAGGTTTTATTCTAAGCTCAATTGAGATATTAGCAGAATTCACTTCTTTGTGGTTGTAGGACTGAGGTCCCTGGTGTTTGTTTTACTTTTTTTTCCCTTTAGTAATTTTAGAGAGAGAAGAAGGGAGAAGGAGAGAGAGATAGAAACATCAATGAGAGAGAACATTGATTGGCCACCTCCTGCATGCACCCCACTGGGGATTTGGCCCACAACTGGGCATGTGCCCTGACTGGGAATCGAACTGGCGACCTCTTGGTTCATGGGTTGATGCTCAACCATTGAGCCACATGGGCTGGGCAAAGTCCCTGGTTTTATGTTTGTATGTTTGTTTCCTGTCGTCAGCCAGAGGTCACTGTAAGCTCTTAGAGGAGCTATCTCAGGTCCTAGCCATGTTGCTCTCTCATAACATAATGGCTCACTTCTTCAAAGCCAGCAGGAGAATCTCTTTTACTTCAAACCTCAGTTCCTTTTGCATAACTGTCAGCCAGTTAGGCCATCCTCATCTAGGATAATCTCCCGTTGGACTCACTCAACTGTTTTGGGGTTATATCTGCAAAATTCCTTTTTTTTTTTTTTTTTTCATGTAATATTACTTAATCCTGAAGTAAAATCCGTCATATTTACAGACCTCTCCATACTCAAGGGGAGGGTATTATAAAGATTGTGCAAAAGGTTGCAGGACTCTTGGGGGCATTTTAGTACTCTGCCTACTACATATGCCATGTCTTTCCAGAATGGGGTTCTATTTTCAGCATTGGTTCAGGATCAAAGGCTGAGTTGAAAGTGTATCAGTGAATGCTGTGACTGAAGACCTAGGTGTCCATAGCTACAATAACCCTGTGGTTGCCGTCTGCATTCATTACCATACAATTAGTGAATACTCTAGGTTTTTAAAAAAACGTTATTTTTAGAAATAAAATAAATATTAACCAGCTTCTTTACTTACTATTATAACCGGAAAGTATTGTGAAGCTATTTAGAAAAGATGTGTTTGTGTAGAGATAACTTCCAACATATACTATTGGGATTCACCATATCACACTTTGCTTATGAAGAATCTGATCTTTTTTATTTTTATTTTTTTGTTAATCATCACCCAAGGATATTTTTTCCATTGATTTTTAGAGAGTGGAAGGAAGGGAGGGAGAGAGAGAAACATTGATATGAGAGAGACACATAGATTGGTTGCCTCCTGCACGACCCCAACCAGGCCAGGGATCGAACCTGCAACCTAGGTGCATGCCCTTGACGAGTTGAACATTCTTTGGTCCTTGGGCCAAAACTCTAATCACCAGGGTGCGAATCTGATCTTTATTTTTTATGTATTTTTAAAAATATGTTTTTATTGATTTTTTATTTTAGAGAGAGAGCTAGAAACATCAATGTGAGAGAGAAACATCAATTGGCCACCTCCTGCATGCCCCCCACTGGGGATTGAGCCCAAAACCCGGGCATGTGCCCTGGTGGGAATCAAACCTGGACCTTTTAGTCCATGAAACAATGCTCAATCCACTGAGCCACACCAGATAGGCAAGAATCTAATCTTTAAAAGCAGTATGCTTTAGTTGTCATCCTTGGTTGTCCTGTTCCATGTCCTAGTAAAACATAGATATGCTCAGCAAATCTGCAGATGAAACTAAGCTAATAAATAGTATTAGTAAATGTATTACAGTTACAGATTGTGACCCAAAAAAGATTCTAACAGAATGAAAACAATCAGCTGAAATTAAGATACATTTTGATAGGCATAAATATAAAGTCCTGTATTGCTATTTTCTTTAAATAAAAAACATTGTCTCACATATAGGTTGGTGAATACATGGTTTAGCATATCTCTTACTAAGTGCAAAATAACTTTGAAATATTGGTTAACAGTGACTTCTATGTGAGCCAATAGTAGTATATGGCTGCCAGAAAAAAACATGATGGGCTATGTAGAAATAAGGGTGATAATTCTGCTGTATCTTATAATCAAGAGTGTAAGTAAAGTACATCCGCTATCTTTTTTTTCCCTTTCTAACTTATTCAAAATAATTTCTCAAGGTTTGAAAACATTTTTACACCAATTTATTTATGTATTCTCATTTTACCTATTCTGCTTATTAAATGTCACTAGATACTCATATTATATTAATTGTATCAAAATTTATTTTGAATGATCCTTAATTTTTGTGTACAGTTTATAAGTTATATAGCTTCATTTTCATATGGGTATATCTACTTATACAATTATACTTGTTTTGCACATTTCTTGTCCTTGAATTTAAGCCTTGTTTCTAATCCAAGAGGGTTAAGGAAAATGAAAAGGATGAAATATCTTCCCCTCTGTTGCTCATCCTTCCTCTCTTATCTGCCTTCTGACTCTTTGAGATGTGTCTTTCTTGTACAAAATAGAAATAAAATGTGGTTTTACCAGTTGACTTTAAGTCTATACACAAGAAATTAAAATAGTCTAGTTTCTAGGAAACTAATTCTATGAGATACTTTTAACTATCAGAGAATTTCACCTGTGCCTAGAGTCAAATGAAGGGGTCTATGACATTTAAGATAAAAGACTTCAAGCAAGCAGATTCTTAGACTAGGTATAAGAAACTGCTCATCCAGTGTACTAGATTACCCATATGGGAAGCATGCATGCTTGCATTCACTTATTCATGCATTCAACTTATCCTTCATATAGAACTTAACTGCATTATAGGCACTGTCATGATCCCATTATCTTAATTTTTCTAGCTTAATAATAAGAATGCTTACAATTAATGTCCATTGAACCAGAGGCCCCTTTTAGCCTTTGAACTTGGCTGCTAGACTAGCTGACTTCCTTCCTCTCCCTGCTTCCCTCCCTCTCTAACTTTTTTTATCATGAAATATAGCATACATACAAATGAATGTATATACTATATTATCAGGGTAAATAATAATAGTAATAATAATAATAGAAGATCCATGTAAATATAATACCATTCAATTTTGAAAATAAAAGGTTAAAGCCTCCTGTGAGTTTCTCCCAAAATGCATCTTTCTGCTACTGCCTACCTATAAAATAAGTCTCTTTTAAGAGGGATTTTAAAAAATCTTTAAAATATCATGTATTTGCTGTTCTTCATAGTTTTATTATATATGTATGTGTCTCTAAACAATAACATTTTTAGTTTTGATTTTTGAAATATTTTATAAATGTAATTTATATTTATTTTCCTAATGTAAAGTTTTTGATATTTATCCTTATGGATGTATATAGATATATTCATTCATTCTATTTTATTGTTGCATACTATTCTACTGTATTAATATACCACAATTTATCAATTCTATGGTCAATGAACATTTATGTTTTCAGTTTTTTTCTGTTTCTATCAGGAACAATGCTTCAATAAACATTCTTGGACATATCTCTTGGTGCATGTGTGCTATAATTCCTCTAAGGAATGGAATTTCTGAGTTGTAGACTGTACACACATTCCATTTTATCATGTGGTGCCAAATTGTTTTCTGAAGTGTCTGTACCAGTTTGTATCTTACCAGCATTTATTAGAGTTCCAATGCTCTACCACAACCACAATTACAAGTATTGTCTAATTCTTTAACTCTGGTTTATATGGAGGATGTGAAATGGCATCCCATTGTGATTTTCATCCTTATTTACCTGCCTATTAATGAGATAAACTTTTTATTTTATTTATTTATTTTACTTTTTTGTTAATCATCACTCAAGGATATTTTTCCATTGATGTTTTTAGATAGGGTGGAAGGGAGCAAGGAAGGGGGAGAGAGAGACATCCATGTGAGAGAGCTACATCAACTGGTTGCCTCCTGCAGGACCCCCAGACCAGGGCCGGCATCCAACCTGCAAGCCAGGTAGTGCCCTTGACTGGGAATCAAACCAAGGACCCTTTGGTCCTGCAGGCCAAAACTCCAAATGCTGAGCCAAACCGGCCAGGGAAAACATTTTATTCTTACGTTAATTGCTCATTCATGTTTCCACTATGTGGTGAAATGCCTATTTCCTTTTCTTTTTTTCTGTTTTCCTTTCAGGTTGCTCCTCTTATTGATTTGTAGGATTTAAATATATATTGTACATATTAATCTTTTGGTGGCTTAAAGTGCTTAAATATCTTACCTGGGTGGCTAGTCCTTTTAAAATCTCTTTATAGGGCCTATGTGGAACCGAAGTTAATTTTAATTCATTAGAATTTTAAAAACTTTTTGTTATGATTTGTGGTTTTTGTGTCTTTAAAAAAATGCTTCTTTACCCCAAGATCATAGTAATAGTTTTCTATAATTCTATGAGTTTTAAAGTTTTGCCTTTCCCATTTAAGTTCTTTATCCATTTGGGAATGATTTTTGTTATGGTAGAAGTCAGGAATTCATTCTAATTTTTAAAATTGAATCAAGGGTCAGCAAACTTTCTGTAAAGGACAAAGCAGCAAATGTTTTAGGCTTTTCAGGTCATATGGCCCCTGTTGTAATACTCAACTCTGCCACTACAGCACAAAAGCAGCCAATGACAAAACATAAATGAACGGGCATGGATGTGTTCTGGTAAAACTTTACTTACAAAAACAGGAAGCTTGCTGGATTTGGCCTGTGGACTGTAGTTCGTCATCCCTGATATGAATAACTAATTGTCTCAGACAGTATTTTGTCTCTCTTTCCTCACTGATATTCAGTGTCAGCTCTGTTATGTAATGTTTTTGTATATGTTTGAGTCTGTTTCTGGGCTCTGTTTTTTTTTTTTTTTTTTAATAGTTCTAGTTGTCTCCCTATTCTAGCATCCCACTTTCTAATTACTATAGCTTTATTATTAGATTTGGTAGCTGGCAGGGCACAAACTCCTTCCTGTTTCTTCTTTTAGATGTGTCTTGGCCTTTCTTGGCTATCCCTCTTCTACATAAATCTTAAAAATCAGCTTGTCAAGTTCCACAGAAACTCCATTTAGAGTTTGATTGAATTAAATTACATCCATTTGGGGAGAACTAAGATTAGAATATTGTATTTCTATTTTGAGCGCATTATGTCTCCCCTTTTATTTGGGCCATTTTTAATGTCTGAAACTAAAGTTTATAATATTATGTATATTTTACACATCACTTTTTAGATTTATTTCAAGCTACTTTGCTTTTGTGTTACCATAGCACAGAGTATCTTTCTAAAAATTGCGTTTTCTGACTCTTCATTGTCGATGTGTAGAATTTCAATCAGAACTTAAATGCTGATGTTATAGAAGGTTACCTGACTAAACTACCTTAACAATTCTAATACTTTTCTTTAGGGTTTATTCTGTTCTACTGTACAATGCTAGTTTTGTTTTTTCCTTTCCATTCCTCATACTTTTTATTTATCTTATTTTATTTCATTGAATACAACCTGCAGTACAATGTTGAATAGAAATGATGAGAATGGGAATCCTTGTATTTTTCCTGCTTTTCAAAGAATGATTTAACTGGTTCACTACTGCGTATGATATTTGTGGTAGATTTTGTGTGTGTGTGAAAGATGCTTTATTAGGTTAAAGAATTTGCTTTCTATTTTTCACCTGGTAATTACAGTTTTGGGTTTGATTCTAAATATTTTTTTCATTATGACTCTCTTACAGTGACTTATTTTTTCAGGTACTATGAGGCCATGTTTCTCTGAATATTATCTGCATAAATCTTTTAGGCCTGCATTAGAGTGTCTTCTTTCAGAGAGGAATTGTGTTTGCTTCTGCGAGTCTGCTCACTACTTTCTCAAGACCCCTTTAATTTTGGTCTGAGACTTTTTAAGCCACACAGTTAATATAAATTCCTACAAAGGATAGAATTTTTCTTTTCCAAAAAATCCTGAATTAAGGCTGAGAATGATTTGTATTATTCTTTTGGTGGGACAGCTTTATTAGTCTCCCCCCAAATCTTTCATGTTCCGAGGACGTCACCCTTGGAAGGCATCGAGTGTAAGGAAACATCTCTAATCCAAACTTCTACTTTAAAAGGGCCTTTGAGTTGGTCTTCTGTTCTATGTAGCTGATTACAACTCAGGACTAGGTTAGCAAGAATCGCCATATACTGCAGAGAAATTCCTAGTTGCCGCAAATACTTGGTTTTGAGGATTTCTGCTCTTTTCATTCTGGCCTCAGAGGAGTTGTCTTAATTTCATGTCGGTTAGGCAATGCATTAGAAATTAACATTTTATCTAGCATTTTAATTGTGCTTTACCAGGAGGGGATTCTGTGCCCATCGATTCTGCTATAGTGCTCAAACCAGTATTTCCCCTTTATCTTTACCCATGATTACAGCCTCCTGTCCTGAACTACATCCTACCTAACCTTTAAATCAATGGCTCTCAAACTTTGCTGTACATTAAAACCTGGAAAGTTTTTAAAAACCCTGATGTTCAGACTACACTCCAGATAAACTAAATTAGAATATCTGAGGGATCAGTAATTTTTAAAGCAGCCACATGATTCCAAGGTTAAGAACAACCCCTTAAAATCTAGCTGCCCTTTTTGATTCATGTCTATTTCTGTTCACTAGCCTTTCACTTTTCATCTTCCTCAGCAAAATAGTTTACTTCAGAAGCCAGGTGACCATAGTCGTATAACACCAAGTTTCTAATACTCCTGACCCTCCTCTTCAAACCAATATGCTTTTTGTGTAACTAAATTTACCCTACCTGTGGTCAACTGAATAGGAAAATGTTCAACTTATTTTATTTTTTATACAACGTTCTATTCCCCCCCACACATTTTTCATGGTATGTTGATGCAATTTTGTTTTCCTCTGCTGAGAAATTTTTAGTGCTAAGTTTCTTAATTCACTAATTAATTCTGATAGGCTAGTTTCATATTCTCAGCAGATTAGTATATGATATGCTTGGATTATGATTAGTTTAGCACAAAAATGATGTCACGTCAATGGAATAAATTAGAGTCAGTTAACATGGCAGAGTCAGTTATCTTTTTGAATAATGCAGATTTGTTCAGAAAATCACTCTGTTTTATTTGTAAAATGATCCATGCTTTTAACTATTATGACTGCCATAGCCCTTTTGCCTTTGGAGCTAAGAGAAAAGGAGAAGATAAATGACAAGAGCAGCTAGGCCAGATATAGTAAACAAAATGCAGATGTGGATTGTCACCATACTTTGTTCTAGGTCAGAGTATGTTAATCGACCATCAATTATATTAAAATAACATTTTAATAACATAAAGATAGCTATGTTTTTTGTTTTTTTGTGTTGTTTTTTTCTTTATTGATTTTAGAGAGAGAGGAAGTGAGAGGGAGAAAGAGACAGAAACATCAATGAGAGAGAACATTGATTGGCTGCCTCCTGCATGCCCTCCACTGGGGATCGGGCCCACAACCCGGGCATGTGTCCCAACTCGGAATCAAACCGGTAACCTCTTAGTTCATGGGTCAATGCTCAACTGCTGAGCCACACCAGCCGGACAAAGAGATAGCTATGTTTTATGGCTATCTTTAATATAATGCTTAGATAATCTAAAAATGTGGCACAGTTATAAGTTTATAATGATTTCTTTGGGGGTGGAATAATGACATTTCTTGCAACTAAAACAAGTTGTTCACTTTCTGGAACTTTCTTATGTATCTTTTAGGGCCTGGGACCAAGTAGAGTAAATAAAGATCTAGCTACAATATTAGCAAATGACTAGTTTAACACATTAATTTTAGTGTCTATAAGATAAAAGATTTCTCCCCAAGTGAACAGATGGCTTAACCAGGAATGGCAGACTTCTCATGATTTAATGGTGAGAGTTGAGGTCTGGAAAGCTTTAGAGAAAAATCACATTCTTTGCATATGCACTTGGGCAAGTTTGTCTTTAGAAGCTTGCTATTGCTTTCCATAATAATGGATAATTATCATTATTTTCCTCGGGGGAACATTGTGTGGAATAACTGATTAATGATTTTTGTGCACTTTGGAAGACATTCTGAGTAACTTTTCAGTATTTTGCATTTGTATACCAGAGAAAATGAGTATGGATAAATGAAGGAAAAGCTTTTATTTCCAGATTTTGTGAAATAATTTTCTGATATTTTATTTTGTTAATAAGTTTAGTTTCTTTTCAACAATGCTATTACAATTTTATTTCATCTTTAAAGATGCTGCTTCTTACTATTTTTCAAAAATTCTGCTGCTGTGTGATGATTATGTGTGCCTAGAAGTGGCTGTAAGTTCCAATACATAGCACAATAATTTTATATAAATGTCATTTGGTGATAACAAATGCCTCTTAGGTCATCTTATGCCAGCTCATACACTTCTTGCCATCAGAGAACTCAGGGGGTAGCTGTCTGAAATTCAGATCAGCAGTGGTGAGTGAGGGCATCACATACTCAGAGATCAAAGAAAAATTTCTGAACTACAGCATAATATAGCTACTTAGTCCAATGGTATTAATGTAATTTAGCAATGTTGCCAAATAGTTAAAATCATGTAGGCTTGAATTTTCTAAATTCTTACTAAATTTCTGAGGTGTAATTTCCTACTAGTATATTGTTTGCTTATTTGCCTTTTTTATTCTCTTGTCACATTTTCTTAACCAGAGATTTTTTTTTTTTTTTTTTGATTTGGTGCTTAGTTTTAGACAATAGAGATGGCATAATATTTTACTGCTCTGGCAGATGATTTATTTTATATTTCTCATATTTTCTATTTCATCTCTTTTGCTTTCCTTTCCTTCTTCATTCTAAGCTCTGTTTAGCCCCTTTTTAAATCCTGTCTCAAGTCCCCATCTCTTATTTACGTGCTTTCATGCTTAAACCAACCCATAAATATAGACAGAAAGACATACAAATGTCAGCTTTCTATTTTGAGCAGAAATTACCTTCCCAGAATATTTATAAAAATGGATTACTTCTCTCCGGAGATTCATTCATCAAGACAGAAGTTGGTCCTCCTGTACAAAATGGAATGGAAATAGAAACAGTCAAAATATACCAGGGTAAACACAGCAATCAGAGATTTCATGGGGCGGGGAAGCCTAATTTGAATGAAAAATGTCGGCTGCTTGTGAGGCAAAGAAATAGAATAGCAAATGTTCCTTCAAATAGCAACATGAGAGGAAGGTTATCCAAGGATGTATTAGGCTTTTAAAATGTTATCCAGGGTGGCCTGGAACCAAGGCTAAGTTCCTAGAATTATGGGAAAGATCCATGCATATGTCAACATCATAATTTCATGGAATTCTAGAACATAGGAGCAGGAAGATTACTTAAGAAATCCTACCTATATATTATCCAAAGTCACACAACATGTCATAGCTAGGACTAGAATTTATATAGTCTGATTCCCAAGCCATTTTTAAATGTCATTGCTTATAAGCATTGCAGTTGTCGTCTGGTTCCTGGACATGCACCTCCCTATGTCACCTATGTCCTTCCAACCCTCTCTAGTTTGCTGTATGACATGTGGTGATCATCACACACCATTTCAGTCACACCTCAAACACTCATTGTCAATAGCAATGTTTCTTAACCCAAAGGAGAATGACTAGCAGGTTGTGCAGTATAACTAGACTATTATCACTTTCACCAGGGAGAAATAGTTTATTTGACAAATGGGCTACAGTAGAAAATCTATCCTAAGAATATTAAAGGACTTTCTTAAGAGAATTGGTATTTTAATTTTTTTTTTTTTTTTTTTTGCACATATAACACAATTAAGGGGTTTTGGGTTCTGTTTTTCCATTGTGTGTAGAAAATACCATCTTCTTACTTTAAATATATTTTTTGGGAAAAAAGATGTGGTAATTAATATGTACTAAAACTAAAGTAGTTTTAGAAGTCTGGATAGGCAGATCTACTATAGTCTTTAATAGGGAGAAATTATTTATTTGCTTCCCAACTCACTCTACCTCTTCTGTACCTTCTTTATGAATTTATGAATTGAATAAAATGGGTTTTGTTTAACATGAATTTTCTCTCCTTTATGTGGTTTAGAAAAAGAGGCAAGATGGTAATATACTGTATCCTCTGTGATTATTCTTCTACAATAGGAATATTTTCCCTTCCATCTAGCCTATTTATTCTGCCTTTGAAGTCAAAATTAATTTTAAAGTTATGCACACAACATTTAAAATTATGTTGGTTTTATTGCTCAGCTCTTTCTTTTAAAAAAAACTTTGTTTTTATTGATTATTTTAGAGAGGAAGGGAGAGGGAGAGAGAGATAGAAACATCAATGAGAGTGAATGTCGATTGGCCGCCTCCTGCATGCCCCCCACTGGGGATTTGGCCCACAACCTGGGCATGTGCCCTGACTGGGAATCACGAACCAGTGACCTCTTGGTGCATGTGTCAGTGCTCAACCACTGAGCCACACCAGCCAGGCATTGCACAGCTCTTTATAATCCCCCCTTTTTTTTCTTTAGGAGATACCCATCTTCCTCATATCTTTAGAAAACATTCATATGCATACAGTTCATGTGGTCAAACCACATCTTATACAACATGTGAATGATAAAATAGGCTTGCTTCTAAATAGTAATGATATAAGGGGGGAATTAAAGAGCTTTATTGAAGAGATAATGCTATGTGAAGATGAACTCATATACACCCTCCAATCATCATGTATTAGTTAGCAATGTAGGTGATTAATTCCAGCTTGTAAAACAACTTGCTCCTCAGTGTGTACACATATAGATTTTCATAGGAAATTGTTGACAGCTGAAAAGAAAATTATCAAATTCCAAAGTAGATGAGTATATGTTTCTGAGGTCAGAATGTGACCCGTCCTTTTAATTTATCAAAAAAACCCATTGATGCAGATATTCTAAGAGTTGATGTTGCCAGTGCCACCAAACTATCAAAGCCACGTGACTATGTGGATAGGCACTAAAGAGATGTTATGAAGTATTTTAATTCTACCAGGGGTTACAGAAATGAAGGAAACTACCTTTATTGTGTTCTCTGATATAATGTAGTCAATTGAATAAATCTTCTTCATATAAATTCTTCTTCATCTTCCATATCCTAAACACTGGCGTTTGTGTATGCTGAGAAGTAAAGCTTTATAAAAGCTGAATTATGGTTACAAAGAAAAAGGAATTAAATTGTCAGGAAAACAATACTGCTGGAATGATAGAGTGTTATCCTTGTTTGAGAAAGTGGTTGGGGGCCAGTTGTTTAGGAAAAATATTAAATTATGCTAACTTAATAACATTTTAAGTTCTAGAATCCTGCTTGTAGCCTCTTTGTATCAAAGGATTGTGTGCTGGGATATTGTTTAAATCATCTTAAAAAGTTTCCATAAAGTTTGGTTCCATATGCACTGTTCCACAGTTCCATAGTAAATATTATAATTTGAGTTTTGTTGGGAGACATGTTTCTAAAATATAGTTTATGACTGCCTTCATCAGAATCATCTGGGTGCCTGTCAAAAACACAGATTTTGAGGCTTTCCCAAACCTACTGAATCTTGACTTAATTCCAGGTGATTCTAATACACACTAACATTGAGAACCATTGCTTTATTAAGTAGTAATCCTTTTTCTTTACAGGCATACCTCATTATATTGCACTTTGCTTTATTGTGCTTCAGAGATGTTGTGTTTTTTACAAATTGAAGACAAGACCCTTCACCAGCACAAAGATTTTGACTCACTTTATTGCAATACTCACTTTGTTGCGGTGGTCTGGAACGGGACCCACAGTATTTCCAAGGTATGCCTGTGCAGATGTCCTCCCATTGAACTCTTGAAACATCTCCTTGTTCTCTATCTTAGCTTTTCATTAACAACTATGACAATAGCAGAAGAGATAAATGACTTTCATACCAATAACAATTTTCTTTTTAACACCTTTCTTTCCCATTCTACCAGGAAGAGAGAGATTGGGGAACTACTCAAGGGGAAAATTGAGAAGTGAATGCTTGATACTTGAATGCTGCCAGGACTCTTTGTCCATCTTTCATTGCCACAACTCAAACATGGGATCAAAAAATGGTCATGATATTGACTTTTATTTATATAGCCATCTGTTATTTAAAAAGTACTTACACATTTTGTAAAAATTTTGTGTTACTTGCATCTAGAAGGAAAGCTCTATCATTTGGTCAATTCTGTCCTTTTATAAGTGAAGAAAATGACGCCTAGAGAGGTTATATGATTTAAGATCATACTCCTAATTATTGGCAGAGCTAGAATAAGGATGCAGGTATTCTGACACTCAGACCATCGATCTTTTTAGGGCATGTTATTACAAAAAATATTATATATTGAAAGTATTTATTTGAAGAGCACATTATTTTATAGATAGAACATCATGATTTGTTGTTCTTAATAGCGTCACTGCTTTCCTAGGTCTGTTTCTATGCTTTACTATGTCTGTTTCTACTTATTGTATGTTGTAGGAAAATAACTTAAAGACACATTTCTTATTCAGTGAGTTTTGTACAAATTGTAGCTTTCAAAGGAATCAGATCCTTGTTGCTTGAGGTTGAATTTGGTAATGCTTCATTTTAGGTGTCAAGGCATGGTACTTTTAATTAGCATTCCCTGTAATGACACTGATCAGTATGAATTCTGTTGATTAGTATTACTGTACTTTGAGCACAATCACCCACATCGTGTTATATTCACTGGACTTCTCTTTCTCTTGCTCAGTTTTGAATTACCAAATACACACACACACACACACACACACACACACACACACACACACTTTCTTTCTGTTTCTTCCTTTGGAATGTTTAATTGATGGTTGTTGGATACATTCAAAGCACCTAGTGGAAAGTGTACAATAATGAGGTCTTTTGCCTTTCCTGATTATGTGAGAACACAATTCAGTAGTTATTTAAATTTGTATTTAAATAATGAAGCCATTTTATATAACTTAGCATCATGATACAATCTGGACAGACAGCTATGAAACACAGAATATTAGTCCAAACAGGGCAGTAGAAATAATTGAAATCAGATCTCATCTGGATAGAAATGGGAAAGAGGAATACTCTAACGTGAGTGAGAGAAGTGTCACATTCTGCACATGAAAAATGATAGTCCTGGAGAAAGAATTGGCTAAGTGCAGGGACCATTTTGAATCAAGAAAAATGTTTTTTTTTTTTTTTCTGTTACAAACCTAAGCAAGAGACTCACCCTAATTAATTCCAGATATTTTGAATCAAGAAAAGTGAAGGCAAGTAGAATGGTTTGTGAATAGATTTGTCACAGAAGCAGTGAGAGCAACAAAGCATACATCCTAGAGACTATTTTGCCTCCACACCAAGAGTAAGTACTAAAAGCATCCACCTATTAATTTAATTTTAATTTAAACTTTTCAAAGAAAACTAAAAAGTAACAGGAGTGTTTGGGGCAGAGTTATGAATAGGATAGCTCTGTAAGCTCCTACAGGGAAAACAGCTGATGAAAAGACTTCTGCTTCTGGCAGAATGATAGAGATGATATTCTGAAAAGCTGGATAAAATACAATAAACATAATTTTAATTGAATAGCTGACTTTGTAAAAAATAAATAAATAAGCAAAGGAAAATCTCCAGATGCCAAAAGAAAAACAGAAAAGCCAAATCTTAATCAAATATGGAGTTGAAACCAGGGAAATAAGGAAGTTATGAATCTTGGTTTGCTGTGGGAACAAATGTTGGTATGTGGAAACTTGTCTTGGGGGTTAATAGCTTTCTGGTGGAGAATTCTCTGGAGCCTAAACCTAAGGCCATCAAAAAGTGGCTAAACCTGGACTCTCAAAGGGATAGTACTCTTCAGAGAAAGTGATCTAGAAAAAAATCCACTTGGCTGGCAAATTGAACAAAATAATCTGTCTGACACTTTGGTGACCCTGGTTTAGAGAGTAGGGGGGCAGAGCTTTAAAGGGAATTTGTAGCTACAGGCTTCAAGCCTGCCTTATCTGGGTCTGGAGCTTGAATTGAAATTATGTGTTTAGTAGGACAAATCTAAGCCAAGACATTATTTTAAAGCAATTCTCGTTTGAAGGCCCCCTGTGCTACCTAGCAGAAGCAAGTATAAGTCTTCCCTGAAGAATCACCAGCACCCAAGACCTCAGAATTCCCAGAGGCTGTAGTTAGCCAAATAGTATATGATAAAAAATGATAGCAGCATTAGGAAACCATGAGCAATTTAATGAAAATGGAAAGCAACAGATTTAGATTTCCAAATATTTCAGATATTGGCATTACTAACAAAATAATATAATATACTTAATACATAAAATATAAAGATGGAAAGAAACAATGAGAAATACTTAAGAGATTACTAAATATTGTACACAGATTTAAAGAAAGACTTCTAGAAATGAAAATATAATTAATAAATTGAAGACTCATAAATTAAGCATACTAGACTCAGGTGAAGAGAGAACTGGTGAACCGGAAGATTAATAATAAGTTATCCAGAATGTAAAATTTAGAGAAATGGATAGAAAATATGAGAGTTTAGAATAAATGGAGAATTAAATAAGAGGTACTGATATATGGCTATTCAGATTTGGAGATTATTATTATTATTTTTTTTTAATAATTTTTTTTTAAAAGTTTCCTTCAATAACTTTATTCTTTAAAAAATATATATAAATAAATAAGACAATTCAACTTCTGGAGTTTGACCATTTGGAGATTAAAGAAAAAATAGAGTGAGGAAGAGGTACTATTTGAAGAAACAATGCCTTAGAAATTTCCAGGACTGATGAAAGGTAAAAATTCTTAGATCCAGGAAAACCCAGCATATCTAACTTAACAATAAATTAAAAAAAAACAAACAAACAAACAATAAAAAACTCATACCAAGATATATATATTATGGTAAAACTCTAAAATAATTTATAAAGAGAGAAAATATCAAAAGCAGTCTGAGTGAGCCCTGGCAGGTTTTGCTCAGTGGTTAGAGCGTCGGCCCACAGACCAATGAGTCGCGGGTTCGATTCCAGTCAAGAGCACATACCTCGGTTGCAATGCATTCCCGGCCCTGGTTGGGATCGTGCTAGAAGCAGCCACTCGATGTGTCCTTTTTACATCAGTTTCTCTCTCCCTCTCTGCCTCCCACTCTATCTGAACCAAAAAAAAGAAAAATGTCCTCGGGTGAGGATTAAAAAAAAAAAAAAAGGAGTTTGAGTGAAAAGTGACTAGTACAAAAGAATAATAATTAGAAAATTAATATCTTCAAAGTGCTGAGAGAAAAGTCTAAAGAATTGAGTGTCCAGCAAATTTATATTTCAATAATGAGTATTAACTAAGCTGAGAGTATTTAGTATTAGCAGACCTTCACTAAAAGTGCATCTAAAGGATATAGAGTTGAACAAGATGGATTCTTGTAAGTCTCTACTTACATACAGACTTTTTTTCAATAAATGTACTGTCAGCCATTTGTATTCACAGGTTTTGCACCCATGGATTCAACCAACTGTAGATCAAAAACAGTATTTTCAGTCAGCAGTTGGGAACCCATAGATGGGAGTCCTCTATACAGAGGATTGACTGTATACATTGCTCTATGCCATTTTACATAGGGTTTTGATAATCCATGGATTTTGGTATCTGTAGATACTGAGGGATATCTATACTTAAGAAAAAAGAAAATGATCTGAGCAAAGTGATCTGAGATTTAAAAAAAAGAGAGAGAGTAGTACTTGGCTGGTGGTGTTCAGTTGGTTGAGTATCGTCTGATGCACCAGGGCACATGCCTGGTTCGCAAGCTCGATCCCCAGTAGGAGATGTGCAGGTGGCAGCCGATTGATGTTTTTTTCTCATCGATGATTCTCTCTCCCTCTCTTCCTCTCTCCCGAAAATCAGTAAAGCATTTTTTTCAAAAGAGTGCTGAGCAAAGAAAATACTACATTATATGCAGTATTTAACTTTACGTGTAGAACATTAATAATACATAATTTGTAATATTAGAAAAAAATTACAAGGTGAAATTACAATACTAGACAAAATAGGAAGAAATCAATCATGTCTGAGCTTGTATGATTTTGGAGGAGGATACATGATAACAAACATTGTTACTACTACTATTTTACATGAATTTAGTGCTTGTGGTATACCAATCATGTTCTGATTGTGATATGTGTATTAACTTACATTAGGGCCCACAATAACTCTATGAGGTTAGTGATGTTATTATCTCCATTTTACAGATGATAAAACTGAGAACCTGAAGCCACAGAAGTGAGACAGGATTTGAATCCAGGTGATCTGGTTTGAGTCGATGATACTAACCACTAGGCAGTATGATTAATTTTAGGTTCTTATGCATGGTAAAATTTAAAAGGTCACCACTAAAAGAAAAATAGCATATAAAAATGGAATAATAGGGGGAAATGTTATCAATTCCACAGAAGTATATAAATATCTGGCAAAATAAAGCCCTGGCTGGGTGGCTTAGTTGGTTGGAGCATCATCCTGTATACCACAAGTTTGCAGGTTCAATTCCTGGTCAGGTCACATACCTAGGTTGTGGGTTCAATACCCAGTTGGGGTACATATGGGGGGCAACTGATTAATGTTTCCTAACATTAATGTTTTTCTCTCTCTTTTTCTCTTTCTCTAAAAATTAATAAAAAAATATCCTTGGGCCCTGGCCAGTTTGGCTCAGTGGTTAGAGCATCGGCCCACAGACCAGAGAGTCCAGGGTTCAGTTCCCGCTAAGGGCACATACCTCAGTTGCAGTTTGTCCCCAGCCCCAGTTGGGGTCATATGGGTGGCAACCAGTCGATGTGTCTCTCTCACATCAATGTTTCTCTCTCTTTCTCTTCCTCCCTTGTTTCCTCCCGTTCTATCTGAAGATAAATGCAAAAAATGTCCTAGGGTGAGAATAAAAAAAAAAAAAAAAAATATATATATATATATATATATATATATATATATACATATATATATATATATATATATAATCTTTGAGTGAAGATTTTTTTAAATCAGGCCAAAGAAAAAGCATAAAATAAGATGGTAGAAATAAATCAAAAGTTTACAGTCACGAATCAACATTGGTTTTTAAAAGACAAAGATTGACAGATTGGTTTAAAAATAGAAAATCCAGCCATAGTCTGTTTAACAGATTGGATTAAAAATAGAAAATCCAGCTATATTCTGTTTAGATAAAACACAGTCAAAATACAAGGACACATATAGTTTGACAGAATAAGGATGAAAAAAGATATGCCAAACAAATACTAAGAGAAAGCTGAGATGACCAACTTAAGGTATGATATAATAGACTTGCAGGCAAAAAGCACTATTGGTTATAAAGACAGTCACTATATAAAAAGCAGGTTCCCTACACCAGGAACAGATAATAATTTTAAATTTGTATGCACCTAGTAAAAAAGCTTTAAATTATATGTAGCAAATACTGACAGAACTGCTTGAAGAAACGGACAAATCCACCATAAAGATGGGAGATATCGGACATTGATGAATCAAGGAGTTAATAAGGGAATACCACACAGTTGAGAACTTTGCCTTAATGTACATACACTGAACTCTGCACCCTCAAATTATGGTCTGTTTATTTTTCTCAGTCACAGAGAACATAATTTACAAAAATTGGCTATAAAGCCATAAATCACATTTTAACCAATTTTAAAGAGCTAGTAGCATACTAACCACAGTCTGCCCATGCAGTTAACTTAGTCATAAAAAAAGCTAACCCCCTCTCCACTGATTTCTGCTTATATTTTTATTCTTTTTTACTCCTTGCTTCTAGTTTTTTATAACAGAACCTAAGATTACCAAGTTGAGACTGTTCTTTTCTAATATAATCATTTAATGCTAGTAATTTCCCCCTAAGCATTACTTTAACTAAAGCTAATAAATTTGTATATGTTGTAGTTTTATTTTATTTAATTCAAAATATATTCCAATTTCCCTTGAAACTTTCTTTGACTTAAATGTCAAGTTGATCAAGTTGGTTGAAAGTGTTGTTCAGGTCTTGTATAACCTTACTGATTTTCTGTGTATATTCTACAAATTACTGAGTGAGGAGTATTGACGTCTCCAACTTCAATTGTGAATTTGTTTCTTTCTCCTTCTGGTTTGATCAGTTTTTATATAATGTATCTTGAAGCTCTGATGTTAGTTGCATGCATATTTAGAATTTTTATATATTTTTGGAGAATGACTTCTTTAACACTAATTATGTAATTTTCCTCTTTATCTGTTATTATTCCTTGTTCTAAAGTTTTTTTCTTTTTTTCCTGATATAAATGCAGCTATTCCAGATGTTTTTTTTTAAATTTATGTTTGGATTATATATCTTTTTCTGTCATTTTTTAAACTTATCTTTTTTGTTTTTTAAGATAGGTTTGCTTATACACAGAATATATTTGGGTTTTGCTATTTTATCCAGTCTGACAATCTGTCTTTTAATTTGTGTTTAAATCATTTATTAATACAATTAATGCAATTAGTGATATGCATGGATTAAAATGTCTTACTGTACATTTTTAATTTTTATTAACTTTCTTGTTTTTTCTTTTTTCCTGACCTCTTTTAAAATTGGTTATTATTATTTTATCTTTAATATTGGATCAATATTTAAACCATTTTCTTTAAAATATTTTAATAGTTGTTCTATGGTTTATAAAGTATGTCTTAATTACTCAGAGTCTAACATCAAATATTATACTGTTTTACATGTAGTGTAAAGACTGTATAAAAGTTTTTTCCAGTTCCTTTCTCTTTCTCTTATCCTATGTGCTATTATGGTGCTATTTTACTTTTCTATATACTATAAACACATAATTAATGCTACTACTTTTGCTTTAGACTGTCTAATATCTTTCAGAACATTTAAAAACAAGAAAAATAAATTTTATGTATTCTTTCATTTATTCTATATTCAGCTCTATGTATTTATGTATTTATTTTTGGTATATAAATTAGGATTCTGTCTAGTGTTATATTCCTTCTGCCTGACAAACTCTTAACATTTCTTTTAGTGTGGGTATACTGGCAAAAATTCTGTTTTTGTTTATCTGAGAAAAAGTTTTATTTCTCCTTTATTTTTGAAAAATGTTTTCACTGGCTATACTAGTGATTTTCAACTGGTATGCTGCAAGAATTTTTAAAACATGCAATACCTGACTCTTTTCCCTTAACATTGGTTCTCAACCTTCCTAATGCTGTGACCCTTTAATATAGTTCTCATGTTGTATGTGGGCATATCTGCATGTGGGCGGACCCGCCTGGAAAGGATAGAGGAGCGGTGTCTTGGTTCCAAAGACCATCAGAAATATGTGTTTTCCGATGGTCTTAGGCGACCCCTGTGAAAGGGTCGTTCGACCCCCAAAGGGGTCGCGACCCACAGGTTGAGAACCATTGCCTTAGAATGTCAAATTAAAAAAAAAGAAATGAGTACAGCCAACACAACAATAGCCATCAGTGTGAATGCCTTACCTTGAACCATAAATATATAGGTCATGTAATAGTGTTGCCTCTTATTGGTCACGTCACTTAATACGTTTGCATCTGATTGGTTAATTCTTAGTACCAGAAATCCTTACATACAAGTATAGGCACCTGAGTTTCTTTAAAAAATGTTCTTATTGATTTTAGAGAGAGTAGAAGGGAGAGAGAGAGAGAAAGAAATGTCAATGTGAGAGAGAAACATCAATCAAATATCAATCGGCTGCCTCCTGCAGGTCCCCTACTGGGGATCGAGCCCACAGCCAAGGCATGTGCCCTGACCTGGAATTGAACAAGCAACCTCTGGGTGCATGGTATGACTCCCAACCAACTGAGCCATACTGGCCAGAGCATAGGCACCTAATTTTTTTTAAAGGTCACTTTGGAGCAAAAAGGGTAGGCAATTACTATTATCATCATTGTGTAAATCAATCAAAATTATCCCATTTTTAAAAATTCTTCTTTTTTTTAATTCTTACCCAAGGATATTTTTCCATTTACTTTTAGATAGAGTGGAAGGGAAGGAGGGGGAAAGATAGAGAGAAACATCGATGTGAGAGAGACAGACATCAATTGGTTGCCTCCTGCACGACCCCAACCAGGGCCAAGGATTAAACCTGTGACTCAGGTACATGTCCTTGACTGGGAACCAAACCCACAACCCTTGGGTCTGCGGGCTCGTGCTTTAACCACTGAGCAAGACCGGTCAGGGCAAAATTATACCCATTTTTTTCATCAGATTGGAAAAACTATATAATATTTTTTGGTGAGCCACAGAAATTTAGTAATTAGTTTATGTGTACCATGAGATGAAAATTGCTGGGTTATGCAATTCTGTATTGACTTGTTTCTTTCAGCACTTTAAGATGGCATTCCATTGTCTTATAACTTGAATTGTTTTTTTTTTTTTTTGGATATTTACTGTAATTCTTACCTTTTTCTTGTCTATGTAATATTTCTTTTTTGTTTGGTAGCCTTCAAGATTGTTTTCTTTATTTTTTGTTGTCAGCAGTTTTTATGTGATATGCCTAGGAGTGTGTGTGTGTGTGTGTGTGTGTGCACATGCACCTGCTCACACTCATGCATGCAATTGTTTTATTTTAGTATATGTCCAACTTTGGTTTAGCTCTTCCTCTAGGATCTGTGGTTCAGTGACTTTCACTGCATTTGATGTTCTTCCAAAAATCTTGCATATCTATTCTGAAAAATTTTTTTCTCCACTCTTTTTTTCTTGTATTAGTTTGATACTTTCTATTAACTTATCTTCAAGTTTACTGATTCTTACTTTGGCTCTGTTGTGTTTACTGATTAACCTGCCAAAGGCATTCTTTATCTTTGTTACTGTGATCCTCATCATAACATTTCCATTAATTCTTTCCTACAGTTTTCATCTTTGACTAAATTACCCATTTGTTCTTACATGCTGTCCACCTTTTCCACCTGAGCCTTTAACATACTAATAATAGTATTTTAGATTCCCTAATAGTTCTGACATGTGTATTATATTTGAATCTGGTCCTTTAGATTATTTTGTCTCTTGACATTATGTTTTTATTTCCTTTTTTGATGGCTCAAAATTTTTTCTTGAAATTCGGACATCTGGTGTAAGACAATAGCAACTAAAGTATATAGAGGTGTTTTTCGTTTGTTTGTTTGTATATTTTATTTTTAGCCTGGAAATGTGTATGTCCTAACTTCTGTTAAGCCTTCAGTGTGCTTTTGAGTCAGTGTGGATTGAAATTGATTTAAGTTTGGGATTGCTGTTTCCATCATTACCCTCATTTCAACACAGGCTTCAGATTTTACTGGTTTTTACTTTGTTTAGGGTGATGGTAGTTTGTCATGGATGTTTTTTCTTAGTGTTCTATCCTCAGCTTCAGATCTTCTTTTTGTGCCATGCATTAAAGAGTTCATCTCCACATTCTTGTCCATTCTTCTTATAGTATACTGTTGTTACTTTATGCTTATTATCTTTATGGTGAGAGTTGGGGATATTGTTTACAGTTCTGATTAAGCTTCTGTTTCAGGCAGGCACTATGTCCATGAGTCTCAGGTGTATGACTTTATCTGCGTTCCTGTTCCACTCACAGTTTTAGGTCTGGGACTGGCTTGTATTCCTTCCCCTCCTCCAGATATAGAGGCTTGTTTGCCCCACCCTCTTTTTTTCTGTTCCCCCAGCTTCAGTGGGTTTTCACTAGTACATTAAGATTGAACATCTTTGTTAGCCTTCTACCAATAGTAGAAAGCATTTGTCTATAGAGGAAAAATGGAAGATATATCTGAGTGGGCTTTTGTGTCTTTTTTGGAAGTGTCTATTATATCTTCTGTCATGCCTGCACCATGAAGGATGCTTCCTCAGACTCAAGCCTATAAGTGCTGTGAATTCCTCTTATATGTGTGGCTCCCCAATATTTTATACTCTTATGCTATCCTATATTTAACTTTTACCAATTTATTAAACATTTTAGCTTAATTCTTACTGGTTTCTGACAGTGTCTGTGCCAGGTAAGCAAGTGTTTTCATCCTGTTTCTCCTTCAGTTTCCTGTATTTCCTTAGATTTTAGGTGAGTTTGTTGGCCTGCCACCTCAGCTTCCTAATGAGTTCAAGAAAAGTTGTGAGTTTTTAGATTGTCCTGAATTTTCTTGGTTATTTTTATTGTAGTAAATGTGAGAACAATTCTGTTTTTAGCTTTCTGCATCTCATATAGTAGCTGGCAGTCTCAATCCATTATGCTTTAATGAGAGAATATGAAAATGTAGGATTTATATTCATGGAGTATATTCACAAATCACCAAGGCCTTGGGTTTGAATTAGCTCGAGCAAAAATTATAACAATTTTTACATTCCTAGTCCCATCTTTTCATTATTTTTTTCACAGCTTCCTCTTTTATTTATTTATTTATTTATTTATTTATTTATTTTTAACTTATCTTTATTGTTGAATGTATTACAAATGTTCCTCATTTTTCCCCCATTGCCCCCCTCCTCCCCATTCCTGCCCCCCTCCTGCCTTTCCCCACACTGTTGTCTGTGTCCATTGGTTATGCATATATACATATAAGTTCTTTGGTTTATTTCTTTCCACCCCCCAAACCCCCTTCCCTTTGAGTTTTGTCAGTCTAACAAGCAATTTGTACTTCTTAATCCCTTCACCTTTTTCACCCAGCCCCCCAGCCCCCACCCATCTGGTACCCAACAAAAGTTCTCTGCATCTATGAGAATGTCTCTGTTCTGCTTGTTCATTTTGTTTGTAGTTTTAATTGTTGATAGATATGTATTTATTGCCATTTTGTTTGTTCATTTTTTTAATCTTTTTCTTCAAGAAGACCCTTCAACATTTCATATAATAATGGTTTGGTGGTGATGAACTCCTTTAGCTTTTCTTTGTCTGGGAAACTATATGGCCATCGATTCTAAATGACAGCTTTGCAGGATAGAGTAATCTTGGTTGTAGGTTCTTGCTTTTCATCACTTTGAATATTTCTCGCCACTCCCTTCTGGCCTGCAAAGTTTCTTTTGAGAAATCAGCTGACAGTCTTATGGGAACCCCCTTGTAGGTAACTAACTGCTTTTCTCTTGCTGCTTTTAAGATTCTCTCTTTGTCTTGAACCTTTTGCATTTTGATGATGATGTGTCTTGGTGTGGGCCTCTTGGGTTCATCTTGTTTGGGACTCTCTGTGCTTCCTGGACTTGTATGTCTGTTTCCTTCCCCAAGTTAGGGAAGTTTTCTGCCATTATTGTTTCAAATAGGTTTTTGATTTGTTGTTCTCTCTCTTCTCCTTCTGGCACCCCCAAGATGCGAATGTTGGCACGCTTGAAGTTGTCCCAGAGGCTCCTTACACTATACTCATTTTTTTGGATTCTTTTTTCTTTTTGCCATTCTGATTGGGTGTTTTTTGCTTCCTTATATTCCAAATTGATGGTTTGCTTCTTGGCTTTACCTACTCTACTATTGCATCTGTGTAAACTGTTCTTTATTTCAGTTAGTGCATCCTTCATTTCAGACTGGTCCTTTTTTATGCTCTTGAGGTCCTCACTAAGACCATCGAGCATCCTTATAAGCAGTATTTTGAACTATGCATCTGTTAGGTTGCTTAACTCCATTTCACTTAGTTCTTTTCCTGGAGTTTTGTTCTGTTCTTTAATTTGGGACCTGTTTCTTTGTCTCCTCATTTTGGCTGCCTCCCTCTGTTTGTTTCTATGTATCACTTAGCGAGAGGTATGGGGCTAGCTGAGACCAGATGCTGCTTGTTTGAAAGAATTTAGGAATAGCTGAAGCAGGATCCAAGACAGGCCAATCCTATGGTAAAGCAACAGGCAACAGCTTGGGTGGGCCTGGAAGTTGGGTGGGGCGGGGCCTCAGGGAATCACCAGGGTGGGGCACACAGTGTCAGCCAGGTAGTCTGGAGTCCCAGATATGGCTGCGTCTGCCTGCCCAGGGAAGGGCTCACCAAAGGAACAAAGGCCTCCGACAGCACGTCTGTCCAGGAGAAAGCTGCCTCTCCAGCCCTTGCTCCAATGCCAAACAGCTCAGTTCCCCATATGATCCTGGTGCCTTTCAAGTTGCCTCCCCCACTCTGGAGCCTGGAGGGAGCGAGTCTGAGTAAGTCCGTGCGCCGGCCCTTTAAGAGGAGCTGCCAGGGGCTCCAGCCACCTCAGCCTCAGTTCCCGCTGGTTTTTCCAGCCAGAAGTTATGGGGACGTCTCTTCCTGGCACTGGAACCCTCAGCTGGGAGCCTGGTGTGGGACAGGGACCCCTCAGTCCTCAGGGAGAACCTTCCCAGCCGAGGTGTCCTCCTAATTTTTATCCGCCACACGTGGGTTTGGGACCAGCCCGTCGCGCCTCTGCCCCTCCTACCAGTCTCGATGCGGCTTCTTCTTTAATTTCGTAGTTGTCGGACTTACATTCAGCTTGATTTCAGGCGGTTTTGAATGATGATTGTTCTGCAGTTTAGTTGTAACTTTGATGTGGTTGTGGGAGGACGCGATACCGCGTTTACCTACGCCGCCATCTTGACCGGAAGTCCCACCTTTTCATTATTGATGAAAGTTGGAGTGGTAAAGTAATAATAGCTAAAATATACATAGTGCAGACTATGTGCCAAAAACTATTTCAAATGTGTTCCACATAATAACTCATTTAATCCTCACAACTACTTTCATTTTCCTGATAAAGAAATCGAAGCACAGTGAGGGTAAGTCACTTGCTTAAGGTAAGTAGTAGTATGTTAATTTAGAATTCTGAGGAGCATCCAGTCCTCTTATTTTATTTTAAAAACGATAAATCTTAAACAGAGGAGTTAAAGGACTTATCCAGGGGTAAACACACAGTTTGTATCTGATCTAATATAGAGTCAGGATCTTTCATTTCCCATTTTTAATTTAATTATAATACTTTTAAAAAAATCCTCACCTGAGGATACTTTTTCATTGATTTTTTAGAGAGAGTGGAGGGAGGGGGAAGAGAGAGAGAGGGAGAGAAAGAGAGAGAGAGATTGATGTGAGAGAGATACATCGATTGGTTGTCTCCTGCATGCACGGGAATCAAACCTGCAACCCAGGTATGTGCCCGTAACCAGGAATAAAACCCATGACCCTTCAGTATGCAGCCAAGGCTTTAACCACTGAGCCAAACCAGCCAGGGCTAATAATAACACTTGATCAAAACTGGGATTACAGTTCCAGTGCTCCTGACACTTATTTAAATTGATCTAGTTGATTTTCCTTTAATTTATATTACTGGGAGGAAATGTGATCAAATATAGAGACTTAACTTTTCTGGATTTACTAGACCTTGAGATCCAATTTTGAGTGATTCCTTATTTAGGCTAGAATTTATTTATAGTTTCAGCTAAAATGGTGGAGAAGAGGGGTTTTCCAATTTAATTATATCACATCTACTTATTTATGTCCAAGAATAGAACATATCCAAATTTAAAATATCCATCTTTGTTCAGACAGGAATAAAAGTAAATACCCATAGACTGGAATTTTCTATCGAAAGGCTGTTTCCCTCTAGATACTTATTAACTAGTATATTTGATTATAGAAACCACTTGTTTCACTCAAGCTTTTTCCATAATAACTGACTTGTTAGTTCTATGAACAAGTGAGTCATAAATGTAGTTCATTCATTATCATAGCTCTATTCCTAACTCTTCTCTTCTACTTGATGCAGTAGTTATAGAAATTCATGTACCAGTTTAGGCAGAGTTTTCATCTTATATTCTTTCTTTTCCTTCTCCACCTTTCTATGATGGTCACATATATACAGGATAGTGTAGTGGGACAGGAATCATAAAACATATTCCTTATGTTCTGTGACTTGCAATTGGCCTCTCACAAATATTTGGATATTTTTGAGCCTTTGTTTTCTCACCTTCACCTTGTGGTATATGCAGATCAAATTAGATCATTAATTCACCCACAAGCACTTATTGAACTTCTGTCATATGCCAGATAAAATGACGGGCACTGGGGACACAAAGTTGAAGAGGACAGCTGCTGCCTCCCATTGAGTTCATGTTCTAGTATGGGGATTGATGTGTACACGATCATGACATGCAATGAAATGTATGAGTGATGTAGGAGAGGCAGTTCTGAGAGAGTCAGAACATTCACAGGGGGTGGTTTTAAAATGTGCATAAAAGTCCACTAAGCAGGTGAGGAGAAAGCATTCCAGGCAAAGGGAAAAGCATTAAAATATTTTCTAAGTGTGTATCAAGAACTGGTCCAGGCCCACAAATGTGAAGGATTGCCTTTATTTTAAAGAAAGTATGTATCAAAGGATTATAAAAATGTAATTTGAATTTTGAAAACTATCTTGTTACGGTTGTTGATGATAACCTTGGAGAAATACTAGTTTTAAATTCTCAAATAAGATATGGCGACAGAATGACAAATCAAGTATGTAATTAATTGTAAGAAATTGGATCCTACAAGTCTTCATTATCATGAGCCATGTTAATTAACATTTTCATTAATTACCTTGACAATAAAATCATCACACAAGTAGTGATCCTATGAGGTCACAAAACATAACAAACACAAATTAATGTTGCTGAGAATGTCAAGGTTAAATAATTGAATGTAGGAAGTTGAATGAATTGAATAGATAGGAAAACTTACTCAGATTCAGTATAGCTCTTTTTATCTATTATGTCGAAGATATTTCATAACATTGACCATTAGAAAAGAATTCTATATACCGTCTGTGATTTTCTAAGATGACAGAATTCCTATTACTACTATCCTCTTGTATATGAGTGTCATTTAAAATACTCTGGGCAAATTTGTTTTTAGAGGTTAGAATTTAAGAAAAATATATATAAGACAACTAAGTTAATGACATATGTAATCAAATGTTTAAAGATGCACTGTCTACAGAATCCATTGATAAAGCTTAAAAGCAAAAGAGAAAAATTTAGCCCTGGCTGGGTTTGGCTCAGCAGTTAGAGTGTTGACCCGTATATCAAAGAGTCGCAGGTTCAGTTCCGATCAAGGGCACATACCTCAGTGGTGGTCTCTCCCTTTCCCTCCCTCCCTCCCTGCCTCCCACTCTATCTGAAGATAAATGGAATAATATCTTCAGGAGAGGATTAAAAGAAAAGAAAGAAACAAAAGAGAAAAATTTATATGATGGTAAAACCTTAAAATTTATCATTGCAAGGGAAAAGAAAATGTAATTTCAAAAGGAAAGGCAAGGGCAGTAGAAAGCATCCAAGGAAGAAGTAGATCAGTACTCAAATAAAATAATGGTCAGAAAATGTAGCATTTTTTCTCATTAGCAATAGAAATATATGAGATAATCAGGTAAATGACTTTGTAGCAGGGAGGTGTTCATGTGTGTAATGCAAGGCATTTCATGGAGTATTTTCTTATATTTGCCTGTCTTAATATACATTCTTTCACTTTGATCCTAAGTAGGATAATTTTTGTTTATGTTTGTTGTTCTAGATAACTATATGTTATGCAAATAAAATTGCCTAATGAAATTTTTAATTAAAACACAATCTTAACTGAGCTAAATGTACTATATTTCTTTGGTTGTACAGGGACACCAAAGTAATGCACATTAAAAATAAAATTTTACTGTAATAAAAACTTAACTAAAACATTTTAAAATTTAATGAAAAGAATATGACATAAATAGAAAAAAGTAAAATGTTTATAATACCAACACCCTCATGCAATTATCTTAATATTTGCACATTGCTTTCTGGATGCAGCCATATTTTAACATAATTGCACACATAATAGGCATCTCTATATTATCATTTTTGTATGGTGAATTGCCAGCTTTGTTCATCTTATAAGAAAAGATTTATCAGTTTACAAAGATATGTACAATAGAACAAGGTAATAATAAATAAAATCCAGTAGGCAAATAAAGAATTAGGAGAAAGAGGGGGAATGGTAGAAAAATAAGACATGTGTGAAGTAATAATGCATAAGAGATGCTATTCAATTCTAAATGTAGGCCACAGATTTATCTTTGAGCAGCCACACAAAGAGAGAAATGGGATCAATTCCTAATTTATTGTATCTAGTAGATTTTAGAAGATCAGTTGTTTAGGTGGAGCAACAAATATTCTGAATCCTGAGACCACAAAGAAATTTTTTTTGTTTGTCATCATAAAGAAGATACAATGGCTTCAATGTCACTGTGATATAAAATATACCCACAAGTACCAAGTGGCTGCTTTAAAAAAAATTTACATTGACTTTAGAGAAAGAGTAAGGGAGAGGCAGAGGGAGAGAGATAGAGACATTGATGAGAGAGAACATCAATTGGCCACCTTCTGCATGCCCCACCACTGGGGATCACGCCTGCAACCTGGGCATGTGCCCTGACCGGGAAACGAACCGGCGACCTCTTGGTGCATGGGTTGATACTCAACCACTAAGCCACACCAGCTGGGCTCAAGTGGCTGCTTTTTATAACATACATTTTTGTATATTTAGTATTGGTAAATACTATGGAACCAAAGTTAACATACCATAATGCATTTTAAGGGAAAATTTAAATTATTCTTTTTGCTTTTGAAATTAGAAAGTCTATTTGAAATGAGCTGGTTGCTTCTTTTGTCTTGAAAAAAAAACCTATCAATGTTACTTTGGACACTTTTCTTCTTCTATTTTTTCTTTTGGATATTTTTTCTATGATGAGCAGACAATTTAAAGCATTTAATTGACTTTAGCCCTAGTTATGATTTTCAGTGCAACCTTCCTACACTCCCTTTTCATCACTAGTCTATTAGCTTCTTTCACAGAATCACTGAATGAGGGAGTGAACGGTTTGGCAACCAGAAACAGAGCTAAGTTTATTATAATGACATGTGAATAGAGCACAAAATTTGAGGCCAATAAATAAAAGAATGGATTTTAAAGATATTAACCTAGTATCTTTGAATTTGAGCCAAATTTCATACACAGACTTGCTTTTATTTCTCTACACATACATGCACATGTGCACATTCACACACACATATGTATAGGAAGAGGAAGAAATTTATTTCCTGAACAAAACTCAATATTTTCTTGGTTAGACTGATTTATTTTCTCCAAGAATTATTGTGTTATTTTCTACAGAAAACACTTATTTGCCCAGAATTATGTGGTTCATTAAGAAAGTAAACAATGATGGATGATGATAACAATAACAAGTTATAAAATGATGGAAGAGAAATCAGTCCCAGTGAGTTAGATACCATATTTCCCATCAGGAAATGGGTGAGAGGTTTGATCAATTACAAAGACAGTTTACAAAAGGTGTCTTTTGCTATTATTAAAAAATTTTCTGTGTTCTACCGTTCCTGACCACGGATATAAGCTCATTGATTTCTAAATGACCCTTAAATTTTGCAGTTTTTCTTTGTGGATTAACTGTGTAAAATATGTTCTTCATACACTGCGGCTTCATGAGTGTTTCTTCTCTAGTAGAGAACAGAGAAATTTGCGCAAAGTTAGTTATTCTCTATATTTTATCTTTTTTCTATTATAAAGAAAAACCTGTGTTATAACATGGCTGCTGTGTGGAGTCCACAGAGATATCTGACTATGAACCTGAGACTGGTTCCTGACTTTCCCCACTTATATAGTAGGTGTGGTCTGCTGAGGCTCAGTAGATTTATATAAATGGGGATAATCTCCACAATGTACTTAATCCTCGTTCAGAAGATAAAATATTATGTATCTAACACAATGACTAATAAATATTAGTCTCTCAAAGAGTGGTAGTCATATTATTATTGCTGATGGTATTATTTTTTGAAGCAAATTGGCAAAAATTGTGAGCAAATTTCTTGCAATGTTCTTATAAGCACCATGCTTTTCCAGATAAGTGTTTAAGATTGGACAGAGAGAATGTTAGACATTACTTCTTCACAGCAAGTTATAGTCTTAATTCAATTGGATCATCCTGTCTTTTTGACCCTAGTTTGGAGATTTTAATAAAGTTCCTTAAATTTACAATTTCTAATATTTTAAATGATGTAGGTTTACTTACGAATAAATTAATTTTCTTTTATCTTGCCATTGTTGCATCAACTACATTTATAATTTTGTTGATTAGTCAATTAATAAAAGATGAATGAGATTCCAGTTATTTGAACCAAGGGAAGGAACCTCTGACTAAGAGTAAGCAAACGAAACATTTTTAGTGGGAGGACAGTGGGAGAAACCTGTGAGTCATCACCATTGAATTGAATTTTTAATCAATATTAAAATCATGTCTTAAGATGCTGTTGTAATTATAAAAGGAGTGGAAATCCCTCTTTAAATCAACTTAGTTTGTTCAGCAAGATAATTTCAGTCATAAAGGCATTTTCTTGCTGAATTTTCTGAGTCATTCTTGTGACTCACTGGGCTCTCTTTGATGATGGTGAGTCATCTCATATTTTCTAGAATAAAGCTATCTGACTATCATTGCTTTATCTTTAGCTTTCAATGAGTTGAGAAAGTTCACCATCACAAGTGACAGAATAGATAACAAGGGGAATATGGAAATAAAAGCCAACCTCTATGATTTGGGTCTAATCTCATCTGTCAGTAAAAAGGCCAAAGATTTGTATAGTAAACATTTTCTATTTATATATTTTAAAATAGCTTTATTTCTTTTTTTAATTAATTTTTAGAGAGAGAGGAAGAGAGAGAGAGAGATAGAAACATCGATGAAAGAGAACATCGATTGGCTGCTTCCTGCAGTGCCCCACACCGGGGACCTGGCCTACAAATGGGCATGTGCCCTGACTGAGAATCAAACTGGTGATCTCCTGGTACATGGGTTGATGATCAACCACTGAGCCACACCAACCAGGCTAGCATTATATTTTTTAATTACAGTTGACATACAACTAATATATTCGTTTCAGGTATACAACATAGTGATTAGACATTTATGTAATTTACAAAGTGATCACCCTGATAAGCCTACTACCAGCTGACACCATACATAGTTATTACAATATTATTGACTATATTCTTTATATTATACTTTACATCCCCATGACTGTTTTCTTAACTGGCAATTTGAACATCTTAATCCCTTCCCCTTTTTTCACCCACCCCTGCCCCTTAATCCCTCCCCCTTTTCACCTTCCACCCCCTCCTTGTTTGTTCATTTATTTTGTTTTTCAGATACCACATATAAGTGAAATCATATGGTATTTATCTTTCTCTGTCTGACTTATTTCACTTAGCATAATACCCTTTAGGTCCATCTATGTTGACACCTGGAAAGGTTTTATTATTTTTATGGCTGAGTGATATTCCACTGTGTGAGTGTGTGAGTGTGTGTGTGTGTATCACATTTTGTTGATCTCTTTATCTACTGATGGACACTTAGGTTGCTTCCATACCTTGGCTATTGTAAATAATGCTGCAGTGAACATAGGGATGTGTATGTCTTTTCAAATTAGTGTTTTGGATTTCTTCAAATTAATACCTAGAGGTAGATTTTCTGGGTCCTTCTTTGTCTCTTGTTATAGCCTCTGTCTTAAAGTCTACTTTGTCTGATATAAGTATTGATACCCCTGCTTATTCTCATTTTCATTTGCATGAAATATCTTTTTCCCTCACTTTACTTTCAGTCTGTGGTGTCATTCAACCTGAAGTGGGTCTCTTGTCAGCAGCATGTATATATGGGTCTTGTTTTCTTATCTGTTCAGCCATCCTATGTCTCTTGTTTGGAGCATTTAATGAATTTACATTTAATTATTGATAGGTATGTAGTTATTGCCATTTTATATTAATATATTTTATCTTCTTCTTCTTCTTAAAGAAGTTTCTTTAACAAATCTTGTAGTTCTGGTTTGGTGGTGATTAAGTTCTTTAGCTTTTTCTTGTTTGGGAAACTCTTTATCTGTTCTTGAATTCTAAATGACAGCTTTGTTGGGTAGAGTAATCTTGGTTGTAGGTCCCTGCTTTTCATCACTTTGAATATTTTGTGCCAATCACTTCTGGCTTGCAAAGTTTCTGTTGAGAAATCAGCTGACAATCTTATGAGAGTGTCCTTGTAGGTAACTAACTGTTTTTCTTTTGCTGCTTTTAAGATTCTCTCTTTGTCATTAACCTTTGGCATTTGAATTATGATGTGTATTGTTGTAGGCCTCTTTGGGTTCATCTTTTTGGAACTTCTGTGCTTCCTTGACTTGTATGTCTATTTCCTTCACTAGGTTAGGGAAGTTTTCTGTCATTATTTCTTCATATAAGTTTCCAATATTTTGCTCTCTCTATTCTCCTTCTGGTACCTCTATGATGTAAATACTGGTATGCTTGATGTTGTCCCAGAGGCCCCTTAAACTATCCTCATTATTTTTTTTAAATTCTTTTTTCTTTTTGCTATTTTGATTTGGGTATTTTCTGGTATCTTATCTTTTAAATCGTTGATTCAGTCCTCTTCTTCATCTATCTATTGTTAATTCCTTTTAGAGTATTCATTTTTTTAAAACATGTTTTTATTGATTTTTAGAGATAGAGGAAGGGAGAGGGAGAGAGATAGAGAGAAACATCAGTGAGAGAAACATTGACTGGCTGCTTCCTTCATGCCCCACTACTGGGGATCAAGCCCGCAACCCAGGCTTGTGCCATGACTGGCAATCAAACCAGCCACCTCTCTGTGCATGAGACACACCTACTATGGCACCTTTTAGTGTATTCTTTATTTCAGTTATTGTAGTCTTCTTTTGTGACTGGTTCTTTTTTTTTGTTTTGAATCTCCAATTTATGTTTCCTATCTCTTTATTGAAATTTTCACTGAGATAATTGAGCATCCTTATAACCAGTGTTTTGAACTCTGCATCTGGTAGATTGTTTGTCTCCATTCTGTATAGTTCTTTTTCTGGAGTTTCGTTCTGTTCTTTCACCTGGGACATGTTTCTTTGTCTCCTCATTTTGGCTGCCTCCCTGTGTTTGTTTCTATGTATTAGGTAGAGCTGCTATGCTCCCCATTCTTGGTACAGTGGCCTTATGTAGTGGGGGGCCTGTGGGACACAGTGGCATCATCTCTCTGGTCACCCGAGGCTGATGTGCTCCTTGTGTGTGTTGTGTGCCTTCCTGTTGCAGATGAGCCTTGGTTGTTGCTGGCATATCAGTGGGAGGGTTGTTGCTGGCATATCAGTGGGAGGTTGTGAGGACTATCCATGACTGCAGTAGAGGGGCTATTGTGCAGAGGCTTATCCTATGAGTAGTATTTGCTTTAGTGGTGCCTGCTGAGTCTGCCCTTTGGGTGTGTTGCTTATGGAGGTGTTTGAGTGGTGCTCTGCTGTTGTCTGAAGCTGGTCCCCTGGTTTGTTATTTCTGGGGCCTCTTGAGAGATGCAGGCCAAGGTGAGCTGCTGTGTGTGCTCTGCCAAGGGCCAACTGGTATGAGCTAAAAAGTTATCTGCAGATGGTTGCTACTTATGCTGAGCTTGGATGTGCCTAGGAGAAGCTAAGCTGTAAACTGAGGCCAGCTGCTCCTAGTGCCAAGCCTGGGGCCACTTAGTAAGAGGTATGGGGCACACTGAAACCAGATGATGCTTGTTTGGTTTATAAATCTTTGAGTGACTTTAGAAAAATCTTCAGCATAAGCCAAGACAGGTTGTATAGAAAAGCCACTGGAAGTGGCACACAACACACACAAGACAAGTTGGGTGGTGCAGTGTCTCAGGGAATCACTGGCGCAGGGTGAATGATGTTAGCTAGGTTGATGGAGATTCAGACATGGCACCCATCTGTGCCTGCAGGGGGAGGGATCAGCAAAAGAACAATAGCTTCTGCCAACACTCTGTCTGGGACAAAGCTGTCCCTCCAGCCCTCACCCAGAAGCCAGACATTTCATTTCCTCCCTGAATGTCCCTCATGCTTTTTGAGCTGCTGCCCCAGAGCTGGAGATTAGAGCAAGTGAATCTGTCAGTGAGTAAGTCTGTGTGTGGGTCTGGGACTCTAGAAGACCTCTATCTCACTCAGCTACAATCCCCACTGGTTTTCACATTCAGAAGTTATGGGGACTTCTCTTCCCAGTGACTGAGACCCCTCATGCCTCAGGGGGCACCTCAGCAGTTGAGATCCCTTTCTACTTTTAACTACCACATGCGGGCTTGGGACCAACCCATTCTATGTCTCCACCCCTCCTATTAATACTAGTTTCGATGTGGCTTCTTCATTAGAGGACAAATGATCAGTTAAACTTAAGGTAGTTCTCAATGATGGTTGTTCTGTAGTTTAGTTGTAATTTTGATGTGCTTGTGGGAGGAGGTGAGCACAAACTTTACTTACTCAGCCATATTGACCAGAAGCTCTGGAAATAAATTTTTTCATAGGTAATCATACTTTCTTTGCCTACTTAAAACATAAGTTCATACTAAGGCAAGATATTGGACCTGTCTGTGATTTATGTGATATCAAATCCTTGGTTAGGATGTCTAACTTATCAGGTAATCATCTAGATGTATGAAATATATAGAAACCAAAAGTAAAAACAAGAAGAATCATTGACATCTGATAATATTCTAACATCTACTGGTTTAATACTTTAAAAAGAGGAGGGCAGGACATCAGAGAAACAGTGGCATGAGAGATTCCCTTGGTCTCTCCCCTTGAAGTTTCAACAATGTGAACAACCATATCTCAACAAGAGATTCCCTGCTGAACACACAAATACACCTGAGAGATCCATGCATTGAACCATCTAAAGGTGGACAAGTGGAGCAAAAGGGGGAGGTGAAAAGGGAGTGGGGCTGATAGGAGCCAGGGATGCAGCCCAGAAGCCGGGAGCTCACAGCGAGGCTCAGCCTGGAGAGGGGAGGAGTCTGGCTGTTGATGACACCTTCAGCTGGAAGGAACAGGGAGACTTGGTGGGCACTCCTGCAGGAGTGAACAGCACTAGCTGCAGCTGAGCTGAGAGACCTGGGGAAGAACACAGCATGAGAGAGTGGCTATGGTTGTTGGGTGGTCAGCAATTCAGACAAAGAAACAAAGCCACAAAACCTGGCTGCCTCCTCTTAACCTCCCAGAGTTTGCCTCCCTTTACCCTTGGTATTGGATTTTGGAGCACATTAACTGCAAGCCCAACAAGTAATCCTGCAGAATTTCATTTTTGCTTGAGCAAAGGGTTCATTCTGTGACTGGTCCAAAGGTTGGGACACAGGGACCCCCAGTGGACAACCGAAGTCACCATTAAAGGAGGGCAAAACAACAAAGAACCTGGAGGTATCCCCCAGATCATCTGCACCCTGATGTGTCACAGCTACACTGACTGCAGAGGCTGTGGGGACAGTGCTGGGATCTCACAGAGCTAAAAAAAACAAACAAAAAAAAACTTATGACTCAGCACCACCTACTAAAAAGGAATAGAAAGACCTCTTCATATTAATCTGCTAGAGAAGTGCCATTCACACATTGATGCTTAGACAGTGAGGGAATCCATCAATTACCATGAAGAACCAAGGTAGCAAGCAGACCAGAAAGAAAATAAAAAATCTCCAGAAAACAAACTTAAAGACATAGAAACATGTGACATAAATGACAGAGTGTTCAAGATTGCAGTTCTGAAAATACTCAGTGAGCTGTGAGAAAATATAGAAAGGCAATTTAGCAAGCTCAGAAAACAAGTTAATGGACAAAACAAGTACTTCACCAAAGAGATTGAAACTTTAAAAAAGAAATCCTGGAGATGAAGAACTCAATAAAAGAGATGAAGAATGAACTAACGAGCATAGGAAATAGAGCAAATCAAATGGAGGAAAGGATCAGTGATATCAAAGATAGAAATCTAGAAATGATGCAGAGGGAAGAAGAGAGAGACTTGAGCATAAAAAGAAGAAAGAACTCTGTGAGAACTCTTTGACTCCATCAGAAAGAGTAATTAATATAAGAATAATAGGCATAGCAGAAGCAGAGAGGGAGAAGGGAGCAGAGAGCCTATTCAACAAATAGTTGGGAACTGATCCTCGAATCCCAAATGCAAACAGAACACCTAGTTACCTCAATCCAAAGATGTCTTCTCCAAGGCACATTATATTAAAACTGTCAAAAGTTAATGACAAAGAAAGGATTCTCAAAGCAGCCAGGGTAGGGGAAAGAAAGTAACCTATACAGGAAAGCCCATTAGGTTATTATTGGATTCTCCACAGAAACTCCACAAGCCAGAAGAGAGTGGAACCAAATATTCAAACTACTGAAAGAGAGAAATTACCAGCCACAAATAATATATCCAGCAAAGTTATCCTTTAAATCTGAAGGAGACATAAAGGCGTTTCCAGACATACAGAAGCTGAGGGAATTCATTACTAGATACATCCACTGCAGGAAATATTCAAGGAGGTTATTCTACCTGAAAAAAACAAAAAACAAAAAACAGAAGGTCATAAATTTATAAGATCACCAATATACTTACAGCATAAACAGAGATAATTTGTGACAAAAAATACATAAAAGGGGAGGGGGAAAACATCTGAACTGGCAAAGGAGGATAGAAGCCAGATACATTCTAAAGGAAAAGGACTACTGTGTATATGAAACTTTATTTTTCATAAATCTATTGGTAACCATACACAAATCCAAAACAGCCCTGGCCAGTGTGCTCAGTGGTTAGAGTATCAGCCTGTGCACTGAAGGGTTACAGGTTCAATTCCTGGTCAGTGGCACATACCTGGGTTGCAAGTTTGATCCCCGGCTCCAGTTGGGGCACATGTAGGAGGCAACCAATCAATGTTCTCTCTCATCTCTCTCTCTCTCTCTCTCTCTCTCTCTCTCTCTCTCTCTCTCTCTTTCTCTTTATTTCTCCCTCTTGCCTTCCCTCCCTCGCTTCCACTCTCTCTTAAAAAAAATCAATGGAAAAAGGATCCTTGGGTGAGGATTAACAACAGCAAAAAATAAAAATAAAACTCCAAACTGAGATACCTAGCATAGAAAAAGAGGAAAGTAGTATGGAATACCATCAAAAAAAACAACAGAAACACAAGGGAAATGAACCAGTGGAGGCACAGAGCTACCCAAAATAAAAGATAAAGTGGTTATAGGAAATCCTCATTCATCAATAATTACCCTACATGTAAATGGTCTGAATTCACCAATAAAGAGGCACAGAGTGGCACATTGGATAAACAAACAAACAAACAAAAAACCTAACCATATGCTGCCTTTAGGAGACATGTCTAAGCTGCAAAGACAAAGGCAAATTCAAAGTGTAAGGGTGGAAAATGATTCTCCAACCAAATAGCATCCACAGAAAAGCAGGTGTAGCCTTGCTAAATCTGACAAAATAGATTTCAAGATAAGAAAGGTAACAAGAGACAAAGATGGATATTTTATAACAATAAAGGAACACTACATCAAGAAAACACTTCTTAATATGTATGAACCCAATCAGGGAGCACATCACATAAAGCAACTACTAACAGAATTAAAGGGAGAAAAAGACCAAAACACAATCATAGTTTTGGACCTTAATACTCCATTAACAGCTCTAGATAGATCATCTAAATATAAAATCAGTAAAGAAATTTCGGCCTTAAATCATACACTAGACTAAATGGAAATAATTGACATCTACAGAGCCTTTCATCCCAGAACATCAGGTTATACATGTTTTCCAGTGCAAATGGAACATTCTCAAGGATAGACCATATGTCAGGTCACAAAACTAGCCTCAACAAATTTAGCAAGATTCAAATATAGCAAGCATACTCTCTCACCACAGTGCTTTAAATTAGAACCTAACTGCAAAAAGGAAATAAGGAAACCCATACATATGTGGAGATTAAATAACACTGCTAAAAAATGACTGGGTCAAAGAATAAATAAAAGGTGAGATCAAAAGATATATAGTGACAAATGAGAATGACAATACGATATATCAAAACTTCTGGGATGTTGTGAAAGCAGTAATAAGAGGGAAGTTTATATCATTACAGGCCTATCTCAAGAAACAAGAGACATCTCAAGTTAACAACATAATGTTACATCTTAAAGAACAAGAAAAAGAACAACAAAAGCAACTCAAAGTCAGCAGAAAAAAAGAAATAATAAAAATTATAGCAGAATTGAATGAAACAGAGAACAAAAAGACAATACAAAAGTTAATATAACAAAGAGCTAGTTCTTTGAAAACATTAATAAAATTGACAAACCCCTTGCTAGACTCACTAAGAAAAATGAGAAAATACTTATATAAACAAAATCATAAATGAAAGAGAAGTTACCACAGACATCACAGATACACAAAGGATCATACTAGAACACTATGAAAGACTATTGCCATCAAATTCAATAACCTAGGAGAAATGAATGAGTTCCTAGAACTATATAACCTTCCTAGACTGAATCATGAAGAAATAGAAAATCAAAGTAGACAGATAATCAATGAGGACATTCAAACAACTATCAAAATTCTCCCCAAAAATAAAAGTCCAGGATCAGATGGCTTCACTAGCGAATTCTACCAAACATCCAAAGAAGATTTGATACCTACCCTTCTCAAACTCTTCCAAAAAATTGAAGAAGAGGTAGTACTTCCTAACACATTTTATGAGGCCAACATAACGTTGATACCAAAACCTGGCAAGGATAACATTAGAAAAGAAAACTACAGATCAATATCTTTGATGAATATGGTTGCAAAAATCCTAAACAAAATACTAGCAAATTTAATACAACAATATATTAAAAAAAAAACAAAAAAAACCATCATGATCAAGTGGGGTTTATTCCAGGGACACAGGGATAGTTCAACATATACAAATCGATCAATGTATTATACCACATTAACAAAACAAAGGATAAAAATCATATGATCTTATCAATAGATGAAAAAAAGCATCTATTGATAAGATACATTGATAATCAAAACACTCAATAAAATGGATATAGAAAGAAAGCACATCAACATAATAATGGCTATATATGACAAATCCTCAGCCAATATCATACTCAACGGTGAAAAACTGAAATCTTTTTCTCTAAAATCTGGAATAAGACATGGATGCTCACTCTCATCACTCTTATTCAACATAGTTCTGGAGGTCCTAGCCAGAGCAGACAGGCAAGAGAAAGGAATAAAAGGCATTCAGACAGGGAAGGAAGACATAAAAGTATCACTTTTTGCAGATGACATGATTCTGTATATAGAAAACCCTAAACACTTCACCAAAAAACTATTAGGAACAATAAGCAAATACATTCAAGTTGCAGAATACAGCCTGGCCAGTGTGGCTCAGTGGCTGAGTGTTGACCCATGCACCAAGAGGTCGCCGGTTCAATTCCTGGTCAGGGCACATGCTCAGGTTGTGGGGGCTAAATCCCCAGTGGGCGGCATGTAAGAGGCAGCCAATCAATGTTCTCTATCATCAGTGTTTCTATCTCTCTCCCCCTCTGCCTTCCTCTCTGTCTAAAATCAATAAAGAAAAAAAATTTTTTTAAAGATTTGATTATTAAAAAATAAGTAAATAAATAAATAAAAAGTTGCAGGATAAAAAAAATCAATGTACAAAAATCTGCTTTTCTATATACTAACAATGAAACTTCAGAAAAAGAAAGGGGGAAAAAATGTCCTTTGCAATTACAACAACAAAAAAGAAATACCTAGGAATAAACTTAACAAAGGTTGTGAAGAACCTATTACTAAAAACTACAAAGCATTGTTAAGAGATTGAGAAAGAGATAATGAAATGGAAAGATATATCATGTTAATGGATTGGAAGAATGAACATAGTTGAAATGGCCATATTACTCAAAGGAATATACAGATTTAATCCAATCCCCATCAAAATCCCAATATCACTTTTGAAAGAAATAGAAATAAAAATTGCCAGATTTGTATGAAACCACAAAAGACCCCAAACAGCCAAAACAATTTTGAGGAAAAGAACAAAGCCAGAGGTATCACATTACTTGACTTCAAATTATACTACAAAACTACAATACTCAAAACAGCATGGTATTGGCAGAAGAACAGACACACAGACCAATGGAACAGAATTGAGAGCCAGAAAAGAATCACAGGTATATGGGCAAATAATTTTTGACAAAAGAGCCAAAAACAAAAATGGAGAAAAGAAGGCCTCTTCAATAAATGTTGCTAGGAGAATTGGAAAGCCACATGAAAAGAATTAATCTAGATTACAGTTATTCCCCTTGTACAAGAATTAATTCAAAATGGATCAAAGACTTAAATGTAAGATCTGAAACAATAAAATACATAGAAGAAAACTTGGTCGTAGAAAACATTTTATGTATTTGACCCCAAGGACAAGGGAAGTAAAGGCAAAAATAAATGAAAGATACTATATCAAACTAAAAAGCTTCTGCACAGCAAAAGAAACTGACAACAAAACAGAAGGACAACCAATTGAATGGGAGATGTTATTCAAAAACAACAGCTCAGACATGGGGTTAATATTTAAAATATATAAAGAATTCATGCAACTCAATACCAAACAAGCAATCCAATTGAAAATGGGTAGAGAGCCCTGGCCATGTGGCTCAGTTGTTTCGCTTGTCATCCGTATACCAAAGAGGTTGCTGGTTTGATTTTCAGTCAGGGCGCATACCTAGGTTGCGGGTTGATCCCCGACTGGGAATCTCTCTCTCTTTCTCTCTCTCTCTAAAATTAATAAAAATATATTCTCAGGTGAGTATTTAAAAAAATAGGCAGAGGACCTGAACAGACACCTCTCCCAAGACAACATACAAACATCCATCAGATATATGAAAAGATGTTCAATTTCACCATCTATTAGGGAAATGCAATTCAAAAATACAATATCACCTCACATCTGTTAGAATGTCTATTATCAACAACACAGATAATAACAAATATTGGAGAGGTTGTGGAGAAAAAGGAACCCTCATTCACTGCTGGTGGGAATGTAACCTGGTACAACCACTGTGAAAAACAATATGGTGGTTCCTCAAAAAACTAAAAATAGAGTTACCATATGACCCAGCAATTCCTCTTCTGGGTATCTACCTGAAAAACTGGAAAACATTTATTTTGCAAAGATATATGTACCCCTATGTTTATTGCAGCATTATTCACAGTAGCCAAGACATAGAGACAACCAAAGTGTCTTTCAGTAGAGGACTGGATAAAGAAGATGTGGTACATATATACTATGTAACACTACTCAGCCATAAGAAAAGATGAAATACTGCCATTTGTGACAACACTGATGGACCTTCAGAATATTATGAGAAGCAAAATAACTCAGTCAGAAAAGGCTAAGAACCACATGATTTAACTCATATGTGGGATATAAAACTGAGACTCATAGACACAGATAGACAACAGTGGTGGTTACTAGAGGGAAGGGGGTGGGGGAGTAAAGGGTAAAGGGAACCAAATATATGGTGACGGAACATGATTTGACTTTGGGTGGTGGGTACACAACACAATATTCAGACATGTATTATAGCAAATACACTTGAAACCTATATGACCCTATCAACCAATGTCACCCCGAAAAATTTAATAAAAAAAGAGGAGGGCATAGAAATTGACTGCTTTGTCAGTGTTTCATTTGCAGATTTCCTTTATTTATTTATTTCTCAACCTGCTCCTTTCCCATCTTCCTAATGTCAGTACCTCCCCATGTCACCTACCTGTAGCTAAAATGCTAACAACCATAATGAACCCTTGTTTCTGATTACCTTCTCATTTTTATTATCAACTTCTGTCTCTTCTTCAAAATACATCCAAATTCACACACCTCTCATAATTTTCACTGTTAAATCCATAGTCTGAACCATCATAATATATACTGTGGTCTCCTGTAGCGGTCACCTAACTGCCAGTTCTACGTACATGCTTGCCCTTTCTGTAGCCTGTTCACTCAGCAGCCAGGGTAATCAAGTTAAAAAACAAATCAGATCATGTCTCTCACCTGCTCAAAATCACTCAATGTGTTCCCTTCCCTTTAACCTTCAAACAAGACTTGAAAAAATTTTTCATGTTCTATTGACCTTTTTGTTCCTTGAACATGCTAAATTCTTTCCAGAGTGAGGTTGTTCAATTTGCCAAACACACATATTGTCTTCTTCACTTCTCTGCTCAGGTATCAACTCTTCAAAGAGGCCTTCCCGCCCTGGCTGGTTTGGCTCAGCGGTTAGAGCATCGGCCCACAGACCAAAGAGTCTCGGGTTCGGTTCCCACTAAGGGCACGTACCTCGGTTGCAGTTTGTCCCTGGCCAGGGTTGGGGTAGTGTGGGTGGCAACCAGTCAATGTGTCTCTCTCACATCGATGTTTCTCTCTCTGTCTTCCTCCACTCTCCCTCTCTTCCTCCACTCTCCCTCTGGCTCTATCTCAAGATAAATGCAAAAATGTCCTTGGGTGAGGATAAAAAAAAAATAAGTTAAAAAGAAGCCTTCCCTGACCATCTTTTAAACAATAATGTCTTAGCTTGGGATGGTGTGGTGCAGTGGTTAGAGCATTGACCTGAACACTGAAGATTCAAAGGTTTGATTCCCAGCCCCTATTGGGGCTCATGCAGGAGGCAAGCAATCGATGACATCCCACCTTTTTTCCACCAGTGACCCCCTTCCTCCCTGCTCTCATCCCCTCCTGCATTCCCCAAACTATTGTCTGTGTCCATTTGTTATGAATATATGCATATAAGTATGTTTTTAACTTACCAAACTTTTGACCGTAAATATTATTACCCAACAAAAAAAATTTCAGAGCAATCATTTAAAACAGGTTTTTAAATTTTGATTTAAAGTGGCATCGTTATTCTACAAACAATGGATTTTGCCTTTAAATTAACAAAATGTATTTTAGAAAATTCGCTTTATTCAAGAGATTATTTTAAATTAATATATTAGCATATATTTTAAATCTAGAATGGAGCTTCTAATTATCTTAAGGGTTCAAATTTGTTCTCTTAAGCAGTTTAAGTTACCTTTCTCTCTCATTACTTTTTAAGTTGTTCCTTTATTAGCTCTTCCAGAATCCTGGCTTTGAATTAAAAGGTGGCTTGTCCAAATCTTTGAATGAATCATAAGCTTAAACATCTTAGCCTGTGTATTTCTCAGCAGTTTTACTTCTTTTTATGTCTTCTTTTAAAAAAAATTGTTACAAATCTATTTTTCCTTACCTTTGCTTGAACTAATTAAAATAAATGCTTTAGTTTGTTGTTTCCATTTTTCTGTTCTTAGAGCCCTTAATAAGGTTGCTAAGGAGATAAAATCTCCAATCAGAAGCAGCTGTTTCCTTTACCTTTCATTCATCTACTTATTTTTCTTTAGCTGGAGCTAAGTATAATTTGATGTATATTCAGTACTTGTTTATTTTCTAGACTGTTTGGTCAGAAGTGATTCAAAGTTGTGGTTAGCAAAACTGAAAAATTTTCTTTCAAATGTGTTTGTAAAAGAGCTAGATCCTTCACTTGGAATAGTTGAATGTGTTTTCTGTACAGATTTTGAATGAAGAGTTTAATTTATTACATGTTATAAGCATTCTGTGTCAGTTTTCTATTGCTTCTGTAACAAATTACCCATATTTAATGGCTTAAAACAACACAAATATATCACTTATACTTATATGGATTAGAAGTCTGACACAGGCCTTCTTGGGCTAAAATCATTGAGCAGGGCCGAATTCCTTTCTGGAAGCTGTAGGGAAGAATCTGTTTTCTTGCCTTTTCCACCCACTAGAGTCTGCTGGCATTCTTTGGCTTGGGGCCTACTTCTTGGCTCTTCAGAAATTTGCATCTCTCTCATCTTTCTTCCATAGCCACAGCTCCCTCTGATTCTCTTCTTCTGCTTCCCTCTTTCACTTTCAGGACACTTGTGATTATATTGTGCCCACCTGGATAATTCAAACTAATCTCTCTATTTTAAGGTAAACACTTTTAGCTGTATAGCAACTTTAATTCCATCTGCAACTGTATTCATCTTTGCCATGTAGAGTAACAGTCACAGATTTTAGGGATTAGGACATTTTTGGGGGAGGTATCATTCTGTTTACCATACATTCTTAAATAAATTTTTCTTTGTTTCCTTTGAGTATAAATAGGCTAAGGAAATTTTGCCAGGTAGAGAGTCTCACCATAACTTGTTTTACTGAATAGATAAGAATGATTTTAATTAATATGCAAATGTATTCTTTTGGTAAAAGTATCCAGTTTATTTTCTTAAATTGTTTTAATCCCTAGGTACTCCCTTCTACTACAAAGAAAAACATGGAAATAAAAGAAACTTCTGCAGAGGAGGGGGAAGAGACAGAGATAGAGACAGTGTGAGAGACTGTGGGAAGTGTGTGTGTGTGTGTGTGAGAGAGAGAGAGAGAGAGAGAGAGAGAGAGAGGGAAATTGTATAAGACAAGAGTGGATTAAATAGCAGAAGTAAAACCACTTGAATTCTTTTGGTTTTGGTTTTGTCCAGATGAGGCACTATCAGATAGGACAAAGTGAAAACATCACTACCTCATTGGTTGACCTTTCTCAGGTAGAGGCTTAGACCAATGTGGTGGTTTAGTGGTCTCTGAGCTTATCTCATTCAGCTCTTCTTTCTGAGTTTTCCCCACTTGTGTGCTATCAACATAAGCTTTATATGATACCTACATGATTATATCTGCCATTCTCACAAATATATTGTGAGAATTTAGAAAAAGGTATGTGTATCTATGAATTGGAGAGTTGGCAAGGGAAGAAACTATACAGAAGTAGTATTTTTCAATAACAATTTTCAATGAATGAAACTGTGTCACATACCTTAATCTCTCCATTTCTAAAATAAGATGGTCTGACTAGATGACCTTTTAAAACCCTAGTTCAGCTTTCGAAGTGTGGTCCTGGCTTTTCATTAGAAATGAAATAGAAAATGTCATTTCTGGGCCCTTCTTGAGACACTGATTTAACTGGTCAAATTCCTCAAATTTTATTTGAATTCAGTATTCTTTCCCCAAATAAAAATTATGCTAAAAGTTACAGTGAATATTAGTAAGGAAAAAAATACCCTGAATGAGAGAAGAGCTTATAACTGAACATTTATTTGCATGAATTGCTTCCTGTTCTAGATAAATCATATTCTATGTAGTGGGATTGTGAGTTATTTATGACAAATTGGAAAGATATTGACAGACTGGAGGGGCAAATGTCTTGATTTTTAGAAAGGGAAACTAATTGAATACTGTGTATTGCAGATTGATACCTTTGGCATTGATTTTTTAAAATGAGATTCTAGAATAGAGGTATAATTTATGTTTATAAATAAAAGATAAAATATATTTTAAGATCATCTACTTTTGACAATAGTATATACCTGTGTAACCACCACCCAAATTAAGATATACGGATTTTTTTTTTTTTGTCTCTCAAGAAAATCTCCTAGTATTTTTTTGCCATCAATTGATCCCCACCCCTCGTGCCAGGCAATTACTGATCTGATTTTATCACCATAGGTTTACTTGTTCTAGAATTCCATAGTAATGAAACCATACATTATGTACTTTTTTGTATCTGAGCCTTTTGTTAAGTGTAATATCTGTTTATCATATCTATCAGTAATTTGTTCTTTTTTATTATTTATTTATTTATTTATTTTAATCCTCACCTGAGGATATTTTTACATTAATCTTCAGATAGAGCTGGAGGGAGAGAGGGAGAAAGAGAGAGAGAGAGAAACATCGATGTGAGAGAGACACATCAATTGGTTGCCACCCGCACAACTCCAACTGGGGCCGGGGACGAACTGCAACCAAGGTACATGCCCTTGGGAATTGAACCCTGGACTCTTTGGTCCGCAGGCGACGCTCTTACCACTGAGCCATACCGGCCAGGGCAATTTGTTCTTTTTTATTGCCAAGTAGTATTCCACTGGAAAACCTGAAATATTTCCTTAACCATTCTAATTTGGCCAGACTCAACCTGGAAACTCTGTCTCTCCCATGGATCTTGTTGTGGGCTTACTTTTAGGCTTTGCTAGGTGGGGTATGATCTCTATCACATATTCTCCTCATTTTTTTTTTTATTAATTTGTTTTTGTTACAGATGTTTCTCCTTTTTACCCATTGACACCCTGCTCCCTATCCCCCCGCCCCATCCCCAGCCCTGTTGTCTATGTCCATTGGCCATGCATACATGCATATAAGTTCTGTGGTTTCTCTCTTCCCACCCCCCCCCAACTCCCCCTCCTCTGAGGCTTGTCACTCTGTACCCCACCTCTATGTCTCTGGGTCAATTTTGTTCATCAATTTGTTTAGTTCATTATGTTCTACAAATAAATGAGATCATGTGGTCTTTGTCTTTCTCTGCTTGGCTTGTTTCACTTAGGATAATACTCTCCAGGTCCTTCCATGCCATCTCAAAGGATAAGAGATCTTTCTTTCTTACAGCTGCATAGTATTCCATTGTGTACATGTACCACAGCTTTTTTATCCACTCATCTACTGATGGACACTTGGGTTGTTTCCAGATCTTAGCTATTGTAAATAGTGCTGCTATGAACATAAGGGTACATATATTCTTTCTGATTGGTGTTTCAGATTTCTTAGGTTATATTCCTAGAAGTGGGATCACTGGGTCAAATGGCAGTTCAATTTTTAAATCTTTGAGGTAACACCATACTGTTTTCCACAGTGACTGCACCAGTCTGCATTCCCACCAGCAGTGTACTAGAGTCCCGTTTTCTCCACAACCTCTCCAACACTTGTTGTTTGATGATTTGTTGATGGCAGCCATTCTGGCAGGTGTGAGGTGATACCTCATTGTTGTTTTAATTTGCATCTCTCTGATGATTAGCCATGTTGAGCATTTTCTCATATGTCTCTTGGCCATTTGTATGTCCTGTTTGGAGAGATGTCTATTTAGGTCCTCTGCCCATTTATTAATTGAATTCTTTGTCTTCCTTTTGTTGAGTTGTATGAGCACTCTATATATTTTGGAAAACCCCTTATCTGATACATCAATGGCAATTATGGTCTCCCATATAGTGGAATCTCTTTCCATTTTGATGGTTGTTTCTTTCGCTGTGCAGAAGCTTTTTAGTTTGATGTAGTCCCATGTGTTCATTTTTTCCTTTGTTTCTCTTGCCTTAGGTGTTGTATCAGTGAAAATTCTACTGCGTATGATGTCTGAAATTTTGTTGCCTGGATTTTCTTCTAGAATTTTTATAGATTCACGAGTTACATTTAAGTCTTTTATCCATTTTGAGATTATTCTTGTATATGGTGTAAGTTGGTGGTCTAACTTTATTTTTTTGCAAGTAGCTGTTCAATTTTCCCAGCACCATTTATTGAAGAGACTGTCTTGACTCCACTGTATGCTCTTGCCACCTTTGTCAAATATTAATTGAGCATATTGTCTTGGGTCAATTTCTGGGTTCTCTGTTCTGTTCCATTGATCTAGCTGCCTGTTCTTATGCCAGTACTAGGCTGTTTTGATTACAGTGGCTTTATAGTATAACCTGATATCTGGTAATGTGATCCCTCCTACTTTGTTCTTCTTTTTCAAGATTGCTGTGGCTATTCGGGGTCTTTTTTGGTTCCATATAAACTTTTGGAGATTTTGTTCTAGTTCTGTGAAATATGTCATTGGTATTTTGATGAGGATTGCATTGAATCTATAGATTGCTTTGGGTAGTATGGACATTTTAATGATGTTAATTCTTCCAATCCATGAACATGGTATATGCTTCCACTTTTTTATATCTTCCTCTATTTCTTTTTTCAATGTCCTGTAGTTTTCTGTGAAGAGCTGCTTTACTTTTCTGGTTAAGTTTGCTCCTAAGTATCTTAACTTTTTTTGCTGTGATGGTAAATGGGATTGTTTTTTTAGTTTCTCTTTCTGTGATTTCATCATTGGTTTATAAGAATGCCGTCGGTTTCTTGACATTAATTTTGTATCCTGCTACTTTGCCAAATTCATTTATTAAGTCTAGTAGATTTTTGATGGAGTCTTTAGGGTTTTCTATATACAATATCATGTCATCTGCAAATAATGACAGTTTCATTTCTTCCTTTCCAATTTGGATCCCCTTTATTTTTTCTTCATGTCTAATTGCTATGGCTAAGACTTCCAGTACTATGTTAAATAAGAGTGGTGAAAGTGGGCATCCCTGTCTTGTTCCCATTCTTAAGGGGAATGCTTTTAGTTTTTGCCTATTGAGTATGATGTTGGCTGTAGGTTTTTCATATATGGCCTTTATTATGTTGAGGTATGATCCCTCTATTCCCACATTGCTGAGTGTTTTTATCAGAAATGGGTGCTGGATTTTGTCGAATGCTTTTTCAGCATCTATTGATATGATCATATGGTTTTTATCTTTCATTTTGTTTATGTGGTGTATCACATTTATTGTTTTGCGAATATTGTACCAGCCTTGCATACCTGGGATGAATCCCACTTGGTCATGATGAATAATTTTTTTGATGTATTGTTGCATCCAATTTGCTAATATTTTGTTAAGGATTTTGGCATCTGCGTTCATCAGGGATATTGGCCTGTAGTTTTCTTTCTTTGTAGTGTCTTTATTGGTTTTGGAATTAGAATTATGCTGGCCTCACAAAATGAGTTTGGAAGTGTTCTGACTTCTTGGATTTTTTGGAATAGTTTGAGGAGAATGAGTATTAGATCATCTTTGAATGTTCAGTAAAACTCCCCTGTGAAGCTGTCCGGGTCTGGACTTTTGTTTGCTGGGAGTTTCTTGATTACATCTTCAGTTTCCTTAGTTGTTATTGTTCTGTTCAAGTTTTCTATCTCTTCCCAATTCAGTTTTGGGAGACTTTGTATTTCTAGAAATTTGTCCATTTCACCTAGATTTTCCAATTTGTTGGCATATAATTGTTTGTAGTATGTTTTAATGATCCTTTGTATTTCTGTGGTGTCAGTTGTTACTTGTCCTCTTTCATTTCTGATTTTGTTTATTTGGTTTTTCTCTTTTTGTTTCTTGGTAAGTCTGGCTAAAAGTCTATCGATCTTGTTTATCTTTTAAAAAAAACAGCTTTTTCTTTCATTGATCTTTTGAATTTTTTTTTTTTTTTTTAGTCTCTCATTTATTTCTGCTCTGACCTTTACTATTTCCTTCTTCCTACTAGCTCTGGGTTTTTCTTTTTGTTTACTTTCTAGTTCTTTAAGTTGTAGGGTTAGAAAGTCAATTAGGAATTTTTTTTTTTGTTTCTTGAGGTAGGCCTGTAGTGATATAAACTTCCCTCTCAGGACTGCTTTCACTGTGTCCCATAGATTTTGTGTTGTTGTGTGTTCGTTTTCATTGGTTTCCAGGAAGTTTTTAATTTCTTCCTTGATCTCATTAGTAACCCATTTATTGTTTAATAACATGCTATTTAGCTTCCAAGTGTTTGAATGTTTTTGTGTGTTTTTATTGTAATTGAGTTCTGGTTTCATGCCACTGTGATCTGAGAAGATGCTTGATATGATTTCAATTTTCTTGACTTTATAGAGACTTGCTTTGTGTCCTAACATGTGGTCTCTCTTTGAGAATGACCCATGTGCACTTGAGAAGAATGTATATTCTGCAGCTTTGTGGTGAAATGTTCTGTAAATATCAATGAAATCCAACTGATCTAGTTTGTCTTGTAAGGACTCTATGTCCTTGTTAATTTTTTGTCTAGAAGATCTATCCAGTGGTGTCAGTGGCATGTTAAAGTCACCCACTGTGATCGTGTTGCTATTGATCTCTCCCTTGAAGTCCTCCAGAAGTTTTAAAATATATTTTGGTGCTCCTGTATTTGGTGCGTATATGTTTACCAGGGTTATATCCTCTTGTTGGATTGATCCTTTTAATATTATGTAGTGACCTTCTCTGTCTCTTATTATGTTGTTTTGAAGTCTATCTTGTCATATATGAGTATTGCTACACCATCTTTTTTTCCATTTCCATTGGCTTGGAAAATTTTTTCCATCCCTTCACTTTCATCCTGTGTGAGTCTTTTGTTGTGAGGTGGGTCTCTTATAGACAGCATATATATGGGTCGTGTTTTATTATCCAATCAGCTACCCTATGTCTTTTGATTGGTGCATTTAAGCCACTTACATTTAAGGTAAGTGATATTATTGATAGATAGTTATTAGTTGCCATTTTACTTTTATGTCTGTGTTCCTCTCTCTCTCTGTTTCTTCTTCTTCTTTCAACAGTCCCTTCAGCATTTCTTGCAGTGCTGGTTTGGTGGTGGTAAATTCTTTTAGCTTTTTTTAATCCGTGAAGCTCTTTATTTCTCCTTCAATTTTGAATGATAGCCTTGCTGGATAGAATAGTCTTGGATTCAGACCCTTGCCTTGCATTATTTTGTACACTTCATGCCACTCCCTTCTGACCTGCATCGTTTCTGTTGAGAAATCAGCTGACAGTCTGATGGGAGCTCTTTTGTAGGTAACTTTCTGTCTCTCTCTTGCTTCCTTTAAGATTCTTTCTTTGTCTTTAATGTTTGCCATTTTTATTATGATGTGTCTATCTGTGGGTCTTCTGTGGTTCATCTTGCTTGGGACTCTCTGTGTTTCCTGGACTTGTGTGACTTTTTCCTTCACCAGTTTAGGGAAGTTTTCTGTCACTATTTCTTCAGATTCTCTATTCCTTTCTCTGATTCTTCTCCTTCTGGTATCCCTATAATGCGAATGTTGTTACATTTTGTGTTGTCCCACAGCTCCCTTAAACTTTCCTCCTGCTTTTTAAATTTTTTTCTATTTGCTGCTCTATTTGGGTGTTTTTCTCTACCTTGTCTTCTAAGTCACTGATTCAGTCTTCAGCTTCTTCTAATCTACTATTGAACCCTTCTAAGGTATTTTTCATAACAGCTATGTCATTCTTTATTTCCTCTTGACTTTTATGCATAGCTTCTACCTCTTTTTTTAAACTGAAGTAGTTCCCCGTGAGCTCTTCATAATTCTTATTAAGTTGCTTGTAGTTCTCACCAAATTGTTTGAGCACCCTTGAAATCATTGCTTTGAATTCTTTATCTGAGAAGTTGCTGTCTTCCATTTCCTCTGGTCCTTTTCTGGTGTTTCCTTTGGGTGTTATTTCTTTGTCTCCCCATTTTAGCCGTCTGGTAGCTCTAGACCTGGTGAGGGATGTTTGGATGTGTAGGCAGCTCACTGTATATCAAATAAGGCTACTGTGCCTCCTAGACTGTTTTGTTGCCTGTCGCCTCTTGCCTGCTATGGATACTGGAGAACTGACTACTGGGGGATGGTATTGGTGAGTCCTGGTAGGTGCTGCTGCTGGATCACAAGGGCCGCTCTGGAGCTGTGTTCCCAGCTGGTTGCTGGTGCCACCTGTAGCTGTATAGCTTAGGCCCTGCTGGAGCCATGCTCCCTGCCTGTACCATGGGCAGAGCTGTGTTGCACAGGCCTCACTGGAGCCTTGGCTCCCCACCGATCTTGTGGGCAGCTGGGTTGTATAGGCCCTGTTGGAGCCCCCGCTTCCTGCTGATCCTGTGGGGAGCTGGATTGTGCAGTCCCTTTGGAGACCCAGCTCCATGCCTATCTTGTGGGTAGCTGGGTCGCACAGGCCTCTCTGGTGCCCCAGCACCCAGCAGGTCCCGCAGGCAGCTGGATCGCACAGTCTCTTTGGAGACCCGGCTCCACACCTATCTTGTGGGCCCCTGGGTTGTGCAGGCCTCTGTGGAGCCCCAGATACTGCCGCTGGCAGCTGGGGAGTGCTGCTGCCCTGTGGGGCTCAGCTCCTGCTCAGCCTTTGCTGTAGTTTTTGGGGATGGGTCTCAGGTGCTGATCTGTGCTTCTGTTGCCTGGGGATGGATGTCTGCTCCCCAGCCTCTGTTGCTGGGAGTACATCTCGACTCTGATTGGGCTGCTACTGTGGGGGATGGTGCTGGGTTCCCGGTAGCTTCCGAGACCGGGCACCTTGGCAGCTCCACTACTGTGCACTGTTCTGTGTTGACACAGGGTGTCCACTGGTCCTAGGGTGCCAGGTGCACTGGTTGGCTCAGGTTGCTGGGCCCTAGCTGCTCCCACTGCCTCCTCCCAGGGAAGACCCGGGATCTTCCAAAATGGTGGGACCTCCCTGTGGCACAGAGAGAAGCACCCTGGAGGGCCACTTACCATTGTAGCCGGCTGCTCCCTGTCCACAGCACAGGAACCTGCTGCTTCGCATCTCTGCACTGCACGAGTTTGGTCGTCCACCTTCACATTCACTCACTCAGTCTCACACACCAGCTCACTCTCACACACTCACCCTCCCTCCGGTCCTGCCCACCACCATCTTCTACCGCTCCTCATTTTTTAAACAATCCTTAAATGTGTTAAAACAATTCTTAGCTGACAGCTCTACAAAAACAGGCTTCAGGTAGGATGTAGTCCTCAGGCTGCAGTTTGCCCGTCTCTGCTTCCAGTCAGTGATGGCCGATAGAACTTTCTGTAATGATATCTATAGCTGAGCTGTCCATTATGGTGGCCACTGGGCACATGTGGTTATGGAGAACAGAAATCTAGCATGGATTTTAATAATGATTTGTGAACAACTTCAAGAAGAAACACACATCAGATGATACCAAAATAAGTCCTGATAAAAATTATATATAGGCTAATATAATTTACTTCTTTGACTCAGTTCCTAGTCTGGGAGATGAATAAAATTTAATAATTATTAATACATAACATTTGACAAAGCTTTTCATGATGGCCTCATGTCAAAGTGGAGCCATTTCGATTTAAGGAAGGTTAAGGATTCTTGATTGATCGTTGGTGGTAGCAGGTAGGACAAAGCTTTGGTTCTGTGACTGCCACGTCATGGTGGTGGTTAGTGGCTGGGCTGTCCAATAAGGAAGCACTAGCCACGTGTAGCTGTAAATTAATCATGTAAACGAATAAATGTACATTAACTAAAGTTAAATTAACATTTCTGTTCCGCAACTGCACGAACCACATTTCAAGTGCTCAGTAACTGCGTGTGGCTTGAGGCTGCTGCATCGGACCACGGAGATTCAGAGCATTTCTGTTATCACGGGAAGTTTCACTGGACAGCTCTGCCAGAGAGAGGGCTCTGCGGGCGTGATACAGAACTCTGTCCTTAATGGTATTCTCCAGCGTTTTTACCGTCATTTAGACAAATAGGCAAAGAGAATATGATATCCAATTTGTAGATTTATAGACAAAGCTGGGAAAGAAAATAAATATGTTAAAATGACTGAGTCAGCTTCTCAAAAGATTTTGACAGCATCTCTGGAGTCATAGTATCTCAAACTTCTAGTTAATACATGTTAGATGAATAATCTCTTTCTTGGCTGAAAAAAATGTGGTAACTAATTCTTTCTTTGTGAGTCAAAATGCATCTCAGCTTATTAAAGGCTCTGAGAAATCTTAGATTAAGTCAGTATGTTTGATTTTGTTTATTGACCTAGAAAGATGGATTAGACTTAAAAAGAAAAATTTAACAAGTACAAAAGGAAAATTTGCCTTCGGGTCTTTATGTTATTTGCTGCAAATACAGGAATGAGTGAGCAGCATGTGTGTAAAGGGCTTAGAGACTGGAGCCAGTTACAGACTCAGTGGAGACCGTGATGTAATTGCCCCTCTCCGGGCAAGAAGCTGTCGTGGTTTAGGCTGCACCTGCATCTGTAGCACCTGTACGTGAAGAGGTGATAGTGTGTTACTTAATTTAGCCGTGAATGCTGTTGGAACTTTCTAAGCAGCTTCGTATTTATTCCTTATAGTGTACTTAGGGGTCTTTGTGAAGAGAGAGGGTGTGGAAAAAATGTTTTTGAAAAATCACTATGTGGCAGAGCGAGCTTGGGTTTGGAAGTCTCAAATTTATAATTTACTAAAATTATTTATCTTAGTAAGTGTCTTTACTCTCTATGTCTGAGTATCCTCAATTTTAATAAGACTGGATACTGTCCTATAGTATTATCCTCATGGATACCTACACTCAAGATTACTGAAAGGGTTAGATGAGATAAATATTTTTTTTATACAAAACTGGGGTAGCCATATGGGAAAACAAGAGGGGTAAGATGTTTCTTGCCTAACACAGTGTTTCAGATTGCTGGCTCCAGGAAAAGGGCCAAGTTCATCCACCACTCGTACCATCATATGTCCTTGAACATGCTACTTAACCTCTCTGGGTCTCTGTTTTCACATTTGTAATGTAGGAGTCATAATAGAACATGCCTCATAGGGTTGTTGTGAGGACGAACATAGCTACCTCCCGTGCGACACTTGGACAGAGCCTGGCACACGGCTAGGGCTCAGTGGAGGTGTTCTGTTGTGACTTCGGTGTAGCCAGGCCTAGACTTACTGTTTGTTTATTCTTGTGTCTTCCAGTTATTTATATGCCTTCCATACCAATTTCTTTCAACCCCAAACACATACCTTTACTCCAAAGCTAGAAACAGATCTTTTTGTTAACAAAACTTGTTCACATGAATAATTTTTCTCTATGTTGACCATACGGCTAATACTACTATCTTAAGTTATCTAGGGAAAAAAGTATGTCTAGTCTTTAATTAGAAATTTTGTGGTAATATATTAAATAAATAAATGGTATGGGATGGAACCATATTCTAGGTGTCAGAAAACATTATTTACCTAATGCTAAAAGTAAGAAGCAATTCATTGAGACCATAGAGCCTTTTTAAATTTTTCAAATGACTGTAGATTGAAGGGGACATTTCGAAGTTTCAAGTGTGAATTTTACAGTATCACATTATTTTCTGTTTCAGAATAATGATGCATGGTACATAAAAAGCAATGCCACTTACCATTTATCCCTGTCAGTTTACTTTTGTAGCAGGTGTTATCTGGCTATTATTTATTCTTCTTATTCGTATGTGCACTTAGTTTCTCAATAAAAGCAAAGTATTGAGCCTTACCACTTGGCACTCAGACTGCAACTATTACTTCCCAACTTATTTTGTTGTTCCCTGCTTTTCCTTCTTGTTAATCTGTTTTATTCCTACAATTTCTCTAAAATGTCAGTTTCATGGGTCATTTCTCTGATTGAGGATGTACAACAAATACTTACTATCTACTCCATATATCACTTTGATTTGGTTTCATAGTTGGCTTTTAAAACCCTCCATAATTTGGCTATACTGGACTCCTCCAACCTTAATTTTCACTTAGTACTACATATCTCTGTAGTCAAATAGGTCTCATATTATCATTTATTATTCTATAAACACTTGTTGAGACATTGTGGATACAACTGAGTAAAAGAGACATAATCCTGTTGTCATGATGCACAGAGTCCAGGAGCAAATATAAGTATTAGTAGACCAGCTAATTAAGAAAACGTGCAAGGACATAAATTAGACTGTTCCTACTTTTTTTTTTTTTTTTTTACAGTTTTTATATCTTTGTACGTATCTTTACTATATGCTATTATCTGTTAACTGGGATTTTTTTTTTTTCATTTTCTACATCTATAAATGTAGAAGTCCTTTGGTACTATATTAAATTGCACATCCTTAGTTAAGCTCATGTTGAGCTGAAGATACTTGGTTGGGCTGTAAAACAAGATTTTGAAAAACTGTTCATTATGGATCTAGATTTACTTTCCAAAGGCTGAAATTTAAGACTTTAAATTGGATTACAAACAGCAATGCTCAACCAACACAAACAGTCTGATAACAATAGGCAAGTTCAGAGTACTTTACACCATCTTTTATTTATGAAAGAAACACGCAGGCATGCGTAAAATCTTTATCACTGCCTACTTGGAGAGGTTACAGCTATCTGATTTGGAATGATACCAGTTGAAGTTGAACAAAATGTATTTATAGTCTTCTTGACAATTTCATTTTGAATGCACACTAAAGATTATTGACATTTGAAAAAGATGACAACATTTGCAAAAAATTAATGTGAAGAATGTATATCTATCTAATCCAGGGTGGTTGATGTCAGAGAGGTCATGATGGAAAGTTGGAACAGTATTTTATTTAAGATGTCATTTGGATGATACCTAACGGCATTTGGGATAGTGGTTATTGTTCTTTCAAAGGAAACCAGCAACCAGTACCACTTAGCCTCATGTCTGAAATATAAACTGAATATAAACTGTGAAACTCTTATGTAAAACTCTTCTCTCCCTCTATCCCTCTTTCCATCCGTTTATCTCTCCCTCCCCTTCATTCCCCCTTTTTTCTTATCCCAAAGGTATCATACTCCGAATGCTCTGCTCTTCTGTATTTTGATTTTTCACTTAGCAATCTATTTTGAAAATAATTCCATATCAGTACTTAGAATTCTTTTTCATGCTTTCCCACAGCTGTATAGTGCTCCATTGTGTAGATATTCCATAGTTTATTTAACTATATTTCTATGATTTAGCTTTTATATTGTTTCTAATATCTAATAATTTCTCACATTGTTCTCATTAATAACCATATTTAAAATATAAAATAAATATATATGGATATATAAATATAAAATAAATTTATAAATAAATTTATTTGTTCATTTTTATTGGTGGAGATGTATCTTTAGGAAATATTCCCAAAAGTTGGATTACTGAATCAAAAGGGAAACACATATATTGTTTTGTTGGATGTTGTCAAATTTCCCTCCACAACGCTGTGCCATTTTGCATTCATACTACTGAAGTATGAATGCCGGTTTCACAACCTTGCTAACACCAACCTTTTTAATTTTGGCCAGCGATGGTAAGAAATATCTTAGCCCAGTATTTATATGTATTTCTTTGCTTTTTAGTGAAGGTGAATATCTTTTCTTATGGTTATGGATTATATTTGAATTGGCTGTTCATGTTTTGCAGATTTTTAAATTTTGGTCATTTTTCTCTTTAATTTTAAAAAAATTTCTTAAATTGTAAAGTATGCATAACATAAAATTTACCATTCTAATCACCTTTAAGTGAACAGTTCATTGGTGTTAAGTACATTCATTAGCACCACCCATCTCCAAAACACTTTTTATTTTTTAAAACCAAAATTCTATACCCATTAAACAATAACTCCACATTCCTTTCCCCTGCCAAGCACCATTCTACTTGCTGATTTTGACTACTTTAGGTGCCAAATATAAATGGAATCATATACTATTTATCTTTTTGTGACTGGTTTATTTCACTTATCATAAAGTTGTAGTACCTGTCAGAATGCCTTTCCTTTTTAAGAATGAATAATATTCTGTTATATGTGTACCCCACATTTTACATATCCATTCGTCTGCTAATGGACACTTGGGTTATTTCTACATTTTAGCTATTGTAAGTAGTACTGCTAAAAACATGGGTGTACAAATGTCTCTTTAGGATCCTGTTTTCAATTCTTTTGGATATATACCCAGAAGAAGTGAAATGCTGGATCATATGGCAAATCTATTTTTAATTTTCTGAGGAATGCCGCACTGTTTTCCACAGAGGCTGTACGATTTTACAGTCCCACCGACAGTGTCAAGGGTCCCAGCTGCCACACCCCTGCCAACACTTCTTTTCCTTTTTTGATAGCAGCTGTCCTAATGCCCGAGTGTAAGGTGTTATCTCACTGTGTTTTTGATTTGCAGTTCCCTAACGATTAGTGATGTTAAACATCTTTTCATTTGCTTCTTGGCATTTTGTATATCTTTTTAAGAGAAATATCTTTTGTCTTTTGTGTATCTTTGTTGGAGAAATTCAAATCTTTGTCCATTTTTTAAAAATCAGGTTGTTTTGTTCTTGTTGAGTTTTAGGAATTTTCTATATATTCTAGATATTAATTGCTTATCAGGTATATGATTTGTAAATATTTTCCCCATTCTGTAGATTGCCTTTTCACTCTCTTGTTTTCCCATATGGCTACCCCAGTTTTGTATAAAAAAATATTTATCTCACCTAACCCTTTTAGTAATCTTGAGTGTAGGTATCCATGAGGAAAATATTATCTATGAACATGGTATATGCTTCCACTTATTTGTATCTTCTTCAATTTCTTTCCAAGGGTTGCCTTTTACTCTGTTGATTGTTTCCTTTGATGCCCCAAAGTTTTTAATTTCATGAAGTTTATTTTTTTTTCTTTACCTTTGAGGTCATATCCAAGTAATCTGTTAAATCTGATGTTGTGAAGCTTTTGCTCTGTTTCTTCTAAGAGTTTTATTGTTGTAATTCTTATGTTTAGATCTCTAATTTATTTTTTTAATTTTTAATTGAATTTATTGAGGTGACATTGCTTCACAAATCATACACATTTCAAGAGTACAACTCAACAAAATATTATCTGCACACTGCATCATGTACCCATTGCCCCAAGCAAAGTTTCTTTTTATTCCCATTCTCTCTCTTTGCCCACCTCCACCTATGCCCCCACCCTCAAAAGTATATTCACACTTTTGTCTATACCTATGTGATTTTATATATATATATATATATATATATATATATATATATATATATATATATATTTGCTTAATCTCTTCATCTTCTTTCATCTAGCTCTCAACAGCTATCAGTTTGTTCCATGTATCCATGCCTCTGTTTCTATTTGTTAGTTTATTTTGTTCATTAGATTCCACATATAAGTGAGATTATATGGTATTTTTCTTTCTCTGACTGGCTTATTTCACTTAGCATTATAATCTCCTTTTTTTTTTTTTTTAATGGGTGAATAGTAATTCATTGTGTAAATGTCCACAGCTTTTTTATCCACTCATCTACTCATGAACACTTAGGCTGTTTCCAGATCTTGGCTATTGTAAATAATGCTGCTATGAACATACGGGTGCATACATTCCTTCTTATTAGTGTTTCGGGTTTTTTCAGATATATCTTCAGAAGTGGGATCACTGGGTCAAAAGGCAGTTCTATTTTTAAATTTTGAGGAAACTCCATACTGTTTTCCACAGTGGCTAAACCAGTCTGCATTCCCACCAACAGTGCATGAGAGTTCCCTTTTCTCTACATCCTCGCCAGCACTTGTTGTTTGTTGATTTACTGATGATAGACATTCTGGCAGGTGTGAAGTGATAACTCATTGTGGTTTCAATTTGCATCTCTCTGATGATTAATGATGTTGAGTATTTTTTCATATGTCTATTGGCCATCTGTATGTCCTCTTTGGAGAAGTGTCTATTCAGATCCTTTACCCATTTTTTAATTGGGTTGTTTATCTTCTTGGTGTTGAGTAGTATTAGTTCTTTATACATTTTGGAAATTAACCCTTTATCAGATATATCATTGGCAAATATGTTCTCCCATTTAGTGCATTCTCTTTTCTTTTGTTGATGGTTTCTTTTGCTGTGCAAAACTTTTTAATTTGATATAGTCCCATTTGTTTATTTTCTGTGTTGTTTCCCTTGCCCGAGGAAACATATCAGAAAAAATATTGTTACAAGAAATGTCCAAGAGTTTACTGCTTATGTTTTCTTCTAACATTTTTATGGTTTCGAGTCTTACATTTAAGTATTTAATCCAGTTTGAGTTTATTCTTGTGTATGGTGTAAGAAAGTGGTTTAATTTCATTTTTTGGCATGTTTCTGTCCAATCATCCCAACACTATTTATTGAATAGACTATCTTTACCCCATTGTATATTCTTGCCTCCTTTGTCAAATATTAATTGACCATAAAGGCATGGGTTTATTTCTGAGTTCTCTATGCTGTTACATTGATCTATATGTCTTTTTTGTTAATGCAAGTGCCATGCTGTTTTGATTGTTATGGCCTTGTAATATAGTTTGATATCAGGTAGTACGATTCCTCCAACTTTGTTCTTCTTAGCATTTCTGTGGCTATGTAGGGTCTTTTGTGGTTCCATATACATTTTTGGAATATTTGTTCTAGTTCTGTGAAATATGTCATTGGTATCTTGATAGGATTTGTGCTGAATCTATAGATTGCTTTAGGTAGTATATATTTGAATTATGTTACTTTTTTCCTATCTATGAACACGGTATGTGCTTCCACTTATTTGTATCTTCTTCAATTTCTTTCTTTAGAGTGTCATAATTTTTCAAATACAGGTCTTTTACATCCTTGGATAATTTATTCCAAGGTTTTTTTTGTTGTTGTTTCTTTTATGCAATTCTAAATGGGATTTTTAAAAAGTTTTCCTTTCTGATAGTTCCTTATTGGTGTATAAAAATGCAACTGATTTTTGGATATTAATTTTGTATCCTGATATTGTACTTAATTCATTTATCAGTTACAGTAGTTTATCTGTGTAATCTTTAGGGTTCTCTGTATACAGTGTCATAGCATCTGACAATAATGACAGTTTTACTTTTTACTTTCTAATTTGGATGTCTTTTATTTCTTCTTCTTGTCTGATTGCTGTGGCTAGGACTTCTAGTACTATGTTGAATAAGAATGGTGAAAGTGGACATCCTTGTCTTGTTTCTGATCTTAAGGGAAATGCCCATTGAGTATAATGTTGGCTATGTTTGTAAAATATGGCCTTTATTATGTTGATGTATATTCCTTGTATTCCCACTTTGCTGAGAGTTTTCATCATAAATAGGTGCTGGATTTCATAAATTCTTTTTGCATTTATTGGTATGATCATGTGGTGTTTATCTTTTATTTTGTTTTTGTGGTATATCATGTTTATTGATTTGTGTTATTGTACCAACCTTCCATCCCATAAAGCTCACTTGATTATGGTGAATGATCTTTTTAATGTATTGTTAGCTCTGGTTTACTAATATTTTGTTGAGGATTTTAGCATGTGTTCATCAGGGATATTGGTCTATAATTTTCTTTCTTAATAGTGTCCTTATCTGGTTTTGGAATTAGGATAATACCTGCCTTGTCAAATGAGCTTGGAAGTATTCTCTCCTCTTGAATTTTCTGGAATAGTTTGAGAAGGATAGAGGTGTTAGTTCTTCTTTGAATGTTTGGTAAAATTCACCTGTGAAGCCATTGGGTCCAGGGCTTTTGTTTGTTGGGAATTTTTTTTGATTACTGCTTCAATTTCATTAGTTGCAATTTGTCTATTCAGATTTTCTGATTCTTCCTGAGTCAGTTTTGGAAGATTGTATGTTAGTAGGAATTTATCCATTTCATCCAGATTGTTCAATTTGTTGGCATATCATAGTTTGTAATATTTTCTTACAATCCCTTGTTGTATATTTTTGAGTAACCCCAAGATCTTTTGATTTTGTGACTTATATCTATTATTATGTACCTTATTAGAATTAAGACTCAGAAAATTACAACTATTTATTAATTCTTTCTAAAATAACAATGGTAAATTTATTATATGTTAGCACAGGTTTTTTTAATGAGGTACTTTTATTAAGTTAGTAACAAGAATGATATTGTGGTACATTTTGATAAATCTCTTTGACATCTTGTTTCAGTAGAAAAGAAGTGAATAATTATATTTGTTTCTGCAATATTTTTCATCTGTAGTTTCAATTATTACAACGGAGTTTTTTTTTTTTTTTAATTGAACTACATGAAGATTATGTAGCTTCAAACAGATATGTAGTTGGAAAACAAAATATTATTTTAGTAACATTTTCAGAGAATTATAGATATTCTCTTTATATTACAAAACTTAACATGTGGTAACTTCTTAATGTTATTTGTAATGTGAAATCTGAAACCATTTCAATGTACTTTTTGTACTATGTTACATTAAAACCCATTAGTGTATCTTCCAGTTTGAATGTGTTTTTCACCTATTAATGACTTTGTTACATATGTATTGGAAATGTTGTTTCACTAAGTTATGCAAATATTCCAGATATTAACATATTTTATTAAAATATTAAGCATTACATTTGTTAATACTACTGATTTTTTTTTTCTTATCCTCACCCGAGGACATTTTTGCATTTATCTTCAGATAGAGCGGAAGGGAGAGAGGGGCCAAGAGAGAGAGAGAAATATCAATGTGAGAGAGACACATCGACTGGCTGCCACCCACATGACCCCAACCCAGGCCAGGGACAAACCGCAACCAAGGTACGTGCCCTTAGCGGAAACCGAACCGACTCTCTGGTCCGAAGGCCGATGCTCTAACCGCTGAGCCAAACTGGCCAGGGCAATATTACTGATCTTATCAGCAAAGACTGAAGCTGCCAAGCTCATGGTAGTAGATATAAGATTTCTAAAACTTGAATTTTGTCATTGACAGCAAATCTTGCCAGTTGTTTTCCTTCATATTTGCTTTGTGCATTTTCTAGAAAATGTTTGCCAGCTATCCAATCTGAATAACTATAATTTATCTGTCAATTTTTCTTTTAAGAAAAATGGTGTTCCATAAAATAAGTGCTAATTCAGCTCACAACTGAAACAATTATACAAGTTATTTTCCTTGAAACAAACATTATAATTTGGTGTGCAGCATAAGTCCTTTATGCATACTTCCCCCTCCATCACAATGAATATGAAAAAGAACTGTACTTAAGGGTTGAGATTTAATAATATTAATAAGTTTTCCTGCTTGATTAAGGGCATTCGTAAATGAAATTGGAATTGTTTTCTCCTAGTGCCTGACAGTGAAGTATGCAGTAGATACTGGTAAAGTTTGATACCATTGCCTTGATTTGTGCTAAGATGCCAGGAATTTTAACTCCCATGCTTTTGCACTATCAGTACAAGTATCAATACAATAGAAAAATCAAGTAATATAGTAGTATTATTGGGGGGAATTGACATTTTGAACCCCCTGGAAGAGTCTTGGGAACCACCTGAGGTGCACAGACCACACTTTAAGAATCACTGATTTAATAGATTTTTCCTTTCTAATTGCGTTTACTGTTGCCTCTAATATAGTGTTAAACAGTGGTAGAGAAAGTCAGTATTTTTATATTGTTCCTAATCTTAAGAGAAATATTTTGTGTTTCCCAATTAAGTAAGATACTACTTTAAAGACTAGGTGTATTATTTTATTATATTAAAAAGTACATACCAATTCTTGTTTTATTGTGTGATTTTTAATCACAAATAGATGTTAAATTCTGCCAAAGGGTTTTTGTTTGTAATTTTTGTAACCTATAGTAATACTATCATTTTTCTCTTCAGATGTTTTCATACATTTAATTTGTCTTGTACTGAGAGTGGTATGTTAAAATATATATTATGTGTTTTTAAAAATCCCTTCTTGAATATATTTTTTTAAATTTCTGGAGTATGAAGTTGATTGCTGTATTAATTGGTGCATGAGTATTTATGAATGTGATATCTTTATTATGAATTATGGCATTTAGCTTTAAAAAGTTATTTCTTCTATTTAATGCTTTTTATATTTGTTTCAGGTGTACAACATAATGAAAGATAAATACCATATGGTTTCACTTATATGTGGAATCTATTTAATGCTTTTTGCTTTAATTATACTTCATTTGATAGCAAGATCACAACTCCTACTTCCTTATTGGTTCCATTTGCTTTAGATGCCTCATCCTTTCGGAATCCCTTTGTTTTTGGTATGTCTTTGCTTATTTAGCATGTAGCTGGGTTTTATTTATAAATCATATGAAAGTTTTTTCTTGTAATTGGTTTGTTAATCCTATCCACATTTATTGACAGTTCTATTTTATCTCAACTCCATAATATTAGACAGGGTGAGGCAAAAGTAGGTTTGCAGTAGTATGTGAAACACAGAGTTTATTCTTGTATTATTATATATTAATTACTCTATTACTTTCCATATGAACAACTGAAAAACTACTTTTCCCCACCCTGTATATATATTTTTTCAATCCCAAAGATATAAAATTTAATTTCTGTTAGCAAATATTCCATTGAATACATTCTAAGGCATTCGATAATTAATCTCTTATGGATCCTGCTTTCACAGATCTTATAGTTTTGTAAAGAAATTAGGGCCTGTATAGAAAAAAAAATTAGGATAGAAAGTATTTATTTTAGGCAGGGATTTGGAAGAACTTCATATAGAGAGAAAGATTTATAACAAAGTTGCCATCTGAAAGATGGGAAAGAAATTGTTGACAGAATGAGCAATGTGGAAAAGGCACAAAAGAGGAGGTTAAGGGAATAATGAAGGTTGGCTAGAGCATAAGGTAAGAGAGAACAACTCTACACTGAGACTTTATTCATTATGCACATGGAAAATCATTAAGATTTTTGAGCAGGGAATGGTTTGCTCAGAACTGGCTTCTGGAAGAAGGTTAGTTTTGTAGCAGTGTCTGGATCTCCTGGTGTTATCCTCCTTTACCCATCTTCACTGTAGAATTAAGACTGCTGAATATTGTTGCAGAATCGAAATGTGTAATAGTCATGAATTGATCCTGTAAGTCTTTAAAGGGCATAAAAAGACTTGTGACAAACTCTATTTTCGCATGAAGTGCATGAATGTTAATTAAAATCTTCAATGACATTTTACATTTTATCTAACAATTGTGGTTTTCCTTTTCTATTTTTTTCCCATTTGTATTCATGTTTACTTTCAAGGCAATATAGAAGACAATGTGATCTATTTTCCTGGACTCCTTTGTTTAGGACGTGTTGTCAGTAGAATGATCTATGGCACATTATGTTTTGATGGCATATGTTACACTATGTTAATGAAATAAATTATGGAGCTTGATTAAAGATTTAAAGGAACACATCATTCACATAATAAAGTGTAAAAGAATTCTTACACTGGAGAATTGTGATTAGATAAATCAACTCTAAACATAATGCCTATTCAGTTTAAGTCAATAACAAATGGTTACATTATTTCATCATTTTGGTGAAGTATCACTTCAAATGTTTTTTTTTTTTTTTTAATTGAGTTGTTTTGGGATTCCAAGATGGCTGCAGTGCAGCCATCCACTTACTCCCAGCCCCAGACCAGACATGTAGCTAAACTACAGAACAATCAACTTGAAAAATCAGTTGAAGTGTAACTGATGTGAACTTTTATAAACAGGAGCATGGAGGAAGACAGGAGGAGACGTGGAGAGGGTGAGCCCCTCATGCAGGTGCAGCGGCGGGAAGCTGGAAGGATATTGTAGCTGCAGAGCTCCCTCCCTCTGGGAGTGTGGGGTCTCAGCCCATGCATTGATCCCCAATCCAGAGCAACAGTGATGGAAAGGGGAGCCCATGTAGCTTTGGGAGGTAAGAATCAGTAGGGATTCGGTCCACCTGGGAGATTCAGATTGCACCATCCTAGGGAGAAAAATTATTGTGTTGTTTCATCATGAGCCTGTAAAGTTTGTTCTTGTCTGTGACTGCTGGAGGGACCATGTGGCAGTGCTCTGGGAAAGTGGAGGTGTCTGCTCAGTACACCCAGCAGTGACGTTGAATGGGTCTCTATTCTCTGGAAGGACTTTGGGCAGAGAGCCAGTCAGAGTCTAGACTGCTTGGCTTAAGAAAAAGAATTGGTGTTGCCCACCTCGAGCACATAGGCAGCACCCCTCCCCCCATCTGCTGAACTGCTCAGTTTGCCCCATTTTTCTGTGTTCCAAGGCAAATGGAAACAGCACTGGGCTGGAAATATGGGACCCCTACTCAGTTTGATGGCATGGGGGGTTGGATATTTAGCCCGTGCAGAGATGAGAATTTTAGACCTGCCCTGTGGTGGCAGACTGTGCAGAGAGATTAGAATGCCAAGCAGGACTGATTTTTTGGATTCGTTCCAATTTATTTAGGTGGCATGGTGTGCCAGGTAGCCACACAGAGCTCGATTTTTGCAACTGTGTCTCCTGGGCTGGATTCCGTCTGGAAGTCAGATGATGTGTGCTGGGCTCTGTGACTGTATTATGGGAAGCAAATCTGAGCTCCGCAGTGAGTTCAGCCTATGCAGCTCCATGAAGGAAAGGCACTGCCCACCCTTCCTCCTACAGGTTGTGGGCACCACTCCTAATGCGAGATAGCTTGAATCACTTCCGCCAGGTTCCAGATACCCCTGCTGGTCACAGTTTATGGGGAAAAGGAGAAGAGCTCAGAGCGGGGACATCCAAAATGTGAGACCTGAGGCAGACCCAACCTGTGGGCTCTGGAGACCCCACCTGTTGGACTACTAGAGGCGCCACCCTGCCAAGCTTTGGACAGGTTGCCAAGGACCAAGCACAATAGTATCTGTCATTGGCTTGCACCAGAGAACCTCCCAGGAGGTCCAGCACTGGCACAACAAGTGGCCAGCTTCAGACATCAGAACACGATCTAACAAGCTTCACAAACAGCATATCCAGAGGGTGATTACAGCAGCAGGCACAAAAATCTGCTGAGGTGAACACTACTTTTTAAAAATCTATTCTTTATTTTTTCTATTTCATATTTTTTCTTCTCTTTTTTTATTCATATCTCTTATTTCTCTCTCTACTCTTCTTATTTTTTTCTCTTTTCTTTCCTTATTCTTTTTTCCTATTTTTCTTTTCCTAGTCTTTGTTTTATTTATGCATATTATGGTTGTTTTTATATTTTATTTTCTCTTTTTTCTTTCTTTTCATATTCTCTTTTTTTTGTTCTCTCTTCTTTAATTCTTTTTGTGTCTTGTCTTTTGTTATTCTTTTTTGTTTGTTTTGTCTCTTTTTTATTTTCTTTTACTTTTTGTTATTTTTGTTTGTTTGTGTGTGTTGTCTTCATTTGTTTTGTATTGGCTTATTCATTCTGTCAGCACCTGTACAACAACTTGCATGACATAGTCAGGGTTGAGCCTCACAATCAGCCAGCCTGAGTGTCAAGCCCTCCCATGAATGGGACAACAGCAATCAAGACCCAATTTCATCAAGAAGAGCCACATAACTCACACAAGTGACATTCCTAGAGCACCCAGCTCAGGATATCAGGGAGACTTCACCACTGGGTCCCACAGGACACCTACTACAGAAGGCCACCCCACCAAGACTGGGAGTCATAGCAGTTCTATCTAATACATAGAAAAAAACAAAACAAAAAGAGACAGCCAAAATGGGGACACACACACACACACACACACACACACACACAAATGGCCCTAAGTGAAAGAACAGGAGGAATCTCCAGGAAAAGAGCTAAATGAAGCAGAGACAACTAATTTATCAGAAACAGAGTTCAAAATAATGCTTATAAGGATGCTCAACAGCATGAAAAAAGACATAGAACCCATGAAAAATAACTAGCTGGAAATGAAGAATAACATATACAAAATAAAGAATAAACTGGAAAGAATAAATAGTAGGTTGCATGAAGCAGAGGATTACATTGGCAAATTAAAAGACAAGGTAGAAAAAATCAGAGCAGCAAAAAGAAAAACCAATTAAAATGCATGAAGATAGTTTACAGGAACTTTGGGACATGAAATGTAACAACATCCACATTATAGGGGTACCGAAATGAGAAGAGAGTGAGCAAGGGATAGAGAACCTGTTTGAAGAAATAATGACAGAAAACATCCCTAAACTGGTGAAGAAAAAACTCACACAAATTCAAGAAGCACAGAGAGTTCCAATCAAGATGAAACCAAAGAGACCCACAAGAAGACACATCATAAATAAAGTGGTAAAGGTTAAAGAGAAAAAGATAATTTTAAAGTCAACAAGAAGAGATAGTTAACTATAAGGGAGATCTTATAAGGCTTTCAGCTGATTTTTCTACAGAAACACTACAGGCCAGAAAGGAATGGCATGAATTATTCAAAGTAATTAAAAGCAAGGATCTGAAACCAAGACTACCCTATCCAGCAAAGCTATCATTTAAAACTGAACATGAAATAATGAGCTTCCTAGACCAAAAAGAAAATAAGAGGCTAACGGGGTTAATTACCACCAACTAGCATTGTAAGAAATGTTAAAGGGACTGCTGTAAGAAGAAAAAGAAATAGTGAAAAGAGAAACATAGGCATAAAGAATTAAAATGACAATAAATAAGTACCTATCAATAATAACCTTAAATGCAAATGGATTAAATGCTCCAATCAAAAGACATATGGTAGCTAAGTGGATAAGAAAACATAACATATATAGTTGCTGTGTACAAGAGACCAACCTCAGAACAAAGATTCACATAGGCTGAAAGTGAAGATGGAAAAAAATATCCCATGCAAATAGAAACAAAAAAGAAAGCTGGAGTAGCAATACTTATATATGACAAAATAGACTTCAAAACAATGGCTATAACTAGAGTTGAACAAGAACACAACATAATACTAAAGGAATCAATTCAACAAGAGGATATAACCCTGGTAAACATATATGCACCCAATATAGGAGCACCTAAATATACAAAAATAAACAACTGTTGGTGGACTTTAAGAAAGAGATTGACAGCAATCCAGTCATAGTAGGGGACTTTATTAGCCCACTGACATCGCTAGATAGAACATCCAGAAAATTGACAAGGAAACAGGAATCTTAAGCAACACACTAGATCAGATGGATTTAATTGATATTTACAGAACATTTCATCATAGCAGCAGAATATAACAGGTGCACATGGAATATTCTCAAAGATAGACCAAGTGTTAGGACACAAAATAAGTCTTATTATATTCAAGAATATTGAAATCATATCAAGTATCTTCTGGGATCACAATGGCATGAAGCTAGAAATCAACTACAATAAAAAACTCAAAAATATTAAACACGTGGAGGCTAAATAGCATGATATTAAGCAATGAATGAGTTACCAATGAGATGAAGGAAGAAATAAAAACTTCCAGGAAACAAGTGAAAATGAACACACAAGAACCCAGAATCTATGGAATATAGCAAAAGCAGTCCTGACAGGGAATTTCACAGCAATACAAGCCTACCACAAGAAGTAGAAAAATCTCAAATAAACGATCTTACTCTACATCTAAAACAACCAGAAAAAGAACAACAACAACAACAACAAAAGCCCAGAGTAAGTAGAATGAACGAAATAATAAAGATCAGAATGGAAATAAAAGACATAGAGACTAATAAAAAAATACAAAAGATCAATGAAACCAAGAGCTGGTTCTTTGAAAAGATAAGCAAGATTGATAAACCCTTAGTCAGACTCATCAAGAAACAAAAGAGAGGACCCAAATAAAAATCAGCAATGAAAAAGGTGAAGTAACAACTGACATCACAGAAATACAAAGGATTGTAAGAAAATACTATGAACAACTACATGCCAACAAATTGGACAACCTGGGCAAAACTGACAAATTCTGGAAACATGCAATATTCCAAAACTCAATCAGGAAGAATCACAAAACCTGAATAGACTGATAACAATTAGTGAAATAGAAGCAAAAATTTAAAAAAAACTCCCAGGAACAAAATTCCAGGACCAGATGGCTTCACAGAATGTTTTTACCAACATTCAAAGAAGTAACACCTAACCTTCTCAAACTATTCCAAAAATTCAAGAGTAGGGTAGACCTCCAAGCTCTTTTCATGAGGCCAGCATTATCCTAATCCAAAGACCAGATAAAGGCACAACAAAGAAAGCAAATTACAGGCCAATATCCCTGATGAACATAGATCCTAAAATCCTCAGCAAAATATTAGCAAATCTCACCTAGAAACACACTAAAAAGATCATATACCATGACCAAGTGGAATTTATTCTGGGGATTTAAAGTTGGTACATTATACACAAATCAACAAATGTGATACATCACATAAACAAAATGAAATATAAAAATCACATGATTATATAAATAGATGTAGAAAAGACATTTGACAACATCCAGCACCCATTTATGATACAAACTCTCAGCAAAGTGGAAATAGAGGGATCATACATCAACATAATAAAAGTCATATATGAAAAACCTACAGACAACATCATACTCAATGGGCAAAAACTAAAAGCATTATTTAAAAACAGAAACAAGACAGGGTTGTCTGCTTTCACCACTCTTATTCAACATAGTAGTGGAAGTCCTAGCCACAGTGATCAGACAAGAAGAAATAAAAGGCATCTAAATTGGGAAGGAGGAAGTAAAATTGTCATTTTTCACAGATGACATGATATTGTACATAGAAAACCCTAAGGACTTCACCAAAAATCTACTAGATTAAAAAATGATTTTGGCAAAGTAGCCGGATACAAAATTAATATCCAATCTTTGGTGGCATTTTTATACACCAAAAATAAACTCTCAGAAAGAGAAACTAAGAAAGCAATCCCATTTACCATTGCAGCAAAACAGTAAGTTACCTTGGAATAAACTTAACCAAGTAGGTAAAGAACTGTAACTCAGAAAACTATAGGACATTGAAAAAAGAAATAGAGGAGGATACAAACAAGTGGAAGCATATACAGTGTTTATGGATTGGAAGAATTCACATCATTATAATGTCCATACTACCCAAAATAATCTACAGATTCAATGTAATTCCTATTAAAATACCAATGGTATACTTCAGAGATCCAGAACAATATTCCAAAAATATATATGGAACCAAAAAAGACCCTGAATAGCCTCAGCAATCTTGAGAAAGAAGATCAAAGTTAAAGGGATCACAATACTGGATATAAAACTATACTACAAAGCCATTGTAATCAAAACAGACTGGTACTGGCACAAGAACAGACATATAAATCAATGGCACAGAACAGAGAGCCCAGAAATCAACCCATGCGTTTATGGTCAATTAATATTTGAAAAAAGAGGCAAGAGCATATGATGGTGTAAAAACAATCCCTTCAATAAATAGTGTTGGGAAAATTGGACATATACATACAAAAAAAATGAAACTATGCCATGAACTTACACTATACACAAGAATAAACTCAAAATGGATAAAATACTTAAATGTAAGTTGTTGTGAAATCATAAAAATCCTTGAAGAAAACAGAAAAATTTCAGACATCTTGCATAGTCATATTTTTGCTGATATATCTCCTGGGGCAAGGGAAGCAAGGAAAAAAATAAACAAATGGGACTACATCAAACTAAAATACTTCTGAACAGCAAAAGAAACCATCAACAAAATGAAAAGGGAACCCATGTGTGGGAGAACATATTCACTAATGATACATCTAATAAGGGGCTAATTTTCAAAATATATAAATAATTTGTACAACTCAACACCAGGAAGACAAATAATTCAACTAAAAAGTGGGCAAAGGACCTGAATAAACAATTATCCATAGAGGACATACAGATGGCTAAGAGACATGAAAAAATGCTCAAGGTCAATAATCATCAGAGAGATGCAAATTTAAACTACAATGAGGTATCAAGTCTCACCTGCCAGAATGGCTGCCATCAATAAATCAAGAAACAGCAAGTGCTGGCAAGGATGTGGAGAAAAGGGAACGCTAGTAAGCTGCTGGTGGGAATGCAGACTGGTGCAGCCACTGTGGAAAACAGTATAGAGTTTCCTCAAAAAATTAAAAATGGAACTGCCATTTGACCCAGCAATCCCGCTTCTGGGATTATAGTCTAAGAATCGTGAATCACCAATCAGAAAGAATATATGCATCCCTATGTTCATAGCAGTATCATTTATAATAGTCAAGAACTATAAACAGCTCATGTGCCCATCAGTAAATGAGTGGATAAAAAAGATGTGGTACATTTACACATGGAATATTATGTGGCTTTAAGAAAAAAGGAACTCTTACCTGTTGCAACATCATGTATGTAGCAGGAGGTTATTTTGCTAAGCAAAATAAGCTAGTCAGAAAAATAATAGATACAAATGTGATCCCGCTTATATGTGTGATGTAATGAACAAAACAAACTGACGAACAAAACAGGACCAGAGGCATGCATACATGGAACAGACTGACAGATCTCAGAGGGGAGGGTGGGAGAGGGACTAGAAGAGATTTGCCAAAGAACATATATACTTATATGCATAGCCTATGAATACAGGCAACAATGTTGTGAAGGCCGGGTGGGGATGGGGAGCGGGGAGGGCTGGGGTGAAGGGGACAATGAGGGGAAAAATGGGGGGCATCTGTAATAGTGTCAATGACAAAAACAATAAAAATAAATTGGGTTGTCTCTATTTAAATTTCCCATTTTTAAAATTTGGTTGTTTCTTTGCTTACTGTTGAGTTTTGAAGTTTCTTTATATATTATAATTACAAGTATATTTCAGATATATGATTTGTAAATTTTTCTCTCAGTCTTTGCCATGTCTTTTCATGATCTTAGAATGTTTTGAAGAGCAGAAGTTATTTTGATGAAGTCTAACTTTTTGATATTTTCTTTTAAGGGTTTTGGTTTTGGTGTCCTATCTAAAAAATCTTTGTCTAACCCAAATTCACAAATATTTTTCTTATATTTTATCTAGATATTTTATAGCTTAAGTTTTATCTTTGAATCTTGATCCATTTTTAGTTAATATTTGCACTGGGGCAAGATTATTTTATTTTATTTTTTTGTATGTTTGTCAAAAATCAGTTGTCCATAAATGTGTTGGTCTATTTATGGACACTTTATTCTGTTACATTAATCTATTTGTCTGTCTTTCTGCCCATACCATACTGTTTTGATTATTTGTAGCATTATGAATAATACGTTTTGATATTAGGTAGTGTTAGTCTTTTTTTTCCCAAGTTGTTTTGGTTATTCTCATTTCTTTGCATTTCTATACGAATTGCAGAATAATCTTGTCACTTTCTGTGAGGAAATTTCCTTAGATTTTGATCAAGATTGCAAGTCCACAGCTTAATTTGGGGAGAATTGACAGCTTATTAATAGTGAATCATTTGACCCATCTCTCCATGTAGGTGTTCTTTAATTTCTCTCAGAAAAGTTTTGTGGTTTTCAGTGTACAAGCCTTGCATATTTTTTGTTAGACCCATTTCTAAGTGTTTCACATTTTTAACGTTATCTTAAATGACATTGATTTTTACTTTCACTTTTAGTTGTTTATTGCTATGTTCTATATAATGACCTTATATCCTGAAATTTTATTAAACTCAGTTATTAGTTTTAGTACTTATTTTGAGATTCATAGGGTTTTCTAATTGCTAATCATGCCATTTGTGAATAAAAGTGAGTTTACTTCTTCCTTTCAACATGGATGCATTTTATTTTCTTTGCTTGTCTTATTGTTCAGGACCTCCTTCTTTTCTTTTTCCTGGTCTTAGAGGAAAAGCATTCATTTTTTTCAAACTATGAATTGAGATGTTCACTGTAGGTTGCTCATAGATGTTTATGTCAACTTAAGAAAGTCCTCTTCTATTTCCTATTTGAAAAAAGGTTTATTATTGTTGTTATTACTATTATTATTATTAAGAATAGATTTTGGATTTTTCAAAGAATTTTCTCCAACTATTTATATTGTTATATGAATTTTCCTGTATAAAAATGTGGTAACATGGTGAATTACACTGATTGATTTTTGAATGTTTAACTCTGGTCTGGATGTATTAGTTCTCTTTATACAATATTGGATTTAATTTGATAAAATTTTTGTAAGAATTTGTACTATACATTCATGAATGATTCTGGTCTTTTTTTATATCAGGTATTATGTGTACATTCATAAGGGGTATTGGACTGTAGTATTTTTTCTTTTTATTTCAGATTTTGGTATCAGAGTAATACTGACCTTAGAGGGGTAGAGAAATAGTTCCTCTTTAATAATCATGCAAGAGTTTGTGTAGAAATGACATTAATCTTCCTTAAAAGTTTGTTAGAATTCTCTAGTGAAGCCATTTGGGCATGGATTTTTCTTTGTAAGAAGGTTTTTAACTACAAATTTAATTCCTTTATAGATATAGGGCTTTCTAACTGAATTTTGGTATTATTTACACTTCAAGTAATTTGTGCATTCTGTCTAAGTTACTGAATTTATTAGACTAAGGCTTTTCATGATATTTTCTTATCCTTTTAATATCTGTAGAATCTGTATTGGTATCCCCTTTTTTCTCATATTAGTAGTTTGTATCTTCAGTCTTTATTTTCCAGTCAGTCTGAGTAGAGCTATGAATTTTATTGATTTTTCTCAAATAGCTAGCTTTTGGTTTTATTGATTTTTTTGTTTATTTTATTTTCTACTTTTATTTTTCTACTTGGGTATTTATTATCTCCTTTTCCTGCATTCTTTTTGGTTTCAGTTGCTCTTTGTTTCTAGTGTCCTCAGATAGAAGAAAGGTTTGAGACATCCTTTCTTTTCTGATATAAATGTTAGCTGTCATAAATTTCCCCTAAGCATTGCTTTATTGACACCCACACATTTTGATACATTGGTTTTTATTTTCACTGTGGTCAAAATGCTCTCTAATTTTTATTTGGTTGTCTTTCTTTGACCTATGGATTATTTTTCAGAATTGTCTTTGTCTATTAAGGTTCCAAGTATTAGAATCTTTCTTTTGAGATCTTTCTTTTATTGATTTCTAAATCAATTCCATTGTTGTCAGAGAAGACACTATATATCACTTCAATCCTTTTAAATTTAGTAAGAATTATTTTATGGCCCAGAATACAGTGTATTTTAGGAAATGTTCTATGTTCCTTTGTAAAGAATGTGTATTCTGCTGTTGTTGGGTAGAGTATTTTATCAATGTCAGTTGGTCAAGTTAATTGATAGCATTGCTCAAGTCTTCTCCATCTTTGTTGATTTTCTACTCATTCTATCTATTGTCAATGGAGAGGTATTAAAATAAATGACTGTAATTGTGCATTTACCTCTTTTTCTTTGCAGTATATATTTTTATTGAGATATAGTTGACATATATGCTTCATGTATTTTGAAGTTGTATTATTAGGTGTATAAATGTTTAGGAAATTTATCTACTCCTGATGAATTGACTACTTTACCATAATGAAATTACTTCTTTAACACTGAAAATGTTGTTTACCTTGAAAACTACTTTGTCTGATATTAGCATAATTCATGTGGGGAGAAGAGATCATCTGCATGAGGAGAGACAGGAGATAGTTTTATCTAGAGGGAGATTGATCTAATTAATTAATCATTGGCAAGACCCAGGTTTCTCACTGTCTGAGAAAGACACAAATTTGGAAAGAAAGAAAACCAGAATATACCTGTCATATTGGATTAGAATTAGAAATATCTGTTGGAATTCATGGTTTTATTAGGTAAAGAAATGAATACAAATGTAAATGTCTCTATTTCTGTATATGGTTGTATATATGTTTGTGTGTGGTGAATATTTATATTTTCTAATTCTGTCCACCAAGAGGGTCTGGAAATAGCAATCTACTAATAGCAACCCATACCTAACATTCAGGTCTCTCCTTCTTAAATATCATTTTCCACTAAAAGGAATCAGGAAATGGCTGATGCTGAGACAAGGGCAGTGAAAGTACAAGATGAGTCTGGAATATCTTGTATCAGAAACCAAGGGAGTTCTCAAAGAGTGATGGGTTATGTCTAAACTTTATAGAACTGAGCTTACCACTCTGTAAGTTTGGATCAATTTTCTATTAGAATATGTAATTATAGTTATCTATTTTATTTTAACCCCTTTAATTAAATAGGAAACTAGAAGTTGAATGATACATACATACATACATACATACATACATACATACATAAAGATTTGATGAGAAATGGTATAGTAACATCGTTTCATAATATTTCCCCACAAAATATTTATTAATTATGAAGGGGAAAGAGCTATTTTATGATGGCAAAGACTGAAGATAGCACCTTAAATAAGTAGCCATAGTAATGGGACAGTTTGAACCAGTGTGCCACCTGATAAGATACAATGAGAAGAACACATCATCACTTTTGTAATATTCCTGCCAGATATGCGTAAGCTGAATCTCTTCATGCAGAAACATCAATTAAGCCCAGATTGAGTTACATTCCACAAAATAACTAACCTAAAAATTTCTAAAAGGTTCAAGGCTCATTATAAGAGTTAAAGGAATACTGAGAAATTGTTATAAACTGAAGGGGACTTGGACATAACAACATATGACTCCGACTTTTTTTCTTTTTCTCGCCATGGTAAAAATTATGGGGACAAAGATGGTCCATCAGATACCCCATCATACCTAAATATTTTCTTAATGGTTCAGGACAAAAAAGTTTCTTTTATTGAACCTGCAATTTTATGATTAATGCAATTCTTTTTAAATGTTAAAAAAAAGAAGTCTGTGCAAAAAAGCATCAAAGTTGTAATCTACTCTGATTCAGTTCTGTTCTTGGCTAATTTTGACATTATTCTAAGGAGCCTAATGATTTTTTTCCTAAAAATTTTAGGTAGCCTTGAACTGTTTCTGAAAATAGCCTCTCTGGTAGTAGAGAGGAGAGAAAACATTTTGCAGTAAAGGAAAATGGGGTTATAGGAAGTTTAATTAATTTTCTCTGCTTCAAGTAATTGTTACAGCTAGGAGTAAAATATTGATTTCCTCATTTTCAAACCAATTTCTAAAAAAATTTTATAACTTAAAATTGTGTGGAAGTGCCTTAACAGTTCTGGTTCTGTATTTTTCATCTAGAAGTGAACGTTGACTCAAGTCTTCTTCAGATTTGTGACAGTAGATTCCAGTGCCCCCCTCTTCAGCAGCTCATGGATAGTGCTGGAATATGGTATAATTTTGTCACTATAAAGAAAATCCCCTAGCAACAAAATGTTTCCCTGGTGGTCTGACATTCCCAGTATTAGATCTCATCTATTGGATTATGATAGCATTGCTTAAAATGTCCTTTAGAGAGTAGTAATAAGTCTTTTTTTTTTTTTTTTTTAAGGATCTTGTCAAATATGTTAGAAAACTCTGGGTTAATTCGCTTTCTTTATCCAGACTTTTCAAAACTGTTAAAACACAGAAAGCTTTAAGAGAAATATATAGCTCATTGTTTCTCAAACTTAGTTGCCCAGGACAACATTTTCAAAGAGCACCTTGTAGAAGTATTATTTTATGAAAAACATTTTGGAAAAACCTGGATAAAGACAAAATGCATTGTTAGAGAAGAAAGTAAATGAACCAGTTTATCATGTAAAATCTTAGCTCACATTTATAATAGCAAAGTAGTTCTGGAATACTACTCCAGAAATGGAAAAACCCAGGCAATGGGTTATTCCAGTGGGAGAGGAGACTTGGTAGCAACACTGGGTCAAGAGTTTGAACATCCAACACATAAGTATCAATGTTATATGGTAGAAAAACTACAGATTGGGAATCACATTGACTTGGGTTACAATCCAGTTCTTTCATTTCCACTCCGAGTCTCAGTTTCCTCAACAACAAAATGGAGATAAATAATGACAATAACAATACCTTTAGTAGCAAATATTTATGTAGCACTTATAGCTAGGTACTGTTCTAATCACTTAATATATATTAACTCATTTAATCCTCACAAAAACCACTTGAGATTTTATTTCTATATAAAATTATGACCATACAGGATTGTGGTGGTGACTTTATATATATGTATATGGTCTTTTTCAGTGTCTGGGACAGACTGAGCACTTATTAAGTACTAATCATCATCATTATCATCCTCATCATGAGGGTAATGGGAACCAGAGGTATATAGGCAGAGAAGAGGTATGGCTGAAGGGGGTGTGTGGGCTACAGGAGAATGGAAGAGCACTACAGATACATTTCACAGCATTCAGTCTTCCCTGGAGGTAATTTTGGCCATAACTTCCCACTCTTTATTATTTTTGCATGCTTAAAATCTTAATTTTCCTTCTCTACCACAATGTCACTTTTGGCAGACAAATGTTTATTTAATCAACAATTCTGCTTTTTGTTGAGTACCTACTATGTATGGGTAATAATACAAGTAAAATTTGTCACGTGATCATTAGCACTGTGGAGAAAGTAAAGCAGGATAGGCAGATAGAAAGTTTGGCATGAAGATGGGCTTAATTTATATGACTTTTCTTCCATTCTTCTCTACGGTTTCCATAGATAAGCTTACACAGCAGAGCAAAAGGCAAAGAGGAAAGAGATGGGGCAAAAGGGAAAGAATTAGGGTATAAATCCTGTGATTGGCACTTAACTTTTGTGTTATTCATTCAAAAGTGTGGAATGAAGAAAAACCTCCCTGAAGTATCTGCAATGCCATTTTACCTTATACACCTGGGCACATTTTTTTAAACTGGTGCCTTGAAGCCTTGATTCAGTCACCCAGGCAACCTGCTTTCATTGACTTCTTTTGTTTTTCCATGGCCTTAAGTATTTGCTAACATAATGCTTCACAAATGGCTAATATATTGCTGCACTAAGCAGCATTTCTGCTGTCAGCAGTGCACCAGCAAATGGAGTACCTCACAAGGGATCCATTGAATTAAATGGTGCACACTGGACTGGCTGTGTTCTCTCCCACTTTGGAATGACTTCACCTTCTCAGTTCCCAAGTGAAACAAAACTGCTTCCATCTGTGCATTCTGAAGGGATTTGGGGATTTATGATTCTTTGAGATGGAAGGCAGGAGCAATGAAGCACTAACCAAATGTAAATTGCCACATTGGCTTTTATAACTGCTACTATTGATGGGGGAGTTAATTGCCTGTGTACTTCATTTTTAACTATTGGGCTTAACTGGAAAATGAAACATTGACAAAATTTTTAAAAGGTTAGAAGAGAACAAAAGAAAAGAATGAAGAAAACAGACTGATATTCAGAATGATTTGGCTAGGAATACCAAGCAATTTTATCATTATTGTATTTGGGAAGATTATCAGAATCTTTTTTTTTTTAATCCTCACCCGAGGATATGAGTTTATTGATGTGAGAGAGAGGGAAGGAGAGAGTGTGCGCATGAAACATCGATGTTAGAGAGAAACATCAATTGGTTGCCTTGGGTACAGCCACCAGACCAGGAATAGAACCTGCAGCCTTTGGTATACCAGACACGCTCCGACCAACCAAGACACCCAGCCAAGGCAATGATTAGAATCTTTTAAAAATTAGTCTTTTTAGAAGTTTGTATATATTAAGTTATTACAATAAACCTTTTAGTAGACATTCGTGTTGAATATACTCCTCTACGGTAACTAATAGTTCCGTTGCTAAAGACACTATTTTCTGAAACTCAAAACAAAGATTTAAAAATGACAGTATTAACAATGTGTTCTACAGTTAATGGTAAAGCATATACAATGTGTGTAATTTGGTTAGGGCATTGGGTCTGAAAGTTTATTCACTTACATCTGTAACAAAAATAAATAAATTAATAAAAAAAGAAAAAAAATGTTCCTGAATAAGAAGCCTCTAATTCCTGTCTTGATAATGGATGAAGAGAAGTACAAGCAGATAGGACTTGCTATTAGATATCGAGGAATCCTCACAATTTTTAATTCTAAAATCTACCTGTGGCAACGTTAGGAACTGTGATTGAAGTGGAGGTCTCATAGAGATTAAGAAAGACTGAGGCTTATTGATAAACTTTATTTATTTTAGGGGGAAATTATTGAAAAATGTCAATAGTAGTACCATATTAAATATAAGTTCCACTATGTAAATATTTGATACCTAATATTTGTCTTGTTGGAATATTTCCTTAGCCTCTGGAAACTCTGAAGAATGTATTGATAGCATAATATAACCTTTAATGATTTAGAAGCCAATATATCCAATAAATCAATAAAAGCTATTTATAAGGAGTTCTTTTTATCCAAAGATATGAAACAATGTAGCATTGGAAATCTTCTAGGATCATTCTGCCTGGTAGTTTGATTGAAATGCTTTTCATTTGTTTTCCTTTGCTATAGGTAATGTGCATACTAGAAGTGTTTTATTCCTGTTACCCAGCCTGCTGTACAGATAGTCTATGGTTTTCAGATTTTATGATATGGATTGATTAATCCAGCTCTTGGATTCCACAGTGTCTCTCTCAAGGTGCAGCCCCAAAGGAAGGCAATTATTGCCTCTTACATATATTATCTAGCCCCTCTTTTCTAACAGATGTAGAAATGTAGGATTATATATCATCTGCATTTATTCCCTTTCATTTTTTAAACCATTCTCTTCTATAGTTAAGCTATCTTTTTACTTCTCTTTTATATTCCAAACTCTTCCTATAATTGTCCCCTACAGTAGTGACTCACATTTATTGAACTAGAATTTTTATGTTGTCGAAAAAAATCAGTTACATATACTGAAATTTAGCATAAGGGAACCCAATTTTGAGTTCAATGTTTCTTTGTGCTCCTTGGACAGTTTAATAAGTAGCTCTATATAGAGACAGACCAAACCAAAGAACACCAGGCTATACAAGGGATACCATATAGGATTTTTAGTCTTGTGACATTGGTCCTATTATATCTCTGATATGATGATGTTGAGAAATTAGAACCTAAGATTGTTTAGGAAACAGTTTATGGTCTGTGCTCCTGGGGTTGAATTTTACTTGCTCCAGCATCTTTCATTAAGAAAACTTTTTCATAAATGAACTTTTTCATAAATGAAACCAAGTTGACTCAATGGTCAGTTGGTGCAATTTGACTAATCAACATTGAATGATTAAGGATTTAACTTAGCTTTTGGAAAAACACTTTTTTTTTTTTTAAACTACCAGAGAGATTCCAGTGGAATGAATGCAGCAATCTATTCCTTATTGGGAGGACACCATGAGTATAGTATTCCATGTTTGGTCCTATACTGAATGCCCAAATTATAATAAATAGAATAATATAATAGTAATATAATAATGATTGTATATATTTTTTCATTTTCAAAAGGTACTTTCTCTCTACTGGATAAGTACTGCTTTCAGATCTTCCACAGAAAAGAGAAAGAAAGGAAGGGAAGATCATTTTTTTATGATATAATATGACTCATTTGATAGTATCTCCAATATTTTTTTCTTTATTGACTTAATCATAGTTCTCAAGTTAGTTAGACAAATGTCACTGTTTTCTACCAATTGTTGTTTTGGTGTGATCTACGGGTTTGGATTTATGTAAGCTTTACCACGATTCGAGGTGAACACGAACAAGAGAATTCTATCTATGAACCACAGCAGAAAAATAGACTGACTTATACATTACTCCCAGAGGTATTATAGCATATCAAAGTGTGTAGGGAATAAAATGAACCTTAAGAAAGGCTCAAAGCAGTGACTCTGAAGAGAAGTTGCCACCACAACCTGTGGCTTTCATTACTGTACCTGGCCTGTTTCCTCCCAGGCTCTGCACTCAGGTGAGAGACGTGGGTCACACAAGCCACATTCTCCACAGTGTTAGAATGTGACATTATTCCGAGAAGAACCCGTTTTATCACGGTTTGAAAAAAACGATCTTTTGCTGTCTCTGGGATTTAATTGATGATAATATGTGGAAGTGGCAGTTTGGATAAAATGAGACTGGCAATGAATTGATAATCATTAAGAGATACATGCGGTTTCCTATTTGCTCTACTTTGTGTGTGTTAGAAATATTCTCTAATAAATGGTTAAAACAAAGCAATATGAAAACAAAAATGGAGTCCAAAAATGATGGAAAAGGAAAAAGTCCTTTGTTAAAATATGGCATCCAGGGAGAAAGAGTATACACATATAGTTCTATGATTTTAAACATGGAGAGTCACAGAATGTGTTTATCATAATTACCCAGGGAGGGGAGGCTTTAGGAAATACATTTCGGAGGTCCCATCTCTGAGATTCTAATTCAGTAAATCTGGGGAGGGAAACAGCTTTGAAGTGACTCTGATGTGCTGACAGGTTTGGGAACCACTGCCATTGTTATGCCATGGCTGGATTATGCCATGAAATCCATTTTGGCAAAAACAGATGACGACAGAAAAAAGATTGAAAAAGGTAAAATTGATAAAGTTATTAAGGTAGAACTATGACACTATTTTTCATAGCTTGTAGCCTATGATGTTGGTTTCCTTGGAATGAGATCTAGAACATTAATGCTAAAATTTCACTTTGACATCTTTTATCCAATCTCTATTTTATAGATAAAAAATTGAGGCCTAGAGAGAACATTGCACAAAACTCAATAACTGAGTTTAGCAAATACTTATTGAAAACCTGTAAGAACCAGGCATTATGTCTGAGTAGGAACTTGGATCACAGAATTACTAAAAGTTGTCTTTTCTGACCTGGAGAAACTTGTCCATACCCTCTCACTTCCATTTCACTGTTTTATCACACCATGCTGCTATTTTCTCATCTTTCCTCTAACTTTATTTAACTTCAAAAAGATCATTTATGATCTCAGTTATTTATGGACTATAATGAACAAAATAAGCTGATGATCAAAATAGATCCAGAGACATGGAAGCAGGGATCCGATTGACAAACTTCAGAGGGAAGGGGGGTGAGGGTGAGTGGGCAGAGATAAACCAAAGAACTTATTTGCATATATACACAACCAGTGGACACAGACAATAATATGAGGAAGGCAGGAGGGGGTTAATGAAGGAGAAAAAGGGGAACATCTGTAATACTCTCAACAATAAAGATTAAAAAAAAAACTAAGGAAAAGAAAAAAAAATCATTTAAATTTAAAATTGATTTCCCATTCCTAGGATTTCTCTTTATAACTCAAAGAAATCAATGCTAATCCTAAAAATAACATGTTTACCCCTAAGGAAGAATACTTCCATGTTTAGAATAATTCCGATACATTTTAGGGTTCCTCTAGCATCAGCATCTAAAGAAGAAAGATGGCTTGGAGCAGCTGGAGGAAGATGGGCTATCTGACTTATTAATCCTTGCTTGACATTAACTGGGCTCTCAAGGATGAACTGGGCATTTGAGAGCAAGTTTAGAGAAGCATGACAGAGAGGAACTTGCCTTTTTCAGTGTACATTGGGTCATAAGGCTTTCCAGACAAGAGGCACTCAAAGAATGTTGGGGTTCATTTGATTTTTATTTTTTGACAAGTTTAGGTTTAGAACACAACTCTTCCCCATATAAATATTTTGTTTCCTCTAATACTTATAGCATCAAAAATCTTTATATTATTTGAGGTTATAGAAATCTAATATCCAAAGAGAATGAAGTAATCATTGTAGGCAAGCAGGAAGACAGAAATTTCTACCTGTTGCTTACTAACTAGGAATTTAGCAGTAGTCTTAAATGCAGACTGGTTTGAATGCCCACACTTCTGCATATAATCTTTCACTTGGTTAGTTTTTTTAAGAATCCCAGCAGTTATGAAGTTTAATATGTAAAATAATTACCATACAAAGTTTTATATATATATAAAATATATATTTAAGGCAGATTTAAGGGATTTTCTTATTTTTAATTATGTAACATTTTATTATAGGTGACTTTAGAGTTCACCCCAATATAAGATGTGAGTGTTACAGTAAAATACTTTTCCACTTTAACTAAGTGATTGGCCATGATACAATGGAGAAGGGAGGACAAATGACTGAAAATAAATATTCATTCAAGAAGATAATAATAAATATTTACTACTTTCTAAATTCCTTCCAAAATGAGAAGAGGCCAAAGCCATATTAACTAAACATATAAGCAGAAGTTATATATTAAAATATTTTACTCTCAAAGGACAGGTGGTTGTTCTTTTATACTAAGAGAAGACAGAACCAACCATCTAATTTCAGGGCGAATTCTTGGAGCTTTGACAGAAAGAAATTGACTGAGCTTCTTATTCAACATTATTTGGGTTTAATTTCAAGTGCCCTGGGCCAAGTATAAACAAACCACAGATAGTCTCCTCCCTTTACTCTTGACAAGGTTTCTCAGGTGTTGCTTTATTTTTTAAGCCTTTACATTATAGTTCAAGTATAATATGATTCCTGTGGAGGAAATGCATTAGTTCCATTTATAAAAAAAACATTTAAAGGAGAGTGGCTTCCTACTAGAACCAAAGGGAGTATTTTATCTATAAAAAGCTAAAATAGAATTATTGAAAGACAATAGGCTACTTGTATAAAATAACAACTAGAAGTAAAAATTGGCATTAATAATAATAATAATCTCTAAAGTTTAGGTATTAAACTAGTCACTTTGAGGCTAGTAAAACTTTATGAATTTAAACAGGGAGTATATTATGAGTATAATTTGGCAGAAATATTAAAATAAGAAACCTAAATGGAATTCATTGTCAACTTATTTTATTATTGTCTTTACCTAAAATCTATAATTATCCATTTTGTCCTACTGAAAACATGCCCTCCTTCATTTGTTTCAGTCTCCTGTCATTGTGAAACTTCCATGCATCTGACAACAAAATAGGTTTCAGAAGTCCTGAGAAGTCCAGAACACTTGTGACAAGTTAGGTACGGTTTTAAACAAGCAATGTAATTTCTTTCATACTACGCAGCCAGAACCAAAACTGAAGGAAGAAGGTCTAAATGGGAAGAAACTGAGCCTGGGTTTTAGTTATGATTGTTTCTGAATAGCTGGGTCACCTCAGGCGTCCAACTTGTATGTGCCTCAGTTATTTTTATAAAGTGGTATAAATATTACCTCCTTTACCACGGCATAAAGACCTTGTGAGAATAAAATGTGACACTAGTTGTGAAAAGAAAGTACGAGACCAATAGGAAATGAGATTTTTGATTCACTGCTTTTTATATATTGATTTTTCCATTCTAAACTTTTAAAAAGTCAAAATCCTTTAAAATGTATCTTCATTACTAATGTGCAAGTTAGGAGTGGGCAGGAATCAATTCGAGGTTAAGTAAGGAAAGGTCAGGACAAAAGGATTTAGTGGTGAACAGTGGGCTAGATGAGAATGGTCAATGCAAATCTTTTATATTTTAAATAATTTCTTTCACATTATTTTTAGAGGGAATATTGCACAAACCACTGGAATACCAGGAGACCTCAATTGTTACAAATAAGTAAATTATTTAGGATATAAGTGCAATTTACATATTTTTACAATGTTATGTTTTTAGAATAATCCAACAAAACTTTAGAGTTAGTACTGAACAGAGAGAGAGAGCAAATGAGCGCTACCCTTGGGGTTTTTGGCATAAATACATGACTTACTAATGGCCTAAACTTGGTTAGATGCCAAAGATGCAACTACATTCTTGCTATTAATATTTCATTACTTACTAATAGCTTTGTGCATAGGAATAGGAATTTCTAGTGTTATGAGGTAATATAATGACAGTTTCTTTTGTTGATGTTATAAACGATGGAATCTTGTTTTTTATAAACAACCTGTTGACTTTTTAATTTGGTTCATGACTCTGATCTAAAATATCTCAAATGGTAACTGGAATATTCCCTGGCTTATATGTTATATAAAATGTTCCACTGCTATTGTGTATGGTCCTATGGAATTTTTCTAAACTCAGCAGTTCAACCTTGTTGTTGGTGCTTTGGCCAGTAACTAAGACATTTTCTCTAGATAATTATTTCCTCTCCCTGTACAAGGAGTTGTAGAGTCTGAAGGAAGGCTATTCTATAAGGTTTTCTATTATTTTCTTGAAGTTTATAGAATAATATTATCATTTTGTTTATAGTTTATTGATAACCCAGTACCTTGGTTGAATCAAGTTTACTTCTCTGAGATTAAATTATTGAATTATTAAAAAAAATCTTGATTCTGCAGCAGGAATTAATTTATTATATTGGGTGCCCTCTTAGTAATCTTTTTAAATTGCTAATCACAAATATGGCTAAATGTCTCCACTATTTATTAGTTGTGTGACCTTGGGAAATTAAAGAATTTTTCTGTGATTCTATTCTATCATTGATAAGAAGGGGGATAACAATAGTACTTAAAAGAATTCCTGTAAAGATTTAAATAGGAGTTCCTTAAATTTTAAGTGCTGAACATAGTGCTCAAACACACCTGATAAAAATTTGCTGTCATTATTATTATCAAATGTGAAGATTGATAATTGTCATAACCCTGTTATTGGAAAAGATATGCCACCAAAAACAATTAGAAATAATACAGTAAAGTTGCAGGATACAAAATCAATGTAAAAAATTCATTGCATTCTTATACAGTACAATGAAATTTCAGAAAAAGAAGTGGAAAAAACAATTCCTTTTTCAATTGCAACAAAAATAATAAAATACCCAGGAATAAACTTAACAAAGGATGTAAAGGGCCTATACACCTAAAACTACAAAGCATCATTAAAAGAGATTGAAAAAGACACAAAGAAATAGAAAAATACTACATATTCATGGATTGGAAGAATCAACATAGTTTAAATGGCCATATTACCCAAAGTAATACACAGATTTAATCCTCATCAAAATCCTAATGGCATTTTAAAAAATAGAACAAAAATCATCAGATTTGTATGGAACCACAAACAACCTTGAATAGTCAAATCAACCCTAATAAAAAAGAATGAAGTCAGAGGTATCATACTCCCAGACTTCAAGTTATACTGCAAAGCACCAATAATCAAAACAGCATGGTTTTGGCAGAAAAACAGACATACAGGCCAATGGAACAGAATTGACAGCCCAGAAATAAACCCAATGTATATGGGCAAACAATTTTTGACAAAGGAGACAAAAACATATAATGGAGAAAAGAAAGTCTCTTTAATAAATGATGCTGGGAAAATTGGGAAGCCAGATGCAAAAGAATTGAAACTAGACTACTGTTTGTCTCCATATACAAAAATTAACTCAAAATGGACCAAGACCTAAATATAAGACCTGAAACAATAAATTACATAGAAGAAAACATAGGTACTAAACTTATGGACCTTGGTCTTAGAGAGGATTTAATGAACTTGACCCCAAAGGCAATGGAAATAAAGGTAAAAATAAATGAATGGGACTAGATCAAGCTAAAAAGAAAGAGACTGCCAACAAAACAAAAAGGCAACCAAGCAAATGGGAGAAGATATTTCAAACAGCTGCTCTGACAAGGGGTTAATATCCAACACATATAAAGAACTCATACAACTCAAAACCAAACAAATGGTCCAATTAAACAATGGGCAGAGGACCTGAACAGACACTTCTCCCAAGAAGATATACGAATGGCCAACAGATATATGAAAAGATACTCAACTTCTCTAGCTATTAGGGAAATGCAAATCAAAACTACAATGAGATACCACCTCACACCCATTAAAATGGCTATTATCAACAAGTCAACTAATAAGTGTTAGAGAGATTGTGAGAAAAAGGAACTCTCATTTACTGCTGGTGGGAATGTAAACTGGTACAGCCACTATGGAAAATAGTAGGGAGGTTGCTCAAAAGATTAAGAATAGTGTTACCTCCTGGCTGGTGTGGCTCAGTTGGTTGAGCATTGTCCCATGCACCATAAGATCAACGGTTAGATTCCTGGTCAGGGCACATGCCCAAATTGTGGGCTCCACCCCAGTAGGAGGCATGCAGGAGGCAGCCAATCAATATTTTGCTCTCATCGATGTTTCTATCTCTTTTTCTCTCTCCCTCCTCTCTCTGAAATTAAAAAAAAATTCATAGACAATAGAACTAGAGAGAACACACAAAAATTAATATCATTACAAATATTTTGAAAGATACCAAAAACCATTTATGTTGTGCTTTCTTTGTTGTGATTCAGTGGGCTGTTACAACAGATGCTTTTGGTTACCTCCTCAACAACCATCTCCCCTTCCCCTTCCTCTTTTTTGTTAACAGAATTTCTGATTCCACGCAGGTATCTGCTTTTCCCTCAGTGACTCAGAGGTAGGTCCTGATAGATCTTATCCAATTTGGTGCACTCTCCTGTTCCCCTTGCCAGTAATTGGTTTAAGCCAGGACTGTACATTATAAAGCTGTAATTAGTGAGGGATGAAGGAACGCATGTCTGCTGAAGGGAATCTGAGAAGTTTTATTTGTTCTAAAATAGAAAAGCTTTTCTTTTCTGCCTCTGGACACTATGATGTTTGGAACTGTCGTAGACATCTAGTGATCATTAGGTCACAAGCTACGTGACAAAACTGATACATGGAGATGGCAAAACAGTATAATGAAACAAACTTGGGCCCTTGAAGATGATGTTAAGGTATTGAATTAACCAACATTGGAATTGCCAACGTCTTGGGTTCTTTCGTAAGATAATAAATTCCTATTGGTGGTATTTAGTTGAGTCAGGGTTTTCTGATACAGCTAAAAACATCCTAAATAATTAAAGCATCCTAAATATGTTAGCTGAAAGTATCTTAAATATTACTCATTGCATATTTTTGTTTTATTATAATAGCATGTTAAAATCATATAAATGAAAAATATAAGTAATTTATAACTGTATAGGATTCTGTAGGTGCTTAAAGTCTTATACAGAATATTTTCTGAAAATATAGCAGCATTTGACATCACTTTCTCAAATGGAAGTTGGACCACTTCCTTAGCAATACTTGACAATATTGTATAACTTTGCAATTTTAAGTTAAATTTTTTAATTTTTAAAATTTATTCTTTAATTTTAAAAATTATTTTACTATATACATTCCATATATAGTAAACTGTATGAATCTTAGTTGACAATCAATTTTATAAAGTTTTTATCTTTGTTTATAAAGAAAACAAATATGTAAACCACCACTCATATCAAGGTATAGAACATTATTAGCTTCCCAGAAGTCTTCCTGTGCTTCTTCCCCTCACCCACTATCAACACCATCCTCTTATCCCAAGAGATAAAGTTTCTTGTTTTTGAATACTATATATTTGAGTCATGTAGTATGCAGCTTCTTTTGTTTAACAATTTGGAATTCATCCATATTATGCATAGCAATAGCAGTTCATTTTAATTCCTATTTAGTATTATAATGCATGAATATAACACAGTCTATCTATTCTATCATGATAAGCATTGAATTTTGGGCTACTATAAATGATATAGCTATGAACATTCTCATACACATCTTTTGGTGTATATGTATTTGTACACAACTACTGAGTATACAATTAGGTATGGGGTGCTGGGTCACATAGGGTAGGCAAATGTTCCTCTTTAGACAATACTGTCAATGAGTTTTCTGAAGTGACTGTATCAATATATACCTCTACCATCCATATATGAGTGTAAAATTTGCTCCATAAACTTGTGAGCATATAATATTGTCCATTTAATTTTAGCCTATCTGATGTTCTGTAGTGCTGTCTCACTTGAATTTTAATTATTATTTCTCTGATAACTAATGATGATAAGTACCTTTTTATATGTTTACTGAACATTTGGAGTGCTCTTTTTTGAAGTTGACATTTAAGTCTTTTCATATTTTTTCCAAAAATGTATTTTTTATTAGTGATTTATAGGAATTTGTTTTATATGCTAGATACACATCCTTTGTGAAATATATAGGTATTGAAATATTTTCTCCTCTATATAGCTTGTCATCTCACTTGCTAATGACACTTTTATAGAAAAATAAGGTTTCATTACAATAAAGTTCAATTTATCAGCCTTTTCCTTTATAGTTACTATTTTTGTGTTATGACTAAGAAATGTTTGCCTAGTCTAAGGTCATGAAGATATTGTTCTCTGTTTTTTTTTTTAGAAGAATTTATTATTTCTTTTCCCATCTGAAATTGATTTTTGTATAGGTGTGAGATACATTTTTGTGTAGGTGTGAGGTACATGATTTTCACATGTATATTCAGTTGATCTTCATATTTTGCAGAGGCAGCTTTGACATAAATCAGATGCAAATATATGTATTACTCTGTTCATTTGTCTGTTTTCTATTTGTGTACTAATATATCATAGTTTTAATAGTATGTTCTGTAAGTTCTCCAACTTTGTTCTTTCTTCAAATTGTTTTTTTTGTTGTTGTTATTTTTAGAGCTTTGTATTTCTATATAAATTTTTAAATGAGCTTGTTCATTTATACGAGAAAAGCAACCCTGCTGGAATTTTTATTGCATTGATTCTATAGATTGATGAATCTTTTTTATTGGTGTTGAATCTATATATCAATATGGAGAGAACTAACATGTTTATGATATAAAGTCTTCCAACCTACTAACATTTATTTAGGTCTTCTTTCTTTTCTCTCAATAATGTGCTATGATTTTCTGTTAGAGGTCTTACACATACTTTGTTAGATTTATTTCTAAGTTTTCAATGTTCTGATGCTATTTCAATAATACTCTAAAACTTCTATTTTTACCTATCTATTGTCAGTTTACAGAATTAAAATGATTATTAATTATAATATTTATGCTTCTTTTGGAGTTCTTATGTACACAATTTCAAGTACAATATTGAATTGAAATGTTCATACAAAGATGGCAGACATCCTTGTTCCTATTTCAATGAAGAAGCCTTTAATATTTCATCATTAAGTATGATGTTTGTTGAAAGTATTTTGTAGATAGATTTACCATATTAAGGAAGTTTTCTTCTCCTTATTTGCTAAGCTTTTGTCATGAAGGAGTTGAATTTTATCAAATACTTTTTTTTTTTTTTGCATTGAGTTTACTACTGGAATGATTTTTAATTTTATACTATATTTTGTTAACATGGTGAACTATATTGAATAGTTTTTATAATAAACTCACCTTCTACTTCTGGAATAAACCCAACTTTTTCTAATAAATTATCATTTTATATATTGCTGGATTCATTTTGCTTTATACATGTGTAATTTAGAAATTAGAACTGCCTTTGATAAAAGTGCTTACAGAATGCAAGCTTATTTCTTTTTAGTTCTTCTGCTTTTGTATATTTAGTCTCTCAGGTTCTGCCTTCCTTAGTAACACTGAACACCACTTTTTGTCTCCCCAGGTCCAATCTGGACTCTAGGTTACATATTTAATTTGAACTCTTATCTCCCCTGATATAAACTTGCAAATGTCTTGAAAGGAGAGAAATGTGGTAATTAGAGCAATCACTTTATGAAAGTTTTTTTTTTTCAGTACCTTGGCCCCTCAAGTCCTGATTGCTTTGGTTGCTCTCCAAAGCTTTCAATTAGGGTTTTTGTTTGCTTGCTTGTTTTCTATGTGTCTTAGAGTTAGTCTCAGCAAGAGGGTTAGTTTGAAACAAGCTTTATTTAATGGCTAAAAGTGGGATTTACACAACATGCTTAAAAAGGCTCATAAGAAATAAGTTTAGACTGTTAAATATATATGTTAAACAGGGAAATTACAATCAGAGAAAGACTTTAAATAATTATGTCTAGTATGTTTAGGGAATTAATTAACATGATTAAAAATTTCAGCAGAAAACTGGAAAATAGAAAAAAAGAATCAAATGGATAAGGCTAGAACAGAAAAGTACAATAACTGAGTTAACTATTGAGAGCCCCAAATTTAAATCTAATAGCAGGTTAAAGAGCTGAAGGAAAAAGTTAGTGAATTAGCCTGAATGGTGTGGCTTGGTGGGTTGAGTGTTGTCCCCTGGACTGAGAGGTCCCAGTGCAATTCCCAGTTAGGGCACGATCCCAGTAGGAGGCATGTAGGAGGCAGCCGATCAATGTTTCTCTCTCATATCGATGTTTCCATCTCTCTCTCCTTTCCGCTCTCTCTAAAAAAATCAATAAAAATATTTTTTAAAAGTTAGTAAATTAGAAGTAGGTCAGAAGAAGTTGCCCAGTGTGAAGTGTGGAAAGACAAAAGATGAACTATGTAGAAAAAAGCTTATGAAACATAGAGAATACAATGAGAATGTACACCACAATCGAAGTCCTAGAGGAAGAGGAGAGAGAGAATGGACCAAAAACAGTATTTGAAGAAATTATGGCTGAGAATACTGATGAGAAACATCAAACCACCGATTTTGGAAGTACTATCAACCCTAAGTAAGATACAAAATAAAGAAATCATAACTGTGCAAATAATAGCATAATAGGTGAAAAGCAAATGCAGACACAATCTTAAAGGCAGCCTGAACACGCATTATTATCAAAGTAGCCACAGCAAGACTGACAGTTGATTTTTTATCATATAGGATGGAAGCCAGAAGACCATGTAATGACATCTTCAAAATGCCAAAAGAAAATAACTGCTGACTTTGAATGTTTTATCTTTCATAAATGAAGTGAAACACATTTTCAGACCAAGAGAGACAGAAAATACATTAGTATCAGAGCAGCACTAAGGAAAATATTAACAAGTTTCTTCAAGTAGAAGGAAAACAATGACAAATGGAAATGTGGTGATATAGGAAAGAATGAAGGGAGTAGAAACATTAAACATGGGTAAATAGAAATGAATATGGATTTTACTAACTGATTATAATGTTCTGTTAAATATGATAAAATATAAATTGGTAGGGCAGTTAACTGTGTATTTTAGTGTCTGTGAATTGTCTGGGAAGATAATTTATATTAGAGTTGAATAAGTCAAAAATAGTATTGTAAACTCTAGGGAAACATCTAAAGTAATAGCAAAAGGATGAATGATTCTGAAGCTATATATAGGAAAAAATAAAATAATAAAAAGAAAGAATCCAAAAGAAGGGAATAAAGGAAAAGAGAAAGAACAAAGGTATATTTTATCGAGGATTTACTTGTATTGTAGTGGGAGTATCCATAAAAACATCTGGGCCATCACATTATCAGCAGGGGAAATTCCTTTGTTCTCTTTTTTGACATAAGCAAGCCAGTAATTTCCCCTTCTCCTTCATAAACCATCATTTAAAATATTTTTCTACCAAATCTTATTTGATCTAGATTTTATCCTGACACCATCTTACAGATCTGTGCCAATCTTTTGCAGCATTTATCTAACATGCATTCTGAAACACACACACACACACACACACACACACACACACACACACACACACACAAAATGAAGATCTAAGCATATTAAGGACTCACTTTCTGACCCCTTCCCCTTAAATGCCTCCAGTTTTCTCTCCATAATCAGCTATGATATAATTGACAGAGTTCCTGGTACTCGGCACTCTTGAATTATTTTCTCTTCTAGCATCTTTTGTGACACAAATATACCATACTTTCAATCTTCTTGAAATATGCTAAAATCTAGCATACAAATCTGTCTTAGCATAATTTATTGTATTCTTTGGGTAATAGCCCTCTAAAATAGTGTGCTAAATTACTCATAAAGCTTTTATTTCTTCTGCCTCACTTTCGCCAGTAAGCCCTGAGGAGTGTGTGCCCATTCTCTGACCCTTTCAATACTGAAGGGAGCAGTGAAGACCCTTCATGCCAGCAGTGACCCTCCATCTTTGCTGTCAGTCTCATTTCCTTCATTGTTTCCTCTCCTGTTCCTATTGTTTCTTCAGTTCTGTAGTCCCTTGCCTTCTTTGGATCCTGATACTTACCTGATTTTCTTTTTTTAGTAGCTCACAGGGATGTCTTCTTCTAAATAACTGACCATCGTTTCAACTCTTACTTTTTACAGTTCTATTTTGTTTTTTAATAAGAAAGGTAATTTAGCTTTGTTGTAAAATTTGGGAAGGCACAGAAAATTGCAAGAAAGAAAATAAAAAACACCTGTATCTTACTATCCTAAGATAATCACTATTAAAACTTTAGTATATATTCTTGGAGGTTAAAAATGTAATTCTTCCTGTTATTTCAGACAATTATTCTCGCTGTTTCTGGAATCTATGTTTGTGGTTTTTTTGTTTTTGTTTTTGTTTTTTTTTCCTGAATGTCATATAGGAACAGAGAGTAGTACCCCCTCCCCTTACCTGGGGGGAAAAGGCACCTAGAAACATGACATGGTACCTGTTGTACGTAAGTTGTAGTTCAAGAATGAGGACTAAATTCTTTTATTTTTTCAAATAAATTATATCATCCATCACAGGGCTTAAGATTTTGCATATTGCTCGATTTTAACACACACACACACAGAAGCTCAATGCCTCTAGTTATGAGAAGTTCCTGTGCAGCCTCAGCCCCATGGGGAGTATGACTGGGATAAGTGGGTCTCCAGCTCTCTTTACCTAAGGAAGGGCTTGCTCTTCTTATGTCTTCCAATAGATAATCTACTTAAGTCAAGTAAAATGTCAATGAAAGTCTTGATTTGAGCAAAATTATACTTTGTTCAGAGGTCTAGCAAACTTCCTGTTTTCTAGGAGAATGAGATTTAGATCTTGGTCATATGAAGATGAGTTTAAGATGCCTTGGTAACCTCTTTTAATCTTCTCAGGTGTTAGAAATGAATATTGTTTGCCTTGATAAGCAATCCCTAGATATCCAGAATTTCTAAAATTTGATGTTCAGGCATTTGTAGATGTAAAGGAAACCATGACTCTTGCTTCTAAATTTTGACTTAATTGGAAGAGGAAGAGAGTAAGCAGGTGACTAAAACCTGATAAGGTTCCTGATTCATTTCACTTTGCCCCACCCACATAAAACAATATAAAATATCTGTTTTGATTTCATCTTTTACTATCTGTATATTCTTATGAAGATTTTAAATTGCCTAAAACTACTAGCATATTTTAATTATTCTGCTTACAAATATAATATTACTAATTTAATACCACATGACTTATTTAGTGTATGGCTCTATTTCTAGTTTGGTCATAAAATCCCAGAATTGGTAGTCTTTTTTTTTTAATCCTCACCCGAGGACATTTTTCCATTTTTGTTCAGATAGAGTGGGAGGGAGAGAGAGGAAGAGAGAGAGAGAGAGAAACATCGACGTGAAAGGGACACATCGAGTGGCTGCCTCCCGCACGACCAACCAGGGCCGGGGACAAATTGCAACCGAGGTATGTGCCCTTAGCGGGAACTGAACCCGGGTCTCTCTGGACTGCAGGTCGACGCTCTAACCGCTGAGCCAAACTGGCCAGGGCAGAATTGGTAGTCTTATAAGTTCTCCCTGATTTATCAAAATCTTCCTTTGGAGTTTCTAAACTTTAGAGTACATGAAGATCATCTAAGGTGCTTTTGAATAGTTAAGATTCCTGGACTTAATTCCCAAAGTATTTTGAACTAATAGATCTAAATGGGTCTCAGACAACTTGACAAGCACCCTTGACAATTCTGAGGCAGGTGTTCCATGGACCATTTATTGAAAACCATTGTTTAGCTTATATAACACCTAGCAGGTGGTTATTTACCTTATTAGAAGATACACAAGCACTGTGAACTTTGGATCATTAAAAGTTGTCAACACATTCCCAACAACTAGAAAGAAATAAATCCTCATTATCATTTCATAAAAGTGGGAGGTGCTATTAAAGTAAGTATTTTACTTAAGATCTTTGTACATAGTAAAGTGTATAATGATAGCTCAGACCTCCTACACTAATCTGGAGTTACTGGGTCATATTTGCTTTACTCGTATCTATATTTCCATTAGTGCTCTGTGCTTGGCATTCTTCTCAGAAGAGGCATTCTTCAGGATTCATTGCTTTAAACGTTTAACTAGTGGGAAATGCTCTTCATATTTTGCAGCATTAGATCTCAAAATATAAACATGTGGAAAATTATCGGGCATTATTTTTGTGTTATTTTGTCTAGGGCTAGAGATCAAATTAAGAACTAATTATTTTTATTTTTTTTAAAGACTTTTCAGAATCTTAGACTCTACCTAGTTTGATTTACTGCTTTCCAGTTTGATTTACTCCTGGTAAAATATTCCAAATGCTTTGTATTTAAAAATTAAATGTCTAAACATGAAGCATTTATACCATCATTAAGCATAGACATGCTGGTTTTATTCATAGTTATTAAATTCAGGTAATACAGCTGCTTTCTCCAAAATGAATGCTCTTTGTTCTACTTGACCCCGTCTTGAGGTGGAAGCCAGTGTCCATTTGCCATGAAACTATGGACAGACTCCAACTGCCCTGTTGCCACAGCAGAACATGTAACCTGTCCCTCGGTGGTCCCTCAGGCAATGTTCCGCAAACAGAGACAAAAAGGATCCTCCTGCTGGCTGACCAGTGGGAGCTCTACTAAGCTTCTCTCTGATGGAGGCCTTTCTCTTGCCCATCTTACTGTGTGGCAAGGCTCTTGGCAAGATTTTTGACTTCTATCATAGAATAAAAGATAATGATGTCTTTGTAGTACTTTGATCCTTTAGGAAATCAGACCCCGTGTGAATTCTAAACCGAAGTCTGGAAACTATCCATATTTCTAGTAATCCTATAATGTAGCCATTTGTATTTTTATAAATAAAATATTTAAACATAAGCCAGATTAAAATATTACAAAGAAAAGAAGTAAAAGATTTGATGATTAAGCATGGAGAGATATCAGCTCCATTCTCATAATCCTTGTAATTTATGGTCAGTAATAATGCAAATGTACAAATGATGTTATAAATCTACTTTTTTGGTTCTTTTTTTGAGGTTATTAATATTAGCTAAATTTCTCTTGTAAAAATTGAAATCTTCTGGCTCATATTGGTTTCACCATAATTTGTACTTCAGCTATATGTCTTAATAAGGGCTTTTCTTATTTTACAGATAGGGAAACCAAGTTCTATTCCAGAAGGCTCCCAATGGAGGTATAGGGTATCTTAATCCATTTTAACAATGCTAGGGCATTGGGCAGCAAGACATTTGAATGGGGGGAGACTGAGGAGAGGGACAAGTGATATGGTACTTAGAAAAGTGTTGGATTACAATCCCTGTGAGCAATTAGTGCTGCTTCTAGAGAATACTGAGCAGTAGACACCCAAGATAATGAATAAACTGGGGTTTAAATATAACACATCTAAGTCTCGGGACTGGAGCTGAGCTACTGACCCAGGAAACTCATAAATGGATTTAACAAGGCTGTGTTTGAATACATCATATATTTACAAGTGTCTCTAGTAAACAAACTTTCTCTTTTGTATGTCTGAAAGAATTCATAATTCTAAGAATATTTTCCTGGTAGAATCAAGCAGACAAGGCAGCACATTTCATTGTGTAAGTGTTCGCAGGTGCATATTCAACACGTCCGACTCTTTCCAGGCATACGTGTTCCTTATAGATTTCTTGGGTCTTTTCTAAGGTATTCCATTCTTCCTGTAGAACATCTAGGTAAGAAATAAAAATACAGTTTGTGGTAGTTATATAAGGTATTGTTTCTGCAGGCAAGGTTGAATTAATCCTTGTTTTGTTTCCCATGAAGCCTTCCTGTTGGGGAAAATTCCTGCAAAAATGAAGAAAATGTATCAAGAGATTTGAGTTATAGAACTCAACCTATTCATTACAACAGATAATGAAAAACCTAGATTCTGTGTTCTGGTATCCTCCAAAGTACCTGAAGTAGGAGTGAGAAGTCCTGCAGCATCAGGTTAAGAACACAGAAGTGGAGTCAGATATATACCCAAGTTTAAATTCTGGCTTGATTTTCACAAGTTGTGTAATATTGGAAAAGTTGCCTAACCTGCATAAATCCCAGTAATCTCATATTTAAATTAATAACAATTATCGTTTCTACTTCATAGGATTGTGTTAAGCATTAACTGAGATATTTCTAAAGTACCAAGTATAATGTTTATATTAGTTCTCTGTTGGTGTTGTAAGAAATTACTACCAATTTAGTTGTTTAAAACAACACAAGTATATAATCTTATGGTCTCACCCAGCTGGGTGCATTCTTTCTTGGAGGCTCCAGGAGAGAATGTTTCCTTGTCTTTTCTACCTTATAGAGGCCTCCACATTTCTTGGTTCATGGCCCCCTCCCTTCATCTTCAGAGCCAACAATGTACCATCTCTCTGACCCTTCTTTTTTAGTAACATCTCCCTCTGCCCACTTCCAGGAAAGGTTCTCAACTTTAAAGGTCATTGTGATTAGATTTGACTCACTCTGATGATTCAAGATAATCTCCCCATCTCAGTGTTCTTAATATAGCCATGCCTGCTAAGTCCCTTTAATATGTAAGGTAACATACTTACAGGTTCCAGGGATTAGGATGTGAATATTAGGGTGGGGTAGGGGTACCACAGTGCCTATTGCATTATTGGTAATAATAAATTCTGTCATCTTCATTATAAAAGCCATCATTTCCATCATCACCATTTTGTATTTGACATTTGTTAGGAGCTCAGAAATGCTAGGTTTATATGTTTTTTGAAATAAAGGACTGTCTGAAAAGTTGGAAGATACTCTCTATAGATATGGCATAGGCTACATATTTTAATAACTCATTCATGTGTTATATTGTCCCCATATTTTAATGTGTTTTTACTTAGTATTTTGAAATTTACAGAAGAATTATGGCATTTAGAAGTAAAAAATGCTGTTGGTAATAATATGCTCCAATGTGAATTTTACAGATGGAAAAGCTGAAGAAGAGACAAGCCAAATCCCCTCACTGCAGTAATACAGCTTGTTAGAAGTAGTGCCAGTGTGACAGTGTAGTTCTTGTCCCACTCTGCCCACCGTTATCACAGTCAACACCCCACTGATTGTGAAGGGCCTTTGTGCCTCTTGTGGTATGTGCATACCTTCTCCGTCTACACTTCCTGGCTCTCATTCAGTGCTCTGGGTCTGTGCTCACCTGAAAGCTGCCAAAGAGTTAATGTAGCTCTCTGAATTATTCTATTCTCTGGATTATTCTATTTTTCTTTGAATTTTTCTCCGTGAATTTTTATATCCTATGACTGCTTTATTGTTCAAAATTGTGATATATGATGGGTAAGTTATATAATTTTTATGTTTCAAGTGAGTAGACAGGTTTCAAGCTTACTCTTGAAAATCTTGGGTAGAAGACGTTTGTAGGTAGACGTCTTGCCTTTCTGAATGATACAAATCTGTACTGACAAGAAAAAAACATTAAAGTCCATTAATATTTTTACTAAAAATATTGCCCAGTAATGATTGGAAGGAAGGAAGGAAGGAAGGAAGGAAGGAAGGAAGGAAGGAAGGAAGGAAGGAAGGAAGGAAGGAAGGAAGGAAGGAAAGACAGGCCCCATTGCATACTGTTCATTATACTTTAAAAAACACAAGTTTAAATTTTCATCAATAAGTATTATAGTTTTGCATAAACAGGTTATAATGTTAATGACTAAGAAGCTGCAAATAGTACACTAGTGTCTAAAATTAAAGAGGGCTTTAGCCCTGCCTGTTGGCAATGAAGTAGAAACTGAGCACTTATATTTCTCGGTGAAGCCAAAAGCAGATCATTACTGGAATGCACAGATAATGAGCCTGTAAAATCCTCCAGAAGGTCCCTCTTCTTTAATCCAATATGCATGTACCCTTACTGGCAGGAGAGCCCCACATTTCATTTATAGAACTGGGAGACTAGAATGTGTTATGTAAAAGAGGAAGCTTCAATTGCAGACCTCTTCATGTCACCTGAAACTTACTTTGAAGATTCACTTTAGTCAAGTAGCTGTTTAATTGACAAAATATTAAATCCTAGTTTAGAACATAAAACCAATCAACCTGAAACCTGATGCTTCCCATTATTTCACTGTTAACCCAATTCTAGTTGTCTATGAGGTCTACCTACAACAGGTGTATTAGTTTCCTATCACTGCTGTAACAAATTACCACAAACTTAGTGACTTAAAACAACACAAATTTATTATCTTGCCATTCTGGAGGTCATAATTCTGAAATCAATCTTATTTGACTAAAGTGAAAGAATATCAGCAGGACTGGATCCTTCTAGAGGTCCTAGAAAGGACTCTGTTCCTTTGCATTTTCCAGCTTCTAGAGGTTGCCTGCATTCCTTTGCTTGTGGACCCTTCCTGGCATTTCTTTTTTTGTCACATTTCTTTTTCTGACTCTGTCTCTCTGCCTCCATCTTATAAGAACCTTGTGATTATATTAGGCCCTCTGGGATAATCTAGAATAAACTCCCCATTTCAAGATTCTTAACTTAATCACATCTGCAAAAAAAAAATTATTTTTCCATATAAGGTAATATATTCACGTTTTGGTGGTTAGGATATGGTCACCTTTAAGGAAGAGGCATTATTAGCCTACAGAAGGTAGCTACTTCAGTGTCCAATGAAGTCAAGCTGCTGATGTTTTGTGGTGAGACTAAAGGAAAGCTATAACACCAAACTTTCACCTGGAAATTTTGATGGTGGAATTATACCATGGAAATCTGTCTTAACTGCTTTGTGGAAGTAGTATTGTTGCAGAGATGATCCTGGTGGCAATAAAAATTGAGTAAAGTGGAACTATGAAGTAATAATAAAATGATAAGGGCTGAATTCCCACTTTTAGCTAGCTGAACTACATCCAGGCCTGGCTGACAAAAAGATGAATTAGAATAGGCTTTATCTTAATTGCAAAGATCAATGGGTCATGGAGGGGTGATCTCTTCTGTTAGTGACTATGTATTATGAATATCCAGAAATTCATACTTTTTATTAAAATTCAATATTTTTAAATAAAATAGAGTATGGGTCATTAAATTTTGCTGGCAGGATTACAGTCAGAAGATGGATGAATGAATTAAAATCACCTTTGGACCTCTTTTTCCTAGCTAATATCATATATTGACAGTATTCCTTATCTAAATCAGTCAAAATTCCTCTGAATTGCTCTCTCTCTCTTTTTTGTTTTTGTTTTTTTCTCTTTCTTTCACTTCTCTCTAACCTTTCCTTTACATGTGAGCATAATATGGAATGTGCTATTTGTAGAGATACAACAACATTTTCTTGACTTGGCCCATTGGCCAATTTTATACACTAATTTTAAAAGGATTATGGCCAGGATTAGAAGTAGGGTTGATGGGGAAAGGAAAGTTTTTTCATGTTCATAATCCAGAGAGGGGTGTATTGACAGGGAAGTTAAATTTTATTTCCTAAATATTTTCTGAGAATTGGTTGCCTTGGAGACAGGACAGTTGTTTCAAGAGTAGACCTGAATGCTGGGGAGTGTGTCCATTGGTGACCTTTCCTCTACCTTGTTAGGATTTGTCTGCCTTTATTTCCCTGTCCTTCTGTATAAAACAAGAATATGTATTTTTTTGTATCTATGTGCTCATCACAGTGTTTTCATTTCCTGGACTTCAGTTTCTTTAATTCATTAATTTGTTTATTTATTTATTCAGTAATTTACTCAACAGATATGTGGTTGTCAGGTACTCCTGATCCATTTGACTGCAGCTAAGTGAGTTAAAATCAGTATTATAAGATGTATAATAGAAATGCTCCCAAAATGCTAAGAGAAAATAGTTAACTCTCCCCAGGTTAGATGAGAATCACAGAAGAGGTGCCACCTGGGAAGAGTCTATGACACTGAACAGGTGTTTTACAGAGACAGGCTGGCATCCTACATGTGCTCTGTCTCTGAATCTTTCCTAAGTACAAAGTATGCTTGTGAAGAGAAGGTATTCTTGGCATTCTGTTTAAAACTTCATTTTATTTTTTTCAAGTAGGGTATCTAATATTTGAAATAAAAATGTGACCCTTTTTAGAAGTTTCCAACCAAAACAGACAGGGAGGGAGGGCTAAACCAAGCTGTGTGACGGTTTCAGCAGATGGCTGTGGGTGGCAGTGATAGCCAACAAACAACTTCATTTTCATGGTAAACTCTCCTGGGGATCTGGGGTTGGGGTGGCAAAGCCTGTCCTGGGGCAAATGATAAACCATCAAAATTAGACAATGCAGGACATAATGAAGATGTGAGAGGATTTCAGGCCAAATGGGGTCATGTAAAAAAAGGGCAAAGCATAGAAGAGTAAAGGTAGCTACTGTCTCCTTGTATTTGAATTTTTCTTTTTCTTTGAATCAGGTGAAGATTTCTGTTTAGGGTGACACCCAGGCCTGATACACATCAAAGATGCCTTGTTAATATTTTTTGTTTATTTGATGGTTTGATTGTTTTTTATTCGTGAGTAAATAGCCAGCCACTGCCCAGAATCACTCAAATACCTACTTCACCCCCTTCCCAGTCCTGGCCCCTCCATCAGATATCGGAAATTATCCCAAACTAAAGGAGGACTCTTGGAACTGTAGGGGACCTCCAAGGTCATGCTCTAGTACTGTGGACAACATTTGTTCTGATTGTTTGGTATTGTTTAATGACTGTAGTGGTCATTAAATATGTTTAATACTACTCCAGTGAAACCCGTGGTGACAAAGTTGAGGCTATCAGTTTAGTTAATGAGAAACCAACACTGCTAGCTTCTCGCAAGCTCATCAATGTCCTTCCGCTGAGTAGAGCAGTCCTTGAATTGTTTCAGATATAAAGTGAATCTTTGAGGTAGCAATTAAAAATAAGCAGACAAAGAAATTTGTGCAAAATTCTAGGATATTTCTTGACATTTATTATTGTGTTCAAATGGTATCTCAAATTCTAGAAACATCTTTGTAAGAAAGTTTTTTATGTGTTTATGCTAATATTTCAATAAGTTTATAGTATTAAAAGGCAGCTATGGCTTTGCTGATTAGTTGCTTCTGCCTTTTCAATCACCAGAGCCTCCCTGAATATCAAACGATCAAATGATGTATATCCTTATAAACCTACCCTGCCATTACTGATGATTATCCCAGATTAAAGACACAAGTTCAAGAGATCTCTTCCTTTTCTAAGAGGATAAATCTGACTAACGACATAATTTCAGACTGTATTAAAAGCCACTGAATTTGGTTTATTGGTATCCGATGTATCTGACCCATGTTTTTGTTGTTTAAGAAAGCCAAATTAGCATTGAAAAGCTACTTTATATATTACTATCCTGATTCTTCCTGAAGTTTCTTATTAATGAACATGGTCATTGTGAGAAAATAACAGAATTAAATATATGCTCAAAGAAATAGATAAAAATATACAACATTACATATACAGGACTAGAAAGAAGATAAGAGGTAATCTGAAGTAGTTGTCTCTAATTTCTTTGTGTTCTTAGTATTACAGTGTTGTTGTGATAATACCTATTGCTTCTACAGTTAAACAACCTTGTTAAAATTATGCAGGAGCAGTAATGAGACGACTACTACTATCTACAGTTTAGGGGAAATAGATTTCTGCTGTTGAGTACTTTATTCTCCAAGATAATTCAAGTTTTATTTAATAGTTCATTTCTGTAGTATGTAAGCTTATTATTTAACATTTATGTAGCACTTGGTATTTAAAAAGTGCTTTACAATGATTAATTATGTCCCACACCTCACTTTTCTAAGGTGAATTTAACCTAATTGGAACTGTTAAATCTAGCACAAAACAGAGGCCATGTTTTCAGTTTTAAACCATTAATGGTTTCCATTACTAATTTTTTATAATTAACGTTGGTACTATAGCCTAAAAATGAAATATAAGATTCAGAGCTTTGAAAATCTGCCTCTATGTATCTTATAGTGAGGATCTTCCCCTCACTGTTAAATCAGAAGCTTCCTCTGCAGGAAGGCTAAAAAATGTTCAAGTGGCGGTTTACAAATGTCCGCTTAATTTTTTCAGGTCTACAAAGTAACACACTTTATTTCAATAGTAAAATATTTACATTTATGAAAATTCCTGAGTATCTTGCTTCAAATTTCCACACTGACTCAGGCTCTATCTGGGAAATTAGGAATATGTTTTTATGTAAGTAACTGAATATTTTTTTTTACCTTGTTGTTCTCATGTTAAATATATAGTATTTAACAATTACTTTATTTAAAAGTTATGGTCATCTTTATTTAAAAGTTATCATGATCATCATTGCTCTTTGTTTCTAGCCCCAAATATAAAGATTTATATAAGAAAAAATTGGTGTCATTAACTAACATTGGTTGCTAATTATTATTTCTTTAATAGACACGCAGTATTTATTTACACTTACCAAATTTAGTTTTTACCTATTATCATTAGAACTCTAATACCATTTTGTGCGAACAAAATGTTCTCTTCATGAAGTTTAGCATCATTTATAAGAACTTGTAGTAATAATTGGTGAATTATATTTTATTATTTTTCATATATTGGATCTTCCTCATTTTCTAGTAGGAAAACACATTGTTGAGTATAGTTAAATTGAATTATTTGGATACACTAGTGAAATAACCAATCCAAACTTGAAAATACTTTGGTCATGAATTATTTTCTTGAATTAAAAATCAGGTTGGGAGTTACACAAACATTCTTCTAGTCCAAATCATTTCTTTGGTGCTGCTTCTTTTTTAGAGCATCTTTGATAAGTGGTTGTCCACCAAAGCATGAATAATTATTAGGACAGTCATCTCACTATATGTTTGTATTTGACCATCTTTTACTATTAGACTTTCTTTTATATTGAGCCAAAATATGGTTTTATTCAAAACAGATAACCTCTTTATGGTGAGTTGGAAGATCTGGGGACAGAGCAAAGAAAAAAACATGAATGTACTTTATTTGGGTGAATCTTGGGCAGGTTCCATGAGAGGGGAAGTACCTCACAGATGACCTTCTAGAGTGAGGCAGGGGCACGATCAACACTTAAAAGAGGAAGAAGAGAACTCCTGGGAGAGAGGGGAACTGGAGAGAGGGCTTATGTGCCTAGGTGATGTCACTCAGTAGCAAGATGGGGAATTTCTAAATCAGAGGGTTCCAAAGGGACTTAGAGGCTTGGGATTTTTTAATAGCCCCGGGGTTTGTCTTCATTACAGCTGGCAAGTGTTAGGAAAAGTTCTGCAGGGTATGCATAGCAAGCAGGCTCTAAATGGCTAAAAATATGTTTATTTGATCAATATTTAAAGTGATTGGATGTATAAAAAGCTGAGTTTCTTGTTGGTGGGTTTTGAGCTATGAGTGAGCCTGCTGTAAAATAGTACAACACAGAGCCAATATGTAGGAGCTATCTTAAGCTCATTTATATAACACCTTTGGAGATGATTAGAAAATATATTAATATATATGTACAACGCAGATATTAATACTTTTATATTATTTTAAAGTGTTTTAGACAGTGTTCACATCTTCAATCAGTCTTTACTGTTTGCTGGATTAAATATTTCTGGTTTCTCCAAATCTAACCTGTATAATGTCATCCTGGTCATTCTTTTTTTTTTATCCTCAGCCGAGGATATTTTTCCATTTCTCTTCAGATAGAGTGGAGGGAGGGAGAGAGAGAGAGAGGGACAGAGATAAACATCAATGTGAGAGAGATACATCGACTGGTTGCCTCCTGCATGACCCAACCAGGGCCGGGGATGAACTGTAACCAAGGTACATGCCCTTGACCGGAATTGAACCCATGACTCTTTGGTCCACAGGCAGACGCTCCAGCTGCTGAGCCAAACTGGCCAGGGTTGTTTATTCTTTTATTTTCTTTCTTTAAAGTTTATTTTTTATTTTCCTAAAATGTACAACCCAGTGGTTTTTAACATATTCACAGAGTTGTAAAACCATACTATCACCTAATTCTGGAGTACTTTTGTCACTCCAAAAGGAAATCCTATACATATTAGCAGTTATACTCCATTCCCCTCTCTTTTCAGCCTTTGAAACTACTAATCTACTTCTGACTCTATGGATTTATCAGTTCTCTTGGGCATATACCTAGGAGTAGAATTGCTGGACCATATGGCAACACTAATTTTAACTTTTGAGGGACCCCAAACCTTTCCTCACAGTGACTGCTCCATTTTACATTCCCACCAGCAAGGCTTGGGGTTCCAATTTCTCCACATTCTTGCCAATATTTGTTATTGTCTGCCTTTTAGATTATAGTTATCCTGATGAGAGTGAAGTGATGCCTCCTTGTAGTTTTGATTTACATTTCCTAATGACTAATGGCTTATTGGCCTTTGTATATCTTCTTTGGAGAAATATCTATTCAAATTCTTTGCCCATAATTTTGGGTTATTTAATTTTATTAAGTTGTTAGAGTCTTTACATCTTCTGGATACAATTCCCTCATCAGATATATGATTTTCAAATATTTTATCCCATTCTGTGAGTTGTCTTTTCACTTTCTTAATAATATTTTTTTTGAAGCACAAAATTTTTTAATTTTGATGAAATCCAATAGATTATCTCTTCTATTTTTCATCCTTTTGGTGTCATACTAGGATTTGATATAAAACATTTCCACATCCAAGAACATAAAGATTTACTCTTATATTTACTTTTAAGGTTTTTATAGTTTTAGTTATTACATTTAGGTCTTTGATTCATTTTGAGTTCATTTTTGTATATGGTGTGAGGTAGGAATGTAACTTTATTCTTTTGCATGTGAATATTCAGTTATCACAGAAACAGGTATTGAAAAGACCTTTCTTTCTCCCATTGAATTATATTGGCAGGCTATTAAAAAATCTGTTGACTCTCCGGCCAGTGTGGCTCAGTGGTTGAGTGTCAACCCACACACCAAGAGGTCGCCGGTTCGAATCCTAGTCAGGACACATGCCCAGGTTGTGGGCCTGATCCCTAGTGGGGGGCATGCAGGAGGCAGCCAATCAATGTTCTCTCTCATGGATGTTTCTATCTCTCTCTCCCTCTCGCTTCCTCTCTAAAATCAATAAAGGAAAAAATTTTTTTTTAAATCTGTTGACTATGAATGTAATGCTTTACTTTTTTGACTCTTCAATTCTGTTCCATTGATGTATGTCTATCCATATGCCACTACCATGCTATCTTAATTACTGTAGCTTTCTAGTAAATTTGAAAGCAGGAAGTGTGCGTCTTCCAACTTTGTTGTTTTTCAAGATTGTTTTGACTGTTCTGGGACCCTTGCATTTCCCTATGAATTTTAGGATCAACTTGTCAATTCTGGGGGGAAAAAAGGACGGGGGGTGGGTGGGATTTTAGCAGGGATTGCATTGACTCTGTAGATCAGTTTGGGTGGTATTGTCATCTTAACAATATTAAGTATTCCAAACCATAGATATGGCATGTCTTTCCTTTTATTAAGGTCTTTAATATTTTTCCAACAATGGTTTTTGCTTTTCAGAATACAAGTTTTGTACTTGTTTTGTCATAGTTACTTCTAAGTATTTTTTTAAATATTATTATAAATTATTTTTTTATAATTCTGTATCCTTGCTGAATTTGTCTGTTAGTTCTACTAAGTATTTTGTTTGTTTGTTTCCTTAGGATTTTGTATATACAAGATGATGTCTGCTTCAAATAGAGATAGTTTGACTTATTCTTTTTCTATTTGGATGCTTTTATTCTGACCTAATTACTCCGGCTAGAACTTCTAGTACAATGTTGAATGGAAGTGGTATATTCCTGATCTAAGCAGAAAGCTTTCAGTCATTCACTATTAAAAATGATATGGGTTTTTAATAAATATCCTTTATCAGGTTGAAGGAGTTCCTTTATATTCCTAGTTTGCTTTTGGTTTTTATCATGACATTTCATTTTGCTAAATGTTTTTTCTATATTTATTGAGATGAACATATAGTCTTTGTCTTTATTTTATTAATATGGTACCTTACATTGATTTTTATAAGTTGAACCAACCTTGCATTCCTGGTATAAATAATATATAATCATGGTATATATTCCTTTTTATAAGTTGCTGAATTTAATTTGGTATTATGTTCTGGAAGATCGTTGTGTCTGTATACCGAGATATTGTTATGTCTTTTTCTTTTCTTGTGTTGTCTTTGATTTTGTTATCAGGATAATACTAGCTTTATAAAATGAATTTGAAAGTATTCACTCCTCTTCTAATGTTTAAGGATTTTTGTCAAGGATTGGTGTTCATTCTTCTCTAAAGGTTTGGTAGGATTTGCCAGTAAAGCCATTTTGGCTTGTGCTCTTCATTGTGGATATTCTTTTTAATTATTAATTCAACCTCTTTTCTTGTTGTATATTTAGATTTTCTATTTCTTTTTGAGTCAATTTTGGTAGTTCTTATTTCTCTAGGAATTTTTCCATTTTATTTAGGCTTTCTAATTTGTTAGTGTACACTTGTTCATAGTATTCCCTTATAATCCATTTTATTTCTGTGAGATTGGTAGTAATGTTTGCTTTTTCATTTTTAGTTTACTAGTTTCAGTCTTCTCTTTTATTTTACTTTTTCAGTTACAGTTTGCATTCAATATTATTTTGTATTAGTTTCTGGTATACAGCATAGTGGTTATATAATCACATACTTTACAAAATGGTCCCCTTGATATGTCAAGTACCTACCTGGCCCCATACATAGTTATTACAATATTATTGACTATATTCCCTGTTCTGTAATTTATATCCCTGTGACTATTTTGTGACTACCAATTTGTACTTCTTAATCCCTTCACCTTTTTTACCCAGCCCCTCAACCTCCCTCCCCTCTGGCAACCATCAGTTTGTTCTCTGTATCCATGAGTTTGTTTCTATTTTCTTTGATGAATCTAGCTAATGTTTTGTCAATTTTGGCCATCTTTTCAAAGAACCAACTTTTAGTTTCATTGATTTTTTTTTAAATCCTGTTTTATTTATTTCTACTCAAATATTTATTTTCTTCTTTCTGTTTGTTCTGTGTTTAATTTCCTCTGCTTTTCTAGTTTCTTAAGTTATAAGTTTGTTATTAAGTTAAAATCATCATTTTTAATATAACCGTTTACAACTATATATGTTCCTCAATACACTGTCTTAAGTATATCCTCTACATTTTGGTATGTTGTGTTTTCACTTTTATTCATCTCAACTTCATATTTTCTTTGACTTGTTACTAAATTAAGAATGTGATGTTTAATTTCTACTTATTTGTGAATTTCCACATTTTTTGTGTTATTGTTTTTTTTTAATGTAATTTTATTTTGGTCATAGAATATATTTAGTATAGTTTTAATTCTTTTAAATTTATTGTGACTTGTTTTATGGCTTAACATATAGTTTATCCTGGAGAATGTTCCATCTGCACTTGAGAAGAATGTATATTCTACCATTGTTGGATAGAATGTTTTCTAGATGTCTGTTTGATCTGGTTGGTTGTAATGTTGTTTAAGTCTTTTATTTTCCTGTTGATCTTTTATCTAGTAGTTCTATTCATTATTGAAAGTGGGGTAGTAAAGTCTCCTATTGTTGAATTTTTTATTTCTCCCCTCAATTTTTGCTTCATGTATTTTGGGGCTCTGTTCTTAGATGCATACATGTTGATAATTGTTGTATCTTCATTATGGATTGACCTTTTTATCTTTACAAATTGTCCTTCTTTATCTCTAGTATTAACTTTTGTTCTAAATTGTATAGTATCTGGCCAGGCCCATGTGGCTCAGTGGTTGAGTCTCGATACATGCACCAAGAGGTTGCAGGTTAGATTCCCAGTCAGGGCTCATGCCCCGGTTGCAGGCTCGATCGCCAGTAGGGGGCGTGCAGGAGGCAGCTGATCAATGTTTCTCTCCCTCCCTCTTCCTTTCTTTCTTTCTAAAAATCAATAAAAAGATATTTTTTAAAAATTAAAATTATATAGTATCTGGTAATAGTGTAGCCACACCAGTTCTCTTTTACTTACTGATTTCATGGTATATTTTTTTCTGTCCTTTTGCTTACAACCTATTTGTGTTTGAACCTATTTGTGTGCCTCCTATATACAACATATAGTTGAATCATGGGGGTTTTTTGAGGGGGAGGATTATTCCCTTTTGTATCTCTTCAGTTTGACTGTAGTGTCTTTAAACTGAGATTCGAAATAGGAAATTAAAAATCCATCTCTGAATGAAAAAATCCATCTCTGAATGATTAGTCATTCTAGATTACTTAATTAGCATTAATGCAGCCAAAGGTTGTTTTATTATTTGGGGGGCAGCCATATCATAATTTGGCAACTTATATGGCTGGTTTTTAAAAAATCCAGTTACAGCCTTGGCTGGTTTGGCTCAGTGGTTAGAGTGTTGGCCCATGGGCCAAAGTGTCGCTGCTTTGATTCCAGTCAAGGACACGTACCTTGGTTGTGGTTCGGTCCCTGGCCCTGGTCGAGGCTCTGAAGGAGGCAGCCAATCGATGTGTCTCTCTCATGTTGATGTTTCTCTCTCTCTGAAGATAAATGGAAAAATATCCTCAGGTGAGGATTTAAAAAACAAATAAAATAAAAAATAAAAATCCAGTTACAAGATCCTATATTTTTGTGTTAAATTTTATTTGTTTTAATTAACCAATCATCTTTTCAGTTTTGGCTTTTATCATCTGGTATATTTACTATCCCTTCAAGGATGATAATTGTGCTGTGTGCTAACATTTAATGAGTATGATTGGACATTCTGTTTATCTTATCTAAAACTCCACTCTTCCACTTGTTAGATGTGTGACCTGACACAAGATACTTTCCCTCTCTACCTCATTCTCTCGTCTATAAAATGAGGATGATGGTAATACACCATATATAGCTCAGTGGGTTGCTATGAGGATTAAATGAATTTATATTTGTAAAGTATTTAAAAATAATGCCTAACATATAATAAACACTATGTAGTCATTTGTAAAATAAGATCATCAATTCTATTAAATAAGAAGGATTATTATTACCATTTTATAAGTAAGCAAAAAATGGTTTACAAAGATTAAGTAATTTGCCCAAGGTTCCATTGCTATTAAGTACTGGATCTGGGACTTGAACTAGCGAGTGTCTCATTCCAAAGTCCGTGTTCTTAACCACTGATTCTCCAATACTGTCTTCTCAATGCTTTATGCAAACCATTGTTAAACACAGTAAAGGAAAGCGTGCCAAGAGCATTCTTGAAACGTACTACCATAAATTTCCCTATACTAATCACAGCCTTTTAAAATATTATTATTCAATAATATCTTCAAATCCTTTTTTCCATTTCTCCATGAATATTAAATATTTTAAATAAAAATTATGGAAAATTCCATGGTAAAGTCTATACTCATGCCTTCTATGTATATAGCTGATTGGCCATTGCAGACTCCTCAAAAAGGAAATAAGGGTACTTAAATTTTTTTAAACTCTTAGTGCTAATGCTTATTACCCCTGTGTTTCTTAAATGCATTATTTCTTAAATGGATTTTTTATTCTGTAGTCAAAATGGTACTTTTGAGAGCTTTGCAATATTCCTGAATATCTTTCTTTCCTGAATTTTGTGTGTTTTATTGAAAAAAAAATTTTTTTTTGGTTTAAAAAAATCTATCCTCTTGAAGTTGAGGATACATATCAATTATAGTTGACACTCCCACTCACAGATATTAGGAATGCTAATATAACATTTATTTTATATTTCCATCCAAATGTTTTTGTTGTTCAGAGTAGGTGTAGAATAGCAGGTAGGACAAAGCATACTAAAAGTCTATGACTTTAAAAAGTGTGTGCAGGACTTTGAATGTTATGCTACAGAGATTATGTAGAGGGGTCTGTTCTGATGATAAAGTAAAGAAGATTTATAACCAATGTTCAACTGTGTAAAACTGTATATTCCTAAAATACTTGAAAAAATTTTATATGTTGCATGTTTAATCAAAATGTATCCTTTTTTGAAACTTTTTTTGTGGTACAGTGATGAACTAAGAACATTTATGCATCTTAAAATTGTTTTTAGAATAAGATAAATTGTTTTAAAAATCTTGCACGTTTTTCAGCTGAAAATGATAGCAATTATACCAATTAAAATGATTTTCTTTGTGAGAAATAAATATTTTATTTTTCTCATAATAAAAGAAAAGCCCAGTGCCACTTGAGAATATAGCTTTTAGTTTTGAGTTAGCATTTAATAGGCAGTGTAGTTCTTGGCTTTTGATTTAGCCCTATGCCCTTTATTCTTTGGCTGATTTGCTAATTACTACTGAAAATCCCTCTAAAATTTCACTGGGGAAATGCAGATGTACATTCAGATTCTAAATACTTGAGAGGCAGCCAAGTACTAAGTGCATGCAAACACAGTCTGAGTTTTACATAATTTTTTATATAATTACTTTGATGTCTAAAGGATTTCTTTTTCAAATTTAGTACATAGATCCCTTCTCTATCAGCAAAGCTGGAATGATTCTCAAATAAATCAAAATAATAAAAAGTAGAATTTTTATAATAGGTAAAAGTTTTTATGGTGGAGGAGCACAAATGTGGCATATTAATGTTAAGTATTTTTATTGAAGTAAAAAAATTACATGAAAGTACAGATTCATAAGTATAGCATAATGAATTGTCACAAGGGGAATACACCTGTGTAACTACCACAGCTCAAGAGAAAAAACATTACCAGTAATTGAGAAAGCCTTTCTTACACCACTACCCATCACCACCATCTCACTGTTCCCCAAATTAACAAATACTCTGACTTCCAACCCTATATACTATTGCATTTCTCTGTTATTAAACATTATATAAATAGATTAACAGCATATATGACTTATTTTGTTTCACACTGTTTGAGAGATTGAGAGATTCATCTATGTTGTTGCATAAAGCATTCGTTTGTTTATTTATTTATTCATTCATTTTTATTGATTTTAATGACAGAGAGGAAAGGAGAGAGAGAAAGAGAGAGATATCAACTTGTTGTTCCACTTATTTATACATTCATTGGTTAATTCTTGTATGTGCCCTGACCTGGGATCGAACCTTCAACCGTGACATATGGGGATGATGCTCCAACCAATTTAGCTACTTAGCCAGGGCCAAGTTTATTTATTTTCATTGTTGTATAGTATTCTATTATATAAATGGAACATAATTTATTTCTCCATTCTACTTTAGGTGAATATTTGGCTTTTTAACAGTTTGGGACTATTGTAAACAGTATAACTATTTTTGCATGTCTTTTGAAACATGTTTAAATATCTTCAAATTAGGTATGTGTCTAGAATTGAAATTGCTGGATAATAGGATATGTTATTTTTAAATTTAGTAAGTAATGCCAATTTTTTTGCCAAAGAAATTGTATCAGCTTATATGTCTGCCAGGACTATATGAACGTACTACTATTCCATATCCTCACTTAAATTGTCATTTATTATTATTATTTTTGTAAGTTTTAGCCATTTTGGTGGATATGTATCTGTTATTTTATCCAGTAGACCACTGGGGCTCACTGTATTGGTTATTTTAAATTTATTCTTCTTTGATGGCTAATGAGGTTAGAAACTTTTATATGTTTATTAACCATTGTTATGTCCTATTAAAACTTTTGCTCAATTTTAAATTGCAGTCTTTTCTTATTTATATGGAAGAGCTCTTTTATATTTGAGATATGATCTCTTCTTCTTTTATTATATGAGTTGAAATACTTTCTCCTATTGGCAACTTGACTTTTTACTATATAATGTATCTGTTGATCAAAAGTGATTTTTAATTTTAATGTATTTCTTTATATTTAATACTACTGCCAAATCATGAAGATGTTTTTCTACATTATGTTCTGGAAGCTTGTTTTATGTTTTATAGTTTAGATCTATAATTAAGCAAGAACTTATTTTTATATATGCTGGAGAGTAGGAGGAAATTTCATATTTTCTGTATAAATAGCCAAGGGACCCAGAACCATTTATTGAAAAGACTATTTTTCTCCTGCTGCTTTGCAGAGCCACCTTTATCATAAATCACATGTTCTTGGGTTTGTTTCTATACTTAATATTTTGGATAGTTGTACAATTATTCTTGACTTGTGCCAATACCACATTGTTATAATTGCTGTTGCTTTACAAAAAGTCTTGATACTGTATAAGTAATCCCTGGAATTTTAAGTTCTTTTGCTATTGCATTGTTTTACATATTTCTTTGCATATTTTTGCATTTCCATATAAATTTGGAAAAACATTATATCCACAGATGAATTTGTGGAGATTGGACATCTTGATAATAATTAGTCTATCCATCATGAACATGGGTGTAGCCTTCCATTTATTTATATTGTCTTTAATTTCTCTCAATAAGGTAAGCATTTTGTGTATAAAGAGGTCTCTCATTCATCTTTCATTTTCTTAATTTGAAACTATATTTTTAGATACAGATAAATTTAGATTGTAATATATCCCTGAGAACTTGACATCTTTATTATTATGAATGTCTATTTTCACCTCTGGTAGTGCTTCTTATCTGCTATTCATATAGTTATACAGCTTTCTTTGGTGTATGTTTGCATGGTGTACTCTTTGCATATGTGCCAATGCCCCAACTGTATTCCTTAAGCTCTTACTGTTTAGCTTTTTTGTTTTGTTTTTGTATAAAGTGTAAGGTTAGGTCAAGGCTCCGCTTTCTTTTTTTGTTTTAATTTTATTTTTCAATTACAGTTGACATTTAATATTATTTTATATACAGGTGTAGAGCATAGTGATTAGACAATTATGTAATTTATGAAGTGATCCCCTGATAATTCAAGTACCCATCTGGCACCCTACATAGTTATTATAATATTATTGATTATATTCCCTATGCTGAACTTTACATCCCCATGACTATTCTGTAAATATCAATTTGTACTTCTTAATCTTCACACTTTTTACCTGTTCTCCCTACCTCCTCCCATCTGTAAACCATCAGTTTGTTCTCTGCATCTATAAGTCTGTTATTGTTTTGTTTGTTTATTTTACACTTTAGATTCCACATATAAGTGATCATATGGTATTTGTCTATCTCTGATTGACTTATTTCATTTAGCATAATACCCTCTAGCTTCATCAATGTTGTCACAAATGAAAGATTTCATCCTTTTTTATAGATGAATAATATTCCATTGTATATATGTACAACTTTATCCATTCTTTTATTGACTGGCACTGAGTTGCTTTCTTATCTTGGCAATTGTTAATAATACTGCAGTGAACATAGAGATGCCTATATCTTTTTGAATTAGTGTTTTGGGTTTCTTCTGATATATACCCAGAAATGGAATTGCTGGGTCATAAGCTAGTTTTATTTTTAATTTGAGGAACTTCGATACTGTTTTCCATAGTGGCTGCACAAATTTGCATTCCCATCAATAGTGTATGAGGGTTCTTTTTCTTTACATCCTTGCCGACACTTCTTATTTATTGACTTAGTGATGCCATTCTGACAAGTGTGAGGTGATTTCTCTTTGTGGTTTTAATTTTCATTTCTCTGATAGTTCGTGATGTTGAAAATATTAAAAACTTTTTTTCCTTTATTGATTTTATTTTATTTTATTTTTTTTATAATTTATTTTATTATTAATTTGTTTTTGTTACAGATGTTTTTCCTTTTTTCCCCCCATTGACACCCTCCTCCCCCTCCCCTTCTCCTCCTCCCCATCCCTGTTGTCCATGTCCATTGGTTATGCACCCATGCACATAGGCTCTGTGATTTATCTCTTTCCCGCGCCTCCCCCCCTCCTCTGAGGCCCGTCATCCTGTACTCCACCTCCATGTCTCTGGGTCAGTTTCGTTGTTCAGTTTGCTCAGTTCTCCTGTGTGTTGCCGGCTTCCTCCGTTGGTGTGGGGGTCGCCCGGCTCCCCCGCTCCACCTGGGTTCCCCCGTGGTGGGGGGGTTGCCCGGCACCCCCGCTCCGCCTGGGTTCCCCCGTGGTGGGGGGGTCGCCCAGCTCCCTCGCTCCTGGGTTCCTCCGTGGTGGGAGGGGTCGCTCGGCTCCCTCGCTCCTGGGTTCCTCCGTGGTGGGGGGGTTGCTCAGCTTCTGCAGGCTCCCCTGGCTGCAGGATCTCGTTTCCTTTCAGGCGACAAGGAGGGTCCTGGAGGGCAGTATGCCGTCTCCATTCTGCTGCTTCTTTAATTTCGTAGTTGCAGGGCTTCCATTCAGCTTGATTTCATGCGGTCTTTAAGTGATAGTTATTCTGTGATTTAGTTGTAACTTTGATGTGGTTGTGGGAGGACGCGATTCCGCATCCACCTAGGCCGCCATCTTGACTGGAAGTCCTAAACTATTCTTTATTTCAGTTAGTGCCTCCTTCATTTCTAACTGTGTATCCATCATTTCTGACTGGTCCCTTTTTATGCTCTTGAGGCCCTCACTAAGTTCACTGAGGTTCTCACTAAGTCCACTGAGCATCCTTATAAACAGTATTTTGAACTCTGCATCTGTTAGGTTGCTTAACTCCATTTCACTTAGTTCTTTTCCTGGAGTTTTGTCTGTTCTTTCATTTGGGACCTGTTTCTTTGTCTCCTCATTTTGGCTGCCTCCCTGTGTTAGTTTCTATGTATTACTTAGCGAGAGGTGTGGGGCTAGCTGAGACCAGATGCTGCTTGTTTGAAAGAATTTAGGAAAAGCTGAAGCAGGCTCCAAGACAGGCCAATCTTATGGTAAAGCAACTGGCAATAGCTTGGGTGGGCCTGAAAGTTGGGTGGGGCGGGGCCTCAGGGAATCACCAGGGCGGGGCAAACAGTGTGAGCCAGGTTGCTGGAGTCCCAGAAATGGCGGCGTCTACCGCCCCAGGGAAGGGCTCACCAAAGGAACAAAAGCCTCTGATAGCACGTCTGTCCAGGTCTGTCCAGGAGAAAGCTGCCTCTCCAGCCCTCGCGCCAATGCCAAACAGCTCAGTTCTTCCCCATATGATTCTGGTGCCTTTCAGGCTGCCTCCCCCACGCTGGAGCCCGGAGGGAGCGAGTCCGAGTAAGTCTGTGTGCGGGCCCTTTAAGAGGAGCTGCCGGGGGCTCCCGCTGCCTCAGCCTCAGTTCCCGCTGGTTTCTCCAGCCAGAAGTTATGGGGACTTCTCTTCCTGGCACTGGAACCCTCAGCTGGGTGCCTGGTGTGGGACGGGGACCCCTCAGTCCTCAAGGAGGACCTTCCCAGCTGAGGTATCCTCCTAATTTTTATCCGCCACACGTGGGTGTGGGACCAGCCCGTCATGCCTCCGCCCTCCTACCAGTCTCGATGCGGCTTCTTCTTTAATTTCGTAGTTGTCAGACTTCCATTCAGCTTGATTTCAGGTGGTTTTGAATGATGGTTGTTCTGTAGTTTAGTTGTAACTTTGATGTGGTTGTGGGAGGACGCGATACTGCGACTACCTACGCCGCCATCTTGACCGGAAGTTCCCCTTTATTGATTTTAGAGAGAGGAAGGGAGAGGGAGAGAGAGATAGAGACATCGATGAGAGAGAACATCGATTGGACGCCTCCTGTATTCCCCACACTGGGGATTTGGCCCACAATCTGGGCATGTGTCCTGGCCGGGAATCGAACTGGCGACCTCTTGGTGCATGGGTCAATGCTCAGCCAGTGAGCCACACCGGCTGGGCGATGTTGAACATCTTTTAATATGGCTATTGGGCATCTGTATGTCCTCTTTGGAGAAGTGTCTATTCAGGTCCTCTGCCTAATTTTTAATTGCATTGTTTGTTTTTTGGGGTTTTTTGTTGTTATTTTTTTCTTGGTGTTGTCTGAATTTTTGTTGTTATTGTTTGTTTTTTATACATTTTGGATAATAACTCCTTATCAGATGTATCATTGGTGAAAATCTTTCATTCAGTAGGTTGTCTTTTCATTTTGTTGATCATTTCCTTGGTTGTGTAAAAACTTTTTAGTTTGATGTAGTCTCGTTTGTTTATTTTTAATTTTGTTTCCCTTGCCTGAGGAGAAATGTTAGAAAAAATATTGCTAAGAAAGATGTCAGAGACTTTACTGCCTATCTTTTCTTTTAAAAGTTTCATGTTTGGAGGCTTATTTTTAAGTCTTTAATTAATTTTGAATTTATTCTTTTATATGGTATAAGAAGGTGGTCTAGTTTCATCTGTCCAATTTTTCAACATCATTTATTGAATAGACTATCTTTATCCCATAGTATAATCTTGCCCCTTTATCAGATATTAATTGGCTATATAGGCATGGATTTACTTCTGGGCTCTTTATTCTGTTCCATTGATCTATGTGTCTTGTTTTTTAAAAAAAATATGTTTTTATTGATTTTAAAGAGAAAGAGTTAGGGATAGGAGAGAGAGATAGAAACATTGATGAGAAAGGAACATCAATTGGCTGCCTCTTGCACGCCCCCTATTGGGGCTCAAGTCTACAACCTGGGCATGTGCCCTGACTGGGAACTGAACCCACAACCTCCTGGTGCATGGGACAAAGCTCAACCAACTGAATGAAAAAAGTTGCATGAAAGCCACACCTGCCAGGTGATCTATGTGTCTGTTTTTATGTCAGTACCATGCTGTTTTGATTACTATAGCCGTGTAGTATAGTTTGATATCATATCACGTGATACCTCCAACTTGTTCTTCTTTCCCAAAATTGATGTGTCTATTTGGGTCTTTTTTGTGGATTCATATAAATTTTTGGATTATTTGTTCTAGTTCTGTGAAAAACGCCTTTGGTATTTGGATAATGATTGCGTTGAATGTATCGATTGCTTTGGGTAGTGTGGATATTTTAATAATATTAATCCTTCTTATTCATGCTTCTATTTATTTGTATTTTCTTCAGTTTCTTTCTTCAGTGTCTCATAATTTTCTTAGTACAGGTCTTTTGCATCCTTGGTTAAATTTACTCCTAGGTATTGTTTTTTATGTAATTATGAATGGGATTATTTTCTTAATTTTTCTTTCTGGTAGTTTATTATTGGTGTATTAAAATAGAACCAATTTCTGAATATTTATTATGTATCCTGCTACTTTACTGAATTAATTCATCAATTCAATGTAGTTTTTGGTTGAATTTTTAGGCTTCTCTATGTATAATATCATAGCATTTGCAAATAATGACAGTTTTACTTCTTTCTTTCCAATTTGGGTGTCTTTTACTTTTTCTTCTTGTCTGATTGCTGTGGCTAGGACTTCCAATATTACTTTGAATAGGAGTGGTGAAAGTGGACATTCCTGTCTTTTTTCTGATCTTGAAAAATCAGCTGACGCTCCTATAGAAGTTTCCTTGTAGGTAAATAACTGTCTTACTCTTGCTGATTTTAAGATTCTCTTTTTGTTTTTAACATTTGCCACTTTAATTATGATGTGTTTTGGTGTGATTCTCTTTGGGTTTATCTGGTTTGGATTCTCTGTGCTTCCTTGTATTGTGTGTCTTTTTTCTTTACCAGGTTAGGGAAGTTTGCAGTCATTATTTCTGCAAACAGGTTCCCAGTCCCTGCTCTCTCTCTTTTCCTTCTAGCACTCCAATTTGTAGATGTTGTTATGTTTAATGTTTTCCCAGAGATCCCTTTAAACTGTTTTCATTTTTCAAAGATTCTTTTCTTTTTGCTATTCTGATTGGATGTTTTCTGCTACATTGTCTTCCAAATTGCGATTCAATCCTCTTCTTCATCTATCTACTGGATTATATGAAAATACCACCAACAGTTATATGCCAACTAACTGGTTAATCTGGAAGAAATGGATAAATTTTTGAACCATACAAACTTACCAGACTGAATCAAGAGGAAAGAGAACATTTCAACAGACCAATTATGACCAACAAAATCAAACCAGTAATAAAAAAAATTCCCAACAAAGAAAAGTCCTGAACTGGATAGCTTCACAGATGAATTTTACCAAACATTCAAAAAATTTTAACACCTATCCTTCTCAAGTTATTCCAAAATGTTCAAGAGGAAGGAAAGCTCCCAAACTCATTCTATGAGGCCAAAGAAATTATAAAAATAAGAAAATTATATGTCAATATTTCTGATGAATATAGATGGAAAAATCCTCAATAAAATATTAGCAAACTGAATTCAGCAATACATTAAAAAGATCATGCATCATGATCAAGGTTGGTTCAATATTTGCAAATGAATTAATGTGATACACTACATAAACAAATTGAAGGATAAAATAATTATATGATCATATCAATGTAGATGCAGAAAAAGCATCTGACAAAATTCAACACTCCAACTTGGAATAAAGGGAACATACTTCAACATAATAAAGGCTTTATATGACAAATCCACCGCTAACATACTCAACAGAGAAAAACTAAAAGGCTAATGCAGATTAATATTTGGCTATGTGGAGGGAGGGCTTAACATAGGAAAGATGGTACCTCTCAGCCGTGTGGGCAGATGGTCCTTGTCCTGAAGCCAAACAACTCTGTTTCTCCCTTTATGTCTCTGGATTCTCATGAGCTTGACTGGAATTCCTCAAGAGTTTTTATAAAGAAAGCCTGCCATGCTGGCCTAGGCTGGTTGCTGCCCATAGAGCCTCAGGTCATGCATGAGTAGATGGGGGGCGAGGAGTGGGGGGTGGCCTCAGGGAGTCATCAGGGTAGTGTAGCTGGTATAGCTCAGCAGGTTGATTCTGTGTTGGGGGAGGCATCAACTCAGGAAAGATGTGGGCTGTGTGTGAGGGGGATTCAATTACAGGGACATTGACAGCTGTCCCTCCAGCCCTCACCTTGAAGCAACACAACTCAGTGTTTCCTCATATTACTCTGGCACCCCTCCTTTTCAGGAACCCAGGGTTAATAGCCTGCAAGCAAGGGTTTGTGCATTGTCCCTCTTAGAGGATACCTGGGTTTCCTGAAGCCTTTTGTCTCATCCAGATGGACAGGATCCCTGCTGATTTTCACTGTCAAATGTCATGTGGGCTCCTCTTCCTGGCATTCATGTTCCAGGCTGGGAAACCTGGTGTGGTGCTGAGACCCCTTGTACCTCAGGGGGCCCTCTGCTGCGGAGATAAACCTCCAAATTATCAACTGCCACACACATTCGTGCAAAGCCAGCCTGTTTTACATCTCTGCCCCTCCTACCAGTCTCTATATGACTTCTTCTGTATATCCTTAGTTATAGGACTTCTGTTCAGCTAGTCTTCATGTGGTTCTCCAGGTTGATTATTCTATAATTTAGTTTTAATTTTGATGTGGTCATGGGAGGAGGTTTTTTTTTTGGCTCTCACCTATTCCACTACCGTCTTGATGAGAACCCCAGATCTTACTATTGATTATGGTACATAGGCTAGATTTCCAGTTGCCTGAGGGCTATATATGTTTAGATTATGGAAAGTTCAAATGCCAGACAGAGATTTACTGTCCTTGATTTAATAGCCTTTAACTACAGTCAGATAGGGTAGCTCTGAGCTGAAGTTAAGGTAGTTCAGCTTATATTCTATGGTGATTTTAGAATTCCCTTAAGGAATTAAGTCCTAGTTGCCAGATAGCAACTGTCTTGATGAAGCATCATTTATTTGATTGTCTTTCTTTTCCTGTCTTCATTACTCTCTTTCTCCATTTTCATGGAATGGTCTCTTAAATAAAATATTTGTATTCAAATTCTTTGCTTCTGGTAGATTTGAAAATAAGGTATTCTATCCTTTTATTTAGTCTATTTCTGTGTTCTTGTATTTTAAAATGTACCTTGCTAGCAGCTTTTTAAGTTTGACAATCTTAATACTTTATCTGAAGTATTTATCTCAAGTATATATATTATAATTATTGCTATAGTTAGTATTTAAATCTACCATCTGTTTTACATTTATTTTTTTCTTATTTATGTGTCTGCTTTTAGGTTAATCAAAATGTCCTTCAGTCTTCCATTCTGAAGACTTTCTGCAGTGGTGGGATAGAGATAGGGATAGGACAGATGTTCATTCCTAGTCAACCCCAAAAGGGAGAAATCAGAAGGAAGAAAGTGGTAAAAGTTTCCAAGCAAGTCTAAACCTTAGCCAGACAAATTCCACTAGGTCTTAAGTCAGAAGAACAATCCTCTTTGGTTTGATGCTCTACCCTCCAGGCCACTGGGATTGTAGCATAACCCTACAGCTCTGCCTTCAATGCTCTGCAAGGACCCCACCATTACGGCTCTCTGTGAGGTTGACCCCAAACTGGGGCCCTAGGTAGGGACATCCTGGCCAGCAGATACCAAAGAGGTAGAGCTTCACTTTGAAACCAAGGAGGAGGCAACCCTGTGCCCTGGGTCTGTTGTGGGAGGGGCAACCCTGATGATCTCTGAATTGCCTTTGGGGACATTTTTCTCTTCTTTTGAAGGATAAAACATGCTCACAGCTGAATAGCTCTATCATCTTGTCCTATTGGATTTAAGAAGTCTGAGAGTCTTCTTTTATTTTGTCTCCATCTCCTTGATTTTATTTATTTATTTTTGTATTTATCCTCACCCGAGGACATTTTTGCATTTATCTTTAGGTAGAGAGTGAGGAAGAGAGAGAAAGAAACATCGATGTGAGAGAGAGACACATCTCTCATATCGACTGGCTGCCACCCACACGACCCCAACCGGGGCCGGGGACGAACCGCAACCAAGGTACATGCCCTTAGTGGGAACTGAACCCGGGACTCTCTGGTCCGCAGGCTGACGCTCTAACCGCTGAGCCAAACCGGCCAGGTCCCATCTCCTTGATTTTAAACTGACAGTGTTTTTGCTGGTATAATCCTATAATCTCTTTACTGAGTGATTGTCCAGCCACACCCTTGGTATACTGCAAACACGTTTTCTCATTTTTTGTAATATGGACAGGGTGAAAATTTTCCAAATCTTAGGTTCTGTTTCCTTTTTACTTAACAGTTCCTTCTTCAATTTTGTCTCTCTCCTCTCACGTTTTTCTGTAAGCAATCAGGAAGACCCAGACTGCATCTTCAACATTTTTCTTAGGAATCTCTTCAGCTAAATATTCATTTTCATGGCTTACAAGTTCTATCTGCCACAAAACACTAGAACAAAATTCAGCCAAATGCTTTGCCCCTTTATAATAGGGATTGTCTTTCTTCCAGTTTAAAGTAATGCTTCTCATTTCTGTCTGAGACCTCACCAGAATGGCCTTTTAACATTCTGTTAATGTAGGAAATGTCCAAATCTATAGAGAATTTTTATAAGAGTTTGTTTGAGCCAAACGGATGACATGTGGGGAAGGAAGATCTCAAATGCTCTGGAGAATGACCATCTTGCATTTTCTTTTATACGTTTGGAATTTAGAAGGGAACTCAAGGAAGATTACATGAAGGTGTGAAAAAGCAAGGTATAGGATAGTTAAGATTATATGCTCCCTTGGTGGTGGTTATGTCTTCAATAAGTCTACAAAAGAGGATTACTATGGCATTGCAAAGGTGTGTTCATCTAGATGCACAAGAACAATGGACAGAGCTTGCTTAAGTCACAGGCTTGACCACCTACCATGATTTGCTCAGTCAGGAAGTTATGATCAGATCATCCTGTGAGGTTATTACATAGCCCCTTTTTTGTCCATTATCCATACATATACAAACATTCTGCTCATGACTATTTGTGTATTCTCTAAGAATTTTCTCTAACTCTGCTTTTTTCTTTGAGCCTTCACCAACAGTCCCTTCATAGCAATCTAGACTTTTTCTAGTATGCACCTCAAAACTTCTCCAGCCTCTACCCCTCTACCCATTAGCCAGTTCCAAAGCTGTTGTCACATTTTTTTTTTTACAGCAGCACCCTATAGTACCAAAATCTTTGTTAGTTTGCTAGGGCTGTAATAAGCAGGTTAAAAAATAATTACTTCACTTGTTAATATTTCTTTAGTATATGTATGGCTCATATTTATTCCATATTTAATAATAGAAGTGTTTGGGGTCTTTATTTAGAAGTTGTTGATAATTTTGTGACCATAGGAACTGAACTCTTCTTTATATCAATTAGCCTATGGTAAAATTGATTTTGTTTTGCATTGTTTGCTTTAAGTTGCAGTTTCCATGAACTTATTGATGAGGTTAAGTGAGGACTTACTGTATATAGACAGATCATATTTTATTTATCCATTCATCAGCTGATGGACACTTGAGTTGTTTCCATTTTTTGGCTATTATGAATAATGCTGTTATGAACTCTGTGCACATTTTTATGCGGATGTATATTTTATGTTCTCTTGGGTATAGATTTAGGACTGGAATTGCTGGGTCATAAGGAAACTGTGTTAACATTTAAAGGAACCAATAAACTTTTTCCAAAGCGGCTGTACTGTTTTACAACCACTCCAGCAATGTATGAGGGTTCCAATCTCTCTGCATCCCCACCAATACTTTTAAAATTTTATTTTATTTGCCTTTTTTATTTTAGTCATCTTAGTGGGTGTGAAGTGGTTTCTCATAGCGGTACTTGACTACTTTTAAACACTTTAATTAATGTGAAAAATACATAGAACTGTGCACAAAGTGGTCAGACTTATTTAACAGGCATTTAATGATAAAAGAGAACATTACCAGCAAAATGTCCACTTTTGTTCTCTTGTGATCACTGTCCCACTCATCCTGTTTCAAAGGTAATGACTGTCTTGATTTCTAATAGCATACATTAGATTTTTGCCTGTTTTTGTTGTTTTCTAAAAATGTAAGCATACATCATAAATAATGAATGGCCTTAAAATAAAAATAAAATTGCTTTCTAATCATCATTGGGAAGACCATATAACAATGATTGCAATTTTAATTTTTTTAAATTGTTATTATTTTTAAGGTGTTTTATTGACTTTTAGAGAGAGAGGAAGGGAAAGGGGGCAAGAGAGAGAAACATCAATGTGAGAGATAAACATCCATTGACTGCATTGCACTTAATTCAAGATATAATGAAAGCCCGTAAGACATTATTCTTACTGTTACTGTCTTATACAGTGCATGTTAATTTAGATTTATCCACATATTTACTTTCCATTGCTATTCATTTTGTACTGCATTTTTGTGCTCTATCTGGCATAATTTTCCTTGTGCTTGAAAATTCCTTTAACGTTTCTTTTGGCGTAGATCTGGTGATGAGGAATTTATTTTAGGTTTTATTTGACTTGAAATACTTCCATTTCATTCACATTTGAAGGGATATCTTTTCCTTGGAATGCAGTTTTCGTGGTTCTGTTTGTTTATTTTTACCCTCTTTCGCACTTTAATGATATCACTCCATTATTTTCTGGTTTCTGTTGTTTCTATGCTGAATATAGGTGTCAAACTTCTTGCTACTCATTTATAAATGTGCTCGTTTTTTCTTGTTGTTATTTTAAGATATTTTGTGTGTGTTTGGTTTTTCAGTTAGACTGTGATGTGTATTTACCCACTTTAGGGTATACAGCACTTCTTGAATTGGTAGCTAGATATCTTTCATCTAATGTTTCTTCTACATTCTTCTGTTATGTGACTTCAAATACATGCATGTTAGATCCCTTCTCTGTGATCCATATGTCCTTTGTGTTTTTTGTTTCTCTATATTTCCTTTCATTTTCTTTTTCAAGCTTTACACTGGGTATTTTCTGCTAATCTACCTTCTAGCTGGCTTTTTCTTTCTTCCAATCCTGGTTTTGTTGTACCAGAATATCTATTTTATTATTTTTCTAAGAAATAGATTTTAATTCTCTGGGGGAAATTTTATATTATTGTCCTCTACTTTCTTGGACATAATTGATTATAGTTATTTGAAAATCTGTGTCAGTAACTTGAGTACCTGTTCATTTTGGGATCCGTTTATATTGCCAGTTTTTTTTTGTTTGTTTGTTTGTTTTTTTGGTGTGTTTGGTAATTTAAGATTGTGTGTCAGATATTGTGTTGTTAATAGTGGTTCTGGAAGCATTACCTTCTTCCAAAGAGGCTTTACCCTACCTCTGATGAGGAACCGGATAAAGACAGATCACATTAATCCAACCAGTGCTTTAGCTGTCCCAGAGATGGACAGTAGTCTATGAAAGGTTCAGAATACTCCTTACTCACTCTTACTCACAGGGTATAGCATTCTAGGGGGCTTAATGAGAACCTCAGATATTTATTAGGATCCTTCATCCTTGGAAGGTCCTAAACTCCAATTTGGGAGGTTAACGATGTGTTTGTGCCAAAAAGTCAACTAAATTTCTCTTCAGTTTCTGCTTTACTTCTTTGACTTTCATCTTAGACAGCTTAAGAAATCAACAAAATATTTTGAGGCTCAATCTCATTTCTTTGCACTTCTGTTCTCTCGTGGATTTTTGTCCTTAAGGCTTGAGTATTTTTTTTAAAATATTTTTTCTTTATTGCCCTGGCCAGGTTGGCTTAGCAGTTAGAGTGTCGGCCCACAGACAAGAGAGGCCCAGGTTTAGTTTCTGCTAAGGGCACGTACCTCAGTTGCAGTTTGTCCCCGGCCCCAGTTGGGGTCGTGTGGGTGGCAACGACTCCATGTGTCTCTTTCACATCTATGTTTCTCTCTCTCTTCCTCCCTGTCTCCCTCCCTCTCTGTCTGAGGGTAAATGCAAAAATGTCCTCAGGTGAGCATAAAAATATATATATATATATATATATATATATATATATTATTGATTTTAGAGAGGGAGGAAAGGATAGGGAGAGAGAGATAGAAACATCGATGAGAGAGAACATCTATTAGCTGCCTCCTGCATGCCCCCCACTGGGGATCGGGCCCATAACATGAGCATGTGCCCTGACCGGCAACCTCTTGGTACATGGGTCGACGCTCAACCACTGAGCCACACTGGCCCGGCGGGCTTGAGTATTTTTGAAGCCCCAAACTTGATTTCCTTTTTTTGTCCTCAGGCCTATGTGATTACCAAAACTTTGCTGCCTACTCTGCTTCTTACCAGCTTCCATCAGTCCGGATTCTCTCCCCCAATGCCTCATATCATCAAATATTCAGTTTGATACAGAAATACAGAATGTAGAACTTCTATGCATTTCCTCCCTTTCTCAGATTCTTGGCCCCTTAATTTGGCTCCATTGGCAACTTTCTGATACCTCCACATAGGCCTGCCTTCTTTCCTTCCTCCCTTCCATTCCTTTTCTTTCTTCTTTCCTTTCTCCCTTCCTTTCATTCATTCATTCATTCATTCATTCATTCATTCATTCATTCATTCATTTTATCCACATGTTCTAATTGTTTTGAGTGGGAACTTCAGCCTGCTATAAGGTAATGTATCATAGCCAGAAACTAAAGTCAGTTTCCTTCCCTCCTTTCTTCCTCATTTCAGTAATATTTGTTAAGTACCTACTATATGCCAGGCACTGTGCTAGGACTTGTGGATATTGTAGTGAAGAAGATTGTGCCCACTATCCAACTTGAAAAATAGGTTGTTACAAGCACCACAAAAACCCTCTATAATATGCTCTTCTTTCATCCTCTACCCATCTGCCCCGCCAAGAGGTAATTATTATCTTGAATTTTATGTATATCACTTTTATTCATTATAGTTTCACATATGTATCAGATGTATATATCCTTAAACAGTACTTGATAAAAGTTTTACATTTCTGACGTTTATAAAATTGAAATGATATTCTATGTATCCTATTAACATCTGTTCTTAGTACAAGAGTTTGTGTTTTATCAAACAATTGATTCTAAAAAAAAAGTCTGAAGATGGACTACTCAAAAACAAACATACATTCATGACGCCCTTTAGCTGTGAACAGGGTAGAACACAATGTAGCAGCTCTGCTTTTCCTTTTATGCTCTTGGATTGTAAATTCTCTGAGAACTGGACCATGGCTTTGTTTCTCTTTGTTGCTGCAGCAAATAGCATAGATGGGGTTTAGTAAGCAGGAGCTTAATTAAGAAAATAATGAAAAGGAAGTTCCCAGTGCTTATGAACTATGACCACAAAAAGCACAGGGTGTTGAAAGTAGAGCATCGATGTATCATGGTGAGTTTGTGGTTTGGTGAAGGACAGTGTTTCATTTTTTAAAAGAGTTGAGCATATTAAGCATTAGGTTTATCAAGCCTTTGGGGCTATTTCTGTAGGAGGGTCTAGAAAAGTGGGCTTGCTCAGTCAGTGAGATAGAATCCAGACATTTTCCTTACTCAGTTTCAAACCCCACAAAGCATCTTGCTCTGTATCAGCGTGAAGTTTGCAGACTTGTAATGTGTCCGTGTCAGATGCTGTGCTGTCATCCTTTAGCCGTTTCTGTGAGAGCTGGTTCCACTGAATATAACAGAAATGTTTCAAAACTTAATAATAGAAAACAGTTTCTTATTTTATTTCAACTATGTCATAAAAGAAGACATTCTCTCATTCTCCTTTCCCCACCCCCACCTTTCTTTAGTCTGTCATGTTTTTAAACCAGGTTCTGGAAGCTAATGAATAATAGAGATACCATGTAGTTGTAGTTTTTTCCCTGGTGAAATACTGCAGTATTTGTTATTCATGAGTTCTTGTTTTTCTGGAACAGTGTTTGATGAAATATATGGGTGATGTATACCCTATCATTGCCTGGAGGCTTTTAGATTTCCTCTGTTTGAGTGTTTTCCTTTTGTTTTAATAAACTTGCAAATAGTTGTGGAGGAGAGCCACTGAATATTAGTATAATTAACCTGTTTTAGTACCAAGTCTCCCAAAACCCACATCCAAATTGACAGATTCAAAATTTCACAGTATTTCTAGAAGTAGACATAGTAAAAGAAAGGTAAGGTGATGTCTTTAAAAATATTCTAGTAGACCCAGTTACTACTTTATCTTGCCTATATCAAGCCTTTCGTCTTTCTTTATGCCTCTATGGTGTTGCCATCTGCTTTTTTAATAAGGCTCAGTAAATTCAGTACAGCAGGAAATCCTTTCTGGAATTAGATAAGTCTTCTGTCAAAGCAGAGCAGAGCTGTGTTTTTGCAAAGAGAAAGAAGTGGCAATCTGGACCGCCATGAAAGCCCCTGGTTCCTATCGCCATCCTTCTGAGTGTAATTTGGGTCTAAGCATCTGCTAACTGGTCTCATGATTCTCCTTAGACATAAAGGGGTTTCTGTTTTCAGGAATTCAGGTAGAGAAGAGTCCACGTGTATGCCCTGAAGTGAAGATTCATTTCCTAAGATTTGAGCTGAGAACTCTGTGTTGGAAAGGGAGAGGCTTATTTTTAAAATTTGTAGCAGGTGTAGGAATTAACTGTGTTTCTTAAGAAACATTTTATATATACATTTTGAAATTAATAACTTTCCCTTACTTTTGAAGCTTAATGATCCACAAGCTGATCCATTTGGAATGTTGCCTGAAACCAAGAATGGAAAAATAAAGGCCTTGGAACAATAAAAATAGACCAAAGTAGCATCTGCTCCCGTATGTGGAATTCTGTTATGAAGCTATGCTTTGTGCAGAGTGGTCACTGCTCTCCTTGGAGCCCAACCACTGGAACTGCATCCCAGCTCTGCCAGCTACTAGCTGTGTGACTTTGGGCCAGTTACTTTAGCAGTCTGTACCTCAATTTTCTCATCTTTAAGATCGAGATAATAATAGAATTGATATAGGATCAAATGTGTTAATACTTGTGCAGTTCTTGGCAAATAGTAAACACTCAATAATATGACTATTTATTATCTTACCTACTCTGTTATTTCTTATTTCATATACTTTTGATTTACTTTTTGGTGATCTAGTTTCCCTGTATATAGCAATTATAACCATAATTTAGATGGGAAAAGGCACTTCTAAAATAAAGTCCATATTTTATAATAAAAATATGACAACTGGTAGCTCAAAATAAAGAAGGAAAAAGAAAATAAAATGTAAAAACTAAGCATAAGAACTCAAGAAGTACAGTAGTCTGGGCTATTAAGTATATGAGAAAATAGCCATAAAGCTTCAATAGCTCCAGAGGGCACAGTTTAGTACCTGTTGTTTAAACAATTTTGACTCGTGAAGAAAATGCTAAATTCTGTTCATGGTATTCAGTTTAGAGAAGCTAGCAAGTGTTTTATGTTTTAGGAAGATTGCAAAACAGAGTTTTTAAAAAAAGAAAAAAAAAGTGTTTACGTGTCAATTTCTAGAATATTTTGAATTGTAGAAATTACATTATATTTGCATTTTGGCCTCCTCCTTTCAGTCCAAATTAGTTTTTTATTTTTTTTAAAGAATTATATGGAAATGTGATCCTTAGGCACAAGCATTGTTTCCATTAAATGCCAAACAAGATTTCCCCTCTACATATCCAATTTTAGCCAATCCACTGCTCAATAGAGGTACCTCCATACAAAATAGTCATGACTGTCAAGCTGCTCAGGTTTTGCTCTGCAATTACGTTTACCAGGAGTTGAGATGAATTATATGCCATGCCAATAATGTGTTGCAACATCACCTGTAGTGTTTATATACACATCATTGAGGAAGAAAGATAATTTTTCTCTAAACGCTTTAAAAATATTTTTATTGATTGATTGATTTTTAGAGAGAAAGAGAGAGAGAGAAAGAGAGAAACATCAATTTGTTGTTCCACTTATTTATGCATAAGTTGATTGATTCTTGTCTATGCCTTGATTGGGGATCGAATCCACAACCTTGGCGTATCAGGAAAATGCTCTAACTAACTGAGTTACCTGGCTAGACCTAAAATATTTTTAATTGTGGTAAAAAAAAAAATACATAACATAAAATTTAGAAGTTTTCAAGTTTGATGTAGTTTCATTTGTCTGTTTTTGTTGCCTATGCTTTTGGAGTCATATCTGAGAACTTATTCCCAAATCCAATGTAATGAAGCATTTCCCCTGTCTTCTAAGAGTTTTATATTTTTAGGCATTATGCTTACTTAGGTCTTTATTCCACTTTGAATTGACTTTTGTATATGGTACAAAGTAGGTCCAACTTCATTCTTTTGCATGTAGATGTCCAGTTTTCTCAGCACCATTTGTTGAAGAGACTGTTCTTGCCCCATTGTGTGGTCCTGGCATCCCTGCAAACATCATTTGACCATTATATATGAGGGTTTATCTTTGAGCTCTCTATTCTGAATCACTGGTCATAGGTCTGCCTTTATGCTAGTACCACAGTGTTTTGATTACCACAGCTTTGTAATATGTTTGAAATTAGGAAGTGTGAGACCTCTAGTTTTATTCTTTTTAAAGATTGTTTTTGGCTATTTGGGGTCCTTGAGATTCCATATGAATCATAAGATGGTATTTTTCTATTTCTTCAAAAATTGCCATTGGGAAATTTTGGGATTTTGATAGGGGTTGCATTGGGTAGTATGGGCATTTTTAACAATATTAAGTCTTCCAGTTCATAAACACAAATGTCATTTCATTTGTTTGTGTTTTTATTTCATTTCTTTCAGCAATATTTAGTTGTCAATTTACTAGTCTTTCACCTCCTTGGTTAATTTTATTCATAAGTATTTTATTCTTTTTGAAGTTATTGTAAATGAATTTTTTAAAACTTTATTTTCTGGATTGTTTATTGTTAGTGTATAGAGAAACTCAATAAGATTTTGTATCTTGGAACTTAGATTAATATGTTTATTAGTTCTAACAGTTCATTTTTTCGTCTGTAAAATTTTTAGGATTTTCTACATATAAGATCTTAAGATCAGGTCATCTGCAAACAGAGATAACTGTGCTTCTTCCTTTCCTTTTTAAATATCTTTTTCTTGCCTAATTGCTATGGCTAGGACTTCTAGTGCTATGTTGAATTGAAGTGGTGACAGTGGGAATCTTTGTCTTTATTCTAATCTTAAAGGAAAATCTTTCAATCTTTCACCATTGAGTATGCTGTTAGCTATATGCTTTTCATGTTTGGCCATTATGTTGAAGTAGTTTCCCTCCTCCTAGTTTTTTGAGGGTTTTTATCATGAAAGGGTATTTAATTTTATCCAATGCTTTTTATGCATTAATTGAAATGATCATGTGGTTTTGCCCTTCATTCTGGTCAATGTGATATACTACATTTATTGATCTTTGTATATTGAACCATCCTTGAATTCTGGAAATAAGTCCCACTTAGTTATGGTGTACAGTAGCTTTAATGTGCTATTAAAGTGGTTTGTGAGTATTTTATTGAAGGTTTTCATATTAATATTATTCAAGAGTATTGGTTTGTAGTTTGTTTTTTCTTGTAGTATTTTTGTCTGGTTTTGGTACCAGGGTAATGTTGGCCTCCTAAAAAGAGCTAGAAAGTGTTCTCTCTTCAATTTTTTGGAAGAGCTTGAGGAATATTGGTATTAATTCTTCTTTAAATATTTGATAGAATTATACCAATATTGAGGCTATCTGGCCTTGGGCTTTTCTCTGTTGTGAGGTTTTTGATTACTGATTTAATCTCTTACTAGTTATATAGGTCCTTTTATTTATTTTAGATTTTTATTTCTTTATGGCTAAGGCTTGGTAGGTTGTATGTTTCTAGAAATCTATCAAATTTGTTTTAAACTCTTGACCACTAATTCTTCCCATCTGAATCTGGTTTACTCCTTGGAACCTGACTTTGTGGGTTCTCAAGAGGTCTCCTTAGTAAATCATTGCTGATGTATTTGTAAGGTTCATCAAAGAGGGCATCTAGTCTTGTGAATAGTTGCATTATTCACAGGGATACTCTAATTTTTAATATAAGAAGCTCAATGTTTATTGAAAGCTACCACAGAACAGCTACCCTCATGGAAGAAGTGCTGCTGTTTCCATTTCTACCCTCTTGGACTTCTATAAAGATAAAGTAGAACATTTTGAACTTGAGGATCTAAAATAAATATGTCAGATATCTAAAATAAATATCTTAAATGCATGTTAAATTAGAGTAAAATTTTGAAGATTTTTTCTCCTGTATTAAGTGAGAATCTATGTTTATATTCTAAATTTCTAAGGAGAAAAAAATTAAAAAGCAGCTTCTCTTTCCAAATATGCTAAACGGTGTTGAATAGGCACCATACTTATACCATACTTTATGGAGATTTTTAAAGAACTAGCTTGAGTAAACTAATTGCCTCATCTGGAATATGTATAAGTTTGGTTAGGAGGTGGCAGAGTTAGAGTAGCTATGGAATGATGGTGGTGGTTTGGAGCAAGAAAGAATAGAAAGCTGAGTACAAACTTACAATCATTAATAGAAAAATAAGCCAAGCCCTGGCCGGTTTGGCTCAGCTGTTAGAGCATTGACCCACGGACCAGAGAGTCCTGGGTTTGGTTCCAGCTAAAGGCATGTACCTTGGTTGTAGTTTGTCCCCAGTCCCAGTTGGGGTTGTGTGGTTGGCGACCACTCGATGTGTCTCTCTCACATCGATGTTTCTCTCTCTCTCTTTCTCCCTGTCTCCCTCCCACTCTGTCTGAAGATAAATGCAAAAGTGTCCTTGGGTAAGGATAAAAAAAAAAAAAAGAAAGAAAAAGAAGCCAGAATCATTTGAATACTCCAAAGCAAGTATATGTAAGAAATACCACATTAGGTTCCATGCAGGCTCCATACTTTTAGAATAAGTACAGCAGGATGATATTCTTTTATTGAATTTAACTAACTGACCTTTTTTTCTTTCCTTTGATAATATAATTTAAGAATAGAATAAAGAGTTTGAGAAATCTAGTGATTCATATCACTGTGTTTCCATAATAAAATTAGGAAGCACTTTTTAAAAAAATTTAAGTAGCTTTATATTTGGCAATATTTACCTAATCAACTAGATTTTTAAAAAATATTCATTTTTCTTTCAGCTTTAGAGTTAGCATATAGCAAAGATATATTATTCAAATATACCATCAATCTGTCTTTCTTTTTCTTTTTTTAATTAATTTTTTATTACAAACGTCCTTCCTTTGTCCCCCATTGACACCCCCCTCCCCTCACCCGCACCCCCTCCCTCAATTCACCACACTGATGTCTGTGTCCATTGGTTATACATATATGCATATAAGTTCTTTGGTTTATCTCTTCCCACCCACCCACCCCCTTCCCTCTGAGGTTTTCCAGTCTGTTCCATACTACTATGTCTCTGGATCTGTTTTGTTCATCTGCTTATTTTGTTCACTATATTCCACAAATAAGAGAGATCATATGATACTTGTCTTTCTGTGATTGGCTTATTTCGCTTAGCATAATACTGTCCAAGTCCCTCCATGTTGTCTCAAAGGGTAAGAGATCTTTCTTTCTTAGAGCTGTATAATATTCCATTGCATAAATGTACCACAGCTTTTTTTATCTACTCATCTACTGATGGACACTTGGGTTGTTTCCAGATCTTATCTATTGTAAACAGTGCTGCTATGAACATAGGAATGCATATATTCTTTCTGATTGGTGTTTCAGGCTTCTTAGGGTATATTCCTAGAAGTGGGATTACTGGATCAAATGGCAATTCAATTTTTAATTTTGGGGGGAAATGTCATATTGTTTTTCCATAGTGGCTGCACCAGCTACATTCCCACCAGTAGTGTACTAGAGTCCCTTTTCTCCACATTCTCACCAGCACTTGTTGTTTGATAATTTGTTGATGGTAGCCATTCTGGCAGGTGTGAGGTGATACCTTATAGTCATTTTAATTTGATCTCTCTGATAATTAGTGACATTGAGTATTGTTGCATATGTCTCTTGGACATTTGAATGTCCTCTTTGGAGAAGTGTCTATTCAGGTCCTCTGCCTATTTTTTAAATTGCATTGTTTGTCTTCCTTTGTTGACTTGTATGAGTACTTGTATATTTTGGAAATTAACCCCTTATCCAATGTATCATTGGCAAATATGTTCTCCCATACAGGGGGTTCCCTTTTCATTTTGATGCTGTTTTCTTTTGCTGTGAAGAAGCTTTTTAGTTTGATGTAGTCCCATTTATTAATTTTTTCCTTTCTCTTGTGCTACGCAATGTATCGGTTAAAATTCTGCTATGTGTGATGTCTGAGATTTTGCTGCCTACATTTTCTTCTAGCATTTTTATGGTTTCACGAGTTACATTTAAGTGTTTTATTTATTTTGAGTTTATTCTTGTGTATAGTATAAGTGGTGGTCTAATTTCATTTTTTTTCCATGTACCTGTCCAATTTTCCCAGCACCATTTATTGAAGAGACTGTCTTTACTCCATTGTATGCTCTTGCCTCCTTTGTCAAATATTAATTGAGCCTAATGTCTTTGGTCAATTTCTAGGTTCTCTGTTCTGTTCCATTGATCTATATGTCTGTTCTTGTGCCAGTACCAGGCTGTTTTGACTACAATGGCTTTGTAGTATAACCTGATATTCAGAATTTGATTTGTCCAACTTTGTTCTTTTTCAATATTGCTGTAGCTATTCGGTGTCTTTTTTGGTTCCTTATGAACTTTTGGAGTATTTGTTCTAGATCTGTGAAATATGCCATTGGTATTTCATAGGGATTGCATTGAATCTATAGATTGCTTTGGGTAGTATGAGCAATTTAATTATGTTAATTCTTGGAATCCATGAACCTTATATATGCTCCGCTTTTTTATATCTTCCTCTATTTCTTTTTTTAATCTCCTAAAGTTTTCTGATAACAGGTCTTTTACTTCCTTGCTTAAGTTTATTACTCGGTATCTTAATTTTTTGTTGCAATGGTAAATGGGATTTTTTTAAGTTTCTCTTTCTGAGTGTTCATTATCGGTGTATAAAACTGCTATGAATATCTGGATGTTAATTTTGTATCTAGCTGCTTTGCTGAATTCATTTATTAAATTTAATAGTTTTTTGGTGGAGTGTTTAGGGTTTTCTATGTACAATATCATGTCATCTGAGAATAATGACAGGTTTACTTCCTCCTTTCCAATTTGGATGCCTTTTATTTTTTCTTCTTGTCTGATTGCAGTGGCTAAGACTTCTAGTACTATGTTGAATAAGAGTGGTGAAAGCAGACATCACTGTCTTGTTCCTGTTCTTAAGGGAAATGCTTTTAGTTTTCACCCATTGAGTATGCTGTTGGCTGTAGTTTGACATATATGGCTTTTATTATGTTGAGGTATGATACTTCTATTCCCACTTTGCTGAAGGTTTTTGTAAAAAATGGGTTCTGGCCCTGGCCAGTTTGGCTCAGCAGTTAGAGTGTTGGCCTGTGAACTGGAGAGTCCTGGGTTCAGTTCCCACTAAGGGCATGTACCTCGGTTGCAATTTGTCCCCGGCCCCAGCTGGGGTCATGTGGGTGGCAACCACTCGGTGTGTCTCTCTCACATCAATGTTTCTCTCTTTGTCTTCCTCCCTCTCTTTCTCCTGCTCTGTCTGAAGATAAAAGTGCAAAAATGTCCTTGATTGAGGATAAAAAAAAAAAAATGGGTTCTGGATTTTGTCAAATGCTTTTTCAGTATCTATTGGTATGATCATATGATTTTTAACTTTCATTTTGTTTATGTGGTGTATCACATTTTTCGATTTGCAAATATTGTACCAGCCTTGCATCCCCGGGATAAATCCCACTTGGTCATGGTGTGTAATATTTTTAATATATTGCTGGATCTGATTTGCTAAAATTTTGTAGAGGATTTTGGCCTGTATGTTCATCAGGGACATTGGCCTATAATTTTTTTTTTCCTTTGTAGTGTCTTTATCTGGTTCTGGGATTAGGATTATGCTGGCCTCATAAAAAGAGCTTGGAAGTCATCCTACCCCTTGAATTTTTTGGAATAGTTTGAGGAGAATTGGTGTTAATTCTTCTTTGAATGCTTGTTAAAACTCCCCTGTGAAGTCTTCAAGACTAGGGCTATTGTTTGCTGGGAGTTTATTGATTACTGCTTCTATTTTCTTGGTTGTTATTGGTGTGTTCAGATTTTCTGATTTTTCCCGGTTGAGTTTTGGAACCTTGTATGATTCTGGGAACTTGTCCATTTGCCTAGGTTGTCAAATTAGTTGGCATATAATTGTTCATAGTATTTTATTCCAATCCTTTATTTCTGTGGTATCAGTTGTTACTTCACTTTTTTTGTTTCTAATTTTATTAATTTGGTTCCTCTCTCTTTGTTTTTTAGTGATTCTGAATAGAGGTTCATAAATCTGGTTTATCTTTTCAAAGAACCAGCCCTTGGTTTCACTGATCTTTTGCATTATTGTTTTAGTCTCTATGTAATTTATTTCTGCTCCAATGTTTATTATTATTTCCTTTCTTCTACTAACTCTGGGTTTTTCATTTTGTTCTCTTTGTAAATATTTAAGTTATAGGGTAGATAGTTTATTAGAAATTTTTCTTGTTTCTTGTGGTAGGCCTATATAGTGATGAGCTTTCCTTTCAGGATTGCTCTTGCTGTGTCCTATAGATGTTGTGGTGTTGTGAGTTCATTTTTGTTAGTTTTCAGGAGGTTTTAAATTTTTTTTCTTGATCTCCTTGGTAACCCATTCATCACTTAATAACATGCTATTTAGCCTCCATGTGTTTGAATGTTTTTGAGTGTTTTTTATTGTAATCGATTTCTAATTTCATGCCATTGTGATCTTAGAAGATGCTTGATATGATTTTGATTTTCTTGAACTTGTAGAGACTTAGTTTGTGTCCTAACATGTGGTCTATCTTTGAGAATGTCCCATGTGCACTTGAGAAAGATGTATAATCTGCAGCTGTGAGGTGAAGTGTTCTGTAACTATCATTGAAATCTAGCTGATCTAGTCCATCATATAGAGTCTTTGTTTTCTTGTTAGTTTTATGTCTAGAAGATCTATCCATTGATGTCAGTGGGGTGTTAAATTCCCCTACTATGATTCTATTGCTGTCAGTTTCTCCCTTGAAGTCCTCCAGAAGTTTTTAAATATATTTTTGTGCTGCTATATTTGGTGCATATATGTTTATCAGAGTTATATCCTTTATTTGGATCAATCCTTTTAATGTTATATAGTGACCTTATTTGTCTGTTATTATGGCCTTCATTTTGAAGTCTGTGTTTCAGATATGAGTATTGCTACACCAGCTTTATTTTTGTTTCCATTTTCATGGAAAATTTTTTTACATCCCTTCATTATCATCCTGTGTGAGATGGATCTTGTAGCACGTATATATAAGGATCATGTATTCTTATCCAATAATCTACCCTATGTCTTTTGATTGGAGCATTTAAGCCATTTATATTAAAGGTTAGTGATAGGTACTTATTTGCTGCCATCTTTATTCTTTATGCCTGTATTCCCCTCACCCCTCTCTATTTCTTCTTCTTACAACAGTCCCTTTAGCATTTCTTGCAGTGCTGGGTTGGTGGTAGTAAATTCCTTTAGCCTTTTTTGATCTGGGGATCTCTTTATTTCACCTTCAGTTTTGAATGATAGAGTTGCAGGATAGAGTAGTCTTGGATTCAGACCCTTGCTTTGCATTACTTTGTATACTTCATGCCACTGTATACTTCATGCCTTCTGGCCTGCAATGTTTCTATTGAGAAATCAACTGACAGTCTAATGGGAGCTCCCCTCTAGGTAACTTTCTCACTCTGCTGCCTTTAAGGTCCTTTCTTTGTCTTAAAGTTCCCCATTTTAATTATGATGTGTCTAGGTGTTGGTGTTTTGGGGTTTATCTTGAATAGGACTCTCTGCTTTTTTTGGGGGGGGGGGTTTGTGTGACAATTTTTGTTCACAGGTTAGGGAAGTTTTCTGTCATTATTTCTTCAAATAGGTTCTCTATTCCTTTCTCTGATTTTTCTCCTTCTGGTACCCATATGATGCAAATGTTGGCACATTCCATATTATTCCAAAGCTCACTTAAACTGTCCTCTTGCTTTTTTTTCCATTTGTTGCTCTAATTGGTTGTTTTGTTTGTTTGTTTTTTTCTACATTGTCTTCTAAATCACTGATTCAATCTTCACCTTCTAATTTGCTATTGAATCCTTCTAGGGTATTTTTTTTTCTTTTCTTTTTTTTATCCTCACCCGAGGACATTTTTCCTTTTTTTTTTGTTTTTGTTCAGATAGAGTGGGAGGAAGAGAGAGGGAGAGAGAGAGAGAGAGAGAGAGAGAGAGAGAGAGAGAGAGAGAGAGAGAAACATCGACGTGAAAAGGACACATCAAGTGGCTGCCTCCTGCACGACCAACCAGGGCCGGGGACAAACTGCAACCAAGGCACATGCCCCTAGCGGGATCCGAACCTGGGTCTCTCTGGACCGCAGGCTGACGCTCTAACCGCTGAGCCAAACCGGCCAAGGCCTTCTAGGGTATTTTTAATATCAGCTATGTCATTCTTCATTTCCAGTTGATTTTTATTCATAGTTTCTACCTCTTTTTAAATGCTGGTATAGTTCTCATTAAGTTGATTATAATTCTCACTAAGTTATTTGAGCACCCTTAAAGTCATTGCTTTGAATTCTTTATCTGACAAACTGCTAGTCACCATTTCATGTAGTTTCTTTTCTGGTGATGCCTCCTTTTCTTTAATTTGAGGGTTGTTTCTTTGTCTCACCATTTTAGGAGTCTGGTATTTCAGGGCAAGGTGAGCATGTTGGGACATGTAGGCAGGTTAGTGTGTATCAGATAAGACTAATATGACTCCATGTCTTGGTGTCATGGCCTTCTTGTCAGATGCAGTGGAGTAGTCTCCTTGAACTTCTGAGCTGGGTGCTCTAGGAATAACCCTTGTGTGGGTTATGTGGGCTCTCCTATTGAATTTGGGTCTTGATTGCTGTTGTCCATTTGTGGGTGGGCTCAGTCCTCTGGGTTATTACCTGTGAGTTTCAAGCCTCACCCTGTTGACACTGTCATGCCAATTATTATATAGATGTTGACAGAACAAAACAAAGAAAAACCAGACCAAAGCAAAAAGAACCACCCCCCCAAAAATACCAGAATCAACAATAATAAAAACAACCACCTCAAATAAAAGATTAAAAGACACACAAATAAAAAACACACAGGCAAAGAATAGTAGGAGGTACGAGATGAGAAGAATAGGAGTGGGAGAAAAATAATAATAAAGAAGGCAAAGCAAAACCAAACCAAATAAAAAAGTATCTGAAAAAAAAAATCAGCATCCACAATGATAAGAGCACCAGCCTCAACAAAAAGCTTAAAAGACAAAGAAACAAACAGAAAACACACACACACACATACACACACACACACACACACACACACACACACAGAATACTAGAAGGTGTGAGACCAAAGGGGTTAAAGAGAAAGAAGAGAAAAAAAAAGAATATGAAAGCAAAGAAGGTGGAGACCAGAAATAAGGAAAGCATAAAAAAATAAAGGTAGAAAATAATGACTGAAATAATAATAATAATTTTAGAAAGTAACAATGCTAAATTGAATAATATATATAATGGAAAAGTAAAAAATGTGAAAAGAAGAAAAAAGTTAAATTATAAACTAAAAACACACACACACACCAAAACAACCACCACTACCACAACAAAAACCTTGGATCTGCTATTTATGGAGCTCACTGGATTTTGCACTGATGTTGTTGGATCTGGCCCCTTGGGTGTGGATACCCGTCATTTTGGATAGTTCTCTGGTGCAGGCCAATGTGAATCGCTGTCACTGCCTAGCTCTGGGCCTCTTGGCTGAAGCCTTGCAGGGAGAGATTCCAAGTAGTCCCATGGGCAGGGCTTCCTTAGCCCTGAGGCTGGGTTGCCTTCAGGGCTTACCATTTGTATGTATTTGTTCTGGGCTGCTTTCACTTCCCCCACAGCACTGGGTTCTGTGGGGTATCAGGTCCAGTCAGGGCAGTTTAACAAATTTGTGTTGAGGATGGTGTCTGTAGCTTATAGGAGGGGAAGGCAGTCTCTTCCTCTCCCTCCAATACTTCAGCTCTGCCTGGGTTCGTGGCACCCCCTGGTCACCACCCTAAGCAGGGGAGAATAGAGGAAAAAAAGGAGAAGGGGAAAAAAAAAAAACAACCGCCCTGCTTTACTCTTTAATCTTTCAACAAGGCCGGCTCTGGCTGGGCGGTTCTTCCGCCCAGGCTCCCACCCAGTCAGATGTCCAAATCCTCAGCACCACCAAGCCCTGCTTCTGGGGTGCTGATTTCCAGCTCAGAGCTATTCCGTGGGTGGGGGAAGGGGCACCTCTTCTTTGCTCAAGGTGGAGAGGAACACACCTCTTTCACTGGGCACTGTGGCTAGTCCCAGTCAAAGTTCTTTCAGTGACTACCCAGCTCCTCAGACTCACTGCTGGTGATCTGCTCAGACCGCTCCTCAAGTGTGCTATTCTGTTTTATGGCCACTCAGGCTCCCACAGTCAGGATGAACTTTCCCAGGGTGTCACTGCAACCATGCACTGGCTTTTAGCCTGGAATAGTGCTGAGTCCCCCTGGTGGGCTGAATCACCTGCAATTCCCACCTATGGATGCTACCTGGGTCAATGGGGGGAAAGGAGAAATATCTGTAACAAAAATAAATTAATAAAAAAAAATTCTCAACTTAGTCACTGTTGCAGAGCTGAACTGTATTTTCTGGGAACTAATGCTATTTTAATGAATAGCATTAACCTCCAAATTACAGTGAGGCAAAATATTTAAAGGACACTATTGTATTCTTAGTATCTAAGACTTAGTTAACCTGGATTAGTCTTTGCTAGATAAATGTTTCATAAATGCAACTCATGACAAATTTCATGTTTTGCTCTTAGTTGCATATTCTAGTTAATGAAATAATGATACGATACTGAAATGCTCTTCGTGGTATTCTCTACTTCTTCCTTTCTGCCTAACTTTTTAGCACTGGAGCATCCTGAGTCTCACCACTTTGGACCTATTTCCTTCATTGCCTATAGCCATCCCCTCAGTGATCTACTCTTATCTGATCTCCTAGCTTCATCTATCATCTTTATATAAATGAATCCAAAATTATACAGGCTAGACATCTCTCCTAAACTCCATACTACTGCCCTGGATGGATTGCTCAATAGGTTGGAGCATAGTCCTGTACACCTAAGAGATTGCAGATTGATTCCAGGTCTTGGCAAGTACAGAAGGCAACCTATCAATGTTTCTCTTTCTCTCCCTCTAAAATTAATCAAAATAAAGCATATCTTCAATGAGGATAAAAAAAATTTTTTAAAGAAAAAACTTCATACTACTTTTTTTAGCACACTGCTTATTTGATGTCTAGAATTAAATTTTAAATAGACAATTCACATGCAACCTTTGCAACACTGAACTGTTCTTTCCCTGAAATCTACTCTACCTGCAGCCTTTCCAACTCAGTGATGGCAACTCCATTCTTAAGGTTGCTCAGGCCGAAACCTGAGGACTTATCCTTTTTTCTTCTCTTCCTCTAATACCCCATATTTAACCTTTTAGGACATCTGGATGATTCTGCCTTCTTCAAACTATACCTGAATCTGACTGAATGATTATTCATATAAAACATAAATAAATAAGACTCAGAGAAGTTAAGAGAACAGCTCAAATTCACATAGCTAGTATGTGATCAAGTCAGAGTTCAAATCTTTACATGTTACAATTGTTTTTTTTTTTTTTGCTGTTGTTGTTAATCCTCATCCAAGGATATTTTTCCATTTATTTTTAGATAGACTGGAAGGGAGGGAGAGAGAGAAAGACATCAACATGAGATCAATTGGTTGCCTCACACACCACCCTGGAGGGTTGAACCTGCAACCCAGGTACATGCCCTTGACTGGGAATCAAACCTGAGACCCTTGGGTCCATAGGCGGATACTCCAACCACTGAGCCAAACTGGCAAGGGCTATAATTGCCTTTTTATTTATATAGTTCAGTAGTATGGTCTGACCTATTCTATAAATGGATATTTATGAATAGTATGTGTTATTTCAATTAGGTTCTGTAGGAATTTTCTTTTTGTTTGTTTGTTTTTGGCTTAAAACAAGAGAAATTTATACTTTCACAGTTCTAGAGGCTAGAAGTCCAAAATCAAGGTGTTGGCAGGGCTGTGCTCTCTCTGAAGGCTCTAGGACGCAGTCTGTTCCATGTCTCTCTCCAGTTTCTGTCGTTGCTGGCAATTCTTTGCATTCCTTGGTTTGCAGATACATCACTCCCATCTCTGCCTCCTTCTTCACACGGTGTTTTTCCCTCTGGTTCTGTAGGACTTTTCTAGGTACACAGTGGTTATTTCATAAATTCTTGCCAACACAGTTGAATTGAATCTGCCCTTGTATTTTGCTGTGGACCACATTTCCAGTTGCAGAATATAATTGGATATAAGTGTGTATTGAGTGTAAAAAAGGAGAATATTAATGAAATAATAGTATCTTTTAAAAAGCTTTTTCAAAGATTTTCTTGCTATATCTCTATGTATTTATAACATGTATTAGCTATTACTATTTTTTTTTTAGTTAATCCTCACCAGAGGACATTTTCCATTGATTTTTTAGATAGAGTGGAAGGGAAAAAGAGAGAAAGAGAGAGACATCGATGTGAAAGAGAGACACATCAATTGGGGCCAGGGATCAAACCTGTAACCTAGGCTCATGCTCTTGACCGGGAATCAAACCCATGACCCTTTGTTCCACAGGCTGATGCTCTAACTGCTGAGCTAAACTGGTCAGCGCATATATATCTTATATATTCTTTTCTATTTGCTGGAGTTCTCATGATATCTTGTTTTTTAAGTTGATCTTTTTTTAAAAGTTTTTTTTTCTTTATTGATTTTACAGAGAGAGGAAGGGAGAGGGAGAGAGAGATAGAAACATTGATGAGAGAGAACATCGATTGGCTGCCTGCTGCATGCCCCCCACTGAGGATTTGGCCCACAACCTGGGCATGTGTCCTGACTGGGAATCAAACCAGCAACCTCTTGGTGCATGGGTCGACACTCAACCACTGAGCAACACTGGCCGGGCTGTAGTGTTGATCTTGATACAAATCATTTAAACTTAGATTGAGGAATGATTATTTAAATTATTTAGTATTTTCTCTCATGAGCTCTGTATCAGAGGGATATTTTATAACTTAAATCCACTGGATTCTAAGCTCCTCTAATAGATTATAATGGTGAAAAGAAAAGAAATTTCACTGTTGATTTGATTCTTGAGATACCCCTTTATTTTCTGATGTACTGTTTGTATTTTAATAGAAGTTATTTGTGTTTATGCAGTTCCATGTAGCACAAATGAAGATGTTAAGCTGAATTTTGCTGAGGTTAATTGATATTCTTGAAAGAAGCCAAGATTAAGCTTTTGGGAGATGTTCATTATATCTGTTGATGTGACATATTTGGAAAGCTGATCATTGTTTTTCATCTTTTTATCTACATGTAGAATATTTATCTATTAACAGGTTTAAGTAAAGATCCCTGGGGAATCACTAATTCATCTTTTTTTTCTCTTCTAAATTTGCATTATAATTTCTTTGTTTTGTTATTCTATCAATTTGTGGTATTTTGTTCCAAGGACGAAATTTGATGACTATTTGATCTCAAAGTCTATATATCTGTTTGTCTACTTACCTGCCTATTTTTGCTTTGATAAAGATATATAGCATGGAGTCACTTTTAAAATATTTTATAGGCTTTGGAAATATCTCTTAAAGCAATAAGATGATGTGTGAGGCATTGAAAACAGAAACTATGTCTAGTAATTACTCTCTATGATGACTGAATGAGTAAAAGATATATGGTAACTACAGCTATAAAGGCATATATTTAGAAAGGAAATTTAATATGCTACTTTTTAAAAAATGTAGGTTGGCAAACAGACCTAAAATAAAAGTTCAAAAAAGAGATATTTTATCTCTGGCATATGTGCTTGTTCTGTTACCATTTACAATGATGGATATCTGTGTGTCTTTATGCTGTGAAATAAACTCTGATCAACTATATTGGTATCTTTTCTTTTTTATAGTGTATGCCAATTAAAGGCCTTGGGTTTGTGCTTGGAGCCTATCAGTGCATTTGCAAAGCAGGATTCTATCATCCTCGAGTCTTCTCAGAGAACAACTTTCAGAGTAAGTGCATATATCTGGATACATATAATATCTACCATTATTAATTATTCAGATTTTCTTTTAACTTTGTTGGAGTTATATGGTTAAATCCCCACTGGTTTGGCATTCTTTCATTACTTAAGGAGTTTTCACTTTGGTTTGTCATCTACAATGCTCTGGAGTACCACAAAAATATAGGGGAGGGCAAAAGTAAGTTTATGAAACAGAGTTAATAAAACTATTGTAATGTCTTTTGTCATATAAACAACTGTAAACCTACTTTTGCCCACTCCTGTATATTTATTATTGGTATATTTTAGTTTTCAATACATTTTAAAGGTCTGAAAATTCAGTAGCTACTCAGTAAGATCAATTGGGATTCTGTTCAATACAGAGCTGTTGCTGCAGAAAATGTCTAAAACTAAGTTTGCTAGTTTGTTCATTGTATTTATCAGTTTATTTATATATTAGTGTTCTATGTTGAATAATTACCACAAAATTAACAGCTTAAAGAAACACCAATTTATTATCACACAGTTTTCATTGATTAGCCTTGTAGTTAGGTGTTAGCCTCGTCCTGTGCTCAGGGTCTCACCAGGCCAAAATCAAGGTGTTACCTGGGATGTGATGTGATCTGAAGCTCAGGATCTTCTTCCAAGCTCATTCAAGTCATTGGCAGAACTCAATTCCTTGCAACTGTATGCCTGAGGTCCCTGTTTTCTTACTAAATGTCAGCTTGGGATTACTTTCAGCTGTTGAAAGTCTCCTCAAGTCCTGGCCATGTGATCCTCTCACAACACTGCAGCTTTTCTTCAAAGCGAGCAAGAGAATCTCCCGTCTGCTCAGATGGAGTCTTACATAACCTAATGCAAGCATGGGAGTGACTACTCTTTTGCCATATAATGTAACCCAATCAAAGGAGAGACTATCCTATCGTATTGACATTCAAGAGGAGGTGATTATACAGGGTGTATACCCCAGAATTAAAATGTGGTCATTTGATTATTCTATTTCTACTCCAGAAAATATCAGTGTTATAATTTGAATATTGATTTTTTTACTGTATCTTTAGAGAGTATAATGTTGCCATATTGGCTTCTAGTCAGCTACTGGATATAATAGCTAAGAAGAAGGAGTGGTAAAAGGGGCTGTTGCTGGCAATTCTTTGCATTCCTTGGTTTGCAGATACATTAGGGTTGCTAAAAATGAAATATGGTTATCTTAATAGTCATCAAGAGTCTTTGCCAGCCTCATTATTGGTCTATATGGGAATTTGCATCTCTACTAGGTATAGTTCAAAGGGTATATTGAAATTGAGACCTGAGTGTCTTGTTTGCTTTTTCTCTTGAAAAACACTATTCTTGGTCTTGAGACTGTTTGCATTTAACTTTTAGGTTCTGTAGGTGAGTAAATTTTGTTCTCTCCTTAGTCACATCGTATAGAGTTCAGCTCATGTTCTGAGTGACAGTTGTTGCAGGCATGATTCTGAGACGGCTTTCTCAGAAGACTCTGCTCCATATGTGCTGTGCAATCCCCTCCCCTTAAGTGTGGTGGGGTCTGTGAATGCAGTGGGCAGTCACTCCCTTGTTTAGGCTATGTTGTGTAGCAGAGGTGATGGTATAGTCACTCTTGTGATTTCATTGCATTAAATAAGACTCCTTTCCATAGTAACAAAATGTAGAGAGATTCTAGCACTAGCTTTGAAAAAGTAAACTGTCTTGTCGTGAGAGGGTCACATGACTAGGTCCTGAGGGTGGCCGTTAAGAGCTAAGAGCTAAGGGCAGCCAGCAAGAAAACAAGGACCTAAGTTCCACAATGCAAGGAACTAAATTCTTCCAATAGTCTGAACACTTGGAAAAGGATCCTGAGCTCCAGATGAGAGTATGGCTTGGCCAAAGCCTTGATTTCAGTCTAGAGAGATCCTGAGCAGAGAACCCAGTTTCACTCTGCCCAGACTTCTGATCAACAGAAGTTGGGAAATAATAAATAGATGTTTTAAGCCCCTATCCTTCCAGTAATTTATTATACAGCAATAGAAAACTAATACAATGGCAATGATGATAACATACTTTTAGGGTGGATATGTTTTTCCTTGCATATGTGTGTGCAGCAAACCATGGTAATACTAGAGCTACTTTGACATTTTTCACATTTATGGTCCAGACATAACATATGATTCAACACTGAAAGATTAAGGAAATAAGTTTTAGCTTATGTTCTGTGAAGGTATTTTGTATCTGGTTTACCCACATTTGTTCTCAGCTCCCACTATGTGACTGAAATAAAGCATCTAAATATTGTAGAACCAGAGAATGACTATATCATTTGCTTATAACACCACCAGGGGAAACTAGTTAACCTTTAACAATTTATCTTTATTTAATTTGCACACTCCTACTTTCTTCCTTATTTTAAAAGTCAGTGTTTTTCACTGGACCTACTCTCTCTAAGAAAAGGCTGCTTGTCTGCATAAGCCTAACTCTCATGTTGTACACACTGCAGCCATGGAAAAGAGACCAGTTTTCAGAAGGAGGATCTATATTTGGGCACAGATGTGATTCAGCTTTGACCTCAGCACTTACTTAACCAGAACTGGCCTTCCTCAGTGACAGAGCAGAAGGCTAGCTGCAGGTTATAATTTGAAGTCAGTAAAGTGCTCTTTGACCAAAATATCTGTCCTGATGATCTTGTCAGGTTTCATGAAAATCCAACATTATTCATTCCTCATCCTAAAACAGAATACAAAGATATGACCAGAATTACAAGTTATAACTCACTAGGGTCATCTATCAAGGACTATTTTAACGTTATTTATATTCTTGGTTTATTGTTAGAATAGTTACTCTGTGTTTTAATATAATAATTCTTTTAATGACAGTATCCAGGCAGTTCATATAGGCAGGTTTTTGTTTTGTTTTGTTTTTCATTGTTCTTGAAGAAGTATTTATGAAGTAAGGAATGGCCAAAGGTAAAGGAAGCATTGAAGACTCCCTAGTGAGATAACACATATAAAACTGCTAGCACAGTACATGGCACATAATAAGTGTTCATAGATGTACACACACACATACACACAAACATCAGTGATATATGTAAAGAGATCATCCTTAGGCACCATTGGTCAATAGCACTTTACCAGACATATATTATCATATTAGGGTAACACATTTTTTAAAACTAGAGCTTTGGGAGAATGAATTCAACATGGATCAGAAGGAAGATGCAACAGTGGAGAGTCTGTAACAACCAGTGCTGCACTGAGAAGCACAACAGGAAGAATACCTGGGAGTGAGAAGAAACAAGGGGAAATTAGTTGCCTGATAGGGAGAACAGGATACAGAAAACAGAAAAAGATGTATGTACCTCAAAGATAACATTTACTTAATTTGTAATTGTAAATCTAGAAAAAGACCTGAAATTCCCACATCTATTATAGTCCTGTATCCCATTTGAACAGAAGAACTAAGATGTCGTGCTGATCTGTGAGAGAAAATGTAAATGTGACTGTTAAAAATCCTGTTAAAATGTGAAGTGATTTAAATGTTCTGTTTAGATCTAGGCTCACAGTAAACAAAAGGCTTGTAAAGACCAACAAGGATGTGTTGAAATGACACGATTTAAAATTGTGCTGACAGCCCAGAGACTGTGTTCCTGGCATCTCTCTTGAAACTGATGGTCATATGAGAGGTAATAGGTTCTGATGTCTGGATAGTAGTGGGATTTCAAAATAATCAAGTGCTGACGTATAACCGGCTCTTCAAATCCAGGTTGTTCACTTCCAGGTTGATTAAACACGAGCTTATGAGAAAATCATCTTCCTTAAACCCATCTATCTTAGTAGTAATTCTATCTTAGTGAAATTTCTTTTCTTTTATGTAGATGCATTAACAGCCTTTCAGTCTTACCTCTCATCTTTTGGATCGACTTCAGCCCACGTACATTTCCAGATAAAACCAACTTACAAATGCCCCATACCTAAAAATGGCAATCCCTGCTTTACCAACTCTGGTGCTATTGATGGTGGGGAAAAAGAAAAAAAAAAAAGTAGAGATTTAAAAAATGTAGTATTTGAATAAAAATAAGGAACGCTTTTGAAAGCAGGTACAATATATGGATGTTGAGCTCTCAGCAAACTTCAGCAAAGCTAACCTGTCTCTGCAATGAGTATCCTTTTTGTTGTGCTTGGGGCTCACGCTCCCTATCTCTCTTCTGCTCCATGGCCAGAAAGCTTGGGATATTTGACTTTCATATGAAAAGAGCTTGAACATCAGCCTTGTGATCTCGTTCACTTTTTGGTATATTGTAGAAACCTAGTCCTAATCAGTTTTACTCTAGTTGTAGTATCAAAATTCTTCATCTAACTTTTGGGCTTATGATTTTGTCTCAGTCATTTCCCTGATTTTCAATTTTTATAAGTTCTTTCATTTGTCCTGTTTGTAGGGATTGGGGTCCAGTTAGTAAATCTGACAGATGGAGTTAGTTGCCAGTGGAAGTGTCCAGGGCTGCCAATCTTCTTGTACTATTGGCTATTGCATTTGTCTTGTTTATCTTTGACTATATTCTTTTCAGTTATTGGGACATACTCCATACCACATTGGACTTCCCTAGTTGCTAATCTCAGAACTAAATTTCTACCATGTTTTAACACAATAATTAAGAACATGGTCTTTGGAATAAGTCTTATTTCGGTGTCAATCTTGGCTCTGTTATTTACTTGCACTGTGCTAAATAATTTATCTTCCCTAAACTTTGTCATATATAAAGTTGGTATGATATCACTTGCTTTATATAATTGTTATAAGGATTAAATAAAGTAATTAATGTAAAGTTCTAATCGTGGTAGTTGTTACCCATCATATGCTCAAAAATATTATGTTTATTATTATTATTTATGTTTATTATGTGTTTATTCTGCTTACTTCTTTTTCAAATATTCTGCCCATTTTATCCTTTTCATCAAGTATTTGCTCCACTTCCAGTTGAGGAACATGTTTCCAAGTCCCAAATCTTTTCAGTTCAGTTTGTCCTTAAAATAGGCCCTGCTCTGAAATATTATATACTTATTAGTCCTCCAAAAATCTTCCTTCTCACCTACTAGCTAAAATTTTACTTTATTAGATTTTTTCATTATATATATATTTTTTAATTTACATTATTTTACTACATTATTCGACTGCAAATTAGAGGTTTGAACATTAGAATGTTGGTGGCCTCAAGAAGCTGGAAAAGGCAAGGAAATTAAGTCTCCCCTAGACCTTCCAGGGGGGGGAAAAAAAAAAAAACCCAAAACGCAGACCTGCTGATATCTTGATTTTAGCTCAGTAAGACCCATGTCAGACTTCTGAGCTACAGAAATATAGAATGAATATAATTATACTACATTTTAGGTAAGAAGCAATATAAATTTGTGTTGTTTTAAGACACCAAGATTTTGGTAATTTGTCATAGCAGTAATAGAAAACTAGTACAACTCAGTGAGTTTGTTTCCCACTCAACATTCATTCCAGTGTTCACAGTAGGCCATAGTGTTTTTTTCTAGAGGAAATTGTTCACAATTCCAAATAATTGACTTAGAAAAATTATACTCTGGTAGGCTCTGTGTATTAGGCTCACCTTTGAGTCAGACGGATGGATTTAAATCTTGTCTCTACTTACTAGTAGGAGACTTGGGCAGGTTTTTCACACATTCTGAGGCTCTCTTCCCTTATTCATAAAGTAGAAATAGTGCTATCTATTCCTTGGTAGTTGTGAGTAGTAAATGAGATAACATGATATTTCCAAAATTACAGTGATTATTATATTAATGTGAATATGGAGAATCCAGTCCTTTTATTTATGTATCTGGTGTTGTGGTGATTGAATGAATCAATTGTCTATAGGCAAAAATTCATATGTGTTTAATAATTTTATAGTTCACATGAGAATCTTTCTAAGATCTATCTAAGGTAGTATTTTTGTTAAAAAACACACTAAAGTCGCTTGTAAGATATAAAAATCTAGAAGATAATAGAAAAGTGAATGTAGGATATATAGGTAAGCATGTAGAAATACATGGAAAGATTGAGCTCTTAACTATAGTCATAGTGAGAATTATAAATTTTAAACTTTTGCATTGGGCTTCAGTTTGCATCTATTTTCACAGCTAGGTATTCATGATGTAAGTATATGAAAGTATATTAGCTAATCCTGATTTTAAGATATGCAAATATATATTCATGTCCTAACAATAGGAATCTTTTTGTATAGCAATTTTTCTATAACCATAGTCTGCTAACGGCTCTCTCCTAGCAGATGTTATAAATATTGAAACAAATATGCACAGAAATCTCTTGAATGTGTTGGAGCTACTCATGTGCATGTACCTTTTCCACTTAATTTTTTGGCTGTGATTTTATCTATCTGAAGACTGGAGGCAGATTAGTTCATCATCTTAAGCAGATGAAATAACAAATAACAATTAATCTTCCCATGGTTAGTTCATTGCAGCATTTTAACTCCAAACTTTGATTGATGAATATGTTCCCTTCAATTCTAATGAAAAAGCAAACATGGGTATGGGAAGGAAGGAGATGTTTACCCTAATAATGACTTCAGATGAGTATTATTTGTACCTAGAGCTAATGCTGGACTCTCAATGTCTGACTCAATTCTTTGTTTCTTCCAGCTGAGCTATTTTCATTGTCTGTGACTCATCTTTTTTCTGTATGCCTGTGGAATGGAAGGAGGAGGGAGTCATGATATATTAGGCAAAGTCATGATATATTGCAAAGGTCCCCACTATGTCTTCCTCTGCCAGAACCAGTTCTTATCGCTGAGGGCCACAACATCCCCCCAAAGGGACCTCTGATTGACTGGTTTGTTAATTTATATGTCTGAAATTTCATCTGTCAAAAATATTACTCAGCACTATGTGCCAAATATTTTTTTTAGCAACTGGAGAAAAAGAAGTGATTTTATTTTATTTTATTTTTTTAGATATTTCATTATTTTTTTATTTTTTATTAATTTGTTTTTGTTACAGATGTTTTTCTTTTTTCCCCCATTGACACCCTCCTCCCTATCCCCACCCCCTGCCCCATCCCCAGCCCTGTTGTCCATGTCCATTGGTCATGCATACATGCATATAAGTTCTGTGGTTTATCTCCCCCGCCCACATACCCCTCTCCTCTGAGGCTTGTCAGTCTGTACCCCACCTCTATGTCTCTGAGTCAATTTTGTTCATCAGCTTGTTTAGTTCATTATATTCCACAAATAAGTGAGATCATGTGATATTTGTCTTTCTCTGCTTGGCTTGTTTCGCTTAGCATAATACTCTACAGGTCCTTCCATGCCATCTCGAAGGATAAGAGATCTTTCTTTCTTACAGCTGCATAGTATTCCATTGTGTACATGTACCACAGCTTTTTTATCCACTCATCTACTGATGGACACTTGGGTTGTTTCCAGATCTTAGCTATTGTAAATAGTGCTGCTATGAACATTGGGTACATGTATTCTTTCTGATTGGTGTTTCGGGTTTCTTAGGGTATATTCCTAGAAGTGGGATCACTGGGTCAAATGGCAGTTCAATTTTTAACTTTTTGAGGTAACACCATAGTGTTTTCCATAGTGGCTGCACCAGTCTGCATTCCCACCAGCAGTGTACTAGAGTCCCCTTTTCTCCACACCCTCGCCAACACTTGTTATTTGATGGTTTGTTGATGGTGGCCATTCTGACAGGTGTGAAGTGATACCTCATAGTTGTTTTAATTTGCATCTCTCTGATGATTAGTGACATTAAGCATTTTTTCATATGTCTCTTGGCCATTTGTATGTCCTGTTTGGAGAGGTGTCTATTTATTTTAAAAAGTGAGGTTTCTAAGCTTCCAGGACAGACCAGCATCTTCCCAAAACATACTGCAATACCCAAAAACAATAAATGAGGGCAGTCTTGAGTAAACTACAACTCACTCTCCAATACTAGTAAATCAGGTCAACTGTAAGACCTTTAAGATTTAACTGGCCTTAAAGGGTAGACTTCTATCCAAATACTCAAATGTCCAAATGTTATGTTTTTGCCCTTATGAAAACATGATTTTATACTACTGGCACTTAAGAAACTTAATTAGCAGAACACTTAATATTATGGTGATATTTCTATATAAAGTTTATACCACAAAGACCTGAAATATATAACTTCTGCTTCAGTCCACATTGCCCATTTCAACTCATTCTCTTCTAAATCAGACACTCAGTATTTTTCTTCCATAAAACATAGGAAGAAAACTTTCTAGGGTACATTTTGAAAATATGTAAAAATGTGGCTACATTTTGATCTACTAATTTGATGCTTCTATAATTTATTCCAATGATATCCATCTAAGAGATTAAGAAAAATGTATGTTTTTAATTTTTAAAAAAAGGAGTAGGAGAAAAGTGTCCCTTTAATTTTTTCATCAGTTGAATCGTCAGTTCAGAAAGCAGAAAACTGATATTTTAAGAAAATTTTTGGGAAGTTTTAATATTTCATCAGCAATGACTGAAATTGTCACTTGAGTTTTTATGGTGGATGACAAAACTGGTCAATGTACACTAATGAAATTTTTTTGGAAGTAGGCATTCAAGTAGAATTTTTCCGTGTAAGTTTTCTAATGTTACTTTCTAATTCCATTTGCAATTGCCTTCAAAGGAAAAGGATGATAATACCTTGTTGAAGGAAAAAATTTAATATACTAATACTTAGCATTATTTATTTATAAGGACAACTTTTCATTAATGAATAATGTAGTTTTGTTTTTTCTTTATTGATTTGCGAGAGTGAGAGAAAGGGAGAGGGAGAGATAGAAACATTGATGAGAGAGAACATCGATTGGCTGCCTCCTGCATGCCCCCCACTGGGGATTTGGCCCACAACCTGGGCATGTGCCCTGACTGGGAATCGAACAGGCTACCTCTTGGTGCATGGGTCAATGCTCAACCACTGAGCCACACCGGCCAGGCCAATAATTTAGTTTATTATTTGCTGAATTTTTTGTGGAAACAGCAAGTATAGATAAATAGGAATGACAAGACTATTAACTGAAAGTCAGATTAATAAAGTGATAGGCTATCTAAGCAAATTATTTAAAACCGTAACCCTAAATTTTTTTTTTATTTTGAATTATCTAAATTATTTCAGTAGAAGATATTTTTTAAATTCCCAAATGGGGTGAAATATTTAGAAAGGCATTGTTAGTAGTATTAACTGTTCTACCCCTATGAAAATATCCATGAGCAATTCAGGGTTTAAAATAAGAATATAAAAACGAAGGACTCACTAAGAAATCATCACCATTTCTTAGTTTAATGATGGAAAGCAAAGCCAACATAAAAGGATATAGTCAACAGTAACATATAGGTACACAATTTAATATTTATTACATGCATTTAATACACACTATTTTTCAACAGTTGTGTGTTTGCTATGTGTACATTCTTTAAAAATTGCTGATTCATAATTTGTAAAACAAAAACCTTACAAAACTCATCAAATCTCACAAACTGATCAGAAAATTTTTTTGGAAGACTAGAAAAAATGCTTTATTGTCTTACTCATGTTCCAGATCAGAGACTAGACATGGCACCTAAATGCAAGGCATGATCCTGGATTTCATCCTGGGTGGATAGAAATAGCTACAAAGAACCTTACTATGAGAATGGATGAAATTTTAATATGGCTTATTCATTAAAAATTTTGTGTCAATATTAAATTTCTCAACTTTGATAATCATAATGTGGTTTTGTATGGGAATGCTCTTTTCTTAGGTCATGAAAAATGAATTGTTTATGGGTTAGGGTCACAATATCTCTAACTTTACTCTCAATAGGTTCAGAAAAAATAGTATACATATAAATTTATAAACATTTATCTATCAAGAGAATATAAATTGTAAAGTAAATGCTGTAGAATGTAAATAATGAATTGTGGTAAAGGACATATGGGATTTTTTTACTTGATAAATTTGACTTGTGATATTTCATAAATTTAAGATGTATGGTGTGTTATTTTGATACATTTATATATTGTAATATGATTGCCATTGAAGCAATATTTCTCATATTATGTCATAATAGTATGATATTGTCCATATTTATTATACTGTGCTTAGATATTCATGGCTTATTTACTACTCATTATATGTTTGTATCCTCAAACACCATCAATCTTATGCCCCCCATCTCCCATTCCTCAGTAATAACCACCATTTTACTCTCTGGTTTTTACAGGTTTGACTTTTTTAGATTCCATATTTAAGTGATATCATGTAGTACTTGTCTCTCTTTGTCTCACTTATCCCACATAGCATATGTGCTCAATGTTTATCCATGCTGTCACAAACATCAGGGCATCTTTATTTTATGGCTGAATAATATTCCATAATATATATATATCCATCTTTTATCCATTTATTTGGGATTTTTGTAATATTCTTGCAGTTTTTCTGTCCACTTCAAATTATATCAAAATTAAAAGCTACAGAAACCTAATTTTATCTAGGAATAACATCAGAATATTATCTATTTCAGAGGTCTGAATTTTTCAATAATGTTTTTTGGTGAGTTAATTGGGTCTTTGAGATTTGGAACAAAAATTCACTTTGTTACCATTAATATTTATAGAGTCCTGGGTTTAAAATATTTATGTTTTTATTATAGAAATGTTACACACTTAATAAAGAAACTTAGGAATGTATAGAAAAGTAGAATGTAAAGAGCCATTTGAAAATTTATTAGTCACTTAAGGTTTTTAATGATTTTAGAGAGAGAGAAAGGGAGAGGGAGAGAGAGAAAGAGAGAAAAAAAATTTCGATGTGAGAGAGAAACATCGATCCACTGTGCTCTGCATGTCCTCTATAGGGGATTGAGCTGCAACCTGGGCATGTACCATGACCAGGAATCAAACCAGTGACCTTCTGGTACATGGAACAATGCTCAACCAACTGAGCCACACTGGCCAGGGCTTAAGTTTGTTTTTTATACAAATATCTGTATATATGATTTTTCTAAAAACTTGGTATTATATTCATTTTAAATATTATACATAGTTTTCTTAAACATAATTTTTATTCCATCTTTCCATTTTATTTTTATATGTATTTTTTGTTTTATCAGCAATCTTTATTAATTTATTTTTTTATTACAGATGTCCTACTCTCCCCCATTGTTAACCTCTTCCCTGCTCCTGTCTCCACTCCCCACCTTCACCCATGTGTCCATGGGTTATGCATATATGTATATAAGTTCTTTGGTTTATCTCTTCCTGCCCCCCACCCCTCTTCCCTCTGAGGTTTGTCAGTCTGTTTCCTACTTCCGTGTCTCTGGATAAATTTTGTTCATCAGCTTATTTTGTTCTTTATATTCCACAAATAATTGATATCATATGATACTTGTCTTTCTCTGACTGGCTTATTTCACTTAGCATAATAGTCTCCAGGTCCCTCCACATTGTCTCAAAGGGTAAGAGATCTTTCTTTCTTAGAGCTTCATAGTATCCCATTGTGTACATGTACCACAGCTTTTTTATCTCCTCATCTACTGATGGACACTTGTGCTGTTTCCAGATCTTAGCTATTGTAAATAGTGCTGCTATGAACATAGGGGTGTACATATTCTTTCTGATTGGTCTTTAAGGCTTCTTAGGGTATATTCCTAGAAGTGGGATCACTGGGTCAAATGGGCAGTTCCATTTTGAATTTTTTGAGGAAACACTATATTGTTTTCCATAGTGGCTACACCAGTCTGCATTCCCACCAGCAGTATATTAGAGTCCCCTTTTCTCCACACCCTCACCAGCACTTGTTGGTTAGATGACTTGTTGATGGCAGCCATTCTGGCAGGTATGAGGTATTACCTTATAGTCGTTTTAATTTGCATAATTCTGATGATTAGTGATGTTGAGATTTTTTTCATATGTCACTTGGCCATTAGTATGTCCTATTTGGAGAAGTGTCTATTCAGATCCTCTGCCCATTTCTTAATTGAATTGTTTGTCTTACTTTTGTAGAGTTGTATGAATACTCTATATGTGTTGGATAGTAACCCATTATATGATGTATCATTGGCAAACATGTTCTCCTACACAGTAGGTTCCCTTTTAATTCTGATGCTGGTTTCTTTTGCTGTGCAGAAGTTTTTAGTTTGATGTAGTTTATTTATTAATTTTTCCCTTTGTTTCTCTTGCACTAGGCTACGTATTGGTGAAAATTCTGCTACATGTGATGTCTGAGATTTTGCTGCCTACCTTTTCTTCCAGGATTTTTATGATTTCACATGTTACATTAAGTCTTTTATTCATTTTGAGTTTATTCTTGTGTATGGTGTAAGTTGGTGGTTTAATTTCATTTTTTTGCATATACCTGTCCAATTTTCCCAACACCATTTATTGAAGAGACTGTCTTTACTTCATTGCAAGCTCTTGCCTCCTTTGTCAAATATTAATTGGACTTAATGTCTTGGATTGATTTCTGGGTTCTCTGTTCTGTTCCATTTATCTATATGCCTATTCTTGTGCCAGTACCAGGCTGTTTTGATTACAATGGCTTTGTAGGATAACCTGATATCCGGTATTGTGATCCCTCCAACTCTGTTCTTCTTTTTCAAGATTGCTGTGGCTATTTGGGTTGTTTTTTTTTTTTTGGTTCCATATAAACTTTTGGAGTTTTTTTTTTTTTTCTAGATCTGTGAAATATACCATTGGTATTTTAATAGGAATTACATTAAATCTATAGATTGCTTTGGGTAATATGGATATTTTAATGAGATTCATTCTTCCAATCCATGAACATGGCATATACTTCACTTTTTTATATCTTCCTCTATTTTTTTTTAAATGTCCTATTGTTTTCTGAGAACAGGTCTTTTACCTCGTTGGTTAAGTTTATTCCTAGGTACCTTAATTTTTTTGTTGCAGTGGTAAATGGGATTATTTCTTTTAGTTTCTTTTTCTATGTGTTCATTGTTGGTGTTTAAAAATGCCAGCACTTTCTGGATGTTGATTTTGTATGCTGGTACTTTGCCTAATTCATTTATTAAATCTAGTAGTTTTTTGGTGGAGTATTTAGGGTTTTCTATGTACAATATCATGTCATCTGTGAATAATGACAGTTTCACTTCCTCCTTTCCAATTTGAATGCCTTTTATATTTGCTTCTTGTGTGATCACTGAGGCTAAGACTTCCAGCAGTATGTTGAATAAGAGTAGTGAAAGCAGTCATCTCTGTCTTGTTCCTGTTCTTAAGGGAAATGCTTTTAGTTGTTGCCCATTGAGTATGATGTAAAATTGTCATATGTGGCCTTTATCATGTTGAGGTATGCACCTTCTACTCCCACTTTGATGAGAGTTTTTATCAAAAATCGGTGCTGGATTTTGTCAAATGCTTTTTCAGCATCTATTGATATGATCATATGATTTTTATCTTTCATTTTATTTATGTGGTATATCACATTTATTGATTTGCGAATATTGTACCAGCCTTGCATCCCTGGGATAAATCCCCCTTGGTTATGGGGTATAATTTTTTTAATGTATTGCTGGATCCAATTTGCTAATATTTCGTTGAGGATTTCGGTGTCTATGTATATCAAGGATATTGATCTGTAATTTTTTTCTTTGTAGTGTCTTTATCTGGTTTTGAATTAGGATTATACTGGCCACATAAAACGAGTTTGGAAGTCTTTCTTCTGCTTGAATTTTTTGCAATAGTTTGAAGAGACTGGGTGTTAGTTCTTCTTTGAATGTTCAGTAAATCTCCCCCATGAAGCCATCCGGGCCCAGGCTTTTGTTTGCTGGGATTTTATTGATTACTGCTTCTACTTCCTTAGTTGTTATTGGTATGTTCAGGTTTTCTGACTTTTCCTGGTTGAGTTTTAGCAGACTGTATGACTTAGGAATTTGTCCACTTTGCCTAGATTGTCGATTATTTGTTGCCATATAATTGTTTATAGTATTTTTTTTTACAATCCTTTGTATTTCTGTGGTGTCTATTGTTACTCACCTCTTTTGTTTCTGATTTTATTAATTTGGGTCATCTCTCTTTATTTCTTAGTGAGTCTGGCTAAAGGTTGATCAATCTTGTTTATATTTTTCAAGAACCAGCTCTTGGTTTCATTGATCTTTTATATTGTATTTTAGTCATTTATTTCTGCTCTGATCTTTATTATTTCCTTCCTTCTATTAGCTCTGGGTTGTTCTTTTATTCTCTTTGTAGTTCTTTAAGTTGTAGAGTTAGATAGTTTATTTGAAATTTTTCCTGGTTCTTGAGGTAGGACTATATTGCTAGAACTTCTCTCTCAGACTGCTTTTGCTGTGTCCCATAGATTTTGTGTTGTTATGTATTCATTTTAAGGAAGTGTTTTATTTATTTCTTGTTCTGATTGATAACCCATTTGTTGTTTAAAACATGCTATTTAGCCTCCATGTGTTTGAATGCTTTTGAGAGTTTTTATTGTAATTGGTTTCTAGTTCCATGCCATTGTGATCCAAGAAGATGCTTGATATGATTTCAGTATTCTTGAACTTGTAGAGACTTAGTTTGTGTCATAACATGTGGTCTATCTTTGAGAATGTCCCAAATACACTTGAGAAGAATGTCTATTCTTCATATTTGGGGAAAAATGTTCTGTGAATATCAACTGAATCTAGCTGACCTAGTGTGTCATTTTGGGTCTCTGTTTCCTTGTTATTTTTTTCATCTAGAAGATCTATCTAGTAATATCAGTGGGGTGTTAAAGTCCCCTACTATAATTGTATTGCTGTCAATTTCTCCCTTGAAGTCTTCCAGAAGTTTTAAAATAAATTTTGGTGCTCCTATATTTTGTGCATATATGTTTACCAAGGTTATATCCTCTTGTTGGATTGATCCCTTTAAAATTATATAATGGCCTTTTTTGTCTCTTATTATGGCCTTCATTTTGAAGTCTATATTATGAAATAGTATTGCTATACCAGCTTTTTATAAATTTCCATTTCCATGGAAAATAATTTTCCATCCCTTCACTTTCACCTTGTGTGAGTCTTTCGTTCTGAGGTGGGTGTCTTGTAGACAGTATATGTATGGGTAATGTTTTCTTATCCATTCAGCTACCCTGTATTTTTTTATTGGAGCATTTAAGCCATTTACATCGAAGGTTATTATTGATAAGTTCTTATTTGTTGCCATCTTTATTCTTTATGCCTGTGTTCCTCTCTCTCTCTCTTTTTTTCTTCATACAACAATCCCTTTAGCTTTTCTTGCAGTGCTGGTTTGGTGGTAGTGAATTCCTTTATCTTTTTTGTCTATGAAGCTCTTTATTTCATCTTCAATTTTGAATGATAGCCTTGCTGCATGGACTAGTCTTGGATTCAGACCCTTGCTTTTCATTACTTTGTATACTTCATGCCTCTCCATTCTGGCTTGCAGTGTTTCTATTGAGAAATCATCTGACAGTCTCATGCAGTGGTTCTCAACCTTCCTAATGCCACAACCTTTAATATAGTTCCTCATATTATATGTGGGCATATCTGCATGTGAGCGGACCCATCTGGAGACGGATAGAGGAGTGGTGTCTCAGTTCCTAAGACCATCGGAAATATGTGTTTTCCGATGGTCTTAGGAGACCCCTGTGAAAGGGTTGTTTGACCCCCAAAGGGGTAGCGACCCACAGGTTGAGAACCACTGTCTAATGGGAGCTTCCTTATAGGTAACTTTCTGACTTTGTCTTGCTGTCTTTAAGATTCTTTTCATTTAACATTTTCCATTTTAATTATGATGTGTCTAGGTGTCAGTCTTTTGGGGCTCATCTTGATTGGAACTCTCTGTGTTTCCTGGACTTCTGTAAATTTTTCCTTTACCAGGTTAGGGAAATTTTCTGTCATTATTTCTTTAAACAGGTTCTTTATTCCTTTCTCTGATTATTCTACTTCTAATACCCCTATGATGTGAATGTTGTTTCATTTGGTATTGTCCCAAAGCTCCCTTAAACTCTCCTCCTGCTTTTAAATTTTTTTCCCCACTTACTGCTCTAATTGGGTGTTTTTATCTACCTTGTCTTCTAACTCGCTGATTCAGTCTTCAGCTTCTTCTAATCTACTATTAAGTCCTTCCAGGGTATTTTTTATATCAGCTATGTCATTCTTCAATTCTACTTGTTTTTTATTCATAGCTTCTACCTCTTTTTTCATGCTGGTATAATTCTCATTAAGTTGTTTGAACACCTTTAAAACCATTGCTTTGAATTCTTTATCTGACAATCTGCTTGCCTCCATTTTATGTAGCTCCTTTTCTGGTGATTCCTCCTTGATTTTCATTTGGAGGTTGTTTCTTTGTCTCATTATGCCTCCCATTTGGTTTGATGACCTTCTTACTGGACCCAGTCTAGTAGTCTCCTTGATATTCTGAGTTAGGTGCTCTAGAAATGACCCTTGTGTGGGTTATGTGGGCTCTCCTATGGAATTTGGGTCTTGATTGCAATTGTCCATTTGTGGGTGGGCTCAGCCCTCAGGGTTGTTAATTGTGAGTCTCAACCCCTACCCTGTCGACCATGTTGTCCAACTGTTATATTGGTGTTGGCAGATCAAAACAAAGCAATACCAGACAAAACCAAAAAGATCCCCCCACCAAAAAAAATCAGCATCAATAATAATAAAAGCAATTGACTCAACAAAAAAATTAAAAGGCACACAAACAAAAAGAACACACATAAAAAAGGAATACTGGGAGGTGTGAGACCAAACGAATTAGAAGAGAAAGAAAAGAGAAAAAAATTTTAAAAAGAAAGAAAGTCAAGGCAACACCAGACCAAACCAAAAAGAACCTGAAAAATAAAAAAATCAGCATCAACAATGATAAAAGCACCAGTCTCAACTAAAAGATTAAAAGACAAACAAACAAACTGGAAACACCCATACACACACACACTAAGAATACTAGAAGGCGTGAGACCAAAAAAATTGGAAGAGGGAGAAAAAAATATATGTATATGAAAGTAAAGAAGTCAACACAAAAACCTTGACCAAACTAAAAAGCACCTGAAAAAAATATCAGCATAAACAATGATAAAAACACTGCCTCAACAAAAAGATTAAAAGACAAACACACAGAAAACACACACACACACACACACACACACACACACACACACACACACACACACATTATACTAGGTGTCCTGAGACCCAAAGAATTAGAGAGGGAGAAAAAAAGAAAGAAAGGAAAGAAGGCAGATAACAGAAATAGGGTAAGTATAATAAATAAAATAAAAGGTAGAAAATAATGACTGAAATAATAATAGTAACTTTAGAAAGTAATAATGCTAATTTGAATAAGATATAGAATAGGAAAGTAAAAAATGGGAAAAGAAAAGAAGTAAAAAAAATTTGAATTAAAAATAAAAATTAAAGAAAAACACACACACCAGAACAACAACAACAAAAAGAGTCTTGGATCTGCTATTTATGGAGCTCACTGGATTTTGCTCCATGTAGTTGGAGCTGGCCCCTTGGGTGTGAGTCCCTGGTGCAGGCCAATATGAATCACTGTCCTAGCCTGGCCTAGGCCTTCTGGCTGAAGCCCTGCATGATGGGATCCCAGGTTGTCCGGTGGGTGGAACTTCCCTAGCCCAGAGGCTGGGTCTCCTTTGGAGCTAGCCACTTGTATGTATTTGTTCTGGGCTGCTTTCCATTCCCCCACAGCACTGGGCTCTGCAGAGTATCAGGACCAGTCAGGGCAGTTTAAACAGATTTGTGTTGGGGGTGGTGCCTTCCTAAAGGAAGAGCAGGCAGTTTCTTTCTTTCCTTCCAATTCCTCAGCTCTGCCTGGGTTGCTGGCACCTCCTGGTTGCCACCCCAAGCAGAGGAGGAGAGAAAAAAAATGGAGAAAATAGACAAAAACCAATGCTCTGCTTGGCTCTTTAATCTTTCAGCATGACTAGCTCTTGTTGGGTGGGGATTTTGCCCAGGCTCCCACCAGCCAGATGTCTGAATCCCCAACTCCACCAGGCCCTGCTGCTGGGGTGCCGATTTCCAGCCCAGCACTGTGCCACAGGTAGAAGGGACACCTCCTCTTCACTCCAGGTGGGGAGGAATGCACTTCTTTCCCAGGGCACTCAGGCTAGCACCCATCAAAATTCTTTCAGTGACTACCTGGCCCCTCAGATTCTGTGCTTTATTTTCCTCCCAGACCCCTTCTCAGGTGTGCAGTTCTGTTTTGTGGCCTCTCTGGCTCCCACAATTAAGGCAAGCTTTCCAGGTTGGTGGTGTAACCATGCACTGGCTTTTATCCTGGGATAGTGCCGAGTCCCCTTGGTTGGCTGAATCATCTCTAATTCTCACTGTCTGATGCTACTTGGGCTCCCCTTCCCTTCCCTGTTGCTCTATTTGGGGATCTATGTGTGAGGCTGAGTCCCCCACTCCCAGGGGGCAGGAGCCGCACCACCACACCTTCCCCCCATCTTCCCAGCCACAGCGCGCAGCTGCGGGAGTTCATTCACCCACTTTGCATCTTCTCCTTTCCCCTCTCCACACTCCTTGCTTGAAGTATTTCCAGTCAGCTATTTTCAGGTGGTTTTTCAAGTTGAATGTTCTGTAGTTTAGCCTCAAGTCTGGTCCTGTGCTTGAAGCAAGCTTCAGCCATCTTGCCTCCCTCCTTAGACATAATTTTAATAGGTACATCGAATCCCATCAAGTAAATGTACTGTGGTTTACTTATCCATTCTAAAGTTTATGTTTTTACTAATTTATATAAATGTAAAACTACAGGGTGGGGCAAAAGTAGATTACAGTTGTGAGTACACGAAGCACAGAGTTTATTCTTGTATTATTACTTGTTAGTGATTGTATTATTTTCCAACTGTAAACCTACTTTTGCCCCTCCCTGTATACCTAAGTAAAAAATGTCCAGAGAGTGCATGTTTCTCTAATGTCAATATAATAAAACTACTTTATGCAAATAGTTAAACATACTGTTCACAAATTGTCAAAATTTATCTTGATAGGCTTGATAGGCTCACTTTACAGGTGAATGTTTTAGATTTCTAGATGTCCTGTGGTGCTACTGTAACCTTCTCCCAATATCCTTCTCTGTGTTTATGCTCTAGGCATCATACTTGATCACCCATATAATGAACCAAAAAGCTGATGTTGCCAAAGCTGATAACTCTTCATATTTGCCATTTATCTTCAGGAAGTATTTGTTGTATCTGAAAGTTCCAAGTATCATCTTTATTTTCAAGCTATAGCAAAGCAGATCAGGATTCTGTGGATGGTGGATATTTCAAGTTGCTCAGCACTGGAATTTCCAAATCAAAATATTGTCCAAGATGTAGGAGAGTACTTTCATTATTAGCAATTATTTGCCGAGAACCCAATATGTATAAAATACTATGTTCAGTGTTGAGTATATAAAGAGGTATATAAATCATGGCCCCTATCCTCTAGGGTCTTAAAGTTATAAACCATCATAAATTTAAGGTGTCATTCAGTAGATTAATGAAAAGCTCATTATTATTATTTAGTAGTAGAATGGTTTTTACTAGCTGAGTACATTCCCTTGTCCTAGATCAGGGGTGGGGACCCGTTTTTTTCTGCCAAGGGCCATTGGGATATTTTATAACATCATTCAAGGGCCATACAAAATTATCAACTCAAAAATTAGCCTGCTATATTTGGTCAAACATTTAAATAACTCACCCCTAATGTGATGGCCAGAACTGCTTCTCTTTGGTGAGGCATGTGATGTCAGCTGGTGTTGATGATGTTGCTTCGTGCAACTGCTTCTCCAGGTTTGCGTAGGTCAGTCTGGAGTGCAGTTGACTTTTTGCAATGGAAAGTTTTGAAAAGAACTGCTCGCAGCAGTGAGTTGTTATGAACACAGATGTGTATTTCTTTTTTTAGTATGTCTTTATTGATTTTTTAGAGAGATAGAAACATTGATGTGAGAGATACATCAATCGGCTACCTCCTACACGCCCCCTACTGGGAAGCCCACAACCCAGACAAATGCCCTGACTGGGAATCAAACCAGGACCTCTCAGTCCATGGGACAACGCTCAATTCACTGCACCTCGCCGGCCTGGTACAGACACATACTTTAAAATGCATGTCTCCTCAAAGTGGGAAATTCATCATTGCTTATGTAACGTTTATAGAACTCAAGCAGTGGGAGGTTGTTGTACTTAGCTTTCAGCTCATCACTTCTTTGCAGCTGAATGATTTCATGTTATAGGTTATCAGGCACATCAGCTGGTTCCACATTGAACAGTGTTGCAGAGATGTTCAATTCCATTTGTTGACTTTTCACATCCTTGAATCTTTCATTAAATGCCTCAATTAGTTTTGCACATTCACCAGCATCTTCAAGTGTTGTAGAAGGCTTTTGTCCTTCCAGAGTGGGAGATGCACTGTGTTATTCCTTTTGAGTTGTACTTTCCACATCCTTAATTTAGCTTCAAGTAATTTCATATTTGAAATCAGGGAGCTGAGAAGCTGGTTGGGGCCCTGTAGCTTGATGTTCAGCTCTGAGAGGTACTTGGTAATGTCCTCCATGAATGCTAAATCACACAGCCACTTGCTATCATTGAGTTCCCTGACAGGTTTTTGCTTCATTTCCATGAACTGCTTTACTTCATTCTGTAGTTCGTAAAACCTCATGAGCATGTTCCCGCCACTCAGCCACCACACTTCACAGTGATAAACAAGATCACCATAATCAGAGTCAAGACCATTCAGTAACTCCTGAAACTGGCAGCTGTTAAACCCTCTGCTTTTGACAAAATTTATGCGACATTATTGTTGATAGCACATTGTTGAGCCACAATGACTGTGCACAGAGACTTTCTTGGTGTATGATTCAGTGGCATAGAAATAAATCACTTGGATCAAGACTGAGATGATTCAGTTCTTTCTTGACAAATGTAATTAATCCTTTTTGTGAGCCAACCAGGGCTGGAGCTCCATCTGTAGTAAGGCCACTTAACTTTTCAAATGTTAGCTCAAGTTTTTTCATTGATAAAACAAATCTCTCAAACAAGTCCTCACCTCTGGCAGTGCCATGCATGGCTTCCAGTGACAGCAGTTACTCTAGCATGTCAAACTCTGCAGTTATCCCATGAAGGAAAATGGCCAGTTGGGCAGTATTTATTATGTCCGTTGTCTCATCACAAGCCAGAGAGAAAAATTGGAAATCTCCTGCAGAATCCTTCAATGTTTTTCAATATCTTATGCTAAATCAGTAATCCGATCTGAGATGGTTCTCTGAGATAAACTAACACTCTGAAACAATTTTACTTTGTCTGGTGCTAACAACTCCACCATACACTCTCACAAACTCTTCCACTACCTGAGGCCTCAGCTTCTTTGTGATCAGCTCCCTCACTATATAACTCATCTGAATAACGTTGTCTCTGTTCCAATGAGGCCTAGTGAGAGCAGCTTGTTGTGATTCATTGATTTTATCCAGATGCATTTGGACTCCCCATTCACTGAGTTTAGCATGTTTTGAGTTATAATGACACTCCAGATTGGCTTTTTTTCATTACTGCTAATGTATTGCCACAAACTAGGCACACAGGTTTGTTTTTGACGTCAACAAAAAAATAATAATGTGTCCATTTCTCTTGGAAAGATTGACACTCTGCATCAACTTTTCTTTTCTTTGTAGTTGCCATCTGTAGGATGTCACATCACTTAAGTTTTAATAACTATCTAGTAGTGTGAATGTCGCCAGCGATGTGATTATTTTGCTTTGATCAGCTCTTCTAATCCTCCATCTTGGATTTGAAACATATCCCACTTTTGTATCATCAACTCTTGAGGTCTGTGTACTGTAATTTCCTTAATCTTCACTTGAGATTCAGTTTTTGCAAGGATTGTTGATCATGGATATGTGGATAAAAGTTGGATTGGAGTTATCTGTGTTGACAAAGAAGTCTACATCGTTGTCAATCATCAGAGGCAAGGTCATCAATGTAGCAAGGAATCATCTTATCGCATCTCGTCTCATCATTACTGGATTGCCATAGTTTGCCACAGTATGTTAGTACTTCCACAAGATGTATACTCCCAGCCTGCCTGGCACTGACTGTCCTCTGAGGCACCACAATACAGGCAGGTGGACTGTGGGCAGCCAATGAAAAGCATACGTATCTGTCCCGTCATGTATTCGTATGTGTCCTGTCTATCCTGTCATGGATGTTCCTTGCTTGTCCCTCAAAATTCACATTATTATGATTCACTTAATATAAATTTATGTTGCTATGAAAAAAGCTCCTAGATTTATTGAATTTCAAGTCCCACCTGCTGTTGCTTTGGCAGGGCCAGACCAAATGATTTCATGGGCCTTATACGGCCCCCACGCTGGATTTTTCCCACTCCTGTCCTAGATAAAGACATAATTTATCACCATAAATTGATAAAATATTTTTGGGACTAGAAGATTATTTAATCATGCTTTCAGTCCTACAGCAAATAATGCATGTAGAAAGCTCTGTCTTTAATTTTTTATTTGTTTGGCTTTAGAAATAAGGTCTCTGACTTTTTTTGTTTTCTCTCCATTTTACCACTTTGTGTCCCTTACAGAACTTCATGATTTCTCATAGTTAAATAATGTTAAGGCAATATTAAAAAGGAAGTTTCTCATTATAGCATTTTAGTATTTGACATTTGTGAGTTGAACTGGCTATACTTTTAAACACAAAGAATAAAATGTGATCATAATTTATTTTCTAACAAATTGCCTTTTATCCCTGAATATTAAAACATTCATCTAACCAACATAATTTGGTATTGCCCATATCAGGAAAGGTAGAATTGTTTGGAATTGTGTCAAATTCCAACATTATATTTAGCTACTACTATTTCAGTAGACATAATACCTATTAACTATTGTTTCTGTTCTACCTGAGAAAGATAATGGAGTGCATAGGCTTTTTTCACTGTATGTCCTACAATCATGATTTTATTTTATGGCCCAATATGTTGAGTCTTTAGTAATTTTAATCTAGGTTTCAAAATAAAGATATAAAACCATTGTTTTATTCTTAGGGAGCACCCAGTTTACTTGTATATAACATATACATCTGTGGAACTCTAGCAGTAAACAGAGTAGAACACATACAATAAAGATAGTTACAAGGTCTTGAAGCATCAAGAAAAGTGAACAGAGACATAGTGGATCATGAAAAGTTCTCTGAGTTGGTTTGGATCTTTGGATAACAGTTTGGTGAAGAGAATAATGGGCCAGGGTAGGTGCATTTAAGTCTAGCTTTGCATAGTAGGAATGGACTATCTGAAATTCTTGTATTCCTGAATTCTGCCTCCCTTCTCTGCTTCAGTATGTTGAATCTAGACAAGTAACTCGGTCTCTATAGTAAGTGAGAATTGGGGGACATTGCAATCAATATGAAAGAATCTTGATTTATATGAATACAAAATATATCAAGGTAGAGGGGGCCATAATTAGGAAATATAGGTGACAAACAAAATTGGATTAGTGAAAGATATGTGTATCTTTTTGTCATAATGAGGAAGTTCCATCTAAGTCTTATTTAGGAAAAAGATTTTTCTAGTAAGAGAAAGAAGGGAAGAAGTAGCGTATATTTAGGTTAACTATATAAATTTAATACTCACAAAATAAATTTTAGAAAGAATGTACTGTTTTTAATTGCAGAAGAAAATTTTTTGTTTTGTTTTTTGTTTGTTTTAATCCTTGGGTATGTCTTATGGAGAGGAAACAAATAATTGATCTTAAAGCCAAATATTTAGTGTTGCAGAATGTCTTAGGGGTCTGTGACAATTCTCTACAAATATCAGTTGTTGAATTTAGCAAAATATGAAAAGAAAAACTGTTTTGCCAATTTTTTTGCTAACATTAAAATAAGGATTGTTTTCTGGTGATGATTTAAGCTTCTTGGACCTCCAGATCTTAAAAATCAGATTTGGGCAGTTTGATCAACTCAGTTTATTCAAGTATCTCACCATACTGTCATTAATTTGGTTATAATCTACATAACAAAGCACATTGGAGGGGGTTCTACTCTTTAAATGCAATAGTTTAAACTGGGACCAATCATTATTCTCTACTATCTTTAACCAATTGGTTGAGACAAGTATTATAAAGAGAAAAAAAGAACCACAGGCAATAATAAACTACTTCCGCAAAGTCAATTCTTTCTGAATGTATAGGAAAGTATTTAACAGTATAATTAGAGTTATCTGTGTGACCAGCCAGGTCCTAAACTGGGTCCCTCCCACTCTAGCCACAGAGTCTCTTTGAACTTCCTCTTCTATGCCAGGGGTGCTCCCACCTCAGGAATTTGTGCTGGCTGTCTCTTCTCTGGGAATACTCCTCACTCTCAAGTCCTATCCCAGCACCTCTGATGCCCCTCACCTTGCTCCACTAATTTTTTCTCTTGGCACTTCTCAGTTTTAACATACAATATTATTTACCTATTATGTTGATTGGTTGTTGTCTGTTCCCCCTACCAGAATATAAATTCCACAGGCACAGAAATCTTTTTCTGTTTTGTTCATTTATTTATCCCACTAAAACAGTGCCTGACATATAATTTGACACTCAGAAAATAGTTGTTGAATTGAATAATAATTTGTTTCTGTCAAATGCTATACAACATGAGGTACTATTTTCTTAGTTCATCTTATAACTCATTCAAAAAATGATTTTGAGTGCCTTACAGAGTAACAATTAAAGATGAAGAAGTTGGGCAAAAGTAAAATAATGGTCAGGGAAAGGGTCAGGTATAGGTTAGATTTTCTCCTAAGCAGAAAGAAACTCAAGTTTTGATTGGTTAAAAACGATTGAAAATTTTACAAAGGACTTGTCAAATATATCTAAAATGTGACTGAGATTGATTGCCATGGTCATATGTTACAAAAAAACATATAACACTATGCATTATTTTTCAGATTTGAGTGATTCAAGGAAAAAAAGCAGACAAATATATTTTAGAAGAATTATGAACCCTTAACAAGAGTTGAAAGTAATAAAGACTTTTGTTAAACTTTGTGTTATTAAAATACTGTTAATCAGAATAACCTCTTTCCCAAATTCGTCAATCAATCAAGGTTCATTATATACCAAACTATGTGGTTGTGTTATATACTAAACTGGGTATATAGTCACTGATGTCTTTCATGCTGAGTTCAGAGTTGGAAATGGTTTTGTTTTTCTTTGTTTTTGTTGTATATGGTGTTAATTGGACAATTGTCAATGCTGTACTAAACAAAGAGAATCTTTACCTGTGGGCTTCAGAGTTAAATTAAGCTGGATAACTGAGACAGAAGAATCTAATATTAAATGGAGGATCAGTAGCAGTAGTTAGTTAACAGTGTGGAAATATTCTATGTATATGCAAAGTAGGAAATTACTCGGTAGCCTGTAAGTATGGATTGTACCCTGGGCAAAGGATACACCGTCATTATGCAATTGCACACTGAATAACAGTCTATTAAGTGCCATTGTATACAATTTAGACCTAATGAACTTGGTAGATGAGATTCCTGCTGAATTAAGGAGCACGATCAAAGCCTTATTTTGGATTTTGTGCCATCTAGGTGTGCTGTGTATATTTATTTGGTGTAGGAAAGATACAAATTTCTTATCCTTCCTCTTGGTTAGTTCTCATGAAATATGATTTGTGCCATAGGGAGTATCTGTTGGTGAGTGGTAGATAATGATATAAAAGACTTAGAAAACTATTTCCTGCCTTTAATGAGTTTTATTTCCATGTTTGCTAATTGTCCTCAGAATGACAATTTTTTAAAATCAAAGGACTAAAAAGAATTTTGTTTGAGTCTAAAGGCAAAATAACTCTCTTCTCTAGCAAAAATGTTGATAAAGGTCTTTAATAAAAGGGAAAAGGAATGAAGAGGTAAAGATGTGTTTTGACTCTGTGGTTTTATTTGGAACTTTCAGGATGGCGTCCAGATCACCATTTTGCAGAAAGTGCAAAAGATGTGTCAGAAGAAGCCCATGTCTGCCTACCCTGCAAGGAGGGCTGCCCCTACTGTGCTGATGACAGCCCCTGCTTCGTCCAGGAGGATAAGTATTTGCGACTTGCCATCATCTCCTTCCAAGCCCTGTGTATGCTGCTGGACTTCATTAGCATGCTGGTGGTCTACCACTTTCGCAAAGCAAAGGTAAACCCAGGTACCCTGGTTATGATCTTCTTTTTTATTATGAAGTGACCACTTCTTTTTTTAAGCAAATGAAGTATTTGTAAAACCCAGTGGCTTCTTTATTAAGCTGAAATCCTTATACAATAGGATAGGACTAGAGAATGAAATTTATATTTTTAGCTCCCTAGGAGAAATAGGGATTAACAATACAAAACTTTACTGTAACATTTTCTTGTATAGAATGTTTCCCCCTATTTAACCTGGAGCTCAATTTCTTCATTGTCTTAAAGGGCTCTCTTTTACATCATCTCTTTTGGCCTCTTGACGAACTTATTCTGCCAGTACCCAATATAGTGTTAATTTTTTCGTATCTAGACAGGTTTGTGATGTTTATTATATTTCATTTTTATTTCCTTCAACCATATTTGAAGATGGTAAATAGACTCAGCTATTTTGAGCACATTATACTTTGAAGAATGAATTTATTCATGATCTTATATTTGGTCTTGCATTAATATCCCAGGAATAATAGTGATATTGCAAAGAACTTCTGTGGATTTGAGAGAGCCTGTCCCTTGGTTCTGTTCTGAGAAATCAAAGAGTAGTATAAGCATTTGTATGCTTCTCAGTCAGGGGTGGACGAAAGCTCAGATGTTCAGGGCAAAGCTTTCTGGAGAGCTGTCTAGAGTTGGTCACCCAATTAATTATATGTAGCCAGTGTTGTGTCAGACTTTGTGGTTCTTTTGCTTTTAGAAACTTATTTGTGCCATTGGAAAGAAAAACAAAATCGAATGTTTCCACCTTTTCTGAATTCAAATGACCCTTTGTGTTAGCAAAGTCCTATAGATTGGTTTAGAGCTCATTGAAAATATAAATTATTCTAATTAGAAATTAAAAAAGAAAACAGTTTTCTGTGAATGGCATCTATTACAAAGGTTCACGTTAACATAAAAATAAACAGCAATCTCTGTTGAGATTCAGTGAGAATGTACCCATTATGTTATTATTATAGACTTTAATAGTTATTTTAAATAATGTTTAACATAAACATACAAGTGAATATTAGGCTTTAAGTCAACAAGAAATGGCAAACAGACAACTTGCTCTTCATTTAACCAATATTTATTTTTCTTTTGCCACAAAATATGTCTAAATTGTACATATAATAAAGTAGCAGGCAAGTGGAGTGGGGAAATGCCTAACCACTGTTATCTAGCAAAATTAATTGTTTTTTTTTATAAGCCTGTCACTGGCAGAGAAGATAGAATTGAAAGGTTTATTTAATAAACTGCTTTGAAATCTCTCTATGTAACATAATTCATTTACACAGTTCTTTTTGCATTTTAATTGATTTTACTAAATGAGTGCTGTGCTAAATGGAGTTAGTGATATATGATGGATAGAATATCACATTGGATAATAAGAAAACTAAGATTGTTCTCACTAGACCGATGTCTTAATCTATTTTAATGTTACTTAACATTTCCAAAGTTATTAATTAATCTGGTGAATTTCTCTGGACCTTCATATGAAATTCTACTTTTTGGCATTATTATGAGAATAGATATCTTTACATACTACTTGACATTTCTATAGATACAAACTAGTTGGTATACATCAATTAGACATTATCTAGCTGGGCCAGGGTGGCTGATTTGGTTGAGCATCATCCTGTACACCAAAAGATGGCTGGTTCGATTCCTGGTCAGGGCACATACCTGGGTTGCAGGTTCGATCCCTGGTCAGGGCATGTATGGAAGGCAACCAATTGATGTTTTCCTCACATAAATGTCTTCCTTTCTCTCTCTCTGTCTCTCCCTTCCTCTCTTTAAGCATGTCCTCTGGTGAGGATTAAAAAACAAAATTAGATATTATCTAATTTAAGATGGTTACCTTTTGAAGAATCAGTGAGTGTTCACTGTGACAAAATATAAAAGGGGCTATTTTTAGAAAATAAGTTAATAAAGGCAGTGTACATATAAATAAATTTGTCACTAATTTCTGTTTTTTTTCTAGAAATATGACAAAATTTCAGAACTAGAGTGAAATAACCTCTTGTTTTATAGAAAAGAAAACCCAGCCTCCTAGACATAAATTGCCACGTCACACAATTAGGTTGGGATATTTATATTTAGTCTTACTCTAGCACACAGAATAAACACTTCTAGAAGATTAAAAGTGTAAGTAACTAAACTGTGGCTAAGTGAAAATAAGGATGAGAAAACTTGGTTGAAATCAAGGGTGGGTTTAAGATGTAAAATTCGCCCTGTAAGGGCAGGGGTACTGTTTCAGCCCAGTGCTAGAAAGAAGAGATATTTTTGAGTTTTCTAGAAGCAGTGCCAAGAAGAGAAAAAGCAAGTCATTGTCCATGAGATAAAACTGACCAGTCAGGCCCTGGCTGGTGTGGCTCAGCCAGGTCCCATGCACCAAAAGGTCTCGGTTCAAATTCCTGGTCAGGGCACATGCCTGAGTTGCCGGTGCAATCCCCAGTAAGGGGCATGCAGGAGGCAGCTGATCTATGTTTCACTCTCACATCAATGTTTCACTCTCTCTCTTCCTTTCCCTTCCTCTCTCTCTAAAAAAAATCATTAAAAAAATCTTAAAAAAAACACACAACTAACTTGAATATTCTTAGCACTAAGTCTTGAAAGAAATTTCTCCTGTGGATTCTTATACATAGAATATTGTTAAATGTAGCAAATAATAAACATCCTTACAGGAAATAGAATAATAATTTTCATAGCTTTGTTTCTGTTAATTTCCCTGAATGGGTGCTAAAGTTTTAATGCTTAAATATAGCTCAGGCAAATCATTTTGTGGGGGTATCACAAGAGTGGTCCCTATACACAGTTCTTTGCTGATCAGTGCTGATGCAGGGATACTTTTAGAATATCTAGATTAGGGTTGGCCAATATGCAATACACATGCCATGCCCACAAGACCAGCATAGACACACCTGGTCCTCTTTCTCGTCTCATCCAGAATCAGCCTCCAAACCCCTCTCATCCAGTAGGACTGTAACCAAGGTCTATGCATGAAATCTTTTTGCCATCCTGGATCCAGAAAAATGTGATGACTGCAAATTTTTCACATAAACTTTCTTAAATATAGTTGGTCTTTACTGAGTTATCAAAAAGTATTCACTACCCTGGCCAGCATGGCTCAGTTGGTTGGAGCACCATCCCATACACCAAAAGGTTGAGGGTATAATTCCTAGTCGGGGCATATACCAAGGTTTCGGGTTGAATCCCGGTCATGGCACGTGCGGGAGGCAACTGATAGATGTTTCTCTCTCTCTCTCCCTCCCTCCCTCCCTCTCTCAAATCAATGAAAACATATCCTCAGGTGAGAATTAAATTTTTAAAAAAAGATATTCACTGAGTGACACTGAATTTGAGATTATAACCCCTGTCAAGATTGTATGGCAGCTTTTCCATATTTCTATTGAATGTGAAGCTGTGTGCTATAATAAATATAATATAATTAATATAATGAGAAGGAGCCTGAGCTAGCATGTGAGCCATATTCTTTAATCCAGTTTCACCAGAATTCAGGGGATGTGACATCTTAAATAATTTTAATGTTGGATATTTCAATTAGGGCCCATTAGAAATTTATCATTTGGAAATAGGCCTTTTTTTATTTATATTAGATTTTTTTTCTGTGAATTGACAAAAATAATCATATTGACAAATCAAAAATAAGAAAAGCAATGACAATGTCAAACCCAGCCACTGATCCTATACATCTAGACAGCATGCAAATATGCTGTAATGGTAATAGACAATTCTCTGCTCTAAAATGAAATATTAGGTGATCATATCAAGAGTCGTAAGATGATACAGAAATTTATGTCTTTCAGTTGTACCATTCTTCCAGGGAAGTCTAATTATGTGTACCTTTATTAAATGAGGTTTAACCATGCCTAAAATATCAACTTGTAATTGTTAAGTAGCAGCAATCATTGATTAAAAGTTATTTTAACATTTAATAATTTTAAACAACGCAAACTAGATTCCATTATATTTTTGGGTGGGGCTTGTGGTATGACACCACAAAGGGCAAGTTAAATTTTACTCTGCAAGAACATTTAGGGAATGAATTATGTATATTTGTTCTTGGGCCCTTGGTTAAAGATTCAATTTGTCAATAAACTGTGAATGATTTTGAACCTAGTGAGTTCTTCTAAAACAGAAGTGATTTTAAAATAGTATTTTAAAGATCTTGAACATTAAATATTTTGAAATTATTTTACATTTTCACCAAATATTATGACAAGTAACTATTTTTATGTTAGTTATTCTGAAGAGAGAGTATGGTTTCTTACAGCTTAATAATGTCAAGTGTTAGTACAATTTATTTTCAAATGAAAATTTAAATGAGAAAAGATTCACTGGAAGGAGCATTAAGTACTTTCACATCATTGTACAACTATTACCACTGTTCATTTTCAGAACTCCTTTATCATCCCAAAGCTAACTCTGTACCTTTTAAATAACTCCCCATTCCTCTAGCTCCTGGTAATCTCTCTTCTACTTTCTGTCTTTACAAATTTATCTTTTCAGAGTACCTCATGTAAGTGGAATTATACACTATTTGTCCTTCTGTGTTTGGCTTATTTCACTTAGTAAACTGTTTTAACAGTTTGTCCTAGTTTTAGCATGAACCAGAACTTGATATCTTTTCATTGTTGAATAATATTCCATTGTATGCATTTAGCACATTTTTTTTTATTAATTTACTTTTGTTACAGATGTTTGCCCTTTTTTCCCCCATTGACACCCTCCTCCCCCTCCCTCCCTGCCCCGTCCCCAGTTTTGTTGTCCATGCCCATTGGTTATAAGTACATGTGTACAAGTTCTGTGTTCATCGCTCCCCTCCCCCACCCCCTCTTCTGGCAAATGTCAGTCTGTACCTTACTTCCACGTCTCTGGGACTACCCTGTTCCTCACACTGTTATGTTCATTATATTCCACAAATAAGTGAGATCATATGATATTTGTCTTTCTCTGCTTGGCTTGTTTCACTTAGGATAATAGTTTCCAGGTCCTCCCATGTCGTCGCAAAGGATAAGAGATCGTTCTTTCTTACAGCTGCATAGTACTCCATTGTGTATATGTACCATGGCTTTTTTATCCATTCGTCTGTTGATGGACACTTGGGCTGTTTCCAGATCTTAGCTATTGTAAATAGCGCTGCTATGAACATGGGGGTACACGTATTCTTTCTGACTGGTGTTTCAGGCTTCTTAGGGTGTATTCCTAGGAGTGGGATCACTGGGTCAAATGGTAATTCAATTTTTAATTTTTTGAGGTAACACCATAGTGTTTTCCATAGTGGCTGCACCAGTCTGCACTCCCACCAGCAGTGTACTAGAGTCCCCTTTTCTCCACACCCTCGCCAACACTTGTTGTTTGATGCTTTGTTGATGGCTGCTATTCTGACAGGTGTGAGGTGATACCTCATTGTTGTTTTAATTTGCATCTCTCTGATCATTAGTGAAGTTGAGCATTTCTTCATATGTCTCTTGGCCGTTTGTATGTCCTGTTTGGAGAGGTGTCTATTTAGTTCCTCTGCCCATTTTTTAATTGGGTTCTTTGTCTTCCTTTTGTTGAGATGGATGAGCACTCTATATATTTTGGAAATTAGTCCCTTATCTGATATATCATAGGCAATTATGCTCTCCCATACAGTGGGTTGCCTTTCCACTTTGATGGTTGTTTCTTTTGCTGTGCAGAAGCTTTTGAGTTTGATGTAGTCCCATGTGTTCATTTTTTCCTTTGTTTCTGTTGCCTTAGGTGGTATATCAGTGAAAATTTTGCTGCATATGATGTCTGAAATTTTGTTGCCTACATTTTCTTCTAGGATTTTTATGGATTCATGAGTCACATTTAAGTCTTTTATCCATTTTGAGTTTATTCTTGTGTATGGTGTAAGATGATGATCTAGTTTCATTTTTTTGCATGTAGCTGTCCAATTTTCCCAACACCATTTATTAAAGAGGCTGTCTTTACTCCATTGTATGCTCTTGCCTCCTTTGTCGAATATTAATTGAGCATAATGTTTTGGGTCAATTTCTGGGTTCTCTGTTCTATTCCATTGATCTATGTGCCTGTTCTTGTGCCAGTACCAGGCTGTTTTGATTACAGTAGCTTTGTAGTATAACCTGATGTCCGGTATTGTGATCTCTCCTACTTTGTCCTTCTTTTTCAAGATTGCTGTAGCTATTCGGGGTCTTTTTTGGTTCCATATGAACTTTTGAAGTATTTGTTCTAGTTCTGTAAAATATGTCATTGGTATTTTGATGGGGATTGCATTGAATCTATAGATTACTTTGGGTAGTATGCACATTTTAATGATGTTAATTCTTCCAATCCATGAACAAGGTATGTGCTTCCACTTTTTTATATCTTCCTCTATTTCTTTTTTCAATGTCCTATAGTTTTCTGCAAATAGGTCCTTTACTTCTTTGGTTAAGTTTATTCCTAGGTATCTTAATTTTTTTTGCCGCGATGGTAAATGGGATTGTTTTTTTAGTTTCTCTTTCTGTGAGTTCATCATTGGTGTATAAGAATGCCATCGATTTCTTGATGTTAATTTTGTATCCTGCTACTTTGCCAAATTCATTAATTAAGTTTAGTAGATTTTAGATGGAGTCTTTAGGGTTTTCTATGTATAATATCATGTCATCTGCGAATAATGACAGTTTCACTTCCTCCTTTCCAATTTGGATCCCTTTTATTTTTTCTTCACGTCTGATTGCTGTGGCTAAGACTTCCAGTACTATGTTAAATAAGAGTGGTGAAAGTGGGCATCCTTGTCTTGTTCCTGTTCTTAAGGGAAATGCTTTTAGTTTTTGTCCATTGAGTATGATGTTGGCTGTAGGTCTTTCATATATGGCCTTTATAATGTTGAGATATGATCCCTCTATTCCCAAATTGCTGAGCGTTTTTATCAGAAATGGGTGCTGGATTTTGTCAAATGCTTTTTCAGCATCTATTGATATGATCATATGGTTTTTATCTTTCATTTTGTTTATGTGATGTATCACATTTATTGATTTGCGTATATTGTACCAGCCTTGCATCCCTGGGATGAATCCCACTTGGTCATGGTGAATAATTTTTTTGATGTATTGCTGGATCCAATTTGCTAGTATTTTGTTACGGATTTTGGCATCTATGTTCATCAGGGATATTGGCCTGTAGTTTTCTTTATTTGTAGTGTCTTTTTCTGGTTTTGGAATTCGAATTATGCTGGCTTCATGAAACGAGTTTGGAAGTCTTCCTTCTTCTTGAATTTTTGGAATAGTTTGAGGAGAATGGGTGTTAGTTCTTCTTTGAATGTTCGGTAAAACTCGCCCATGAAGCCGTCAGGGTCTGGGCTTTTGTTTGCTGGGAGGGTCTTGATTACATCTTCAATTTCCTTCATTGTTATTGGCCTGTTCAAGTTTTCTATCTCTTTCCAATTCAGTTTTGGGAGACTATGTGTTTCTAGAAATGTGTCCATTTCGCTTAGATTGTCGAATTTGTTGCCATATAAATATTCATAGTATTTGCTAATGATCCTTTGTATTTCTGTGGTGTCAGTTGTTACTTCTCCTCTTTCATTTCTGATTTTGTGTATTTGGGTTCTCTCTCTTTGTTTCTTGGTGAGTCTAGCTAAGGGTCCATCAATCTTGTTTATCTTTTCAAAAAACCAGCTCTTTGTTTTATTGATCCCTTGAATTGTTTTTTTGGTCTCCATGTCGTTTATTTCTGCTCTGATCTTTACTATTTCCTTCCTTCTACTTTCTCTAGGGTTTTCTTTTTGTTTGCTTTCCAGTTCTTTAAGTTGTGAGGTTAGGTAGTCAATTAGAAAATTTTCTTCTTTCTTAAGGTGGGCCTGTAGTGCTATGAACTTCCCCCTCAGAACTGCTTTCTCTGTATCCCATAGATTTTGCATTGTTGTGTGTTCATTTTCATTGGTTTCCAGGAATTTTTTAAGTTCTTCCTTGATCTCCATGGTAATCCATTCAATGTTCAGTAACATGCTATTTAGCCTCCATGTGTTCATATGTTTTTGCATGTTCTTGTTGCAATTGATTTCTAGTTTCATGCCATTGTGGTCTGAGAAGATGCTTGATATGATTTCAATCTTCTTGAACTTGTAGAGACTTAGTTTGTGCCCTAACATATGGTCTATCTTTGAGAATGTCCCATGTGCACTTGAGAAGAATGTGAATTCTGCAGTTTGGGGGTGTAATTCTCTGTATATATCTATTAAATCCATTTGATCTGGTGCTTCATTGAGAGTCTCTGTTTCCTTGTTAATTTTTTGTCTAGATGGTCTATCCAGTGATGTCAGTGGGGTGTTGAAGTCTCCTGCTATGATTGTATTGAGGTTGATTTCTCCTTTGAAGCCCTCCAGAAGATTTTTAATATATTTTGGTGCTCCTATATTGGGTGCATATATGTTTAGCAAGGTTATATCTTCCTGTTGGATAGACCCTTTCAATATTATGTAGTGGCCTTCTTTGTCTCTAGTTATGGTCTTCAATTTGAAATCTAATTTATCAGATATGAGTATTGCTACCCCAGCTTTTTTTTCCTTTCCGTATGCTTGGAAGATTTTTTTCCATCCCTTCACTTTCAACCTATGTGAGTCTTTTGTTGTGAGGTGGGTCTCTTGTAAACAACATATATGTGAATCATGCTTTCTTATCCAGTCAGCTACTCTGTGTCTTTTTATCAGAGCATTCAGTCCATTTACATTTAAGGTGATTATTGATATGTACTTATTTATTGCCATTTTTGTACAGTGTGGTTCTAATTTTCTTTCTATTTTTTCTATTAATTACAGCAGTCCTTTTAACATGTCTTGCAGTGCTGGTTTGGTGCTAATATATTCCCTTAGCCTTTTTTTTTTGTCTGGGAAGCTCTTTATTTGACCTTCTATTTTGAATGATAGCCTTGCTGGATAGAGTAGTCTTGGATTCAGATCCTTGTTTTTCATGACCTTGATTACTTCATGCCATTCCCTTCTGGCTTATAGTGTTTCTGTTGAGAAGTCAGATGATAGCCTAATGGGGTTTCCTTTGTAGGTAACCTGTTGCTTATCTCTTGCTGCCTTTAGGATTCTCTCTTTTTCTTTAATTTTTGGCATTTTAATTATTATGTGTCTTGGTGTGGGCCTGTTTGGGTTCTTCTTACTTGGGGCTCTCTGTGCTTCTTGAACTTGAATGCTTTCTTCCTTCACCAGGTTAAGAAAGTTTTCTGTCACTATTTCTTCAAATATATTCTCTAACCCTTGCTCATTTTCTTCTTCTTCGGGGATTCCAATGATACGAATGTTATTACGTTTCCAGTTGTCCCACAGTTCTGTTAAGCTATCTTCCTGTTTTTTCATTGTTTTTTCCTTTTGGTTTTCTGATTGATTGATTTTTTCTACTCTGTCTTCTAATTCACTGATCCGGTCCTCCGCTTCCTCTACTCTGCTGGTCAGTCCTTCCAATGTGTTCTTTATTTCTGCTATGTCATTCTTTATTTCCACTTAGTTGGTTTTCATGGTGTCGATGTCCTTACTCATGCTGTTTAGTTTCCTCAAGATCATGGCTCGGAACTCTACCTCTTATAATTTGCTTAACTTCATTTCATTTATCTCATCTTTGGTGGAGTTCTCTTGTTCTTTCATTTGGGATCTGTTTCTTTGTTTCACCATTTTTGCTATCTCAGTGGGTTTTGGAGCCTGCCAAATTTTCCCTGTGGGTGTTGGTGTTCTGCTATTTGTAGCTCCCTCTACTGGGTTTGGATGAGCGTGGAGGGCCCTCCTTCAACACCACTGTCAAGTCTCACTTTCCTGGGTAGATTTGCAAGCTCCAGAAAGGTTTAGTTATGTTCTAGCTTTTTGCCTGGAGGCTATTAGCCTCAGTTACTTGAAAAGCCTTAGGATCTCAGTTGAATGAGAAACTTCCTCAGATGTTTACAGTGTAAGAGGATTTCGCGAGGGTGGGGCCAATGCTGGTTGTTCATGAGCCTCAATTTGCATTTCTTTACCTCTTTTCTTCACCTGGGAATCTCTGAGGGAGGGGCTTCCACAGGTCCCAGAAGGAGCAAACTTGGTTGCCCTGCGTAACCGGGAAGGAGGGGCTGGCCACCACCGTCCTTTGTGGCCACAGTTCAGCACAAACTCTGAGCCCCCTCCAAATCCCAGGTGTCCCCACAGAGTTCCAGTCCAGTCTGCCCTCCCTCTGCCGGAGCCCCAGGTGAGTGGCTATAGCTATTTAGCGCTCTGTCCCGGCTGTCTGCGCTGTGGAGCAGCTGGCGCTCTTCACCACGAGGGCAGGCGCCGCCACTGCTCCCAGCTAAGGCTGCACTACGGCCGCTGCTGTCCATGGGCTCCCAGCCCGCCACCCTCACGCGCCTCTGCAGATCCTACCAGGCTCATTCAGTGTCCCTGGTTGTATGGTCCTCTCCCGCTGCTTTTCTGTTGCTTTTTCCCGACGATTTGTCTTTATTTTAGTTGTAATTCCTGTTTGGTCCTGGGAGATCGTCTGTGTAGCTTCCATTCACTCCACCGCCATTTTCCGATCTGCATTTAGCACATTTTATCAATTCATCTGTACATGGATATTTGGGTTATTTCCACCTTTTTGCTGTTGTAAATAACACTACCGTGAACATCTGAATGCAAGTATCTGTTTGAATCCCTGATTTCAGTTTTTGACCATAACCTAGATGTGGAATTGCTGGATCATATGGAATTCTGTGTTTAACTTTTTGAGGAACCTCCAAACTGTTTTCCACAGAGGCTGGACCACTTGGTATTTTCACCAACAATTCATGAGCATTTCAGTTCCCTCATATCCTATTATTATATTCAAAATCTTTTTATTCAGTGTCTAGTGTTAGTGACCTGGGAGTTAAGAGACTAATTTTTCTGCTGCTTACTATCCTTTCTCTTTAAAATGATAGATTTGATGAGGTAACTTCTTAAGAACTTTCAAGCACTAAGATTCTATGTTTTTGAACTCTGAGAGTTTCAGATTCCTAGTTTGATGTATTAATAGTATAGAAAGATTGGCTAGCAGTACTAAAACGGTCATTCCACTTGCTAATGGATTGTGGACGTGGTATCATGGATCCAGAGAAATCTTTTAGCAGGTGCAAGAGTTTGGAAAACAATAACAATAACAACAACAGCAATAATAACAGCAATATATATACTCTAAAATCAAGCCTGATTAATGTAATAAGCAGTTCATGGGAGTATTTAATCTACAAATAAGATTTATATCATACTAGCTAATGTGAGATGAATCTTACATCTTATGTGTATGTAAAGACTCATTCATTGAAGGGATGTCTGGACCATTCCAAGAGTTACCAAAGGAGAAAGTATCATAACTTTTAATTCTATAATTTTGTCCTTATAGGGGGTAAGAAGACAAGAGCTAAGCAAAAGTTATATCAACTATAATGAAATGTTTGATTATGATCATGATAACTGATATTACTTGTATCATTTTTTTCTTTCCAAGAATTATATTTAAACATATGTATGAAAAAAAATACTGAAATGCTAAGCTTTAAAGTAAATAGAAGTATAACCATACTTTCTGAATTAACTTTCCAAAGATCTTCCTTAGGATGGAAGAAGTCTAAATAGGACCAGCCCCAGCATTACAGTTACATGCAGGGCAGAGTGGGATGAAGAAAGTGTGAGCTAAGCCTTCCTATTCCAAGCATCAATGCCCTTACCCCTAAAGTTAGGGTATCACATACTTGGGCATAGAAAGTTTTCCAGCTGTTAAGGGCTTCCTATTTAAAATACAGTCACTGTTTTAGTAGGATTGGATTGTTTGTCATTCTAATGATAAGTAGAACTTGAGCTAAAATGCGGTTGCCACCTCCTGTTAGTTTATTGGAACACTATGTTATAAAAGATGCTGAGGCAGTGAGTGGATTTATCCTGAAAGGTAATTGTTATTGGCTAACTTTAGCAGCCATATATGTTAGCAGGGAAACTAATGATATACCTAACACATATTTGCCACTCCTTTTCTAGGAGTTTCAGGCTCAAGGGAAATAGTGAGGGGAGAAAAACTACTGATGGAGGATGTGAAAGGGCTTTGAAACTGTTTTGTCTAGGGATAACCCTCTTGAAGAATTACATCAAATCCAGAGTTTCTACAGATGATGAACTGCTATATCTAGCCAAGATATAACAGATTTACTAGCAGCTATCCCATTCCATAATTTATTAGCCAATTCTCAAGTATTTGGAACTTGACACAGTCTGAAATGTATTTTGACAGGTGCTTTTACCTAAATATAATATATGAAGGTAAGTGTATTTCAAATAAAATGTAATGCTTTCAATTCTTATTAATTTTTGCTTTTCTTCTGACAAATATGTATGGTATAGGTTAATAAAAGTGCCAGAAGAAATTTGATCTTAAAAATTATGGCCTCCATCTTAGCATGCAACTTATATCCCCCAATGTATTTGTGTCAACGAGAAAATATTTTATGAGCTCTGACTAGAGCTCACTCTGTCCCAAGCTCAAATTTAGAGTTTCAGATCTTTTCTTTCTCTTGTTACTGTGGAAATTATTTTGTTCATTTTTAGAATACTTTTCCTTAAAGCTACTTTTATTAGCAATCAGGAATGTTTACTCTTTCTGGTCACAAGGCCTTCCAAATTATTAAGGGTGAGCTTTAGAACTAAACATTACATTTAAACAATTAAACTAAAATTAAAAGGCAAATTGGAAAAAGTGTTTTGATATGATATGATATGATATGATATGATATATGATATGATATGATATGATATGATATGATGATATGATATGATGTAATAAAGGATTAACCTTCTTAATCTAAAAACAAACAGGCTCATTTAGGGATCAACAAGAAATAGAAACATACCCAACAGAAAAATAGGCAAAGAATATTTATCAGAAATTTGTTTACCAAAAAGAAAAAATATAAAATGTATTCTCTATATCCATGAATAACTACAAAATACAAATTAAAACAATGAGATATACTTTTCTAACAATAACTCTGTGTTGGTGAAGATGCTAGGAACTTAGGTGTTCCCATACATTGCTGATGGTTGTAAAAATTGGAAGAAACTTTTGGATAAAGTTTAAAATTATGTGTAATATGCTTAAAAATGCACAATAGTTTTATTCTAAAAGTCTGTACTAAAGAAATCGTATATGTGCACAAGTCTTACAAATATATTATATATGTATGATAGCACTAGTTATAGTGCAGACAAATTGGGAATAACTAAATGTTCAAAATTGGGTTAAATTGTCCAGGCATTTAAATATGTAGCCAAAAAATTGATCATATAGAAAACTAAATAATTGGATAAATGATGTTAACGTAGTTAATTGTAAACTTCACCACCACATTTTGACCATTTATTAAATTTTTATTTTAGCTTTCTCATTTTCTATTCTTCTCTCTCACCTTTTTTTCTTATGCAATCACTCTCTGCTTACCTTCATCTGTTCTTTCTTTTCATTCGTCATCCATCTGCTGAGCGTCTACTGAGTGCTTGGAACTATAACCCATACTGGGAATACAATGATTAACAGGACAAACAAGATCTGTGCCCTTAGGGAGCTGATATTCCATTGAGGGACTGGAGGAGATAGGCAATAAAAAAAATTAAGAGGAATATATGAAGTGGCAGTAAGTGCTATCATGAAATGAAATAGTATAACATGATAGGGTATAACTTTGGAGTTATAGAATTCTTATAGCCACCATGCAGGTTGGTATTATCCTCATTTTATATTTGAATAAACCAAAGTGTAGAGAATTTAAGAAGCCAATCCAATGTTACTTGGGAAAGCTGGGATTAACATTCAAGTCTATTTGACTTTATAACTCATTATAGCTCTTAGCTATTTTGTTGTACTATCTGGCATAGCTAGAAGGCAAAAGTTTATTTTAAATTCTAAAAGGTAGACCCAGCCAACCCAGCCCCATTTTAATAGACTAAGTTCTAGGCCTACATGTATTCTTCTAACTTCCTCATTTTCTTATGCCTCATCGAAACTGACATATCCTATGCTTCATTCTTGCTAGGTGTCTGCTAGTTAACTGAATAAATGAAGTGCCTACATGGCACCATTTTTTAAATATTTTTTATTTTTATTGAATTTTTTGGTGACATTGATTAACAAAATTATATAGGTTTCATATATACAATGGCAGTTCATGTATAATGGTTTAGGGCTATGTATCTGTGTGTGTGTGAATGTATATGAATATCAGGGTGGAGATATGGGGAGAAGCAGGAGAGTGCAGAAAACTAGTTTCGCTGAAGACTTTCTTTCTATGCTTCTTAAAAAACACAATTTTAATAATCTCCTACTCTAGCTGGTGGCAGCAGTACTAATTATGAGTTAATGAAGAACAACTAAAGTGATTATAACATATTTGTATATGCCTTAAGAGACATAGAATGTTTAATGATTACAAAAATGCCATTCCTCTTTTGAGGCACTTACATTTATTTGTGCTTATTTGAATGGTAAAGCCAGTTACATATTCAGTATGCTAAAAGCAACTTTCAAAAATTAATGTATTTGTATACTGAATTGCTTGTTATTTGAAAAATATTATGAGACCAAACTGTTTTTTTCCAGATTTTTCAGATCTTCTTTTTTTTAAATCCTCACCTGAGGATATTTTTCCATTTATTCTCAGACAGAGTCAGAGAGAGAGAGGGAGGAAGAGAGAGAGAGAGAAGAGGAGAGGAGAGAGAGATAAACATCAATATGAGAGAGACACATTGATTAGTTGCCTCCCACATGACCCCAATCAGGCACAGGGACCAAACCACAGCCGAGGTACGTGCACTTGACTGGAATTGAACCTGCAACCCTTTGGTCTGTGGGCCAACACTCCAACCACTGAGCCAAACCTACCAGGGCTCAGATCTTCATTTTTAAAGCACATTTGAATATTATGTAAGCAAAAGACTTTGTGCATTTATAAATTAATGCAGTATATGGAATAGCTTTACCAATGCATCACAAGAAGGAGAGAAAAATGGAAGTGGATTGAATAGAAGCTACACTGACCTTCTCCCAAGACCAAACTGAAATTACAACTAAAATATAGAAAATTCAGCCAGAATAACCAACTGAAGAACAGCTGGAGAGAACCAGTATAACCAAGGATGTAAAAGGGAGCCCATATCGAGTCTGGTAGGAATTACAGAGGCACGAGAGTGCTGGCTGGGCTCTCATAGACAACATCTGAAGTTTCAGAGGGACGTCTCAGCTGAGGGACATCCCCCTGAGAAGTTTGGGGTCTAAACCCCAAGCTAGGCACCCCAGCCCAAAGTGGAAGAACCAAGAAAGGTGCCCACAAAACACCTGGCTGTGAAAAGCACCAGAAGTTATGTCCAGCAGGGAGAGATGGCTGGAAACACAGGCACCCTCTTGAAGGGCAAGTGCACTAAATTCATCTGTAGCCACTCACCTTGGGCTCCAAGAAAGGGAAGGCTGAGTGGACTAGAGCTGCATGAGGAGAGTCTGGGATTTGGGGCTCCAGGGAGCAAGCTGGGAAGGCCAACATTAGGAGCCCTATGCTGAGTCATTCCCCCAAGCTGCAGAAGCCATCTTTTGCAGACAGAATATTCCCATCAAAGCAACTTTAGCCCAGGGAAAAGCAGTTGCCCTACCCATTGGAATTTCTCTCACCCTGCCTGCTGGGTGGAGTTTACCTTTAGCAGAGGACTACAACCTATGCCTCATTAAGTGACTGAGATTAATATCCAGCCTGTAGGCAGAGTCAGATCTCTGGGTGCTTTGAATTTTTGCCTGACCTACAACTCAACTCTGCCCTGATAGAGTAAAACCAGACCTTGGTATTCACCTTGGTACGGTCCATACACATCCAGCCTCAGCAGAGGGAGCCACAAACTGTGGATCATTGATATCCATAGGGAGATTTTGGCAGGCCCTAAACCCTGATGAGTTGAATTATACTTCACATGATAAGCAACTGCACAGCAGCCTGCTTGCTGTGTTGGGTGGACATCACTATTAGTCAGCCAGAGGATTGAGCCCATGCATGAATGGGCCAATAGCAATCAAGAATCCATCACAACAGGAGGGCCCACACAAGGCACACAAAGGATATTATTTGAGCAGCCAGTTCTGATGATCAGGAAGACAGTGCCACTGGGTCCTACAGGTCACTACCCAGACTGGGAGTTGTAGCAGATCTACCTAATACATAGAAACAAACCCCCAAAGGCAGCCAAAATGGTGAAAAAAGAAATAAGCCCCAAATGAATGAATAAGAGAATTCTCCAGAAGAAGGGCTAAATGAAATGGAGATAAGCAAACTATCAGATATACAGTTCAGAGTAATGATTATAAAGATGCTCAACAGCATGAGTAAAGATATGAAACAATGATAAACAACCAACCGGAAATCAAGAATTACATAGCAGAAATGAAGAATACACTAGAAGGACTAAACAGCAGATTAGAGGAAGCTCAGGATTGGATCAGCAAATTAGAAGACAGAAAATAATTAAAAGGTAGAAAATAATCAATCAGAGAAACAAAAAGAAAAATAACAATTAAAAACCAGGAAGACTCCCAGCCAGTGTGGCTCAGTGGTTGAGCATTGACTCATGCATCAAGAGGTAGCCTGATCGATTCCCAGTCATGGCACATGCCCAGGTTGTGGGCCCGATCCCCAGTGGGGGGCACGCAGGAGGCAGCCATTCGATGTTCTCTCTCATTGATGTTTCTCTCTCTCTTTCTCTCTCTCTCTCTCTCTTTCTCTCTCTCTCTCTCTCTTTCTCTGTCTCCTTTCCTCTCTCTCTAAAAGTCAATAAAAAGAAAAAAATATTAAAAAAAAAAAACAAAAACAGGAGGACAGGTTAGGAGAACTGTGGGACAATATGAAATGTAATAACATCTGCATCATAGGAGAACCAAAAGAAGAATAACGTGAGCAAGGGTTAGAGAACATGTTTGAAGAAATAGTGGCAGAAAACTTCCCTAACTTGGTGAAGGAAAAAGACACACAAGTTCAGGAAGCACAGAGAGTCCCAAGCAAAAAAACCCAAAGAGTCCCATGCCAAGACACATCATAATTAAAACACCAAAAATTAAAGACAAAGAGAGAATCTTAAAGGCAGCAAGAGAAAAGGAATGGGTTACCTTTAAAGGAGCTCCCATAAGGCTCTCAGCTGATTTCTCAACGGAAAAACTACAGGCCAGAAGGGAATGGCATGATATTTAAGTTAATGAAAAAACAAGGATCTGAAACCAAGACTACTCTATCCAGCAAGTCTGTCATTCAGAATAGAAGAGAGCTTCAGAGACATAAAAAGGCTAAAGGAATTTATTATCACTGAACCAGCATTACAAGAAATGTTAAAGGGACTGCTTTAATAATAAGAAGAAATAGAGAGAGAGAAACATAGCCATAATGAATAAAAATGTCAATTAATAAGTACCTATCAATAATAACTTTAAATATAAATGGATTAAATGCTACAATCAAAAGACACAAGATAGGTGAATGGATAAGAAAATGTAACCCATATATATATATTGTCTACAGGAGACCCACTTCAGAACAAAAGTCTCACACAAAATGAAAGTAAAGTGATAGAAAAAACTTTTCCATGCAAATGGAAATGAAAAACAAGCTGGGGTAGCAATACTCATATTTTATAAAATAGACCTCAAAATGAAGGCCATGATAAGAGACAAAGAAGGCCACTACACAATATTAAAAGGATTGATCCAAAAAGAGAATATAACCCTTGTAATCATATATGCACCCAATATATGAGAACCAAAATACATTTAGAAACTTCTGGAGGACTTTGAGATCAACAACAATGCAATCATAGTAGAGGATTTTATATACCCCACTGACATCAATGGACAGATCTTCTAGACAAAAAATTAATAAGGAAATAGAGACCCTAAACAATACACTAGATTTGATGGATTTAATTAATATTTACAGAGCATTTCATTCCAAAATGCAGAATATACATTCTTCTCAAATGCACTTGGGACATTCTCAAAGATAGACCACATGTTAGGACACAAGAAATGATATGAAGCATCTTCTTGGATCACAATGGCATGAAACTAGAAATCAATTACAATAAAAACACTCAAAAATATTTAAGCACATGGAGGCTAAATGGCATGTTATTAAACAATGAATGGTTTGCCAATGAAATCAAGGAAGAAATTTTAAAAATTCCTGGAAACTAATGAAAAGAAACACACAATACAAAATATTTGGGACACAGAGAAAGCAGTCTTGAAATGGAAGTTCATAGCATTACAGACTTACCTCAAGAAAGAAGAAATATTTATAATAAACTAACTAATCCTACAACTTAAAGAGTTAGAAAAATAACAAAAAGAAAAACCCAGTATAAGTAGAAGGAAAGAAATAATAAAGATCAGAGTGGAAATAAATTGCATAGACACTAAAAAAGCAATACAACATATCAATGAAACCAGGAGCTGTAAGTGGAAGCATATACCATGTTTATGGATTGGAAGAATCAACATAATTAAAATGTCCACACTACCAAAAACAGTCTATAGATTCAATGCAATCTCTATTAAAATACCAATGGCATTATTCTAGATCTAGAACTAATACTACAAAAGTTTATATGGAACCAAAAAAGACCCCGAATAGCTACTGCAATATTGAAAAAAAAAAGAACAAATTAGGAGGGATCACAATACCAGATATCAGGTTATACTACAAAGCCATCATAATCAAAACAGCCTGGTACTGGCACAAGAACAGGCATGTAGATTAATGGAACAGAACAGACAACCCAGAAATCAACCCAAGACATTAGGCTCAATTAATATTTAACAAAGGTGGCAAGAGCATACAATGGAGTAAAGACAGTCTCTTCAATAAATGGTGCTGGGAAAATTGGACATTACATGCAAAAAATGAAACTAGACCACCAACTTACACCATACACAAGAATAAACTCAAAAGGGATAAAAGACTTAAATGTAACTCGTGAAATCGTAAAAATGCTAGAAGAAAATGCAGGCAGCAAAACCTTAGATATCACATGTAGCAGAATTTTCACTGATACATCACCTATGGCAAGAGAAACAAAGGGAAAAATGAATAAATGGGACTACATCAAACTTAAAAGCTTCTGCACAGCAAAAGAAACTAGCATCAAAAGAAAAGGGAACCCACTGTATGGGAGAACATACTTGCCAATGATACATTGGATAATGGGTTAATATCCAAAATATATAAAGTATTCATACAACTCAACAAATTCAATTTAAAATGGGTAAAGGACCTGAATAGATACTTCTCCAAACAGGACATACAAATTGCAAGAGAGATATGAAAAACTGCTCGATGTCACTGATCATCAGAGAGATGCAAATTAAAACGACTATAAGGTATCACCTCACACCTGTCAGAATGGCTGCCATCAGCAAGTCTTCAAACAACAAATGCTGGTGAGGATGTGGAGAAAAGGGTACCCTAGCATACTGCTGGTGGGATTGCAGACTGGTGCAGCCACTATGGAAAACAATATGGTGTTTCCTCAAAAAATTAAAAATGAAACTTCCATTTGACACAGTGATTCCACTTCTAGGAATATATCCTAAGAAATCTGAAACACCAATCAGAAGGAATAAATGCACCCCTATGTTCATAGCAGCGCTATTTACAATAGCTAAGATCTGGATACAGCCAAAGTGTCCATCAGTAGGTGAGTTGATAAAAAAGCTGTGGTACATATTCAAAATGGAATACTATGAAACTCTAAGAAAGAAAGCTCTCTTACCTTTTGAGATGACATGGAGGGACCTGGAGGATATTATGCTAAGTGAAATAAGCCAGTCAAAGAAAGACAAATATCATATGATCTCCTTATTTGTGGAATATTATGAACAAAATGAACTGACGAACAAAATAGATCCAGAGACATGGAAGTAGGGAACAGACTGACAAACCTCAGAAGGAAGGGGGTTGAGAGGGATGGGAAGCAATAAACCAAAAAACTTATATGCACATACACATAACCAAAGGACACAGACAAAATTGCAGTGAACACAGGGTGGGCAGGAGAGGGGAGGAGGGTGTCAAAGGGGAACAAAAAGGAGGAATGTCTGTAATACTTTCAACAATAAAGATAAAAATATTTAAAAAAATAAAAAATAAATACAATATAAATTAATGCCTTCATTACCTATTTATTCATGAATATTTATCTAGGTTAACAAAGATGATTTTGATACTGGCTTGCCCAGGAGAGGTTCACAATCTAGAGGGGAAATGAATATAAGTAAAGAGAAGATATATAAAAACATGTTCTACGTGTGGTTAATAATTGGTGAGGGAATAACAATTAAGGTCACAGACTTTACAGTTAGTCTGTCATGGTGCCTCTCCTTGCTTCTCACATAAGAGCTCTTAAGCCTTAGGTAAGTTACCAACCTTTCTTCATGTTAGTTTCCTTCTGTAATATTGGAATTATAAATCTAATCTCATAGGGCTAACATGAATATAGAACTGTGTGGAATCTTTATGTTAGCTACTTATAGGGGTATATACAGAATATAATAGTAGCATAAAAATATAAGAGTGGTTAAGGGGTGGTCTGGGAATGCTTCAAAGAAAATGTGACATTTTTCAAAATTCATTTGAAAAATGAATTTTAGTGGTCAGACTGAAAGGAGGTAAGAAGGTAGGCTAGGCAGAGAGACACACATACAAAGACATTAGAATGCACATGGCACATTGAGGGTAATTAAAATATTCCAGTATGGATCCTGAAAAACCTGGCTAAGCATTTGGACTTCATTCTACAGGGAGTTAAGATGAATTATTGAGCTGGCTAAAGATGTTAGACACATGGGTCTGACTGGAGAACTAGGTTTGTAAGTCATTCACTCATTCCTCTAGTGTTTTTTGAGGGTGTATGAAGTTTCCAGACAAGATTTTGGATGGTGAACAAAACGGGTGTGGTCTGTGATCCTATGAATGGAGTTCATAATCTTGGGGCAAAGATAAGTAAGTAAGTAAATTAATAAATGCCAATACTAATAAGTGCTATGAAGGAAAGTAGAAGAGTCAAATGAGAGTAAAAGGGTAATGGAATTGTCAGGAAGACTTCTCTGAGGCATCATTTAATCTGAGGTCTCAAGGATAACTGGGGATGGGGTTGGGGTGAGGAATAGGGACAGGAGAGTATTTTAGGAAAAGAAAACCACATCTATGAAGGTGCCAAAGTGTGAAGAAGCTTGGATATTCTAGGGACTGAAGGAAGCAGCATGGATAGCAAATAGTAGCAGAGTGGGAGAGTGGAAAGAGGAAATTGGATAGTCAGTTGCCAGTCATTCAGAGGTCTGTAGTCCAGAGTAGAGAGTTTCATTTCATTTGATGTGTAATCAGAATCCGCTGAAGAATTTGAAGCAGGATAATAAGTGATTCCATTTAGGTAATAAACTAATTTTATCTGTCTGCTCTGTGGAGAATAGATTAGTAAGGGACAGCGTAAACATGGGGGGAAATGATAAGAAGTCTATTAAATTAGTCCAGGTTAGAGATAGTGGTGGCCATGGGGATAGAGAGAAGTGACTAAATCTGAGATGCACTTGGAGGTAAAACTGATGGGGCTTGATGAATCTGATATGAGAGGTGAGGAAAAGAGAAACATTAAGTTTGATTCCTTCGGGTTTATAGCTTGAGGAGCTAGGTGAAGGAAGAGTTGTGCTATCTACTGAAATTAAGACAGTGTGAAACACTGGAAAGAGGAAGGTTTTAATGGTGGGGGGAGGCAAAATCAAGAGTTTCATTCTACATGTAAGTTTAATTAGGCTTGCCAGATTTAGTACATAAAAAACAGGATGTCCAATTAAATCTGAATTTCAGATAAACAAGAATAATGTTTTAGTATAAGTCTGTGACAAATATTGCACATTAATTCTAAAACATTGTACGTGCTTTATATACATTATTTTATCAGTCAACCCTAATGTTTAACCTACCTGTGAGAAAAGTGGAGATGTCAGGAGGGCAGTCAGATATATGAGCTGGAAGTTGAGTGCAGCAGTTGAGGCTAGAGCTATAAATTAGGGGTCGTGAGTATTGAGACACAGGAACTTAAAGGTGTGAGAATAAATGAGGTTACCCACATAGGAGTTGTAGAAAGAAAGAAAAAAAGAGGATGCTTAAGACTGACCCTTCAACATTTTGAAGTAAAGCAGAAGGTACCTTTTTGAATAACTGATGAGTGGCCAAAGAGACTAGAGGGAAGCCAGATCAGTGTCACATCACGGAACCCAAACGAGGACAGAGTGACCTGTGGGAATACTACGGAGTAATCAGATAAAATGAGGGGAGAGAATTGTGCAGTGGATTTGGCAACACAGAGGTCACTGGCAGCCTGACTGTATACTTTTACATAATGAGGGAGGAGGCAGAGAAAGCATATGTACCCTTAACTCTGAGACTCTTATTTGGGAAGGGCATAGAGAAATGGTGCTGACTTGACGGTGATAGTTAAAACCATGGCAAATTCTGAGCTTTCCCAGGGAGTGTTTGGAGTAAGAAAAAACATTTGAAACAGAATCTTTGGAATAGATAGAAGGAAAGAAAGGAGGCGAAGGGACAGAAGAGTGAGAGGTATAAGCCAACCCCAATAGAGGAGTTTTACGGAAACAGAGAGAAAGGAACTCAAAAGAGAGGGAGTTGTTAGCAGTGGCAGATTACACGGGGTTATGAAGAAAGTGAGGCCTAACACAGTTTACTGCTGTACCCATGTCAGTTTGATTGGGACTTAAGTGGTTGGTAGCTTGTAGTCTTAACTTTCCAATTCTTTTGGATATTGTTAGTTTTAACTCTTCCATATTTAGCCTTTAGGAAAACCTTGTCAAACTCAATGCAAAACCCTATTGGGATTTTGATTAGGATTGTATTTAATAGTGTAAGAAAAATCATATAATCATATAGAAGAATATAGTATTAGATCACTCCCTAATAGCATTTTCAGTAAATCCCAGTTGAAAATGACTCTGTAGATTTGATGATTATGAAGTTATAGAAAACTTTTGCCTGAGCAGTTTCTGAGCAGCGGCAGGCACAGAAGTCAGCTTGCAGTGGGCTCAGAGGCGGATTGCAGGTGGAAAAGCAGAGAATGTACATATATAGCATTCTTCCGATAGACTTGATCTAAGGGTAAGCAGAAAGAGGGTCTGACCACATGGCCAAAGAGGTGACTCAGGGTTGAGCAAATTTTATTTTGAGAGATAAGAACATATTTATAAACTGTTGGAGAAAGGAGAGAAGAGCAGGTTGAAAATATAGGGAAACATGAAATAATTGATGGAAATGGGGCCCATGAGCAACAGAAGGGAATAGAATTCTGAGTAGAGGTGCACATTTTCACTTTGGCCAGGAGGGTATCTGAACTGTGTCTGAGACTAGAGAAATGGTCATGCTGATGAGGCAGTGATCAATAATTTTGGGTTGAGGCAACAAAGTTGAAGAAATTCTACCTTGGATTTTCTGTCTGAGATTAGGAATAAGGTCATTTTTTGAGTGTTCTCTTTTTTTAAATTAAAGTTTACATTCAATATTATTTTTTATTAGTTTCAAATGTACAGCATCGTGTTTAGATAATCATATGTTTTACAAAGTGATCACCTCAATATTTCAAGTGCCCATCTGCCCGCATACATAGTTACTACAATATCATTGACTCTATTCCCTGTGCTGTAATTTACATCTCTGTGACTATTCTGTAACTCCCAATTTGTACTTCTTAATCCCTTCACCTTTTTCATCCAGTCCCCCAACGCCCTTCCCCTCTGGTGTTCTTATGTGGAATGAGGTAGAGACTTGAAAAGACTATTGCAAGTTCGATGGAGCCACTATAGGGGAAGGAGGGAGGAAGTCCAAGCACACATGAAAGGATTGCTGAGAGCACAGATTGAATTGGAAAGCACAGATATTTCTCTGAAATTCTGTTGAAAGGGAGAAAAGCAGGATGTTGAAGGCATAGTATTAGCATAGATAGCTATGTTTACTGAATGGTTATCATTCAAGGAACTACAAATATTTTATAAGCAACATTTTTCTTTATGTCTATTTGTTTTATGTGCTTTTGTACAGTAGATTTACAAAAGGCTTACTATCCAAGTTTCTTACATCATTAATATGTGTGACTATTAATTAGTTTCAAGGGAATCCCAGGAGGAGGAGAAATGACAGTAATTAGCATCTTCAGTTTACAAATGGAGAAAATGATGCCAAATGATACTCCTGAGATCATAATGCAAACCACTGTTTACTCATAATTAAATGAACTTCCTTCAAATTCAATGAAAAGAGCGTATTTTGTAAGATTTTAGTGGGTTTATTATAGTGGCACGGCATTTTGAGCCATTTCTGCCATAGGAGTTCAGTACATAGTTACAGTTAGGCTTATTCCAGTTAAAACTGAAAACAGGGAGATCTATTTTGTGAGTTTTATTTCCTAATACAGCAGGGATAAGCAAACTAGGATCTGCTGCCTGTTTTGAAAAATAAATCAAAACAAAGAATATTTTATGGCATGTGGGAATTATATGGAATTCAAATTTCAGTGTCCATAGATAAAGTTATATTGGAACACAGCTACATTTGACGACATATCTCTGGCTGACTTCATACTACAATGGCAGATCTGAATCGTTGTGATGGAGATGGTGTGATCTGGAAAGCCTAAAGTATTTATGGTCTGTCCCCTTACTGACAGTGTTGGCGGTCACTTAAAATATAGCTCCTGCCTGGTCCAGTTTCCATCCCCATCTCTTCATCTCTCAGTGCCTTGTTCATTGGTCCAATACATTCCAGGGGTTTTGTCTTTACATAAGGAATTCGTAAACACTAAAAAGCCTATACCCTAATGAGTGAATGTACAGTGTTGTAATTTCAGATTTGGGTCAGGATACCTGGATACATTTTGGCTAAAAGGTCAGCTTGGCATTTTGTAATTCCCTCATGGCAGTCACTTCTGTCAGCTACAAATTTGATTCTAATTTGGAGCATTTGCTAGTTTCTTGACCTGCTGTTCTCTTCGTGACATACCACGCCCTTCAGATCCTGAACTTAAAATTTCAGAACGATTTTCACCGGCAGAATGGTTTGATCAAGGAGGCAGGATAATGAGGCCTCAATCTGTGTTTCAAACATAGATACTGGGAGCCCCAGTCCATTGCCTGGTTCTAATTCTGTGGGCCTAGAGAAGTGTGGCTTGGCTGCCTTCATCCTAATTTTAAATTTTATTAAAATTATTGCTTTGCTAAAACCAGATTTCATGGGGGCCATGAGCTCTTGGCCCACGGCTAATTTGTATTCAGTTTGGCTTTGTCAGTGCTTTGGAGGGTGGAGCTTGCTCAGCTCCAGTGCGGTGTATCTCCTAAATGTCTTGAAGGCTCATAATTTCCTGTATCAGCGTTTCTCCAACCAGAAGTCAGGCAGCATCCCTGGAGGGGGTTGCAGGGCCCCCTTCATTGTATTTGTGACTATAGTACTTTCTGTCCTCTGGCTTTCTCTCTTCACCCAGATAGAATCACAGGGCTCTAAGGCAACAGGAAGGGCAACCATGACAATATATTTTTTCTCTCTATTGGAGACTTTTAGAGATGAGCTGTCATGAAACCAAGGCTCTGTCTTATCTTCTTCCACATCCATAAGAATCATGCTCTCCTCCACACACCTATAAATATATAACCTGGTTTCCCGAGGGCAAAAGTCGAACCTGTTCTTCTTAGGCTTTCCTGTTGGCAGTATTTCAAAGTGATAAATTCCTCCGGGGTTTCACTTCATCCTCCAGATGTCCCCTCTTGTCTCTGTACCACAGATTAGAGAAGAGAAGTGGATTGAATGCTAGAGGAGCACGTGAACCTCAGCCACCATCTGCAGACTGAATTCTGCTTAATCCTGAGAAGTGGGATTAGGCTGTTTTAAGAAAATACACTATTGACTATGCCTTGCTCTTGGTTCCTTTGCAATAGGCAGTAAGAGAGAAAACAAGTCCTCTCAAACAACACCTGCATTAATTGACTGCTTGCTAGTTGGTGTTCGTAGAAGCAAAGCGTGGGTTTCTATTTTCCCTTTTAATTATCCATAATAGCACCCTACCAATAGTGCCTGAGATACACACCTGCAGGGAGACATTTGTTTCATTTGGAAGAAAGCTGAGTAGACTTGAGAAAAAGTGTAAGTTCAAGAGAAGTAGGATTCTCATTGACCTCTTTTCCTTCTTTGCTCTGCAAAGTCTGTGAGGCTTGAATTACCTTTATAATGCTAATTAGCAAAGTGACAGTTTCTTATTTTTCACAGGTCCTAGAAATGTGCAGGATTTTTGAGAAATTCAAATGTCTTTAAAGCTTGTTTACTCATTCTCATGACTTCTCTGTTTATTTTCTCATTTCTCCATAGACTATTACTAAATTTAAGTTCAATGCAGCTTTATAATACTGCTGAGGACTCTTAAAGGTATATGTTATTTTTTTTATTTCATAATATAATATTCAGATAGGATCATTTTTGACATTTCAGTAATGCAGTCAATTTTTAGCTCTGGGGCCCAAATTTAAAATAGATTAGAGGTAGCATTCATAGTCTCATTTATAAAACATTTGCCCTCATTTTTCTTATGAAAAATAGGAAGGATAGGGAAGCAAGGCAAATAATAATAGCAAAGAAGCTTAAAATAAATTTAAAAGGTCATAACCCTTATTGGCCTATGGCAGTCCAAATTCAATACATAATTATTATGGGAGACATTTTCATCCATATTTACTGTTTACTTACCTTCTGCCTTTGAGCTTCCGTACTCTTTTATCTCTGGAATATTTTCTTCCAACTCAACCCCACCCCCTTAACTCAGCATGCACCAATGCTTCACTGAAGCTGTGGTTCTGCTGCTCTGTGCTACCCTCTTCTATTTAAAGGGGTCTCTACACCTGATTCAGTTGCGGATTTGAATAGCATGTGCTGGCAAGGCCAGCATAACTGCTTTGCTCTCACGATTTGGGACTTGACCTTTCTGCTTTGGAATTCATTCCACGATTCTTACTCTCCTGACTGCTAGGCCCCAGCATAGACATTCATTGCTGGTGGGTGACTATTATTTTCAATGAAGTGTCATGTGTTTGGGTTGCGTGGGTGTCACTTAAACCTATTAAGCAATCAATTTCAGAAACCCCTGTGCAGCCTTTCAACATTTGAATGAACAGACCCCTTCTCAGATCTTATGAATAAGTTTCTTGGAGTGGGGTCTGCATGCACGTGCAATTTTAAAAATTGTCACAGGTGTTTCTAATATACCTCTCAGGCTGGGAACCATCAACTTACAACCTTAAAAATGACCCTTTGTGACCTCTTCTATGGCTGGAGGTAAAACCTAAAAACAGTTCTTCCCATCTGGGGAAGCAGAAATGAGACTTTTCTTTATTAATCTTGTGCTTTTCACTATCACATAGACACTCAACCTTTTAGAAACCATAGTTAATATTTTTAGCTTTCCTCAGTCAGAGAGAAATAAAACCAAGAGCTGATGTATTCCTTGAGGGCAGTGAATTTCAGAGAGAGTGGAACACAATGGGGAGAGAAGGGGCTGTTTGAGCTGTTCAGGATTCACTTATTAAAATTAAATTCCTGAGTTGTTTATCCAAGACCATGAAATAGCTAAAAGGAAAGTTTACTTTAAAATGTCTGTGAGCCCATCCTGTGTGGCTCAGTGGTTGAGCATCGACCCATGCACCAAGTGGTCGCCGGTTCAATTCCTGGTCAGGGCACATGCCCAGTGGGGGGCATGCAGGAGGTGGCCAATCAGTGTTCTCTCTCATCGATGTTTCTATCTCTCTCCCCTTCTCCCTTCCTGTCTCTGTAAAATCAATAAAGAAAAATAAGTAAATAAAAGTTTTAAAAATAAAATGTCTGTGAATCTTAGAGAGGGCACACATGTGGAAGCTGATTCCAAAAGAAATCCAATATGGAGGAAAGGCCTTCTACTTTGATTAATCTCCTCTGGTGTTACCAGCATGAAGTGACTGACCGAGACAATGAAAGCTGCACACACTGAAAAGGAGGTTTGGGGTTTGGTTTTTGTTCACAAATAAGCAGACAGAGAAATGCGTTCCTGAAAGTAAATCAGCAGTTAGGCACAACAACACATGAGCCAACAATGCAGAAGGCAAACCCTGGTGGCTCACTAGTGAGATAAATATAGGACATAAGCTAAAAGACATGACTACATGAGACAGATGTAACAACAACAGACAGCAGGTGAGAATCACATATAAATCACAGAGGCAGCTGGAGTTCAACTGAACCCTAGACCTTCTCTTCTGCTCTGGCCTCTGCCTAAACCATCTCAGACATTTCCTCTGCTCTCTGGACCCATAGTCCCAACTGCCTTATTGATATTTCTGTTTGTGTCTCAATACATCAGCATGTTTAAAACCAACTTCCTCTGCCAAACCTAATCCTCTTTCACTCTCTTCCCAGAGAATGCCACCACCATCTATCCGAGAACAGGTCAGAACCACACTTCTCTCTCCTCTCTCTCTACAGCCAATCTGTCACACATTCCTATCAAGTTTGCACCTTCAAATGGATTCACTTTTCTCCATCTCTACTGCTGCCATCCTGGTCCAAGACACCATTATCTCTTCCCTGGATTTTTATGGTGTCCTCCTGCAGCTGAGTTCTTCTTCAATATCTCCTCTACCCTGCAGCCCGAGGTTTTTTCTAAATTTAGTTTTATCATTTTAAAACCTGTCTCTGTACTCAAAAACCCTGTGATAGCTTGTTGCTGCTTTAGGCTAGAGACCAAAATCTTGAACCACACTGATAAGGACCAGCGTGATTGGTATTGTCTCTCTTCACAACTTCAACACCGACTTCTCTCCCCTTCCTTTGACACTTCAGTCATACCCTTCTGTCATTTGACGAGATATGCACCCCAGGGACTTAAAACTTGTCATTCCTCTATTTGTAGGACTCTCTCTTTCCTTTCTCCATCACCACCTCACCTACTCAGCATTTTTTTTCCATTCTAATCTTCCATATTTCAACTCATCCATCATTCTCAGTAGTGACTCTCCCAAGCTCTTGTTCCTAACTGAGTTTCTTTTCTATGTCTTGTTGCAGTTCTGAGTAGTTTTCCTATAGAATAGGGTGCCTCACCCTTGACACTATTAACATTCTGGACTAGATAATTCTTTGTTGTAGGGAGCTGTCCTGTGTATTGTAAGTAGCATCCCTGAACTTGACCCACTAAATGCAAGTCATAACAATTTAAAATGTGTCCAGACATTGTCAAATATCCCCTGAGGAGCAAAGTTAATCCCAGTGAGAATCCCAGCTTTAGAGCAACTACCTACCTCAGTCTGTGATATGTCTTTCCTAAAAAACTGAACACTCCATAGAGCAGGAGGTCTGCATGTGTGTGTGTGTGCACACGCGCATGTGCGTGGGTGGTGTTGAATGAAAGAATTGGGGGGGACCACCAAACATTATGGGGAACAATGTCTCTAATGGGGAAAGCAAACAAACAAACAAAAACACACAGAACATTATGGGGAATTTGATTCTAATTGGTTCTATTTGACTCTAATCTCCACAGTTTATTCTTTCTTTTTGTCCAGAGGAAATTTGACAACTCCATCCATAATAGTATCCAATTTCAAATCAACATAATCTTGAGGTACAGTCTGAACGAGAACATTAGTCATGGGACATATGCTTCTGGCCCACTACTGGAAACTCCAGCTCACTAAGCTTCTTGAAAAGGAGTCTCAACTTTCCTATAGCTAAATAAGTATCCTAAAAAATCATACACATTTTTCATGTAGCTGTGTGGCAACTTGGTGTTACTATTTGGGGGAAAACTATACCTAAAACGTAGTTAATATTTAAACTTGAAATGGAGATAGAGAACAAAGCCTTTCTTAGATGTAACAGGACTGTGCTCTGCCTTCTGTGAGGTGTTTTCTAGCAGCTCCAAGTGGCTGGTGAAGAAGGTAACCATGAACACATTAATAATAAATGAATAAGTCCAGAGGAGTCAATACTCAGAGGGAGTAACACTTGATTCTAAATGGAAACAGCAGAACGTCTTTACAGAGAAGAGCAATATTTGAAGAGCTTTGAAAGAGGAATAGGAACTTTCTAGGTAAAAACAAAATCTGCAAAGTCTTGGTATTAAAAAGGGCATGATGCAACCAGCAAGTGGTTTATGGAGTGTTTGATATGAAGCTGGGAAGGTTGGCTGGGGCTTGAACATGACCAGCTTTAAATGCTGAGGTAAGAAATTTGGACTTGTGTGTAACAAACCATCACAAGAATTTAAGAAAGGAAACAACGTGGTTACATTTGTACTTTATAGAAATTTCTCTGGCTGAATGTGGAAGGTAACCTAGAATGTGTGGGACTGGAATTATAGAGACCATTTAGGAATCTGTTATAATAGTTTCCAGGAGAAATCAAGAAAAATGTGATTTAAGACAGAGATATTAGGGGCAGGAGAAAGGGAACAATTTCCAAAGATAATTGGGGAATAGAAATTTCATGATATTGGCTGTGGGATGAGAGAGAGGGAGAAGAGTATAACATGACTCTCAAGTTTCTAATTTGATTTTTTGCTCATATTGTGACGCCATTAGCAAAGAGAGAGGATTTTTAAGGGACAGGTTTAAATGGACAAAGATGAGTTTGGTTATGGACTTACTGAGATTGTCATCCATGAACCTCTAGTAGCCAGGACTGGTGCGAAAAAGAGAGTTCAGAACTAGAGACAGATTTGATTTATAACAATGGGGTGGTAACTGAGGCTAAGGGAATAAAAGAGGTATCCCAGAGAAAGAATATGAAGAAAGAGGCAGACACCTAGTGTGGATCACCAAAGGACAGTTTAGACAAGAAAACCCTTGTTTCTTCATCTTTATCCAAAACTTGAATCACCTGAATGATTTGTATTTTAAGATTTAGGAAGAGAAAGTAATCAAATTACTTTCCTTTCCATTTGGACCGATTTATTTATACTGCTGGTATCAGGAGAAGTAGTGTTGAAATGCCTTAAAATACGTTTTCTCTATTTACAGGTCTCTGTGAGTCAAGAAGCTACAAACTCTCTGTAAATTTCGGTAGTCTTTGAGAATAGCCTTCACTATATATGCTTTCAGACCATAGGCATATGGTGAGATTCTTGCTTTTCAAAAAGAGTGATTGAAAAATAGGAGAGTTGAAATATAGTTTAGACAGTTTTTGAACTGATGTAGTATTAATGAATTCATTTTGTTTTAATATCTATCTTTATTCTCTTGGCAGCACACAGTGTTCAGGGAAAAATGACAGAAAATGTCTATCATTTTTATAGATATTATTTCAGAACTTTTAATATTTTATCTGGCATATGGCCCATTTATGTTAATGGCTGGACATGTGATTATGGTCATTTTAATTACATAAATCAAAAACATTCTATTGAATTATTTCAAAATTGAGATGCTCAAATCAAGGTCTAGAGTATTTTTATTGAAATATATTGGACATATACCATTGTGTATATTTAAGGTGTACAATATTTTAATTTTATACATTTATATATGTAGTGATATATTTCCATTGGAGTGATAATTATCACTATATTATCATTTCTTTTTAGTGATTGTATAATTAAGTTCTAGTTTCTTAGCAAGTTTGATGATTATAATACAATATTGTCTATATTCTAGCCTATTTTCTTATATATTTGGTTACTATGAAAATGTGTCTGCCAAAAACCATTTGTAACAACCAGGTCACATCAACAGATTCTGACATGAATTGCTTTGAATGTTCACCAGCAAATGGATGCAAATTTTTTTTTATGTTAACCATAAGACAAATCAGAGACTTGTAATTGTAGTGATATTTTAAATTGGTACATAAGATAGGGAAGATAATCCAACAAAATCTTCTGTCAGTTTTAATAATGGCAAATGGCATTTTGTTGCTTTACGTGTAGTTATGGTGCCCTTTTGGAAAAGGCATTTTCTGAGTCCAGAGAGAAGAGTGACTTACCAACTGAATGGTCATGAACAATGTTATTTCAAATTTAAACACAATTGAAATATATTAGCAAAAACTCACTCATATCAGAATTGAATTTAAGAATTCATTAAATGGCAAAATAGCTTATACCTAAGGAGAACCCACAACCTTGGTGTATCTGAACCAACTGAGCTACCCGGCCAGGGCCCAGAGACTGAATTTTGAATTCCTGTCTCCGTATCTTTGCCTCTAAGTAGCAGTTGTTTCCCCACAACCCTTTATAGTCCACCTTTGTTTTTTGCTTATCGAACACAATATTGCTATTTCAAATTTCTGAACTGCTTGCTCTTCTCACAAATAGGGGGCATCTCTTACACCTCATTCAATCACCTATTACTGAAATGCTCATCGTATTTTAAGAGTTGAAACTTTTTTATGTTAAATTGTGGAATATAAAATGAGGCATACAAACAAGTCCTAGAATGGTTAGACTATCTCCACATATCAAAGTAGTAACGTTGCTTTGTTTTACACATTGTCTGGTTGTTCCAAACACCTCCAAACATGCTATAGAAGACAAACTATGTGTTGAAGACAAGTTTAACAGTTCTGAGCAATTCTGTTCCTATTCTCACATACTCTTTTTCCTGTTTAAGAAGACTAAGGAGATGCTGATGTTATCTAGCTAATGTTTGACGGGTTCTGTTGCCTATGAGTGAGCAGTAGTATTTCAAAGAGTAGTATTTCAAAGAGTAGTTACTTTGCAGAGCACAGTTTTCCACATACCAAATTTAAAAAGAAAAAATTCTGAGATTAGACAGTGTTCAAACTATAAAGAAAGGTTGCTTAGATCTTCTGTTACTTAATAAATCAGATGAAACCAAGCAATGATTGTGAAGTCTCTTGAATTTCTACAAGTATAAAGCACATTTATGTTGAAAAGTGATTAATGTTAGACTAAATGATATTTGCATTTATCTCAAGTGATATTTGAAAAAAGTATGCAAAGTATTTTACCCCTGTAATATCAAATTTTAAAATACTTAATATTTTAATTATTATTCCATTAGGATTTTTTCGTGAGGAGGAATTTATTATTTCAGTGACCTTTTTATTTGAAAAATATATCAATTAAGTTAATAGCTTTTAATCAATAATATAACTCTAAGCAAAGGACAGATTTTGTTTCAGTAATTTCATGGCACTTTATTTAAGAATGTACAGTAATTCTTCCTAAGGCAAGATCCTTTTGTAATATCTTACATGTGCCGTTCGTTCCCTTCTATATGCTTTTCTTGACACGTAGAGAATTTATCTCCATTAAGTGAAATATGAGTTACTCTATTTATTAGTATTGAAAGAAAAAGGGAATTGAAAGTTTCAAGTAGATTACAGAAAAATAGCAGCTATTTTGCATCTTTTTGCAGAGAAGCCATGGGAAAAATGGGGACAAATAAGGACATGATTATCCACACTTTAGAAATGCTTTCTAGTCGCATCTTAGGAAAGGAAAGGAGCTAAGAGCTGGGAAGAAGTCTGATTGGAAGTGCTTCGGTATTAAATTGTTCTGGACATAAGCACAAAGAATGAGTTTGGTTAAGAAAGGTCCCCCCCAGTTTTCCCTCTTATGTATCTAAGTTATTCTACGTCTCTGCCACTGCAGTGAGAGTCAGCAACTTTGAACCTTAAAACCAGGCACTGAACTTTTGAAAGATGAGACACTAGGGGGAACACCTCTTTGTGTTCACATGATCTGAGACAAAGCAAAGTGAATTGTCAAGCATCTTATATAAATTCTGCAGAAGCAGTCATGAGAAGTTTCTGTCCAGCAATAAATGGTAAATCATATTAATAATGAATACTTGTTATTTCTAGTTTCACTAGCATAAAATATCATTAATTTTTCCTTTACTTAGTGTGCTGTACTGTTTTAGAGAATATGAAACTCTGGACTTTATTTTTGGATAAACTTATTTCTCCAAAAGGTCTGAAATAGCTCTGCTACAAAATGACCATATCATAAAAGAATCGGCTTTCTTGTAAAGTCTTAGAAATTAGAGAGAATTCCTAGTTAAGGCAATGTGACAATATCTTTTAATGTTTTACATAAAACTTTCAAGAATTTTAAAATCGGTAAATTTTTTATGACATCTGAACCAAACCCCTTACTTGTGGTTTATTTTAAATACTCTATAGAGCTACATGTTTTTGTTATTATCTATAACTTATAGTTCTGTCTCCTTTAGTTTGGGTAAGGACATGACTGAACGTCAGGTAGGATGTACAAAGGAAATCAAACTGACTTGGGAGTCACTCATTGGCTGAGTGAGCTCACATAGCCTGTTGACCTCACATCCTCCATCTGTCCATCAAAGACTGATGCTGAATTGCCATTGACTGAGTGCCTGTCCTTTGCCAAGCAGCGTTATTGCCCCTCTTTACGACAGTACTGCAAGGTGGGCCTTGTTATACCTATCTTATAAATGAAGGCTGAAGGTCAGAAGGTTAAGCAACTTGCCCAAGGTCACACAGCTCATAAGTGACCAGTGCTGAGATTTTGAACCATCTGGATGTAAAGCCCCTGTGTTTTATTCTATGAATTTATAATTCTCTGAATTATTTATGTTTAGCGTTGGTAATCTCTACCTGACCATATTCCTTTGCTTTCTGGACACTTTTTATTGCTGAGAATTCGTCTGAAAAAAACTGATATGCGTTTTAACTAACCATATTTTGGGAAATTGTTTCTTTTTTTAAATCCAACTGGGTTTTTGATGTAGCATAGATTTTCTTGAGACAAACTAATTGCATGTAGTCTGTCAAAGTAGAGGTAGCCTGTACCCGTCTATTTATATAATTGTAAATAAAATTATTGAAAAAGACTATTCTCTGACCTCTCAATGTTAGGATTCTCCTCAGGACCACCTTTACATCTTGCTTCCAATTTATTAATATGTAATTATTTAATCAGGTGTTTGTCAGGTTTTTTTTTGTAATTTTTCTGTCCATGAATTTCTCTATAGAAATAGAAGAGTTAAAAGAAAAAGTATAGCTCATGAGTCTGTTCTCCTGCTAGTGTGGCTAATTTTTTTTTTTTTTTTTTAATAATAAAGCTTTATAGAGTCTTGGTTAATCATCCAAACCCATGCTAGTTCATTCCTTTCAGAGTCTTATCTTACTCTGTTGCTTTCTTACATTTTCATTGTACATTCTGAGGTTCAGCTATATAAAAATATCTCCATTCTCAGAGGCTCCTTTTGTAGTAGAAAGACATTTTAAATGTTACAAAGCTGAAGAAATTGACTACAATCCAAACTAGCTGCACTGTTTTAGCAAGATATACATTAATTTCCCCAGTGGTTAAAATGTTAAATAAATAAAGGAAGTAGTCAATGCAGAATCAAGGAAATAATGACAAACCATTTTAATTATTTTTAAAAATTCAGACTTCAGCATTTTTTATCATTTTATTACTTCTGGTGACTTAGCTTCCTCTGGGTGCTTTAGTCCCAGGCAAATCTTCATGTGACAACTGTGTTTCATTTTATGCCTCTAATCCTTTGCATTCAAAGATTATAAAATTCAGAAATTGACTTTGACATAATTTGATACAATTGGTATAATAAGATTAACCCACCCTGGCCGGTTTGGCTTAGTGGTTAGTGTCGGCCCGTGGACCAAAGAGTCTTGGGTTCGATTCTGGTCAAGGGACCGTACCTCGGTTTCGGTTCGTCCACGGCCCTGGTTGAGGTTGCGTGGGAGGCAACCAGTCAATGTGTCTCTCTCACATTGATGTTTGTCTCTCTCTACCTCTCTCCCCCTTCCTCCCACTCTATCTGAAGATGGATGGAAAAATATCCTTGGGTGAGGATTAAAAAATAATAATAATAAGAGTAACTCCTTTGGTCCACGGGTTTTTGATATCTGACTTCTCTAGAAAGAAAACATGGTTATCAACTTGATATGTATCCTCCAGACCCATATTTGATATATATGTATATATCTAGAGAAAATTTTTGGTGTTGATTTGTGTGTATGTGTTTTATGTAAATAGCATAATACTATATATTGTTGATTATCTTCAAGAAAGTTTTTCAAGAGTTTCCCAGTTAGCAACTCTGGTTAAAAAGAGTTCCATGCCACCATTTCTATCTCAGGCAAACTGTGAAAGAGATGCCTCTCGTATTTTGCTCATTATCTCCCTCATGCATCTTCATTTCTCAATCCCTCTTCTCTCCCATACACACTTAGTCCCTCCTCTCCCCTTCCTGTCATATCACTTTAATTGTAAGAAACGGATTCCTGTTCTTTACTTTGAACTGAAGTCAGTGTATTACTTACATATTTGTCCTGGGTACCAACTAAAAAATAAAAGGCTTTGTTCTAGTGAAAATAACTTCCAGTACCAATAAGAAAATGGGGAAATGTTTCAGGAAGTATGAGGTTTTTTTCCTTTATCTCTAAGGTCTTACCTATTAGGTACCTACTCATTCTGTGAGGTAATGAAGTCTGCTCTGCCCAAGAATATTTTAAAAGGAAAAGTCCATATTTTTTAAAAGAAAGTGTTTTTACTGATTTTTTTTAGAGAGAGATAGAAACATCTACATGAGAGAGAAACACCCATCAGCTGCCTCCTGCATGCCCCCTACTGGGATCGAGCCAGCAACCCGGGCTATGCCCTGACCAGGAATCGAACTGGGACCTCTCAGTCCATGGGAGGGCTCAATCCACTGAGCCACACCGGCCAATAAAAATCCACATTTTTAATAGGCCTTACATTTGATTATGGAACCATTTAGTGGAGTTTCAATTTATAATTTGGAATTATGAGCTCTTCTGCTCAGCCAGGAGCAAGGCAATGAAGTATTAAGAAGATTTCTCAACATTTCCAAGTGAAAAGGAGATAGGTTATTTGCTCCGAGAATACATAAAAGCATGCACCAGTTGTGGTTTTGATGTTTGTAACACAGCTGAAAACCTACTGACCCTATACAAAGAATTGCTGAGTTCCCTACCCCAAGGCTTTTGGCTCCTCTGGGGTCATTTTAGATCCTGGCATTAAAAATGTTTAACTGCTACTAATAGATACCTCTGTGGTTTTCAAATTTATCATCCTGGTGCTGTTTTCTACCTTGGCTGATACATATCTACTTATTAAGTATCTGGTATGATGCTGGCCATTTTGTATATTTCATATTTTGTTTAATCTGTCAGATTTAATAAGATAAAGATTAGGTAACCCATTTTACAGGTGAGGCCTTTGGAGTTCAAGGTAGTCTAACTCAAAGTGGGTGTTTTATAATTCAAACTAAGATGAAGTTAATTCCAAAGTCTGTCATTTTCATTTAGCCTTGCAGCTTCTTTTCATATCCCTTTTCCCCCCAAACAATATAGATTGTTTCACAAGAAATCTTGTATAATATTTTGGACTTTTACTCTCAGAATCATTTTCTTAGAACGTTTAAAAAATAAACCATAGTTATTCGTAATTAGTTATGAACTTAATTAGCCATCTTGGAATTTCTGCCAGCACAAAACCCTTTTTAAGGCTTGCTGATACAAATTATCTTTTCAGTAAAAGCATCTGCTTTCTAAAATAATGACCAATAGTGAGAAGCCGCTCAAATAATCAAGTCTGTTCACTGACTAACCTTGTTTTTCCATTCCCAAATTCTTAATGGAAGCCCCAAGTTCTTTTGAGGGGTTACATAAAGTATTTCCTATTTGTCAAACAATGTCCTACCGGGGTTTTGGAAGAGGAATTAGAATTTTCTGTCTCTGACTATCCGGTTAGATATTTATTTTTAAGTAATAGACTCTTGTGGTTTGGCATTTCAGCTTTTTGTTGCTGAAAAACTAATCGCTACTACTTCAAATTATTTTCCTGTTAAGATATCATATTTGCACCAGGTGTGATTGGTATGTAGATTTTATGTTGTATTTAGTGAAAACACAGGGACTCTTAAATGAACTATTTTTATGTTTGTATTCTTAATCAATATATTTACCCTATATTGATATTTAAACTCATTGAAGCAAAATTTTTTATAAGAAGGTAAGATTGATTGTTTGGTTTATTTCATCTCATCCCACAGCTCTAAGTACTTTTTTTTTGAGAAGATAATGCTATTTTGAGTCTAATAAAATATCTTAGAATCTTTAAATATTCAGTAAACTTATTTGAAAATCAAATTTTCAAATCAAATTTTGACTTTTGAGTTGAGAATAATTTAGGCATGTTTACAAGGTGAGATTCCTGTTATTTAATGTGATTTCTATTATTCACACCGTGGAGCTCTGTTAGTGAGTTTGGGGACTAGATTTGATCACCGAGATGCCAAGACCTTGTTCACATGTTTGTTTTATGCACTGAAACCATTGTGTAGGTATTCGTGAAATGGCTTAGGGATAGAATTCAATATGCACTTGTAGCTGATGTTTCAGAAATACAGGCAAGATCTTCTGTGTCTACGAATTGGTTGGATTGAAAGGGTTTTCTAGATAGTGTTCTCAGCTGTGTAGACTGTTCAATAATTCAAATTTTAGAGAATAAAATCCCAGGAAGGCACTGACAATGTTATTAATTCTACTATCACCTCTCCAGTCAGTCTTTGCATGCTTTAGTTAGGTTCCTCTGTCTGAAATATTAGCCAGTTTTTATTTATTTTCCCTCAAAGAATGCTATTCTGCTGGTTAAGGCATTGTCACAATAGCATAAATTCTTCCATGCCTAGAAATGTAAGTTTAACAATGGCGTTTTTATTTTGTTTTTTAGAGCATCAGGGCATCAGGCCTTATCCTGTTGGAAACGATCCTTTTTGGGTCTTTGCTTCTATACTTTCCGGTAAGTACATATTTGTATTCTACAAGTATCCATTTATTTTATTTTGCTTATATATCTATATATATCTATCTAATATAGATAGATAAACAAGGGCTTTACATATATTTACACCCTGTCTCTTACGTCTTGGTTAACCTTAGATAAGTTACTTAGCATTTCTGAACTTTGATTTCCTCTTGTAAAATGGAGCTAATTGTACTGTTCTTCCCAAGTTTGTGAGGAGAGTTAAACGCTTAAGTGACTATCATATGGAAGTCATGCTCGGTACGTATGCTTCATTATACACATATAAATATTCCTTTCCTTCTTCCTTCCCCTCTACTTGAATCAGAACCATGAGACACACCAGCCAGTTAATGTTGGAAAATAACAAATGGTTACATAGAAACATAAACATATTAAAATAAATGTATCACGTTCTCAGCAAAGCTTTTCTTGACCCCCAATCTGAGTCAAACACCTTATAACACTTTTCATGGAATCTCACTCTCTTTCTTGATAATATTTATTTCAGTTTGTAGTTATATATTCAAAAGTACAAATATTTGATCGATGTCATTCTCCCGCACAGACTCTGGCTCTTTGAGAAGAAAGGCCTGTTTCCATGCTGTTCACTATTGCATCTGAGCGCTCAGCCCAGTGCCTGTCATGTGACCAAAGCACAGTAGATATGCAGTGGGCTACTGACTGAGGTTATACTGGAGAAACTTAGAACTATACCCTAAAGTAGTGGCTTTTTCCCTGTGGAAGTAGCCTCCAAAGAATCTGCTTGATTGTGAAAAATTAAGAATGATGGTCCTTATTTATATTACTTATAAATGCTTGCAGTTAGGCAATAAAAACACTTTTTTGCGTTATTTTTTAAAATATTTTTATTGATTCTTAGAGGAGGGAGAGAGAAACATCAATGTGAGAGCAAAACATCAATCGCTGCTTCCTGCATGCCCCCTACCAGGATCAAGCCTGAAACCCAGGACATGGCCCTGACTAAGAATCGAACCAGCAACCTTTTAATGCTCAGGATGACACCCAACCAACTGAGCCACACTGGCCAGGGCCTTTTTAGTGCTATTTTGAGATGTTAGTTAAAGTTTGGTTCATTTTTATTTATGATTTATATTTATTCAAATCAAGTGGTCATATTAATGAGCATGTGCCTAAAATCTGTACAAGAATTTTAAAGTCTCTTAAATGGAAGAAGTACTCTAGAAAAGAAGGACATTTTAAAAAAAATAGTAAATGTTAGGCTGCTAAATATTCAAAGCTATTATTAGAGACCCATTCATTGACTGATATCCAGTTTTCAAATACATCTGATATGCCTGTGCCTCTGATGATATCAGATACAGAGAAAAATAGAAACTTAAAAGGAATATAAAGACAGCACTTATGCTTAATAATTGTAATATGCCTGGGAGGAAAAAATACAGAAAAGAAGACTTACCAAATAAATGTTGTCCAACAGAAACATTAGTATACCTCATCCTGTTGAATTTATGTTTCACTGACTTTCTGTTTTATCTTTCACAACATAAATTATCTCTGTAACTGTTTAAGATACTAATGTGTAGCTCTCAAGTTCTTACTGTGGACCTTGGTTTCAAATAAGTTAATGTTCATGCTTTGAAGACAGAAAGGACCCAATTATTTAATGAAATTTGGATGTAGCATAAGATACAGGGGGAGAAACGAGGTTAAAATAAACTATCAATTGAATCTGGAAAGCAAAGTAATTTTATTTTAGGTGAGAGATTAGGAGATGATGTCTCGGAAATTGACCGGAGAGTCTGGCTTCATAGGCTGTGTATATGTGTATGAGTGTACATGCATAAAGCATTCTTGACAAGAAGAGTAACTTGGTTATTGGGCCAGGGCTCATTGGCTTCCTTAGATTTTGCAGAAATGAAGTTTATAATTTTTGGCTTGAGATTTCGCTATAAGGAAGATCTCTGTATTAAGTGATAAAGGTGATTAAGTAAACCTAATATAGCCAAAAGGTCTAATCAGTTGATGGTGTAAGTGTGACCTATACATTTCTAATTTGTTAATATCTTACCTACTTCCTCTGTTCCTGGTGTGGCCTATACCAAAATTGCTCATGAAGGTTTTACCGGGGGTTACTGTTTTTGAAAAAGTATACTTGAATCAAGTGGAATTATTTTTAGGGCTGGGTAACTCCATGGAAGGAGGTCTGTGGGGATAGTCACTGTTCTACTGAGTTGTTATGCAATGAACCTTTTCTTATTTTTAGGCTGCATATTGTTGTTCAGATTTGCAAGAATTAAGGTTATTTTTGCCTTTTCTAAGCAATCTTAGACTACAGATGATTTTAGAACAATGCTTATATTGGAATGTCCAAATTAGAGATTATCATCATTGTGCAGAAGAGGACAAACCAAAATCTGACTAAATTTAGCGTTGTTATAATTGGATAGCACAGAGCTGAAGCATCTAAGACATTTTCTTGCAGATTCAAAAAAGACTCATGATTTGAGGTCCATCTATTTGTGAACAAATGATTAATCTTTATAATACTTAAAACTTTCATACAGTTTATAAAAGAAAGAAAAAAGAACTTTAAAATCAACTAAAGTATATTTTTCTTGTTAAGTTACGCAAAAGTGACATTTCATGGATTAGTAAAACATAATACAGAGTCTAGAATTTTGTTTTTGACTTGACTAAACCAAGGTTTCAGCTAATAAGGTAGATTTTCCCCTCTAACCTCAGTTATCTATTTGGTTGGCTACTATGTCTTTCTGTAAAGGACATCAATATATATGTAAATACAGTTAAGCACTTACAGTACTTGTCCCAACTCCCACCTGGCAATTCCTACAAAAAGGAAAGGCAAACTATTAGAACTAGTAGAACATCAGACGCAATTTAGTCTTTATTCAGTCTCTATTTTGCAAATGAAAGAAGAGGGGCTGAGAGAAGTTTCAACTCATTCAACTTTTCACTAGGTAATGAGAAGCCAAGAATAGAATCTAGTCTCTTGACTCTCGGTCTAGCACTCTTCACTCTATGACAATACTTCTGACAGATGGTATGGATGTGAGATTCAGATGACATTATACAGGGTAGTCAGGGAGGCCCACGTTCTACACCTTGGTCAGTCACCCTTCCTCATGAAGTCTCCAAGGAGATAAAAGGCACAGAGGATAACACAGGAAACAACTTAAAATATCTTGAGGTTTGACTCTAAGACCCAATATAAAACTCCTATAAGCTTGGCTGGACCATGTTGTTGAACCATATGAAGTGTCTGATCTCAACCATTTTACCTACAAAAATGGCAATTTTATGTTTCAACCAAATAAATAACCCTGTCAGGCCATATCAGGTTGGTTTCAGTGGCACAGGACCTAAGTCAGTTAAGAGACAATTTCTACAATCACCCCAAAGCCTAAAGCTAAAACTGAGACATTGTTTTTACTCCAATGTAGAACACACACATCATTCAGAAGCAGGGGAAAAACACGATCATGTTGCTGTCATGCATAGACCTTAAAGGGAAAAAAGTAAAAGAAAGAAAATTAAAAGTGAGGAGGGAGAGTGAAACCATGAGAATATAGCTAAAGCAGCCAAGTTTTTAACCCATCCTTACTATTATTGATTATGATGCTCAAATTAACCCAGTGGTACCACAACTTTTTTATCCACTCATCTACTGATGGGCACTTGGGCTGTTTCCAGATCTTGGCTATTGTAAATAATGCTGCAGTGAACACAGGGGTGCATAGAGCCTTTCAAATTAGTGTTTCAGGTTTCTTTGGATATATTCCCAGAAGTGGAATTGCAGGGTCATACAGTGGTCTATTTTTTATTTTGTGAGTAAACTCCACACTGTTTACCACAGTGGCTGCACCAATCTGTGTTCCCACCAATAGTGCACAAGGGTTCCCTTTTCTCCACATTCTAGCCAACATTTGTTTGTTGATTATTGATGATAACCATTCTGACAGGTGTGAGGTGATATCTCATTGTTAGTATATAACATACTAACTAAACAAACTAAAATGTTTTTGTACAATAAAGGAAGACATCAACAAAATGAAAAGACAACCCACTGAATGGGATAAAATATTTATAGTGATACATCTGATAAAGGGTTAATATCCAAAACTTATACAGAACTTAAAAAACTCAACACCAAAAAAAAAAAAAAAATCCCAAAACAAAAAATCCCCAACAATTCAATTGAAAAATGGGCAAAGGATCTGAACAGACACTTCTCCAAAGCAGGCATACAGATGGCTGAAAGAGTTTCAATAAACTGAGAGAACCTTGAAAACTTGAAAATTGGATCTCTGGCTTTAGTTTATCATTGAAAAGAAGCAGGGTTTTCATCTTTGCTAAAATAAATACCAATTAGACTATCTGCCTCTTAAAATATACTTTGTTCTTTTTTTGTGAAATGTAATAATTACATATATATAAACTAGAACAAAATTGAAAAACAGAAAGAAAAAGTTAAAAGATCAACCAAAGGTAAAACATCATTATCATCCAGAAAGAATCATTGTATACATTTGATCATTTACACATCTGTATATGCATGTATTGAAAGAGAAAAATGGATGGGTGGTTTAAATTGAGTGGCAGATAAGATTATAAGGTTTTTATTTAAAAATATTAATTATAATCATTTTCACCAAAAAGCTGAAGTGAAAAGGATGATATTACTTATTTTTTAGATAAATGAATCTTCACATCAAACATTATTGGTTTTCAAAAATCTCTCTACAGTTAGTAAAGATTATTAAATGTTTACAAATTTAGGTTAAATTTTTGCTTAGCTATGTTTCAACTTAAGGCAGAATCACTTGATTTCTGCTATGTCAGCTAAGAAATCGAACTCAAATACAGTTTATTCTGTCCCCTTCTTCCACTTTTTTATTTTTGTTATTTAATGATTTTTGAATTGTTCAATTTTATAGTATGTATATAATATGCAATTTTGAAACCATAGTTCATATAGTTGTTCAATCTTAGTTTTATATTTAATAGATTTTTTCCACTAATGTTTGTAGCATGGCTTCTTCATTCCTTGGCTCTTATTTTGATTTGTCCCTTGGTTTCCATTAACAGGTATTTCATGAAAGAATAATAAATTTTATTGCTCTTGAGTTCTTATATGCTTGAGACTCTCTACCCATTGTCCTAATATATGAAGAATAACTTCCCTGGATATAAAATTTCAGACACACTTTCTATTACTCTGAACTTTGTATTCATTGTCTGAATATTTGCAGCATTTTTCTCCTATGGATGACTTGATATTTCTGCCTAGATGCCAATGTCATTCTTTAGTCTTGCAAATAAATAATTAAACTCGGAATTACCTTGGAATTTGTCATTCTATATAACTTCTTTTTTTGGATAATGGTATTTTTTTCAATATATAGATGCACTATCTCTTTTATCCCTGAAAAGTTTTTAAATTATATCTTTAACTTTTTTGTCTTTTCTTCAGGAACATAAATTATGTATACATTGGACTTTTATTTTCCCTCTGTACCTCTAATGTTTCTAGTTATTTGTGTGTCATTTTTGTCTTTTTCTATTTTGTTTTGTGTGTTTCCTTTAAGTCTTTATTTCATGATCTTTACACTATTCACAGTTGTGTTTATTCTGCTTGAGTTGATTCTAATATTCCTTTAACCTCTCTAATGGTTTTCTTTTTATTTTTCTTCCATTTTCTCCCCCTTTCCCCAGCTTTTTTGGGGCAATTTTATCTCTTTCTCTGTTTTTCTTATCTCTTCTTTCATCTCTATTATCCTTTTCTTTGACCTTCTTTATCAGAGGGAACATGTGTTCTGTAATTTCTTTGAGGCTGTGAGAATTACTTATTTGAACTTTTATCATTTTTCTTGGTTAATATCACTTTTTTGTCTTTTTTTATCTGCCTTTTCTCCCCAGCATTTAAACAATGAATCTGTGCTGGTGCTTTTCTTATTTTTTATGTTTTTTTTATTGTGATAATTATTTTTATTGTGGTAAAATGTACATAAACATAAGCTTATCACTTACATAATTATTAAATGTTCAATTTCTGTGGCATTAAATACATTCACAGTGTTGTATAACCGTCACCATTATCCATTTCAAATACTTTTTCATCATTTCAAATTAACTTTTGGAGGAACTGCCACACTGTTTTCCATGGTGTCTTCAGCAATTTACTTTCTCACCAGCAATGTATAATGGTTCCAGTTTCTTTACACCTTTCTAACACTTTCTATTTTGTTTTATTATGGTTTACAGCCATCCTAATGGATGTGAATTGGATTGGTATCCCACTGTGGTCTTGATGTGCTGGTTTTCTTTTTTTAATTAAATTTTTATTGGGGTGACATTCATTAATAAGATTATATATTTTAAGTATACAGTTCTATAATACATCATCTGTATATTACATTGTGTGCTCACCACCCAAAGTTGAGTCTCCTTCTATCACCATATATTTGACCCTTTTTTCTCTTCAACCTCTCCCCCCTTCCTCTCTGGTAACCACCACACTGTTATCTGTGTCTATGAGTTTTTGTTTGTTCATTTGTTGCTTCCTGTTTTATATCCCACACATGAGTGAAATCATATGGTTCTTGTCCTTTTTCATCTAACATATTTCGCTTAGCATCATGCTCTTAAGATCCATCCATGTCGTCACAAATGACAATATTTCATCTTTTCTTATAGCTGAGTAGTATTCCATTGTCTGTATCTACCACATCTTCTTTATCTAGTCATCTATCAAAGGATACTTAGGTTGTTTCCATGGCTTGGCCACCAGGAATAGTGCTGCAAAGAACATGATGAAAGGGACAATACCTCAAGAAGACATAACACTACTTTCCATCTTTGAATGAGACCATTTTCCAGATAACTGTTTTATGAAGAAGCATGTGGACAGCAGGAGGAATAGTTTGAGGAAAGCTACCTCTTCATTTTGAGATTACATAAAGACCCAGATTTAGGCTACATTATAATCTAAGGCTTTGCCTTTCTTTTTCACCCTGCGTTAGCTCTGACTATCTTTCTATGCTAGGGTGCTATTTTGGCACATCAAGACAGATGGCACGTCTCCAAATCATCCTCCAAAATGGGATGATGCTGAGTTTCTATAGGAAATTCTAGTTCTCCTTCAGCCCTCCCATGTCCTAAAATTTATTTTCCACTTAACAGATTGACATTTGCTTTCTGATGTGCTCTGAGACAGCAATGTAATAGCTCTCCGTGTCTTCATTTTGGTACAACTAAACTTCAGTTCATGGTTCTTCTCTTCCCTCTTTCCTCCTTAGTGATGCTCATTCATTCTCACAGCTTAATATTTATATTTCCAGCTCAAATTGTTTTCCTGGATTCCAGACTTGTATATCTTCCTATTCAACATCTCTGCTTTGAGATCTGATAGACATCACAAACTTAATAAATCCAAAACTTAATTCCTAATCTGCACTAGAAGAATGCCCCATTCCAGTTGGTAGCAACTCCATCCTTCCATTTGCTCAGAACAAAAACCTTGGAATCATTCTTGACTTCTTCTGTCTCTCACATCTCATATCCAGTTCATCAGGGAATCCCATAGGTTCTACCTTAAAAACATATCCAGACCCAACCATTTCATACCACTTCTACTGTTATCACCCTGGCCTGAGTCACCACCACTGAGCATTAAATTTTTACAATAACATAACTAGTCTTAGCCTCCTACTCTATTATCAACACAGCAGCCAGAAATCCCTTTTTAAACCTAAGTCAGCTAGTATTACTTCTGCTCAAACCCAGCAATGGCTCCCCATTTCATTCAGAGTAAAACCTAAAGATCTAAAAGATCTACATGATCCGCTCACCGAATCTCTTCTCTTTGCTCACTGTTTGCCAGGAACACAGGGCTCTTTATTGTTCTTCAACAGGCCAGGCACACTCTTATCCGAAAGCCCTTACACTGGCTGTGTCCTTTGCCTGAAACGCATACTTTCCATGATCTATGTGGCAACTTCCCCACTTCCTTCATGTCTTTGCTGAAATATCATCTTCTCAGTGAAAATCATCTTGTTTAAATACTCCTCATAGTATTTCTGATTACTTTTATCCTGGTAAATTTATTTGCATAGAATTTATCACTTTATATATACCATATGGCTTTTGCTATCTTTATTTCTTACACAAATTTATTTTTTATTTCCTATCTCTCTCCACCCCCCATTAGATTTTGAGTTCATGCCCATGTTTCAGCACCTGGAACAGTGCCTGGCACATCGTGGGCATTAAACAAATATTTTTTGTATAAATGAATATTTTCAGACATTCTTCCTACATTAATATATGGAATATGGTTCTTCTCTCGTGTTATTATTTTTTAATTTTATTTATTGATATTTCAGAGGAAGGGGGAGAGAGGGAGGGAGGAGGAAGGGAGAGGGGAAAAAGAAAAAAAGAGAGAGAGATCGTTTTGTTGTTTTACTGATTTATGTATTCATTAGATGATTATTGTATGCACCTTGACTGGAGATTGAACCTGCAATCTTGGTGTATCGGGACAATGTTCTAACCAACTGAGCTACTCGGCCAGAGCTTCCCTTGTGTTATTAATTATGAATTCATACCTTTTAAGAGTTCTTTATATTTTTAGCTATAATCATATTTTTATTGTAATTCTTTCAAGAGCTGGAACATGTCTGTTGGATCTATTTCCATCATAGCACATTAAAATTTTGTTGAATTTCAATATAATTCTAACTAAAGCAATTACTAACATGCACATACACATATAGAAATGTATAGCTCTGCATCTGTATTTATCTTTTTGTTTTTCTGTTTCTAGATCTCTGCCTTCATCTCTAATTTCCCTATGGGGAGGTAGAAAGGCATCTAGGCCAATAATAAAGAGACCTTAATAACAGTCTACAATGTTTTACATGACCTGGCCCTCTTTCCCTCTTTCCCTCTTTAAACTGCACTTGTCCCTGCCTCAACAATACTGGCTTTGTTGCTCTTCTTGGAGCAGGCCTGGGATATACCCACCCTACACCTTGGCATTGGCTGCTTCCTTTTTCTGGATCACTCTTAACCTACATATCTCCATGCTAACTCCCTCATTTTCTTTAAATCTTTGCTCAAATATCAACTTTTCAGTGAAAGGAAGCTAAGGAACTTATTATTTTGGATGAATAGGGAGAAGTTAATAAAAAATTATGACATTAGCCCTGGCCAGTTTTGCTCAATGGTCAGAGCATTGGCCCACAGATCACAAGATCATGGGTTCAATTCCTGGTCAAGGGCACGTACCTGGGTTGCAGGTTTGATCCCCAGCTCCTGTCAGGGTTGTGCAGGAGGCAACCAATCGATGTTTCTTGCACTGATGTTTCTCTCTCCCTCCCTCCCTCTCTTTCACTCTATCTCTATCTTTAAAAAAAATCAATGGAAAATTATCCTCAGGTGAGGATTAACAACAACAAAAAATTATGACATTAAAGTGAAAATAAACCATTACAATTGCAGAGAATTTCTAATGGGACCAAATGAAGATAGATTCAGTGATGATGTAGAGACAGAAATGTCACAATTTGGCGTACACTAAAAACATAATAACTTGTTCTGAGGATGCCTTCACAGAAGCAAATAAGATGTTATCTGTCAATGACAGAGAATTTGACAGTCAGATGGTGTGAATAGAAAGCTTAAAAAATTGTACCTCTGCAGCAATGTCATAGCTAGCATGTTTTAGCTCTTTAGTAAAAAAATATGAAATGGGTAAAATGTCAGTTCATTTCCAATTCCCTCGCTAGAGTTTGTGGGTTAATGTCTTTGCCGAGAGGAAAAACATGGCAGGAACTCGATCTTTTTTCCAATGGTTACTATTTTGCCCAATTATAAAAATATATCTTGAATTATCCTGCCCAGGCTCAAGACACATAGGTACTGACTATTTCTGAAGTTTGGTAAGTAATTTTTAGTTAATAAAAAGGCTAACAAATTTACGCTTTATGTTATGTATTTCATGTGAGCATCTGATTTTAGAGAACTTTTATAGTCTCTGGGAAACAGTCTCAGAATTGTCAGACATTTATATTAGCAGTCTGCTCATCTCTGTGGTCTTAAACATGAACAGTTTGACCTAGGAATTTATAAAGAAGCTTAGAGATAATGAAGAAAATAGTTTCAAACAAGGAAATAGTTTTTAGAGTAGGAGGTAGCTATGTCTCCTGAAAAATAGTTTCCTCTTCAAAGCTATAGAGAGAAAAACAAAAAACAAATTGTAGAATATTTAGAACAAGGTTTTTAATATTAATATTTAAAATGGTAGCAAGTATTCTTTTCAAAAGGACAAAAAGATGTTTTGACATACCAAATTATACCTTATATGTCAGAGGTTACACAATGTCATTAAAGAGTCACAATTCAATAAAGTAGATGTATTACTTAAGGAAAATAGCAGCCCTGGCCGGTTTTGCTCAATGGTTAGAGCGTCAGCCCACAGACCAATGAGTCGCGGGTTCAATTCTGGTCAAGGGCATATACCTCAGTTGTAGTTCATCCCTGACCCTGGTCGGGGTTGTATGGGAGGCAATCAGTCTATGTGTTCCTCTCACGTCGATGTTTTTCTCTCTCTCTCCCTCCCTCCCCCTCTATCTAAAGATAAATGGAAAAATATCCTTGGTGAGGATTAAAAAAAATAGAAAGAAAATAGCAAAAGAGGAAAAATATAAAGGCATAATACTTAATGGAATCATGTTACTAAAAACCCAACCTCAGAATATGCAGACCTGGGTAAGCGAGTGACTGAAGGAAGCATTTGGACCTGTAGCCGAAATTAGAAATGTCAATGTGAGCTTCTAGGAGAAAGAACAGATTGCTTTCCTAGATTGTATCAAAGAGGTGTGTCCGTTAATATCTGTTTTAGTCATATGTTTGTCTAAAAGCTGATATTACTGTATGTGTTATAATTTCTGTAATATGAAGAAAATAGAGTTATAGTTTGTAGAAATATAATCACTATGATGAAAATACTTAGTATAAATTATCTAAAGTAAATGTTACTTATGATTATATGTGTATAATCGCTGTGATTTGTCTATCCTTGGGTATTCCAAATTGAGATTTATTTTGAATGCCATCTCTAGGTTTTGGAGAGAATACAAATATGATTAATTCAAATACAGACATGTTCAGATGACATCCTAATCCAAACCTTACTTTCAATTCAACTTTGACTTTCTTCATTCTTCATACTTTCATTTCTGTAACTGATATCTGCTTTTCATCATGCTTACAGGAATATAGGAAAATACGTGTCCTGCTTTGCTTGATGGTCTTGTTCACGTCACACTGGGGTTTGCTGTGACCCTCACTGGCAGCCCCCTGCTAGAGCTGCTGTTCTTTGTGAGGAAGACCTGAGAGGCTTCACTGCTAATATGGGTGTTTCTCACAACAGTTGCACATTTTGTCTTTTGGATGTAATACACAGCATCTCATCAGATGCTCTAAAGTAAAAGATATGTCCAAAAAGAAGAGGTCAAGTATATTTGGCAAATGTTTCTACTTGGAGAGTCATAGTGAACATTATTTATCAAAGGCTCTGAGATATGAAGGGAAAGAATGCATTTAAAACTGAGCATTTCCCCATCTTGCTTGATTTCATTATATCCTTTGCCACATAACACCTATTAAAATATTTGTAATGAATAACATAAATCACACAATGTTTATTTAAAGAATATATACTAAAAATCCCATAATATTGCAGAAGTATTATACCATTATTATGGAGTGAAATTGTGTGTGTGTGTGTGTGTGTGTGTGTGTGTTAAACTGTAAGAAAACAGGACAATGACAAACACAAAATTTAGGATCATGTCTGAGAGGGAGGGAAAGAGGATGGGATCAAAAAAGAAGAGCCCTGGCCGGTTTGGCTCAGCAGTTAGAGCATCAGCCTATGGTCCAGAGAGACCCAGGTTCGGTTCCCACTAAGGGCACATACCTCGGTTGCAGTTTGTCCCTGGCCCTGATTGGGTCATGCGGGTGGCAGCCACTTGATGTGTCCCTTTCAAGTCAATATTTCTTTCTTCCTCTCTCTCCCTCCCACTCTATCTGAACAAAAAATGGAAAAATGTCCTCAGGTGAGGATAAAAAAAAAAAGAAGAAGAAGGGCAAAAGGGAACTTTTAGGTAATAGTAATATTCTTTTTCTTAAACTGAGTGGTAGGTAAATGGGTATGGCTATTTATTGCATCTATATATGAAATGGTAATGAACACACACACACACACACATGCACACACACACAGATGCTCTAATGCTTAGAGGTCCAGAAGAGGAAGAGGTCCTGCAGAGGAGACTGGGAGTGACCTAGAGGGCAGTAGGAGAAGGATCACTAAATGGACACCTACATTTCAAGAAGGAGAGAAGACAGAGTGGTCAGTTCCTTCAGGTGCTGCTGATTAGTCTTATAAGATGAGGAATGAGAATTGCCTGCTGAATTTGGCAATGTTGAGGTTGTCTTCATAAGACCAATTGTGGTGCAGTGGTGGATGATGAAAAGCCTAACTATGATTCCAAAGAGGGACTGGAGGAGATCAAATAGAGAGAGTAAGTAGAAATCATTTTTTCCACAAGTTTTGCAGTAAAGGGAAGTAGGGAATTGGGGTACTGGAGGAAGTTGGAGATCAAGTGAGATTTCTGTTTCAATGAGGAAAAGTACAACATGTTTGCATGGGAATGGCCACATAGAAACAGAAAATGATGGTGCAGGAGAGAAGTGAATGTTGGCATTGGGGAAGCCCTTACGTAGACAAAAGGATATGGGATCCAAAGAGTAAGTGGGAGGGTTGAGCTTAGATTGCAACACATCTAGTTCATTTGTTGTGATAGGAAAGGAGGAGGTACCAAGACTTCTTTTCCATAAACATCAGATGAAAAGCTAGGGTCAGGGCAAATATTAGAACTTGGGACATGTCTGAGAATGTGTGATTTTGGTCATTTCTCTCATTTCCTATTGTTCAGGACTTCATAGTAGAGTTGGCAGTATCTCAGTGCAGTTGAGGTTGGGAGCTCTTATGAGTAAAGCACAACATTCTGGTAACTGGTGGTCACTTCTCAGCCTTTGTGATAACTATTCCAATAGTGTACAGTGACCTGACTTCATGCCTGTCCTCCAAACATTTGTACACTCTTGGCAAAATGACTGTCTCCAATGGAATGGTGACTCCAGATGCTGATGCTGTCCGTCAAGTGCTCTTCAGGCCACATGTAGACCTGTTTGCACCCATGTGCTCTTCAGAGGCTGTCACTGTACCAAGTTATTCAAATATTTAGGCCATTTCTGCTATTATGAAGCACATTGAAAAGCTAACGATTATCTAATTACTCTGATCTATGTGCATAGGTGGTATGGATCTTCAGGACTAAAACTGAATTGATATGATATGGGCTCAGATAGAATTTTAATTTAAAAAATTTTAAGCTAAAAAATGGATTAAATGTTTAGTAGCTCACTCGGACTTTTGGGAAGCTCTTGACAACACTGAGTTGTGCTGGAATCATTTTCCTTCACCTGGTCAATCTTTTGCCATTTCATTTCTCCTTCTTGTCCTACTCTGTTTAAAGAATGTTGAAAGTAAAAGTTAAATGCGGAATTTTGGCAAACCATACAATTTTAGGTAATGTTTGGATGGCACTTTCACCTTGGAAATCTTGGCTTTGACAAAATGGTGCATTTATCTCTAGGAATCTTCTCAGTTCTTCCCCAGGAAGATATATTTTATTTCTGCACCTTTATATTTGAGATAAATGAGCCCATGAATCAGTTCTAGAAAAAAATCCTATGATGACATCCTAAAAACATTAAGAGATGGAGTCTGCATTCAGAGTCTGGAAGTTCAGGGATGAGAAGTGAAGGAGAAAAAGAGAAAGGGAGGAAAGAGATTATCTCTCTTCTTAACACTGTCAACAAAATTAGGGTAAAAGTACTAGCACTAGAGAATAGATAGTATTATAACTTTCATTTCTCTACTGTAGTGTTGCAGTATTCTGTTTGGTCTTAAAGTTGAGTTCCTGTGTTTCTCTCACCATTATAAGCAACACCAGAAGGATCAGCTTAATGATAATCATAACTGATATTTATTGTGTGATTTTTCCACCCTATATACCACATTAATATCCTAAGTTCTTTTTAGGTGTTATCTTATGTCTTATACATCTTTGCATTCTCCAAAGTGTAGCATAGTGTCTGGCATACTGTAAGAATTCCATAAATATTTTTCTAGTTTATCTGTAAACAAGGAATTAGATGCATCAACAATGCAGAGCTTTGGCATGATAAAAGGTTGCTTCCTGATAATATGATATAAAAGGCTCTGTGAGAACCATATTACCAAATATGTCTTCCTGGTTGAAAAGCTAACAAAATTAGAATTGTTCTTAACTTTCTAGAGATAAATGATTGAATTGTGTTAACACAGTTGTTTCCTGAAGAGCTTAATACGCTAGTGAACACCTTATCTCTTATTTACCTGTCTGATCAATCTTGGGTGTTATGGTGTAGTGGTTAAAAGCATGGAATATGGAGCCACTGTAACTGATACTTAGTAGCTGCATGTCCTTAGGTTAATCATTTAACCTCTCTGGGCCTCCACTGCCTCATCCGTAAAATGAGGATAATAAAGTATCATTGGATTATTTTACACCTGCAAAATGCTTAGAATAGTGCCTGCCATATATTAAGAGTTGTTTGTTAGCATGTCCTAAAGCACTGGTTCTCTACCTTTACAAGCGTCAGAGTCACCTAGGACTTGTTAAATCCCAGATTGCTGGGCCCATTCCGAGCTTCTTATTCGGTAAGTCTGGGAGGCGGTCAGAGAAACTGCATTTGAAGAAGTTCCAAAGGGATATGCTACTGCAGGTCCACGGCCCTTGGACACACTTTGAAAGCCACTGGCCTGCAGCAGATCTTTTCAAACTCTATGGTGAAGGAATGGTTGTTCTTTGCGTTTTGTTTATTCCAATTTCTCATAGACAAATTCTTTGGTAAAATACAATAAATATGAATTACCAGAGAAATGAACTAAAAAAAAAAAAAAGGTATTCTTTGAATTTTTCAGTTGATTTTATTTCCAAGTAAATTGGGATTGTCTCTTTATATCTGCAAAAAGGGAGAGTGCATATACCAAATAAAGTAAATATGTGCCCTTATGTTCTGTGTTAGGCTCGGCCCTTCTGGAATTTTAGAAATCCTTTCTTTGATGCTCTTGTAAATGGAGATGAAGACATAACATATTCACAAGTTCCTGAGATTAAAATACCATATCTTTGGGTGTTATTATTCTGCCTACCATAGCAATCATCAAAAATTCAAGGAGTGAGAAAGAGGATGTCAGTGAGGAAGAAAAGGAAGGGCATATACTTGCAACAATAACAATACATTTTTAAAAATAATAAATAAATAAAAGTGAGTTAATCTTCAAAAAAAAAAATTCAAATTCATCATACCAGTTAGACAACCCCAATCCAATCAGAGCTACCACACATCTTTGAGACACTAACAGCCAAAGCTGGCTTTTTATTTTGATGTGTTTTTTTAATGTATTTTTTTTAGAGAGAGAGAGAAACATGGATGTAAGATACATCAATCAGCTGCCTCCTGCATGCCCCCTACTGAGACTGAGCCTGCAACCCCGGCATGTGCCCTGACTGGGAATCGACCCCGGACCTCTCAGTCCATGGGACGACGCTTGATCCACTGAGCCACACCAGGCTGGCCAAAGCCTGACTTTTAAACGTGACTAGCCTGTGAGACAGAAAACTTCTGCTTTACAGTGCTTTTACTCTAAATTTGTCCCTCAGCTGACTTTGCTCTCCTGCATAGGGATTAATCTATTTGTTCATAATTACTTGCCAACATCATTTAAAAATTAATAATGTTCACATAAAAAGGCCATTTTTCTCCTTGATTCTAAATACTGGGCCGCATTTCCTCCTCACACCGGCTCTCCCAGTCAGGAATGTGCCCATGTTCTAGCTGTTCCCGGTCCAGCCCGGCCCACTTTCTTCCTGCAGAGGAGACACTGCCTGGTTTTCAGTGTAGCATTTGATTGTTCTGCCCCTGAAATGGAAAATGTTGACAAGAAAAAAGAAAATATTTTTCCTCTGACACCTACTTAAAACTCCAATTCAAAAGAATAAAACTGTATTTAAATTAAGGAAGTCTCCCATTTGTTCCATGAGTTCCCAATGTAAAGTAAATAAATAAACTAGCTAGCTAAAAATAAACATTTAAAGAGGTAAAGCATCATTGTGAATACTTAAAAACTCAGCAGTAGCTGAGCAAAACCCTGGTGGCCTTGGGGTCAGGTGTCAGGATCAGGATTAGCTGTAAGTACCAAGGAACATAAGCAGAGAAGCTTAAAAAAGCTAACCTTTTCTTTCTTCCATAAAGAGTAGTATGGAAGTGACTAGTTCAAAGCTAAATTGTGTTCCACAGTCACAGGGATCCCGGGTGATCCATTCCCTCCATCCTTTCCACCATGGACGTGAGCAGGAAGAAAGGAGGAACGGGGAAGGAATCCTATGCTTCTCTTCCATTTAAACTCATCAGTCAGAATTTAATCACATGGTCACTCTTAGCTTCAAGGAGGCTGGGAAATAGCCTTTTTCTTAGGTGGACATGAGCCCAACTCGAAAACTGAGAGAAGGAAATTATGCTTATTGTAAGATCTTATCCTGACCATGCATGCGATTTTTATTTTCTTCTAGTTGCTGATTTGTATTTGCTGCATTTCTTCAAAGCGTATATAATATCTTTATTTTTAAAAAATGAAAAGAAAGGGCCCTGGCCAGTTTGGGTCAGTGGGTAGAGCATCAGCCCGCAGACCAAAGGGTCTCAGGTTTGATTCCCAGTCAAGGACACATACCTGGGTTGCAGGTTCAATCCCCTGCCCTGGTTGGGGTCATGTGGGAGGCAACAAATTGAAGTATCTCTCTCATGTTTATGTCTCTCTCCCCCCTCCCCACTCCCACCCTTTCCACTCTATCTAAAAACTAATGGAAAAATATCCTTGGGTGAGGATTAACAAAAATAAATAAATAAATAAATAAATAAATAAATAAATAAATAAAAGAGAAAAAGAAGTCCTATCTCTGACTCTGCCTAGCCATGACTTTGGGGGAGGGACTAAGGTTGCTAAGGTACTGATTATGTAACTCACAATACAGACTTCATTTGATAGAAAACTGCCTGTCATTATTAATTGTAATCTTTACAGAGCTCTTCCTTCTTGTTTCTTTTGCCTGCTTGGAAAGTAATTATGTAATGAATGTGACTCAGACAGGAACGAAAGTCCTCATTTAATTGATGGGGCTATTAGATAACTGTTGAAGAGGGACTCACCTAAGATGGGCTTCTTACATGGGTTTCTCCAGTGACAGCTCAATTCCGTTTAGGGTGCACTAATGTCAGCGGCTCAAGGACGTCTGGAAGGTATTTTAAGCTATAGTGTAGGCACATTCATTACAGTGTTAAAACTGGGGTGGGGGGAGCCTATAGTTTTACTTTAAGTTTTAGTCCCTTTGCTGTGAATATGTTTTAAAGAAAGATAATATTGATACAAATTGCTAATTTCAGAACACAACAAAATGTTTAGAATTTCTTTGAAGTCAGAAGAGAAAATGAGCCAGAAACTTTTGTTGTCCCTGATACCATAGTTATAAGAAAAATAATAAAACAAAATTTTTCTAAAATAAAACGAGACAAATACCTACTGAAATTTCTGCCTATCCGGAAGTTAGAGATGTCTCAAATGGGAAAAGTTGCTAAAGAAGTTTGTTTAAAGAAGCTTCATATTTAACTGGAAATTTTATATGGACCGACATATAAAATGTGGTAGTTATCATCATATGTATTTAGCCACTGCCTCTATTTCCATTTCCATTCCATACTTTTGATTTTTTTGCAATCACTAATAGATGGCAGTGGAAAAGTTTCATACTGTATAGAGTGATGATAGAAATTTAAAGTGTTAAGAAGACATACTCTAAGAAGCCATTTACAAATTGAATTCATAGATATTATGGAGCACTAAATGAGGTATGAGTTTTCAAAGGATGCAAGGATTCCACCCTAGAAAGCCTCTTTGAATCCATCTGTGGTCACCCCAACCTTCCACTCTATCTGCACTCCACCCTTTTCACCTTTTTAACTTCTCACTATCTTTCTCAACTTAAAGTTCAAGTTCCCAGCGAAGACTTTCTTAAACTGCTGCCCTCCCTTCAATCACCTTCTCTTCCTTCCCTTCTCCCCACCTCACACCTCTCTGAAAACTTAATATGCACAAGGTGATATTTAAAAACCGTGGAGAAAGAGACTTCAGTGAATGCTGTTGAGCAAAGACTGCTATATAGAGACAATAAAGTCAGACCCTTGCCTCACACCACACACACACACACACACACACACACGCACACACACACACACACACACACACACAGAGGAGTTTTAGATAAATTGGAGATATAAATATGAAAACAAAAAATTAAACTATTAGGAGAGAATATAGAAGACTACCTTTGTGACCCTGAAAATATTTCTTGACTAGTACACAAAAAGCAAAAATCATAAAGGCAATTTTTATTGTCAAATTATAACTTCTGTGTGAAGAAATACATATAGACAAAGAAAAATATATCAAAGGAAAATTTATGGCAGAGGAAACCCAGTTGGGCAATATACTCATATAGAGATGCTCAATCTTAGGTACAATTAAGGAAATGCATATTAAAGTGGAGATATCATTTCTTATCCATAAGCTGTGGAGATATGTAGAAATCAAAACCAAAATTCTGCTTATGTGTGTGTATATACAGCCAGTTTATATTTTCACATATGTAAAAATACATATAATATACAAACCAAAAATTGTTTTTCTAAATATGTACTTTACAGAAAGACTCATACTTTTTTATAAGCAGACATATTTAAGGATATTCATAGTGAAAATTTGTGGGAGAGGTCCTAAATACTAAATATCCACCAACTGGCAAAATAAATATATGTTCATTCCAGAAACTTTGTAAACCAAAAGCAGAAGCATAAATATTTGAGTTTTGTGAAATTCAAGGTAGATTTTCAAAATGTATGTATGCACTGTGTGTGTACCAAAAATTATGACTAGTTTTCCCATGAACCCTTGTAGCAGAGCTTATTATTAACCAAACACTCATGTGTTTCTTTACATTTCCCAGTCTGCCTTGCAGTAAGTTTGAGAGCCATATGGGTAGGTCTTACAATGAAATGTTCACAGTGATTTGTAAAATGGATTAAGAGACAGTGTATCTCCTCTCTCTTTCTCATTGGACTTTGTAAGAGTGACATACAGGCTTTAAGTCACTGGGATTTCAGAGTTTATTTGTTCCTGTAGCTTAGCCTTGTTAAACGTTCACTAATAACTCTCCCCAAATTAATATACGTTTCTCAAAATTATTGAGATAAATATTCATTTATCACTCACTGTAATCCACCTGGGTTCTTTCTATATCCCCAAAGTATTCGAATTTATTCTCTAATTTTTCATGCATTTTTAATCCTTTTTAAATATAAAAGTTTTTAGAAAAGTTAGGAATTGAAGATAAATAGAATAATAATAAAAATTATTATCATAATTCTGTCATAGGGATAACTTGTTGACAATTTCATTATTATCTGTCTTCCTAAATATATATTTGTTCTTCATATCATGGAAAACATTCTATTTAATAACTACTTAGCTTACCATTATGTGGATGGAGCAAAAGTGAATTTGACACATCTCCAATTGTTGAACATTTATGTGGTTTTCTATATTTGTCATAATTAGTGCTATGAAGAACATCCTTGAATTAAAAACACTATTCAAACGGAGGAGGATGGTGAATTTCTTCCATAAAAACTACCCCTTGCTTACTGACTTTTCTTCACCATCTCTAGCTTCTTCAGTGGCACTATTTTGTTTTTTATTTTGTTATATGCTGTTTAGGATATGTCACTGCTAAAATGTACCACTTGTTGTCTACCGTGTTGTAAGTAATAAGAGTTGTTCCTAGCTCACTCCTTTTCCATCCTTTAATCTCAAATTAAACACTAGCTTGAAAGGCAAATATTTTTATGTTTGGAATCTTATACTGTAAACCAAAACATTACAGACTTTTTGACTATGGTTCATCTGCATACGGCCAAGGGTCTTTCAGCATTCAGCGATAAAACTGTCCACACTTAAAAAGACTAGAGCAATAACCAAGACATTTCACATGAAAGGATGAAAATGAAAACAACATAATGAAATTATTTTACTGGGCTTGTAACAAATGATAGACATTTCAACCTATCCTATCAATTTAAAATGAACTTTTTCTGTTTTGATACTAATGATATTATTCAATATAGTAAATTTATAGATAAAAGACTTCATAAATTCCTTTTTGTTTTTTATATTTAAGATACTTTACCAGACCTGACCAGGTGGCTCAGTTGGTTGGAGTATCATCTCATACACCAAAATGTCGCAGGTTCAATTCCCAGTCAGGGCACATACCTAGGTTGCAGGTTTGATCCCCAGTAGGGACCCAAAATATTTCTCTCTCTCTCTCTCTCTCTTTCTCTCTCCCCCTCTCTTTCTTCCTCTCTCTAAAATCAATAAACATCCTAGGATGAGGATTAAAAAAATTAAAATGCTTTATCAGATTTGAGTAAAAATTATTATTTACAAAGAGTGAAATCACAATGACTACAAAAACTTTCATTTACAGAATTGCAACTTAAGAGAAAACCGTATTTCCTGGTAGATTAAAAAACATTATTGACATAGAGCTCTTTCACAAAAAGAGGGGTCTATTGTTAAATCATAGGTGCCTTTGTTCAAGCAGCAGTGAAGAGCTGGACTTTGCGAGGTCCCTTAGTATGGGGTCTACTTCAACACAATTGCAGCAAAAGCCCTGTGCTCGCTCCACAACTCCCTCAATCCCTCTCCCTTTTATATAACCTAGTGCCATTCTATTCTAGCCAAGTTTATCTCTGCACCACTCAGATAAACCCCGTGCTGCTCTTTGTAAATGTCACTCTTAGAAGAAGATAGTCTTAAGGTGTTTTCTGAAATAATTATTTGTTAAAGGGTTCACTGACTGAATTCACTCTGAAGGATAGTTAGGGTAGGGGGCTTTTTGTTGTTTTTTATTTTGTTTTATTTTACCTTTCAGGAGAGCATCTGGAGACAGAGCAGGTAGCCCATTATTGACTCAGGAAACTCACAAACTTGTTAGGTGGACAAACAGAGTGAAAGAATCGATCTGAGCAGGTGCACCTGCAGCGTCCGATGCAGGCTCAGGTTTCTTAGTGACCTCATCTGTCACAGATGATCAGTATCCGTATTGGGGAATTTTTCATACAATGTCAACCATTTGGGCTAGTGAATTGAATGTTGATGCTATAACTTATAATTTGAATCTCAAGGCTGTGAAATGTATATTTTATGACAGTTTGGTCAGATTTAGATTGTTTAGTTGGAATTGAAAAAAGAGACAACCTTTGAGGGCTTTCTTCTTTATGAAGAAAAATATGAGGTAATTTTTGTAGCTATTTGTTCAAATTAATTCATGACAGAGATCAATGAGTCCTATTTCTATATTGATTTATGCTATATTGAAACAAATATTATTTAGCAATACCATTACACATACAAAGATTCCTTCCCCTACCCCAGAATATCCTGATGGATTTTATTCTTGGCTTTCTCTTTCCTCAAATTAGTATCTGGGCTATTGAGGACCCCACACGCAGAAGCCAGCCTTCCTCTACAGTGTGTAATTCTTTTGTGACTTTATTATGGATGAAATTGTTTTAATTCTAAAACATTCTAAAAGACAAATAACACTTGCTTTTATGTTACATTTTTTAAATGGCTGCCTATGATGTTTAAATCAATTATAAATGTCTGCCTTTAAGATTTAAATCATTTTACATCTTTGTATGTGTAATGGTATTGCTAAATAATATTTGTCTCATAGAGCATAAATCAATATACAAAATAACTCACTGATACCTTTTATGAATTATTTTGAATTCAAATATTTGTTCACTAATATTTTAATTTTTTAATCATAAATTCTCATCATGTTTCACTTAAAAATGTATTAAATATAAAACTGTATCAAGGAAAAAAGTTCCCCATATCCCACTACTCAGAGATAGCTATTAGCAAAATCATGCATTTTGGTCAGTTGTTTTCTCTAAGTGGAAAAATTGGAATCCTACTGCAGACATTGTTTTTATCTTATTTGTTTTTATTTACCTATCAGTAAGTATTCACCAACAATATAATAGTTGCACAGTAGTCCACCAAAATGGATGTTATAGTACCAAAATTTATTTAGGTATTCTTAGACCTCTAGTTTTCTTTCTTTCTCTTTCTTTTTAATATTTGAGGCCATTTTAAACCATCCTACAGTGAAGTACTCTGTATGTGACTACTTATCTGAATCTCTAATTGTTTCTGTAAAGTATATCACTCTATGAGTGGGTTAAAGGATATGTACTCTTTTATGTTTAAAAATGTAACTATTTTAAAACTCACTATTTCAAAACAAGTTTTATTTCTTTATTTGTTTTAAGAATAAGTTTACTTTTTATTCATTCATAAGAGCCTAAAACTGGAAACAACCTAAATGTTCACCAATATGAGCATATTGCCACTCGAAAGAGTATATACACTGTATCATTTTATGTCTATGAACCCCTAGATAAGACCAATCTAATATACAGTAATGGGAAGTACTGGTTGCCTGGAGCCAGAGGTGAATAGTGGCAATTGATTCACTATTGAAAATTTGGAGAGTATAGATAAGGAAAGAGAAGGAAATTATCTTACCATTTAGGTATTTGTATAATGTGCCTTCTTTTAGATGCATAAGCATATGAGAAACAAATTCAGTTTAGTCAGGTTTATTTGTTGACTTAGCCAACAAGATTTCATGAAAAACTACCACTTTTGCTATTATTTGAGATTATTTTAAGCTATCATTTTTTCTGATGTTTAAAAATATGTTTTAAATATTGTGTGCTGTTATGTCATCCAGCAACAAGGAGAAATTGCCAAATGATGATGAATTGTATGCTAAGTCAGTCAGATTCTTAGTGTTTCTGTGGCTTTGATCTCTGTTTATTACAGAAAACAGTGGAGATTCCTTAAAATTGTTAGTAACCTGCATTATAAAATTACTAATGTTTTTAAACTAAACAATAACCTCTTCTCTTCTTCTGCTGAGGAATTTCCATGCTTCATTGGCTTCCATTATTTATCTGAGAGCAGGATTTCTCAACCTCCACACTATTGATATGTTGTGGAGCTGTCCTGTGCATTGTGGGATGTTTGGCAGCATCCCTGGCCTCAACCCACCAGATGCCAGAGACATCGTAGCCCCAGTTCTGACAACCAAAAATGTCTCCAGATATGCCCAAATGTCCTTTGAGCAGCATAATCACTTCCAGTTGAGAACCACTGACTTAAAGAGTCAGGAGCTTATTGTATTATCTGTATTTCCTTTATACACATTTCTCCCCCTCAATCACTTGAGTATTCTTTTGATTATGAGGCTCTGGCCTCTCTGTCCTGCTGTGACTTTCGATTGGTGAGGTAACCCTTGAGAGGCCTTGGCTGTCAGATGTCCATATGCACTCCATTCACTTCTGAACATCAGCTGAACTAAGGCCCCTTGGATGCACTGTCTTGGACCCATAGGAAACACAGAAGGGTTTTGCAGATACAACCACTGTGTTCCTTGCAACTTTACAGCAGAAATTCAACTACACATGGCTCTCTGCTAGATATCGTTCAAAACAAATGAAGCAGACTTGGTTTTATTTCTACATATGCAGGTGTTTAATGAGGTTAAAAGTAAAGGACTCTGAAGACTTTTCAAATTAGTGGAAATCATTAGTGCTTTTCCAACTACCTGTGAAATAATGCTTGAAAGAATTAGGAGGCATTTGAGAGGAAGAACTTTAACAGCTGAAATAGCTATCCTCATTATCATTTTGGGTTAGATAAGGATTATCTTCCCAGGGAAGCTAGTGGGTATACATACCTTAGAAACAATGATTAACCCATGTTCAACAGTCACTGTGCAACAGTCACTGTGCCAGACCATTTAGGGGGGACATAATAAGAGAGCAGAGTGGTTCTCATGGAGCTTACAGTCTTTGGGGAAATTGTGCACAAACATTTTTACAATTGGGTAACATTACTGTCAATGAGAAACATTATTTCATCAATGGGCAGTATTTCATCTATTGCCAAATGAGTCATACAGACAGTAACAGCAGGAGTTTAGGAGAGAGAGAATTCTGAATACTGGGAAGGTCAGAAATGTGGGGCTGGAAAAGCTAGGGTATGAGCGTGGAGTGGAAGATACGCATAAGAGGTAAGGAAAAGAATCCCAGTTAAGGAATTGCTCATTAAGAGGCTGAGATAAGACAACTCAAGGGGCCCGGGCCCGTTTGGCTCAGCGGTTAGAGCGCTGGCCTGCGGACCAGAGAGTACTGGGTTCGGTTCCCGCTAAGGGCACATACTTCAGTTGCAGTTTGTCCCTGCCCTGGTTGGGGTCGTGTGAGTGGCAACCAGTCAATGTGCCTCTCTCACATCGATGTTTCTCTCTCTCTCTTTCCCAGTCTCTCTCCCTCCTGCTCTATCTGAAGATAAATGCAAAAAAAAAAAAGAGAGAGAGAGAGAGAACTCAAGGCTTATTTGATGTGTAGAGCTGAGAAATAAAGCCAGAAGACTTGAGGTCCTTGCATATCAGGTTAAGGGACTTTATTTAGATGGTGGAAGCTAATGTTTCCCAAACTTAGTTCTGTGAAACAACAATCCTAGGAAATGCCCTTTGAATAAAGTGTTCTGTGGTTAAATAAATGGTAAGTGTTGCATGCTATGTGTATATATGCCTCTGGTGACTTAAAATATTGGTATTTAAAGGTCATGATTAACTTTGTGTAAGCCAACATTTACAAATGCATTTGATAGCAAGGTAGGTATGGGGGAGGGTTATGGGGAAAAGAACATAAAGTACCTATTAACAGTCAGTGGAACAACTTAGAGAGAAATTGTAATTTGATAATAGGAAAGCTTTAACCGTGTTTGTGAAACAGGAGGTGAGAGAAGTCTGTTCCAGGTATTCATTAATTTGTTTTTTCATTCTTTCATCCCTCTATAAATACTTATTAAGCAAATAGTATATGCTCTGTGCTAAGCAAGGTGAATAAAATAATGAAGGGAAAAGTGGTTTCTGCCATCATGGAGCTTAGAATCTAAAGGAAGAAGAATAGTGTTGATTTAATTTTTTGTTGTTGTTGTTAATGTTGATTTAATTTTTTGTTGTTGTTAATTCTTACCTGTGGATATTTTTCCATATGTGCCTTTGACTTGGAATGAAACCCACAACCCTTTGGTCCATGGGCTGACGCTCTAACCGCGGAGCCAAACTGGTCAGGCCTTGATTTCAATTTTTTATGACTAAAGTACTGTTTAAAAAAAAAAAGAAAGAAAAAAAAGAGAAAGAGTGCCCTACTTTTTTGTTGAACAATAATGCTGAAAGAGACCTTTTCATTTCCTCTTATAGATGTGTCATCAAGAAATATCTATTTTAATATTAGCAATATCACTAAATCTTGCTAAAATAATTTTTAACATTGCTGAATTCAGTGTTTAAGTATAGCTTTATTTAATCGTGGGCCAGTTTAACATTTTGGAAATAACATTTTAAAATATTAATTAGGAGGAAAGAGAGGATGTATGAGGAGGAGAGGAAGAGAAGAAATTTTTATTTGTTTTGTTTTTACTTTTGTGTGATGTGTTATATATGCAGCTTGATTAATTTTCACAAACTGAATGCAACTATGTAACCCAAACAAAAACAATGTTAACGGCCCTCCCAGACTCCCCTTACTTCCCTTGCAGTTAGGACCTTCCCTGCCCACCCAAGTAACCACTATCCCAGCTTCGTTCAGCATAGATTCAATTTGCCTGTGTGCGTATGTGATGTATGTGTATGTGCGTGTGTTGGTGTATAAATGCAATCTTGCATTATATAGAGAGTTTTAAAGGAGGCCAGGAAGGCACATTTGGTTCTAAATACAGATCTTTCTGTAATCCAGTGGTTCTCAAACTTGGTCACACATTGGAAGTACCTAGGATCTTTAAAAATGACTCACATTTGCCCTGGCTGGTTTGGCTCAGCAGTTAGAGCGTCAGCCAGCGGACAAATGAGTTGTGAGTTCAATTCTGGTCAAGGGCATGCACCTCGGTTGTGGTTCATCCCCGGCCCTGGTCGGGGTCATGCGGGAGGCAACCAGTTGATATTTCTCCCTCTCTTCCTCTCTCTCCCTCCCTCCCGGTCTGTCTGAAGATAAATAGAAAAATATCCTTGGGTGAGGATTAAAAAAAAAAAAATGACTCACATCTAAGTTCCACCCAGAGATACTGAATGTAATTGGTATGAGGTGGAGCCTGAGAAACAGCATTTTAAAAGCTCTCCAGATGATTCTTATGTGCACCCAAAGTTGAGAATCCCTACTGTAATGTGTTGAAAGTAAAGCCATAGATGTTTACATAACATTGGAGCCAGCTTTGTGCCCAGCTGTCTGACTAATATTTGTAAATCTGGGCCTTCTGTGTCTAGATTTTAGGTTTTAGCTTGGCAAAAGAAGTAGATATTATAGTGACTAATAACCCTCCCACGATCTGTCACCTGGGCAGCAAACCATTTTTTAATTCGGAACTGTGTGGGAGCAAATAGGGCTGCCTTGCTTTAGAGCAGCCTCTGCTTTTAAGATGTTGGAATGTCATCAGGTAGTGGATTGCAGAGCTGTCGGATTTGTGTCAAAAGGCATTACATCCCAGGCATTGAGGCTGGAGAGCAGTGAATCATTTGCTCGGGAGCTTTAGGGACCCCTGGAAGCCTGCAGGGCCTGGGGATGGCCCTGGGGACTGGGGATGGTTTTCTTTTCAGGCCTTGAGGAAGCCTTTAGGGGTGGCTAAGATATTTCACACTTGGAAGAATAGAGTTGAGTTCTCAGGAATCAGCGTAAATCAGAAGTGCAGAAGCATCTGAATTCTATGAAATTTTTATTTTAGCTTGAAGACTGTCTCAGCAGCAAGCTGATAAAACTGAATATATTTCATTTATTTTTTTTCATCTTTTCCCAAATGTTTTCTGATGTTTGTAAAACTTTGAAAGAATTTTATTTTACAAATGATAAGTTGCCATTTCAATAGTCTGGAAGAGGTTCATTAAGATTCAACGAAAGGACAATTTACCTTCCCTGAGGTACACTGGGATCTGCAGTTCCATAGCCAGAGGCTCCAATTCATTTTGCACTGTCTCCTAATGAATGCTTTCCCCACCATTCAGAAGAGCTGGTGCTGTGCCATCTTGGGATGTCTTTGTACCACGGTGATATGTTGTATCTCAGCCACTCATGAGCTAGGGTGTTCCTTCCTGTTCTCTGAAGATCATGCGTTGTTTGTTTCTTGCCTTTGTATATTTCCTATGGTCTGAGCTGGTTATCTGTTTGCTCTTTGAGGATATATTAGTTAATGAGAGACAAGAGCCCTGTACTCAAGGAGCTTATAGTCTAGTTAAGGAGACAGAAAATAAAGTTAACTAATAGCCCATCATGATTTCAGATACTGATGGATGTTTTAGAGAATACAAAACAAGAGAAACAGCAATAGAAGATTGGTTTGATGAGGTAGTGTTACTGGTGTTCTGGGTTCTTGCCATCTTACAGGATAGAGATGAAAAGAGATCACCAGAGACCAATAGAGGGCCTGGTGCATTGGCCAGGAATGGAACCCAGATCTCTTGCATGACTGGTAAGAATTCTAACATTGAAACATCCTAGGTTCTTGGGAACTCCTGAGATAGAAATCAAGAGAAAGAGCTCGTGCACTGAGGGAGACAGCATTTAAAGAGAGAAAGAGAAATGTTGCTCTCCAAACAAAAGCCAGGCAACAGTTTTGGAGAAGTTGAGGTGGGAAAGATGACATTTAAATAAGGCAGGGACTCTTTGGCTCTTGTGCAGTATAACTACATGCTTTTTCATATGTTGCATGTTTCATTATCATGTTAAATCTCCATCCAGGGGTGTGTTCTTTAATCATTTAAATGAGGGAGGGTCACCAAAAGGACAGTAGCTCTTGCTAGCGTGCACTCATGAGTGAAGGGAAAAATCTTAAGCCCCTCCACCCCGTCATAAATCTTGTGGATAGCAGCGTCCTTCAGTCTAGTTGCTGACTGGCTGTAAGAGGAAGGGAAAACATCAGGGGCCTGGAGCACCATGAGCAAGGGGAAGAGCTCAGGAGTTTATTTGAGAGGTAGATTGCCTAAGTAATGAAGGGTTTTGGTGGTGAAAGGGGTTAGGACTTTATTGGGTTTTTTCCCCACTTGATTTTTTAAAATAATTTTTTATTTTTTAATTATAGTTGACATACAATATTATATTAGTTTCAGACATACAACCCAGTGGTTAGACATTATATGACTTACTAAGTTATCACCCTGATAAATTTAGTATCTATCTGACACCATACACAGTCTTACAATATTAATGACTATATTCCCTATGTTGTACTTTACATTCTAGTGACTATTCTGTAGCTACCAATTTATATTTCTTAATCCCTTCACCTTTTTTACCACTTCCCCCAATGCCCCTCCCATATGGCAAACATCAAAATGTTCTCTGTATCTATGAGTCTGCTTCTGTTATGCGTGTTCATTTATTTTGCTTTTTTAGATTCCACATATAAGTGAATCATACGGCATTTGTCTTCCTCTGTCTGACTTATTTCACTCAGCACAATACCCTCTGGGTCCATCCATGTTGTTGCAGATGGCAAGATTTCATTCTTTTTTATGGCTGTCATATTCCATTGTATGTATGCACCACTTCTTTATCCATTTATCTATTGATGGACACTTAGGTTGCTTCCATATCTTGGCTATTGTAAATGCTGCAATAAACATATGGATATATATGTCCTTTCGATTTTGTGTTTTGGGTTTCTTCAGATAAATACCCAGAGTGGAATTGCTGCGTCCTTCTTTGTTTCTTGTTATAGCCTTTGTGTTAAAGGCTATTTTGTCTGGTGTAAGTATTGCTACCCAAGCTTTTTTTGTTTCCATTTTCTTGAAATATCTTTTCCATCCTTTACTTTCAGTCTGTGTGTGTCGTTTTTTTTTTTGTTTGTTTGTTTTAATCCTCACTCAAGGATATTTTTCCATTTATCTTCAGATAGAATGGGAAGGGGAGAGAGAGAGAGGAAACATCAATTTGAGACAGACATGTCACATGGTTGCCTCCCACACGACCCTGACCAGGGCCAGGTCAAACCGCAACCAAGGTACATGCCCTTGGCTGGAATCGAACCTGCGACTCTTTGGTCCGCATGCCAACACTCTTAAACGTTGAGTCAAACCAGCCAGGGCTGTGTGTGTCTTTCAATCTGAAGTGAGGTGTCTTATAAACAGCATATGTAACAGTCTTGTTTTCTTATCCATTCAGCCACTATATGTCTTTGGATTGGAGCATTAAAACATTTGCATTTAAAGTAATTGTTGATAGATACATGCATATTACTATTTTATTTTATTTGTTATTTTTTATTTAATTTACTTATTTATTTATTTTTATTGAATTTATTGAGATGAACTTGGCTCACAAAATCATAAAGGCTTCAAGTGTACAACTCAACAAAACATCGTCTACACACTGCATCGTGCACACATTGTCCCAAACAAAGTCTCTTTCCATCCCCATTTACCTTCCCTTGCCCACCTCTACCTACCCACAATCCTCCTTTCCCTCTGGCTATCACCACACTATTGTCTGAGTCTATGTGAGATATATATATATATACACACACATCCATTTTATCATTCATATTTTTTATCTTTTTTTCTTCTTTTTCTTAAAGAAGACCCTTTAATATTTCTTATAATATTGGTTTGGTGGTGATGAACACCTTTAGCTTTTTCTTGTCTGGGAAATTCTTTATCTGTCCCTTGAATCTAAATGATAGTTTTTCTGGGTAGAGTAATCTTGATTGTAGGTCCTTGCTTTTCATCACTTTGAATATGTCATGCCAATCCCTTCTGGCCTGCAAAGTTTCTGTTGAGAAAATAGCTGACAGTCTTATGAGAGTTCCTTTGTAGGTAACTAACTACTTTTCTCTTGCTGCTTTTAAGAGTCTTTCTGTCTTTAACCATTTGCATTTTAATTATGATGTGTCTTGTGTGGGCCTTTTTGGATTAATCTTGTTTGGGACTCTGTGCTTCCTGGACTTGAATGTCTATTTCCTTCAGCAGGTTAGGGAAGTTTTCTGTTATTTTTTTACATAGGGCTTCAGTTCCTTGCTCTCTCTCTTCTCCTTCTGGCACCTCTATAATGCAAATATTGGTATATTTGAAGTTGTCCCAGAGGCTCCTTACACTGTGCTAATTTTTTTAAATTCTTTTTTCTTTTTGCTGCTCTGATTGGGTGTTTTCTGCTTTCTTATCTTCCAAATATCTGATTTGATCCTCTGCTTCATCTATTCCACTGATGATTCCCCGTAATGTATTCTTCATTTCAGTTCCTGTAGTCTTCATTTCTGACTGGTTCTTTTTTATGTTTCTATCTCTTTATTGAAGTTCTCACTAAGTTCATCAACTCTCTCCTAAGTTCATTGAGCATCCTCATAACCAATATTTTGAACTCTGCATCTAGTAGATTACATATCTCCATTTTGTTTAGTTCTTTTTCTGGAGTTTTTTTCTGTTCTTTCACTGGTAACTGTTTGTCTCCTCATTTTGGCTGCTTCCCTGTGTTTGTTTTTATGTATTAGGTCAAGTTGCTACATCTCCTAAGCTTGGTAGAGTGGCCTTATGTAGTAGGTGTCATGCAGGGTCCTGTGGCCCAGACTGCCAATCATCCAAGCTTGTCACTCCAGCTGTGCCCCCCCCCCCAATGTGGGTTGTGCACATCATCCTGTTGTAGTTGAGCCTTGATTGCTGTTGGCACCTCAGTGGGAGAAACTTGTCCCAAGGCTGATGGGCTGCAAGGACTAGCTGCAACCACCGTGGAGGACCAGCTGTGCATGGGCCCACCCTACAGAGCAGGACTTACTTCAGCAGGGCTCTGGTGCCTCCTGAGTCCTCCCCTTGAAAATGTCCCTTGTGGAGGAGATTGGGTGGTGCTTCAACATGGTCTGAAGCTGTCCACCAGGTATGCTGGCTCTGTGGCCTCTTGGGAGGTGCAGGCCAAGGTCAGCCATCACCTGCGCCCTACCTGGGGCCACTTGGCATAAGCTACAAGGTGAACCACAGATGGCTGCTACTTGTGTTGGGCTTGGAGGTACCTAGGAGGGGCCAAACTATGAACCGGAGCCAGCTGCCACTAGTGCTAGATCTGGGGCCACATAACAAGAGGTACATGTGATGCTGAGGTCAGATACTATTTGTTTGAGAGATTTTAAGAAAGTCTAAACATGAGCTAAGAAAGACCATTTTTATGAAAAAGCCCCTGGAAACAGTTTGGGTTAGGCCCACATCAAGTTGGGTGGGGTGGAATCTCAGGGAATCAGCAGTGCGGGGCCAACAGTATGAACCAGGTTGATGTAGATTCAGATATGGTGCCCACCTGCTGGCTCTGTCAGGGGAGGGCCCAGAAAAGGAATAATGGCCTCTACCAGCACTTATATCTGGGAGAAAGCTGCTCCTCCAGTTCTTGCCTTGATGCCAAACTCCTCAGTTCGTCCCCCTATGTCCCTAGTGCTCCAGCACTAGAGCTCACAGCCAGTGAGTTCCAGTGAGTTCATGCATGGGTCTTCAAGAGGAACTGCCTGGGACTCTATGAGCGCTCTGTCTCCCTCAGCCACAATCTGAGCTGATTTTTACAGCCAGAGTTATGGGGACTTCTCTTCCTGGCACTGGCACCTTGGCCTGGGGGGATCTGGTGCAGAACTGAGATCCCTTGCTCCTCATGGGGGACCTCTGCATCCAAGATACCCCTCCCAACTTTTACCTGACACACACAGGTGTGGAACCAGTTCTCATTCACGTCTCCATACCTCCTACCAGTCTCAGTGTGACTTCTTCTTTATATACTTAGTTGTAGGACATTTGTTCAGCTAGATTTCAGGCAGTTCTGAATGATGATTGTTCTATAGTTTACTTGTAATTATGATGTGGTTGGAGGAGGATTTCAGTATTGCATTTACATATGTCACCATCTTGATCGAAACTGAGTTTGGACTTTATTCTAAGTTCAATGGAAGCCTTTGAGTCCAACAGGTTGATTACCTTCACTTGATGTGATTTTAGCATGCAATTAACCAGATATGTTTTTAAATAGAACCCATTTTTCTTGTAAGATCAGACATTTGTGAATTTTCTTTTCAGCTCTATATTAACCTCAGAATTAGTACCATGATCTCAAAGGAAGACATGAGAGAGACGTATGTTTGAATTCTTGTCCTTTATCCTGGTAATAGTTGAGCTTGTGGTCTGTGGTAGTTATGCCTTTAATTAAACTAGGTTTGGTGAGAGCAGGAGTTTTCTTGAAACCCTGTATTTTATAAAATTGCATTCTCTATGTACTGAAGATAAATATGGAAGGAAGTGCTGGTGAGACCTTCATTAGATTTTAGAATGATATTTGCTTTTAATTTGATAGTCTACTTTGATTTTTTAAAACACCTGGGGATCACTCCATGCCTTTTAGCAGAAAAAAAAGTGAGAAATGAAAGCATAGATTGGATTCCTATCACTTTTAAATCCTAAAAAAGTCAGACAGGACCCTTATTAAGTTACTCTACAGTGTGACACATATAACCTTTACACGGTGATTTATTTGAGATGATCAATCTTAATTAAATGATCAAGTTTTACTTATTTGTTTGGAATGGAAGCATAAATGCTGGTGAATTCATTTCCCTGGATGTTTCCTTTGTTGACACATAGAACTGTTTGGGCTTACATTGAGGCAGATGCAGGCCTTTAAGTCTTGGAGAGGTATACACAGAGTGAAGTGACTGAAAAGTGAACACAGCTCACAATTACAGTTATTGTACATTGCAGCTTATTGGCATATAAATTAAACTGCTGCAAGGTAGAAGAATGGAAGGAAAAATTAGGTTTCTGTGTGAGATCAAATTAATTCAGGAATCATTTGGACATTTTATTCCTCTGAAAACAGTTTGCTTAGAGGTCTCCAGCTGTGTTTGGCATCAGGCCACAGTCACACTGAAAGAAAATGTGCTTTAAGACTGGAAGTTATACAGCATGCAGTGGTTTCAGTCTGTCGCACACATAAATCGATGGGTGCTTTATGGAAATAATGTCTGATCAGAGGTGGAAGCCAGAAAGGGGCAGAGGGAAGAACAGGGGCACAGACCTCCCTTGAGAAAACTGGGCTTGAAAAATCCCCCAGGCCATGGCTCAGAACAGAGGAAGTCAAGGGCAGCTTTGGGAAGCGAATTGCTTTGTTGAGGAGAAGGGAGATTACCACCAGGCAGTATAGGATTCCTCACAGGGAAGTCACACTGCACAGTCCCACTAGAGAGGCACAGCATCCAAGTATTAGTTTAAATGCCACTTCTTTGGAGGGACCTTTACTGACCATCCTACTAAAAACCTTTTTAAAAAAAAAAGAATAAAGAAAAAAAACCTCTCCTTCCATTATTTCTTACTACTGAAACTAGTTTTATTTCCTTCATGATCGTTTGAAATTATAGGTTTATTCATGTGCTTATGTATTTATTGTCTCTCCCCCTTACTAAATTAACCATAATTTACACTAGGGCAGGGTCATGTTTTCTTTGTCAGTGTATTTCCAGCAATTAATTCAGCACTCAACTCAGCCTGGCAGATAGTAGGCAGGTTAGAAATATTTGTTGAATGAATATACAGAGCCTGGAGGAAACCATCTGAAAACTGTTGTGGACTGTGTTGTGTCCCTCGTGCAACAGCCTTGGGAATGCAGCTGTGGTTAGTGTGCACTCAGACATATGAAAATTCCACACTCAAGTAGCCTGAGGAGATCTGACTTAAACTTGCAAAAGCTCCAATTGATGAGGGTACCTGAGACTACCTCGTAACATCTCCTAATATGCTGTGAAATAGACTGGGGAAAATCATAGTTTCCATTTTAGTGTTGAGAGAACAGGACCAAGTGTGAAAGAAGCTACCCAGCTTGCAGAGCTCATAAATAGCTGAGCCAGGACTTGAACTCCAAGAGCAGGCCCTGTGTTCCCTTTCATCTCATCCCCTGACACTGCTCTCCGTACACTTGGCACTCCCCAGCAGAGCCGCAGACTATTGTCTTTCTCTGCGCCAAGTGCCAGGGACTTGTCCCTGAATTTTATAAAGCTTCCAGCTCCAAAGCCAATTTGCTGACTCACCCCAGGCACCGCTGTATCACACACGCTTTGCCCTGGAAGATTACCAGCTCTGATTACTGCTTCTTGCAAAGAGACAATGGAGCCCAGGGCTAGTCCCAAAGAAGGAATGCCTGAGTTTAAGACTATTTTAAGTTTCCCCTAAGACAGATAGGCTTATATAACAGCAGAACAGTCATGATTTTCAAAGCTAACTACAGAGCAGATTAAAGTAGATATAACTGAGGTGTTCCCACAATAAACTACCCTCCCTAGAACCCTCCACAGGGGAGAACACTGCCATGTACTGAGCACCTGCCATGTGGCAGGCACCTTACATAGATTATCCCATATAAGGTGAACCAAGGTAAGTGTGGGATCCAACCAAAGCTCTGAGTGATGCCCTAATTTAGACCCGTATTTAGAGAGTGCTCTGATACTTGCCTGGTGACTGGGGGTCAAGGTGGGACCACTCTGCCATCTGGTAGTCCTCCAAATACTGGAAATAAGCTGGCTAGTTTCCCTGTTTCTGCTAGGCCATGATGCCCTGTTTAGTTGGCAGGTTCCTGATATTGGGGGTCTAGTGTGCAAAATGCATAGTGTTCAAATAAAGGCCAAAAGGTGGGAACTTTCAAGCATATGGTCTACAGGCAGGTAGATACAATATTGAAATTTAATTCAGTCCTATTTTTACATTAGTCAAAAATCCAGTCGTTACTATAGATATCTAAGTATCTATGGACATGTGGCTCTTTATTCCTGGTAACAGATTCTACATTTTTAAGAGTGGAGAAAACTAGAAGTGAAGTCAGTGCCTATGGGCAAAGTGCCTATGGGCGAAGGAATTGAGCTCCCTTACTAAAGCAAAACCTCCAGTGTGTTAGTATTAGGAGGAAACCATGTGGGTATTTTTATTCCTTCCTAGTTTCTCAGAACACACCAAACTCTGCAAAAAAAGAAAAAAAAAAAAGACATGCTCTGATCTCTGCCTGGAATTATTGTTTACTACTCGTCACATGGATTCAGGACCAACTTCCTGTCTTGCCTTAAATGTCACTTCAGAAAGGCCTTCTGGCCTGCTTTCCCTAGCCACCTCTCTCACTGTTGCTTTCTATCTTTGCATGCTGTTTGTTTCTTCAGTCACATTTATAATAACTGACAATTAATACTGTTTTATTTACTTATTTATGGGTCTCTCTTTCATTTGGTTTCAACTCCATGAGTTCAAGGATCACATTTTTTATTTACTAATCTATTTTCCTTTGCCTAGCAAAGTGCCTGTCACATAAACTCAAATATTTGTTGAATAAATGAGTGAAAGATAGAATAAATGAACTAGTGTGACAGAGCAGCCCACCGAGTACTTTTGTCTTTTTCTAAATATGTTGCTTTTCCAACTTAACTTGCTTTGACCCTCATTAGCTCCAAGAAATTTATTGCTTTAGTCCTGTGGCCCCAGAATGGACCCCAATCTCAGCCTTGCCTGGTTCCCTACTTCCTAACCCCTGGCCAGCTTCCACACGGTGAACACCATCTTATGATGCCTTTACATTTTTATGATGCTTTAAAGCCTTCAGAGTCAAAACCATCAAAGGCAGATGTCAACTCTGTGGCATTCCTACTCATTTTTGCTCTCTGTGGGAAGGTCTTCTTCCCAGAGTAATTGGCATTATTGAAGACCTAGCTCTTTAGATGACATATCGTCTCCTAGAGGCAGGAATGTGGCCTTTCTCTACTAAGCCAACCCTTTTATCATGGCTGGATAGTCTCCCTCCAAATTCATATAGAAATGTTTTTATCTTTTAATAGAAACATTTTTATTCTATCACATGTTGTAATGTGCACTGGATTAGGAACCTGAATACTAATTCTGAATAAACTATTAGTTATGTGGCTTAGGTGTAATTAAATGTAGAACTGAGAATATGAGCTTTAACATAATACTACCTAGAATTGAATTCTACCTCTATCACTATTTGTGCAATTTTAGGAAAATTATTTAATCTTTATATGCCTCAGTTTCCTCATCTGTAAATGGGAATAATAGTACCAACCTCATAAGGTTGTTATGCAGATTAGATGAGATGATGTGTGTAAACCTTAAAACAATGTCTAACACATAAGTGATATTATATAAGCATTAACTCTAATTTTGATGATGATGATAACAACTAAAGCCTATCTGTATATTTTCTGTTCTCTATTTTTCATTTTTAAAGTAAAGGGGTTGTATGAGATAAGCTTTGAGGTCTTTTTCAGGTCCAACCAGATTCAAGAATCTATGCTGCTCTTTTTCTAAGCACAGAATTCCAAATTGTAGGATAGCCTCTTAACATGAACTGGAGACAAATTCAAAACAGTCTTTTTCTGATAAACAAGCCATTTTTACCCTTGCCTCATGCTTTCAATAAGACTGTGTCCCCCTTTTTTTTAATCCTCACCTGAGGATATTTTTTCTTCTATCTTCAGATAGAGTGGGAAGGACAGAGACAGAGAGAAATATCAATGTGAGAGAGACATATCGACAGGCTGCCTCCCGCATGACCCTGACCAGGGCTGGGGACTAACCACAACTGAGGTATGTACCCTTGACCAGAATTGAACCCGCAACTCTTTGGTCCACAGGCTGACATTCTAACCACTGAGCCAAACTGGCCAGAGCTCTTTTTTTTAATCCTTCCTGGAGGATATGTTTATTGATATTAGAGGGAGGAAGAAGAAGAGAGAGAAAGAGACATCGATGTGAGAGAGAAACATTGATCAGTTGCCTCCCATACTACTGGGGATCAAACCCCCAACCTAGGTATGTGCCTTGACTGGGAATCAAACCCGCAACCTTTTGGTGTACAGGATGACACTCCAACCAATTCAGTTACCAGGACAGGGCAAGATGATTTCCTCTTAATAGAGGTACTCAACTCTCTTCTCTGCCTACCAAGGTTCTAAGCTTCAAGGTCTACCTCAATGACTTCATCTCCAAGTACTTTAGTTTCTCTCACCTCTGGATTTATTTTGTACCTTTTACTTCAATTCCATCTATCTCCCACACAATTGCCAGGAAGAATTTTCAAAATCATAAATTCAACTGTGACTCTACTGTATAAAACACCTCAGTGGTTTTTGATCAACTTTAGGATAAAATTTCAGTATACAAGACCCTCATTGACTTGGCCCTGTTTTCACATCCAGACTCTCTCTCTCTTTCTACTTCACACTCTGTGCATCAGCAAGTAAGACCGTACTTGTGCTTCCGACAATCATAACACTGTCTCATGCCTTCATGTTTTGTACTGGCCTCACGCCGACCCCCCTTTCCTTTTCTTCAACCAGGCAATTCCTACTTGTCTTTTAAGACTCATTAGGGTTTTTTTCATCAAGGAAGTTTCCTAGCTGAGTTAGACGCTCTTCTCTCTGCATGCCCCTCAATCAAAACACCTTTATTGTAGTGAAATTATTTGAGCACAGACTTATTCCCTCCTTCAGACTCCACATTCCTCCATGGCAAATGAAGATCTTAGTTTCCTTTGTGTTCTAACCACAGCGTCTGTTACATTTCAAGCAGTCAGTCAATGCTGAAGTGAATTATATTTTTTTACTTTTTATTGAGGACAGGCGAGGGAGAGAGAGATAGAAACATCGATGAGAGAGAACATTGATTGGCTGCCTCCTGCATGCCCCCCACTGGGGATTAGGCCCAAAACCTGGGCATGTGCCCTGATCGGGAATCGAACCAGTGACCTCCTGATGCATGGGTCAATGCTCAACCACTGAGCCACATCGGCTGGGCGAATTGAACTGCTTTGTATTTCTTTGAGAACTTGATACCACATTCGATATGTAACACAAATTTGTGATTTGTCTTTAAATGCTATAGTTACACCATAGTCAATCACAGGACAAATTATATAGTTTATATAATTCTAAAAATAACCATTGAAGAGGACTTGCAGAAAATGTTTAAGGCAATCATAGCATTAAGAGACTAAGATATGGTTGGAGCATTGTCTGTACACCAAAAGGTAGAGGGTTCAATTCCCTGTCAGGGCACATGTGGGAGGCAACTGATCAATGTTTCTCCCTCTCTCTCTCAAAATCAATAAAAAAATTTTGCAAAAGAATAAGATATGACTTCCATAAATATTATCTTGAAGGATACAGTCTATGACACCTCATTTTTTTCTTTATTGATTTTTTTTTTTTTTTTTTAGAGAGAGAGAGAAACATCAATGTGAGATTTCAGCTGCCTCTTGCACACCCCCTACCGGGGATTGAGCCCACAACCCAGACATGTGCCTTGACCAGGAATCTAACTGGCAACCTTTTGGTGCATAGGATGACTCCCAACCAACTGAGCCACACCAGCCAGAGCTATGAAGCCTCATTAAGTTGTAGTCATACAGAGGTCATTTAAAAACTATCCTCCAGTTCTGGCCAGTGTTGCTCAGTGGCTAGTACATTGGCCAGCACACCAAAGGGTTATGGGTTCAATTCCCAGTCAAAGGCATATACCTGTGTTGCAGGTTCAATCCCCACCCCAGTGAGGGTAGGCATGGGAGAAAACCAATCAATGTGTCTCTCTCACATTGATGTGTGTGTGTGTCTCTCTCTCCTCCTCCTTCCACTCTCTCTAAAAAAAACAACAAATCAATGGAAAAAATATCCTCAGGTAAGGATTAACAAAATAATAATAATAATAATAATAATAATAATAATAATAAAAATAAATAAATAACTACCCTCCAGAATGTGGACCCCCAACTCATGCCGAAGGAGTAGGTATGCATTGGTATATTCCTAATTTAACCCAACAGCAGAAGAGCAAAATAAACATTAAAATGTAAGAGAAAAAGAAGGTAACTGTTGAAGTATCCTATTCCATTTTTGTGAAGCAAGAAGTTAACAGTGTGGAGATATATATATATATATATATATATATATATATAATATGTTTGTTGCTATGCAGTGTTAAAATATGTGGGATTATATACTCAAAATTTAAGTGTATGAAAGAGCTACACTGATAACTGATTGACTTAATTTTTAATATGTAATGTACAACAAACAAAGATTTGGAAAAGTTTACGGAAATCTTTTAGAAAAATCAACCAAATAATCCAGAAATTACAAAACACACACAAAAAAGGATTTTAAAAGAAGTTTATAGAGATATACAAAGAACAACAAAATAATACAAATAGTTCAGAAATTAAAACAGCAGTTTAGTAGGAAAAAAGTGATTACAACTTGCCCTGGCTGGTTTGTCTCAGTGGTTAGATCATCGGCCCTCGGACCAAAGAATCTCGGATTTGATTCTGCTCAAGGACACATACCTCAGTTGCGGTTTGGTCCCCAGCCCTGGTCAGGGTTGTGCGGAGACAACCATTCGATGTGTCTCTCACATCGTTTCTCTCTGTCTCCCTCTCCCTCTCCCTCCTATTCTGTCTGAAAATGAATGGAAAAATATCCTTGGGTGAGGATTAAAAAGAAAAAGTGATTACAACTTGTTAGTCTCTTAGATATACTACATATGGTTTTGTGGTTCTGACTAGAACTAGACCACAAATCTGACTTGAAACTTGCTACCAGGTAGCAAAAAGTGAGAAACATAGTTAATGATCTAGAGCATCTCTGAAATTAAAAAACAAAACAAACACTTTTAGCGTACTGAGTCCCGGAGATCCTCATAAAGAGACAGCTTGTTGTATTTTCATGTTCCTCTGACAAATGCAATAATGAGTTTCCTACGGGTACTTCCTAAAAACAGTCATCAGTGAGGCTGATAGTATGACACTAAAATGCATGAGTATGCAGTACTCTGATAATATTATTAACTCTGATAATATGATTTGATTCATCATACTTAAGAATATCTGGAAGAGTTATTATCATTGCTACTACTACTACTACTTCTACTACTACTATTACTACAATTATTTCTTGCAATTTAGCTTTTGCTGCAAATTAGTTACCATAGAATTTAAGAATTTGTACTCTGACACTCAAAGTACAGATGTTATATTTTATCATTTGAAGATCTAATTATCACAAAAGATGTTTGGCTACTGTCCATTTCATCAAAATGTATCACATATGATAGACTAGGCTATGCTGTAGTAATGAGCAATCCCCAAATCTCAGTACTTTAAAACAAAAAGCTCTATTTTGGGTTCATGCTATACATCTAACATGGATCAGCCAGGGACTCTGGTCCACATGCTCATTTGTGGTCCTTATTTTGGGAACTAGGCAACTGTATGGAGCACTGCTGGCCATAAGGACAGGTGGAAAAAGAATACGGCAAAGCACACATACTGACTCTTACAGCTCCTGACCAAAAGTCACATGACATTCCTAATTTCAAGAGAAAGCGGAAGGGTTATCTAACCATTGCATGGAAGAAAAGAAAGAGGATAATTTGTGATCAGCACTAAAGACTACTATCCAAAGCTGAGGAGCCTGGTTAGAAAGTCACCACCTTTCAGAAAGAAGATGAAACCAGGAAATACACACACTCAGAGCTAATATTTCTCTCTAAAACAGTGTGGGGTCTGACACTCTCTATAGATATGGGTGATTGAGAGCCCAAATGCATATGCTACAAAGCAGTAATTTTCATGTGTTTTGTACAATGCAAGAAATCCAATCCCATGCTTCACAGATTCTATCAAAAAAAGTAGAAAGAATGAAACGTAAATCTGACTATAAAAATAGTTTATAGCTTTCTTCAAGACAAGTTATATATCACAAATGAGGAAAGGATATACTTTATCAGGGAAAATCTTTTTAAACACTACAACAATTATGTGACATGGCAATACTTACTCAAATACATTATTTTAAGGAAAAACTAACAGAGTCATCAGTTAATTTCTCTTTATGCCAAAGAGGGTAGAGGGAAATGCCAAAGCTTTTTTACTAATAAAAGTGTTCAAATATTTATATTTTCAGAAATCTCTGATTCCAATCTAAACATCATTACCTAGGGTAATTGATTTAAATACACAAAAAAGAAGAATGTAAAATATTAAAATTATATTCATAGAATGTAGCCATAATTTCTGATATACAGGTTTCTTTAGCCTTCATTACAGAAATTTGTAAGGACAGGTGTTCTTTTTGTTTGTTTGTTTGTCTGTTTGTTTTCAAATATGTTTTTATTGATTTTTTTTAGAGAGAGAGGAAGGGAGAGAGAAAACATCAATGTGAGAGAGAAACATCAATCGGCTGCCTCCTGCACACCCCTTACTGGGGATCCAGCCTGCAACCCAGGCATGTGCCCTGACCAGGAATCAAACCAGGACTTCTCAGTCCATGGGACAACTCTCAATCCACTAAGCCACACTGGTGAGGCTGTTTGTTTTTTAAGGAAATAGAAAACGGTATTATTAAAGCTACAAATTTTCACCTGAATTCTCATATCAGACAAGGGAGTATAGCTGATATTTTTGTGAACATTTTTGGTCTCCAACTTCATCTTAATGTTTAGAATTATATACTAGGAATTTGAGTTCCCTTTGATTAAACACTCTAGCATCTTTTTTCTTCCACCAATCTGTTAAGAATTTATTTCACACATTGCTACTAATTGTAAGGTCGATATACACAAGGCTATTGGTCGGCTTAGTTTAGCAATGGCCATACTGACATTGTGGGTAGATAATTCTTTGTTGGGGGTGAGGAGGGGCTATGCTATGCACTGGTTCATGTTTAGCAGTATTCTTGGCCTCTACTCACTGGATGCCATAGCACTGCCTCCCCGGTTGTGACAACAAAATTGTCATCAGACATTTCTGAATATCACGTTAGGGCATAATTGCCCCTGACTGAGAACCCCTTGCTTAGTTTAATTGAAGTCCATCCCTGGGGATAGATATAGAGTCAGTGCCTGTGAATATCATGGACTTTATTGTGCAGTGTTGTTCCAGTTACTATGACTGCATAACAAATTGCCTCAAAACTTCGCGGCGTAAGACAACCATATATTATGCTTATGGAATCTTTGGGTCAAGAATTCTGACAGGGTTGAGCAGGGAGGCTTCTTTCTATTCCATGATGCCTGAAACCTCTGCTGGAAGACTTAAAGGCTTTGGTGAAATTTTCTGAAAGCTTCTCACTCTTACATCTAGCACTGATGCTCACTATTGGCTGGAAGACTATAACAGCCGGAAGTGTGTCTGAAACATTTACACTTGGTCTTTCCAAGTGGATGCCTGGGTTCCTTACAAGATGGTGACAGTGTTCCAAGGGCAAACATCCCCCCAAAAAGGAGAGCCAGTGTTAGCTGTATTGATTTTTATGACCTGACCTCAAAATTTTCATAATATCACTTCCAGTGTACTCTATTGGACAAGGCAGTTACAGGGTTTGAGGGGGCATATAAACATCACATTGTAAGGAGAGTGTATGGGCTGGGATAGGGATCAATGTACCCATCTTTGGAAAACACAGCATGCCACAGGTCCTTGAATAACATCTGAGTTCTTTTAGTAATGAAGAAGAGAGTTTTGTTTAGATAGACAACTAAGAGTGTTTACTAATGTACCATTATTTGATAAAACAGTCCAAAGGAGAATAGAACAATGTATATCCTATAGAGTTAAGTTACTTCCAAGATGATATTATGTAGAAGCTTTATATTTTTCACTAGACCAAAATAGCCATGTTCTACATTCCTCCATTTTACTTATGTTGGCACAATATGTAAATGAATACAAAGGTGATAATAACATTACTTAGTAAGTTGGCCCTGTAAAATCTAAGTTTTCAGATGAATATTTGAGACTCCATCACATGAAGTTAACAAAAATAATGGCATCTTGCTGACAATGTGAAAGCAATGGCAAAAACATCAGACATATAATAGCTCATATGAAAACTATCGCCAACATGCATTTAAAAAGACATTGCATCCTACATAGACAAATCGCAGCTGTGAGAAGATGGCAACAATTACTAAAAGCTGAGGCACCCTGAGTGAAAGGAGATATGGGGCCCAGAGACGAACATGCTTGCTCTTCTCCTTTGAGCCCTACAAATAACCCCTGGGATGTCTCCACTGAACCCAGTTTAGTAACCAGTAATTGGTAGAAAGAGCATGAGCTAGGAATCAGAAGACCTGAGTAAAGTCCTGGTTTGGCTAACTGCATGGCTTTGCACAAGTCACTAAATATTTTTGTGTCTCAGTTTCATACTTCGTAAACTAAGACAGCTGGCATAGGGGACCTCAGAAGCCCTTCTCATTTCTGTAGTTTTTTTCCATTTTAAGAAAATGTCCAAAAATATTTAAATGAGCATTTTCAACTACTTTTTGTTAATCCTAGTATTCTCCAAGTGGGAGACCAGAGCTTGGCATGTCAAGCTATCTAACAGATCCCCTGCTTTTAATTAATTAATTAATTTTAATTGATTTAAATTTTTTAAAAATTTTAATTGATTTTAGAGAGGGAGGAAGAAGGTGAGAGAGAGAGAGACAGACATTGATCTGTTGCCTCCTGTTGGTGCCCCAACCAGAGATCAAACCCATAACTTAGGTATGAGCCCTAGGTTGGAATCAAACTTGTGACCTTCCAGTGCATGGGATGATGTTCCAAAGAACTGAGCCAACTGGCCAGGGCCCAGATCCCCTGCTTTTAAATAGCTCCGGAAATCTGTTTAAGTCCTGTTTTCAAGTGAATTCACAAAGAGAAATCGTCCAACACAGGTAAGGCCTCCTTACTCCTTGTAACACTGTTGAGGATAAGGCCAACTTTTTTCAAATTCTTCTTGGCTTTAGTAATGAGATATGGGAGCTTAGGGAAAATGAATGATTAGAAAAGAGATCTAGATTTAAGTTTGCCTTGATGAAAATTGAATTAGTTTTATTTAATTCACTATAAAGGCATACCATTGAAATACAAAGGCTAATACACAATTTATCACTTATATACAATTTTTAAAACACAAATAAGATTATATATTACTTATGGATACATATAAATGGAACTTAAGTAGAAAAACATATCCTAGATATGTATATATCAGATTCATTTTTGTGTTTGCCTCTGGAGGAGGTAGGAGAAAATAGGACTCTGGATGGGGGTTAAGAAGCTTCTACTTGACATGGGTAAAGTTTTCAGATTTATTTTGAAACCCCAGGAAATTAGTAACAAAGCTATACACACTTATGAATTTGTGTGGTGTGCAAATGGCAAGGTTATATTATTCTCAGTCAATTTATGTATTTTTAAAAACTGTTCACAATGTAAAAAGATAAAATTAGTGAAGAAAAATGGTGGCAGAGTGAATGGAAGCTACAGAGACCATCTCCCAGTACCAAACTGGACTTACAACTAAAATAAAGACAAGTCATCTGGAAAAGCCAACTGAAGAGCAGCTGGAGAGAACCCTTATAACCAGGGACATAAAGAGGATCCCAAATCTAGGCTGGTAGGAGGTACGTAGGTGGGAGAGGGCTGGCTGGGTTCCCACAGGCAGCCGCTGAGGGCTATCTTAGCTGTAAGAAGCTCCCTTTGAGAAGTCGGGGGTTTAAACCCCAAGCTGGCTTTGTAGCACAGAGCAGTGGGACAGGGAAAGGTGCCCACATAACACCTGGTTGAGAAAATCACTAGAGCAGAGGTTCTGTCCAGCAGGGAGAGGGGCTGGGAACACCAGCACTTCCCTGAAGGGCCAGTGCACTAAATTATAGCTACAGCCACTCACCTTGGGCTCCAGCAGAGGGTGGACTGGATGGGAGCTGTATGAGGAGAGTCAGGGGTTCATGGCACTGGGAAGAGAGCAGGGAAGGAGGTCATCAGGACCTCTATGCTGAGTCATTTCCCTACATTGCAGTAGCCATATCTGTCAAGAAGCCCCTTTCCATCAGACCATCTTTAGCCTGGGGGAGAAACAATTGCCCCTCCCTCAGGAATTTAACACCACCCAGCCCAGGGAAGTGCAACCTGAGGCTCATTAACAGCCAGAGACTACCAGTAAGCCAGTAGATAGAGATGAGATTCTGAAGGCTTTGAGCCTTGGACCTGGCTCTCAGGGTTTCCTGTTGGGTGTCATGGATCTGGGGACAGAGCTGTGAAGGCTGAGGCCTGGGTCCCTGCACTGAGCCATTAACCCACACTGCAGAAACCATTTTCTTCTTAAAGCAACTTTAGCCCAGGGGAAAGCAATTGCCCCACCCACTGGAAATCCTCTTACCCTTCCCACCTGTGGGATTTTTCATTTAGCTGAGAGATACAACCTGAGGCTCATTAACTAACTGAAACTAATAGCCTGCAGGCAAAAGCTCCAGGGTAATTGAATCCTTGCTTAGCCTGCAACTCAGGAAAGACTATCATTGGTGTTCAGCATGGTCCCTTCCGTGCTCATCCAAACCCAGCAGAGGGGGCCACAATCAGAGGAACATTGACACTCACAGGGAAAATTTTGCAGGCTCCAAACCCTGCTGAGACAGCCAAAATAGTGAAACAAAGAAACAAATCCCAAAAGAAAGAACAAGAGAATTCTACAGAAGGACTAAATGAAATGTAGTTAAGCAAGTTATCAGATGTAGAGTTCCAAGTAATGATTATAAGGAAGATCAACAGCATGAGTAAAGATATAGAAACAGTGAAAATCAACCAACTGGAAATGAAAAACCACCAAGTAGAAATGAATGACATAGCAGAAATAAAGAACACAATGAAAGGAATAACAAGCAGATTAGAAGAAGCTGAGGACTGGATCAGTGAATTAGAAGACAGGATAGAAAAAAATCACTCAATCAGAGAACCAAAAAGAAAAAACAATAGAAAAACAGGAGGACAATTTAAGAGAGCTGTGGGACAATATGAAACATAACAATATCTGCTTCATAGGAGTATCAGAAGAATAAAATGAGCAAGGGTTAGAGAATACATTTGAAGAAATAGTGACAGAAAACTTTCCTAACTTGGTGAAGGAAAAATGCACACAAGTTCAGGAAGCACAGAGAACCCCAAGTAAGAAGAACTCAAATAGGCCCACACCAAGACATATCATAATTAAAATGCCAAAAATTAAAGACAAAGAGACAATCTTAAAAGCAGCAAGAGAAAAGCAACAAGTTACCTACAAAGGAGCCCCCATAGAGCTATCAGCTGATTTCTCAACAGAAACACTATAGGCCAGAAGGGAATGGCATGAAGTATTCAAAGTAATGACAAACAAGGATCTGAATCCAAGACTACTCTATCCAGCAAGGCTATCATTCAAAATTAAAGGTGAAATAAAGAGCTTCCCAGAAAAAGAAAAAGAGAAAACAGGCTAAGGAATACATTAACACAAAACTAGCACTACAAGAAATGTTGAAAGGACTACAGTAATAAGCAGAAGAAACAAAGAGAGAAACATAGCCATAATAAATAAAAAATGGCAATAAATAAGTACATAAGAATAATAACCTTAAATGTAAATAGATTAAATGTTCCAGTAAAAGACACAGAGTAGCTGAATGGATAAGAAAACATGACCCATATATATGTTGTTTATAAGATACCCACCTCACAAAAAAAGACTCACACAGGTTGAAAGTAAGGGATGAAAAGGTTTTTCAAGCAAAAAGAAATTTTTAAAAACTGGGGTAGCAATACTCATATCTGATAAAATAGACTTGAAAAAGAAGGTCATAACAAGAGACAATGAAGGCCACTATATAATATTGAAAGGACCTATCCAACAGGAGAATATAACCTTGATAAACATATATGAACCCAATATAGGAGCACCAAAATATATTTTAAAACTTCTGGAGGGCTTCAAAGGAGAAATCAATAGCAATAAAATCATAGCAGGGGACTCCAAACCCTATGGACATCACTGGATAGATCCTTAGACAAGACATTACCAAGGAAACAGAGACTCTAAATGACACACTAGATCAAATGGATTTAATAGATATTTTCAGAGAATTACAGCCCAAAAGTGCAGAATGTACATTCTTCTCAAATGCACAAGGGACATTCTCAAAGACAGACCACATGTTAGACACAAACTAAGTCTCTACAAGTTCAAGAAGATTGAAATCATATCAAGCATCTTCTCTGATCACAATGGCATGAAACTAGAAATTAATACAATAAAAATACTCAAAAACATTCAAACACATGGAGGATAAATAACATGTTATTAAACAATGAATGGGTTACCAAGGAGATCAAGGAAGAAATTAAAAAACTTGTTGGCAATCAGTGAAAGGGAACACACAACAACACAAAATCTATGGGATGCAGTGAAAGCAGTCCTGAGAGGGAAGTTCATAGCATTATAGGCCTACCTCAAGAAACAAGAAATGGCTAATAAACTATCTAACCCTACTAATTAAAGAACTAGAAAGTAAACAAAAAGCAAAACCCAGAGCAAGTCAAAGGAAAGAAATAGTAAAGATCAGAGTGGAAATAGAGGACATAGAAACTAAAAAAAAAAAAAAAAAATTCAAAAGATCAATGACACAAAGAGCTGGTTCTTTGAAAAGATAAACAAGATTGATGAACCTTTAGCCAGACTCACCAAGAAACAAAGAGAGAGGACCCAAATAAACAAAATCAGAAACAAAAGAGGAGAAGTAACAACTGACACCACAGAAGTACAAAGGATTGTGAGATAATACTATGAATCCCCTGGCCAGTTTTGCTCAGTGGTTAGAGCATCAGCCCACAGACCAGAGTCACAGGTTCAATTCCAGTCAAGGGCATGTACCTCGGTTGTGGTTCGGTCCCCAGCCCTGGTTGAGGTTGTGCAGGAGGGAACCAGTCGACATGTCTTGCACATGTCAATATTTGTCTCTCCCTCTCTCTCTCTCTTTCTCCCTCCCACTCTAACTGAAGATAAATGGGAAACTATCCTTGGGTGAGAATTTAAAAAAGAAAGAAAAGAAAATACTATGAACAATTACATGCCAACAAATTGGACAACCTAGGTGAAATGAACAAATTTCTAGAATCACACAGTCTCCCAAAACTGAAACAGGGAAAGTCAGAAAACTTGAACAGACCAATAACAGCTAAGTAAATTGAAGATGTAATCAATAACCTCTCAGCAAACAATAGCCTGGGTCCAGACGGCTTCACAGGGGAGTTTTACCAAACGTTCAAAGAAGAACTAACACCCATTCTCCTCAATCTATTCCAAAAATTCCAGAAGAAGGAAGTTATAAATAAGCACCTATACAGAGAAAGTAAAACCATATTAAAATTCTGTTTAAGGTCTTGCTTAAATTAAGCAATTTTGATGTGACAACACTCCTGAAAAGATAAGACATCTTTATAGGAAGCAACAGGAAACAGGCAAGGCTCTGCTCCTCCCCTTCTCAGTCTCTCTCTGCCTCCCCTTTCAGCACCTCTTCCTGTGTCAGTACCACACCCTTTTCCAACCTCAGTGCCAGCTCTCTCTGGCGTCCTGAAGCCTGCCTCACTGGACTCTGCCTAGATGAGCACTAGACCATGTCCTGAATAGTTTCTTCCCTTCTACTTTCCCTCAAAATATTCCTATCCTGTACCTATTCCTTCAAGAACTTATTCTGTCCTAAGTGGCTTTCAGTTCCTTGTCATCATTATAATCCTTTCAGATACATTTCAGTACATATGAAAACTGATTTTAATGGTAGGTCTTTTATTTTTTATTTATTTATTTTTTTTTATTAATTTATTTTTGTTACAGATGTTTCTCCTTTTTTCCCCATTGACACCCTCCTCCCCATCCCCCCACCCCGTCCCCAGCCCTGTTGTCCATGTCCATCAGCTATGCATACATGCGCATAAGTTCTGTGGTTTATCTCCTCCCTCCCCCCCAACCCCTCCTCTGAGGGGTGTCAGTCTATACCCTACTTCCACATCCCTGGGTCTACCCTGTTCCTCAGACTGTTATGTTCATTGTATTCCACAAATAAGTGAGATCATGTGATATTTGTCTTTCTCTGCTTGGCTTGTTTCACTTAGGATAATACTCTCGAGGTCCCTCCATGTCGTCTCAAAGGATAAGAGATCTTTCTTTCTTACAGCTGCATAGTACTCCATTGTGTACATGTAATGGTAGGTCTTTTAGGCATTTTGACAATCAGTAAGAAAAATATTTTAAAATAATGTATCTTTTTTTTCCTTTTTTTTTTTTTTTAATCTCCACTGGAGGCTGTTTTTCCATTTATCTTCAGATAGAGTGGGATGGTAAGAAAGAGAGAGGGAGGGAGAGAGAGAAAGAAATATTGATGTGAAAGAGACACATCAATTGGTTGCCTCCCGCATGACCCCTACCAGGACTGCAGAATGAACTGCAATTGAGGTACAAGCCCTTGACCAGAATAAAACCCACGACTCTTTGGTCCGTGGGCCAATGCTCTAACTGCTGAGCCCAACTGGCCAGGGCAAAATAATGTATCTTTTTACAGGCACCTTTAAAACTATACTACTTAGAACACATCCTAGTTTCACCTGCCTTATGAAAATATAGTGGCAACTCTTATGCAGTGACTTTTACCAAAGGTTATTCCAAGAGCTCGTCTTTTTCTTTGTGACTTGGACATGTTCTCATGATTCTATCTTAGTTCTTTAAACCTAAGAAGGCAGCTATATTTGGAGCTGATGACTCCTAAATAAAAAACACTTTTACTCATTTATTTAATAAGCATAAATTGAACATACTGCCCAATGGGTGAGAGAGATATCTAAAATGGGTATTTTAATGCACTGTAATATGTTCCATAATAAATGTATAAGCAAAAGCTCTATGAGTACAGAGAAGGGGGCCATTACCCATGTAATACAGGAAAGGCTACAGAAAGAAGTAAATATTTGCTCTCAGAAATAATGAGTAGGGAGGTTGCTAGAAAAAAAAAGGAAAAGAGTATTCTAGGATTAATGACATAAATACAGGCATAGAGTTATGAAAGTTTATGCTTGTTTGGGACTAAAACATGGATATACATTAGATGGCATCGGAAGGGAGGACTAAAGAATGGTGGGGACATATAGGAAGGGGGATCTGCATGCCATTATAAGCAATGTAAACAGTATCTAATAAAAAAAATATGAAGCCAAATGTGGTTTATAAGCAGGGGTGAGATATTATCAGGTTTGTATTTTGTATTAGAAAAAAAACCTAGCAAAATATCTAATATAATTTCCATTTACTGATAAGATAGTGTTCTCAAGGTAGCAAACAAGTAGCACGTTTAGAAACATGGCTTTGACCCTGTGGAATATAGTTCAAAAGACAACTTTTCCAGGTGATACAAACTTTCCAGGTGATTCGGGACATGGCCATGTAGAATTGCTCCAGTCTGAGCAAGATCACAGATGAAAGACAATGGAATAGAGGAGGCAGAGGAATTGTGAGGGTACAGGGAATGGAAGTGTGGAGGAAGATGGCAGGAGTTGACAGAAGGAAGTTCTGTTTATGTGAAATAACTTAGAGTCCAGTTCTTGTAGAGACAAGCAGAGGGGAGAGTATATTGTAAGAATTTCAAAGGGAGAAGGTCTGTGTCTAAATGTAGAAGGATACTTTTCTGAAAACCTCTGACTTTAAAATAATTAAGTTGTGAGTCAATTAGTAACTTGACTTATACCAATAAGGAAGGGCAACCTTGAAGGCCAAACAATTTTTTATTAAAAAGAAGAGGGAAAGTTCTTTGAAAATGTTGACAATTTAGAGTAATTCTACCTTTGACATGTTTAAACTGTCATCTTGATCAAGTGACTTAACCTCCTGTTTCTCAATTTAGGAAAAGAGATAATCAAGTATGTAATAAACAGTAAAAATCCCATATGCTAAGGTTGATTTTATTATTGGTAATGATGATGAGTTAAACAGAGTACTTCAGAACAGGAAATTGAGTAGACATAGGATTAAAAATATAGTGGTAAAATCCATTTGTTATTTGCTCACCGACAAATTCCTAAGAGCTTTTAAGGTAATATATAATTAAACTTAGATTGTTATTTTTAGCTCCTTCATTTGGAACTGAGTAATAAGAATGTGTCCTCTGCAAAAAGGGTGAGGCCATGAATAACTCATACTGAATCAGGATGGCAAAGCAGTTCCCTCATCACAGGAATTTGATGTTATGTTAATTTGCCATTGAGAGAATTTATAAGGGACAGGGAGAATCACCAAATGCTCACCTAAAACAAATAAAAAGGATTATGCATCAATCTTTAAGAAATAAATATAGGAGAAATAATTATGCCATTTTAATTGACATAGGGCTTTCACATATGTTTTTCCATCCTGTGAGGGGAAGGAGAGAAGGAATTATGAACTCAGCTTTCTAGCTGAGGAAGGAGATGGTCAGAATGCTCTTCTCAAGGTCCTGCAGTTATTAAGTGGCCCAGCAGTCCCTATTTATCCAAAGAATCTTCCACTATTTGCCTCTGTTTCTCAAGAAGTATATGCTTATTTCTGCCTAGGGTATTGAAAGATAACACCGGCAATGGTGATGCCACAGAGAGAGACATATGACTAGTAGACCAATTCTGAAACTGGGTTGTGATTATAGCTTGAATAATCACTCTCTTTGACTTTTAGTTTAAGTTGTGGTTTATAGAACCTATTGTTTTGTATGTTCTGCACACTTTCTTCAACAAATTGGGAGGAATCTTTGAATTCTGAATGGAAAGACAATTTATCAAAGAATGGTCTATGCAAGACTCTCAGTGAAAAGGATGACCCACAAAGCTAAGGTAAACAGATGGACCATTGCTGAGGGACAAGGGCCTCCTAAGGACCAAGAAATGGCACACTGATCAAGTCTTTTGTGTATTCTGTTCTTGGCTTTTAAAAAAAGCTCTTGCTTGTTATCATCTTATTATGCTGTATATTATGTTTCTTCTTTTTTCTTTCTTCTCAAAATGCTATACTTCAAATCTGTTTCTATGAACTCTGTTGAGCCTTTGTTTCTTTAATGAGGTCTTGAGTTCTTAAGATCCCCAGTTTTGAAGCCCAGTGAAAGCAGCCTCAAGCTGTGGATCCCTTAAAGCTCCAAACAGGATGCTGAGAAACAAACTTGGACAGCTTCTGATGATGGCTGGCACAAAATACCTCCCAGGAGGCCTCAAATCAGCATACAAAACATAAGAGCAAGATCCAAAGGGAAATTCTAGGAGGCACTAAAATCTGCTGACACAAATTTCACTTAGTTGGGTTTTTTAGTTTTTACAATATTTTCTTTTTTATTGCTTTGGTATTATTATAATTGTTAATACTTTTTCTCTTTTCTCATTGTTTCTTTCATATCTCTTACTTGCCTCCTTCCTTTTCATACTCTATTTTTCCTTTTTTTGTATGCTTCCTTTTGCTGTATCATTCTTTCCCTTCCTTTTACCATTTAATAATTTTTTACTCTTTCTTCTTTTCTTTTTTTTTTTTTTTAACTGTTTTCCTTTTCCTACTCTTTGCTTTTTTTCTCTCCCTTCTTTCCTTTCAGGATCTTTTATTCTGCCCCTTTTGTCTTCTAGTATTATTTTTATTTCATTATTACTATAATTTTCTTTCTTTCTTATTTGTTTATTCTTCTTGTTCTCTTTTCTCTTTCCTAATTCTCTTTTCTTTTGTGGTTGTTCTTGCTGTTGTTGTTGAAATGTATTGTATGTTTTTATTTGTTGCCTGTTTGTTTTGTTTTTTATTATTTTTTCTTTCTTGGATTTTTATTTTTTTATTTAATTCATTTTTGTTACAGATCATTCTCCTTTTTCCCCCATAGACACCCCCACACACACAGCACTGTTGTCTATGTACATTGATTATGCATATATACATATAAGTTCTTTGGTTTATCTCATCCCTCCCCCTACCCCTGCCCCCTCCTTCGAGGTTTGTCAGTCTGAACCATACTCCTTTCTATGTTTCTGGGTCTATTTTGTTCATCGGCTTATTTTGTTCATTATATTCTGCAAATAAGTGAGATCATGTGGTGTTTGTCTTTCTCTAATTGGTTTATTTCGCTTAGCATAATACTCTCTAGGTCTCTCCATGTCGTCTCAAAGGATAAGAGATCTTTCTTTCTTACAGCTGCATAGTATTCCATTGTGTACCACAGCTTTTTTATCCACTCATCGATTGATGGACACTTGGGCTGTTTCCAGATCTCAGCTACTGTAAATAGTGCTTCTGTGCACATAGGAGTACATATATTCTTTCTGATTGTTGTTTCAGGCTTCTTAGGATATATACCCAGAAGTGGGATCAATGGGTCAAATGGCAGTTCAATTTTTAATTTTTTGAGGAAACACCATATTGTTTTCTATAGTGGCTGCACCAGTCTGCATTCCCACCAGCAGTGTAATAGAGTCCCCTTATCTCCACACCCTGGCCAGCACTTGCTGTTTGATGATTTGTTGATGTCAGCCATTCTGGCAGGTGTAAGGTGATAGCTCAGGGTCATTTGAATTTGCATCTCTCTGGTGATTAGTGATGTTGAGCATTTTTTCATATGTCTCTTGGCCATTTGTATATGCTGTTTGGAGAGGTGTCTATTTACGTCCTCTGCCCATTTTTTTAATTGAATTCTTTGTTTTCCTTTTGTTGAGTCGTATCAGTACTTCATATATTTTGGAAATTAACCCCTTATGTGATGTATCATTGGCAATTATGCTCTCCCATATAGTGGGTTTCCTTTCCATTTTGATGGTTGTTTCTTTGCTGTGCAGACGTTTTTATTTTTTATTTTTTTTTATTAATTTATTTTTGTTACAGATGTTTCTCCTTTTTTCCCCATTGACACCCTCCTCCCCATCCCTCCACCCCTTCCCCAGTTTGTTGTCCATGTCCATCAGTTTTGCATACATGCGTATAAGTTCTGTGGTTTATCACTTCCCTCCCCCCCACCCCCTCTTTTGAAGGTTGTCAGTCTGTACCCTACTTTCACATCTCTGGGTCTACCCTGTTCCCCAGACTGTTATGTTTATTATATTCTACACATGAGTGAGATCATGTGATATTTGTCTTTCTCTGCTTGGATTGTTTCGCTTAGGATAATACTCTCGAGGTCCCTCCATGTCATCTCAAAGGATAAAAGATCTTTCTTTCTTACAGCTGCATAGTACTCCATTGTGTATATGTACCACGGCTTTTTTATCCATTCATCCACTGATGGGCACTTGGGCTGTTTCCAGATCTTAGCTATTGTAAATAGTGCTGCGATGAACATGGGAGTACATGTATTCTTTCTGATTGGTGTTTCAGGCTTCTTAGGGTATATTCCTAGAAGTGGGATCACTGGGTCAAATGGCAATTCAATTTTTAATTTTTTGAGGTAACACCATAGTGTTTTCCACAGTGGCTGCACCAGTCTGCATTCCCACCAGCAGTGTACTAGAGTCCCCTTTTCTCCACACCCTCACCAACACTTGTTGTTTGATGATTTGTTGATGGCGGCCATTCTGACAGGTGTGAGGTGATACCTCATTGTTGTTTTAATTTGCATCTCTCTGATGATTAGTGATGTTGAGCATTTCTTCATATGTCTCTTAGCCATTTGTATATACTGTTTGGAGAGATGTCTATTTAGTTCCTCTGCCCATTTTTTAATTGGGTTCTTTGTCTTCCTTTTATTGAGTTGTATGAGCACTCTATATATTTTGGAGATTAACCCTTTATCTGATGTATCATTGGCAATTATGCTCTCCCATACAGTGGGTTCCCTTTCCATTTTGATGGTTGCTTCTTTTGCTGTGCAGAAGCTTTTGAGTTTGATGTAGTCCCATGTGTTCATTTTTTCCTTTGTTTCTGTTGCCTTAGGTGATGTATCAGTGAAGATTCTGCTGCGTTATGATGTCCGAAATTTTGTTGCCTACATTTTCTTCTAGGATTTTTATGGATTCACGAGTCACATTTAAGTCTTTTACCCATTTTGAGTTTATTCTTGTGTATGGTGTAAGTTGATGGTCTAGTTTCATTTTTTTGCATGTAGCTGTCCAATTTTCCCAACACCATTTATTAAAGAGGCTGTCTTTGCTCCATTGTATGCTCTTGCCACCTTTGTCGAATATTAATTGAGCATAATGTCTTGGGTCAATTTCTGGAGTCTCTGTTCTGTTCCACTGGTCTACATGCCTGTTCTTGTGCCAGTACCAGGCTGTTTTGATTAAAGTAGCTTTGTAGTATAATCTGATATCCGGTATTGTGATCCCACCTACTTTGCCCTTCTTTTTCAAGATTGCTGTGGCTATTCGGGGTCTTTTTTGGTTCCATATGAACTTTTGGAGTATTTGTTCTAGTTCTGTGAAATATGTCACTGGTATTTTGATGGGGATTGCATTGAATCTATAGATTGCTTTGGGTAATATGGACATTTTAATGATGTTAATTCTTCCAATCCATGAACAAGGTATGTGCTTCCACTTTTTTATATCTTCCTCTATTTCTTTTTTCAATGTCCTGTAGTTTTCTGCAAATAAGTCCTTTACTTCTTTGGTTAAGTTTATTCCTAGGTATGTTAATTTTTTTGCCACGATGGTAAATGGGATTGTTTTTTTAGTTTCTCTTTCTGTGAGTTCATCATTGGTGTATAAGAATGCCGTCGATTTCTTGACGTTAATTTTGTATCCTGCTACTTTGCCAAATTCATTTATTAGGTCTAGTAGATTTTTGATGGAGTCTTTAGGGTTTTCTATGTATAATATCATGTCATCTGCGAATAATGACAGTTTCACTTCTTCCTTTCCAATTTGTATTCCTTTTATTTTTCTTCACGTCTGATTGCTGTGGCTAAGACTTCCAGTACTATGTTAAATAAGAGTGGCGAAAGTGGGCATCCCTGTCTTGTTCCTGTTCTTAAGGGAAATGTTTTTAGTTTTTGCCCATTGAGTATGATGTTGGCTGTAGGTCTTTCATATATGGCCTTTATAATGTTGAGATATGATCCCTCTATTCCCAAAATGCTGAGCGTTTTTATCAGAAATGGGTGCTGAATTTTGTCGAATGCTTTTTCAGCGTCTATTGATATGATCATGTGGTTTTTATCTTTCATTTTGTTTATGTGGTGTATCACATTTATTGATTTGCGAATGTTGAACCAGCCTTGCATCCCTGGGATGAATCCCACTTGGTCATGGTGAATAATTTTTTTGATGTATTGCTGGATCCGACTTGCTAGTATTTTGTTCAGGATTTTGACATCTATGTTTATCAGGGATATTGGCCTGTAGATTTCTCTCTTGGTAGTGTCTTTTTCTCGTTTTGGAATTAGAATTATGGTGGCCTCATAAAATGAGTTTGGAAGTCTTCCTTCTTCTTGAATTTTTAGAAATAGTTTGAGAAGAATGGGTGTTAGTTCTTCTTTGAATGTTCGGTAAAACTCCCCTGTGAAGCCGTCTGGGCCTGGACTTTTGTTTGCTGGGAGAGTCTTGATTACATCTTCAATTTCCTTGGTTGTTATTGGTCTGTTCAAGTTTTCTATCTCTTCCCGGTCCAGTTTTGGGAGACTGTGTGTTTCTAGAAATTTGTCGATTTCGCTTAGATTGTCGAATTTGTTGCCATATAAATGTTCATAGTATTTGTTAACGATCCTTTGTATTTCTGTGGTGTCAGTTGTTACTTCTCCTCTTTCATTTCTGATTTTGTGTATTTGGGTTCTCTCTCTTTGTTTCTTGGTGAGTCTAGCTAAGGGTCCATCAATCTTGTTTATCTTTTCAAAAAACCAGCTCTTTGTTTCATTGATCCTTTGAATTGTTTTTTTTGGTCTCCATGTCGTTTATTTCTGCTCTGATCTTTACTATTTCCTTCCTTCTACTTGCTCTGGGGTTTTCCTTTTGTTTGCTTTCTAGTTCTTCAAGTTTTGGGGTTAGAAAGTCTATTAGAAATTTTTCTTGTTTCTTGAGGTAGGCCTGTAGTGCTATGAACTTCCCTCTCAGAACTGCTTTCGCTGCATCCCACAGATTTTGTGTTGTTGTGTGTTCATTTTCATTCATTTCCAGAAAGTTTTTAATTTCTTCCTTGATCTCCTTGGTAACCCATTCATTGTTTATTAACATGCTATTTAGCCTCCATGTATTCAAATGTCTTTGCATGTTCTTTTTTCAATTGATTTCTAGTTTCATGCCATTGTGATCTGAGAAGATGCTTGATATAATTTCAATCTTCTTGAACTTGTAGAGACTTCGTTTGTGTCCTAACATGTGGTCTATCTTTGAGAATGTCCCATGTGCACTTGAGAAGAATGTGAATTCTGTAGTTTTGGGGTGTAATTCTCTGTAAATATCTATTAAATCCATTTGGTCTAGTGCTTCATTTAGAGTCTGTGTTTCCTTGTTTATTTTTTGTCTAGAGGATCTATCCAGTGATGTCAGCGGGGTGTTGAAGTCTCCTGCTATGATTGTATTGCTGTCAATTTCTCCTTTGAAGTCTTCCAGAAGATTTTTAATGTGGTGCTCCTATATTGGGTGCATATATGTTTACCAAGGTTATATCTTCCTGTTGGATAGATCCTTTCAATATTATGTAGTGGCCTTCTTTGTCTCTAGTTATGGCCTTCATTTTAAAATCTATTTTATCAGATATGAGTATTGCTACCCCAGCTTTTTTTTCCTTTCTGTTTGCTTGGAAGATTTTTTTCCATCCCTTCACTTTCAGCCTATGTGAGTCTTTTGTTGTGAGGTGGGTCTCTTGTAAACAACATATATATGGGTCATGCTTTCTTATCCAATCCGCTACTCTGTGTCTTTTGATCGGGGCGTTCAGTCCATTTACATTTAAGGTGATTACTGATATGTACTTACTTATTGCCATTTTTGTTTAGTGTGTTTCTATTTTCCTTTCTAGTTCTTCTACTAATTACAGCAGTCCTTTTAACATTTCTTGCAGTGCTGGTTTGGTGCTAATGTATTCCCTTAGCCTTTTTTTGTCTGGGAAGCTCTTTATTTGACCTTCTATTTTGAGTGATAGCCTTGCTGGATAGAGTAGTCTTGGGTTCAGATCCTTGTTTTTCATGACCTTGATTATTTCATGCCATTCCCTTCTGGCCTGTAGTGTTTCTATGGAGAAGTCAGCTGACAGCCTTATGGGGGTTCCTTTGTAGGTAACCTGTTGCTTATCTCTTGCTGCCTTTAGGATTCTCTCTTTGTCTTTAATTTTTGGCATTTTAATTACTATGTGTCTTGGTGTGGGCCTGTTTGGGTTCTTCTTACTTGGGACTCTCTGTGCTTCTTGAACTTGAATGCCTTCTTCCTTCACCAAATTAGGGAAATTTTCTGTCACTATTTCTTCAAATATATTCTCTAACCCTTTCTCATTTTCTTCTTCTTCGGCGACTCCTATGATGCGAATATTATTACGTTTCCAGTTGTCCCACAGTTCTCTTAAGCTGTCTTCCTGTTTTTTCATTGTTTTTTCCTTTTGGTTTTCTGATTGGTTGATTTTTTCTACCCTGTCTTCTAATTCACTGATCCGGTCCTCAGCTTCTTCTACTCTGCTGTTTAGTCCTTCCAATGTGTTCTTCATTTCTGCTATGTCATTCTTCATTTCCAATTGATTTATTTTCAATATTTCTATGTCTTTGCTCATGGTGTTGATGTCCTTACACATGCTGTTGAGCTTCCTCAAGATCATGGCTCTGAATTCTAGCTCTGTTAACTTGCTTAACTCCATTTCATTTATCTCATCTTCATTGGAGGTCTCTTGTTCTTTCGTTTGGCATCTGTTTCGTTGTTTTACCATTTTGGCTATCTCAGTGGTTTTTGGAGCCTGCCAAATTTTCCCTGTGGATGTTGGTGTTCTGCTGTTTGTGGCTCCCTCTACTGGGTTTGGATGAGCATGAGAGGACCCACGTTATACCCCACTGTCGAGTCTTACTTTCCTGGGTAGAGTTGCAATCCCAGAAAAGGTTCAGTTATCCTCTAGCTTTTTGCCTAGAGGCTATTAGTCCTGGTTACTTGAAGAGCCTTGGGTTCTCAGTTGAATGAGAACCTCCCTCAGGTGTTCAGCGTGAGAGGATTTCCCGAGGGTGGGGCAGATGCTGGTAGTTAATGAGCCTCGATTTGCATTTCAATGGCCCACTAGGGTGTGGCTGGATCTCCCAGGGAGGGGCTGCCGCCTCTCCCCAGAGCCCTGGGATGGAGTAAGAGGGCCAGGCCACAGTCCTGCATGGCTGCAACTCAGCAAAATCTCTGAGCACCCTCCAAATTGTGGGGGAACAAGTGTCCCCACACAGTTCCAGTCCAGTCCGCCCTCCCTCTGCCGGAGCCCAGGTGAGTGGCTGTGGCTGTTTTAGCGCTCTGCCCCGGCTCTGCGCTGTGGAGCCAGCTCGGGCTTTAACCCCGAGGGCGGGCGCTGCTCACGGCTAAGGCCGCTGCTGTCCGTGGGCTCCCAGCCTCCCTCTCGCACCTCCACAATCCTACCAGGATCAATTCAGTGTCCCTGGTTGTATGGTCCTCGCAAGCTGCTTTTCTGTTGCTTTTTCCCGATGATTTGACTTTATTTTAGTTGTATTTCCAGTTTGGTCCTGGGAGATGGTCTGTGTAGCTTCCATTCACTCTGCCGCCATTTTGGAATCCCCCTGTGCAGACGTTTTTAGTTTGATGTAGACCCATGTGTTCATTTTTCCCTTTTTTTCTCTTGCCTTAGGCATTGTATCAATGAAAATTCTGCTGTGTATGATATCTGAAATTTTGTTGCCTACAATTTCTTCTAGGATTTTTATGGATTCACGAGTCACATTTAAGTCTTTTACCCATTTTGAGTTTATGCTTGTGTACGGTGTAAGTTGGTGGTCTAGTTTCATTTTTTTGCATGTACCTGTCCAATTTCCCCAATACCATTTATTAAAGAAGCTGTCTTTACTCCATTGTATGCTCTTGTTACCTTTGCCAAATATTAATTGAGCATAATGTCTTGTGTCAATCTCTGGATTCTCTATTCTATTCCATCATTGATCTCTATGCCTGTTCTTATTCCAGTACCAGACTCTTGATTACAGTGGCTTTGTAGTATAACCTAATATCTGGTATTGTGATCCCTTCTATGTTGTTCTTTTTCAAGATTGCTGTGGCTATTCGGGGTCTTTTTTGTTCCATACAAACTTTTGGAGTATTTGATGTTGTTCTGTGAAATATGTCGTTGGTATTTTGATGGGGATTGCATTGAATCTATAGATTGCTTTGGGTAGTATGGACATTTTAATGATGTTAATTCTTCCAATCCATGAACAAGGTATATGCTTTCACTTTTTTATATCTTCCTCTATTTCTTTTTTCAATGTCCTGTAGTTTTCTGCAAATAGGTCTTTTATTTCTTTGGTTAAGTTTATTCCTAGATATCTTAATTTTTTTGCTGCAATGGTAAATGGGATTGTTTTTTTAGTTTTTCTTTCTGTGAGTTCATTATTGGTGTATAAAAATGCCATTGATTTCTACTTTGCCAAATTCATTTATTAGCTCTGATAGATTTTTGATGGACTCTTTAGGGTTTTCTATGTATAATATCATGTCGTCTGCAAATAATGACAATTTCACTTCTCCTTTCCAATTTGGATCCACTTTATATTTTCTTCATGTCCAATTGCTGTGGCTAAGACTTCCAGAGCTATGTTAAATAAGAGTGGTGAAAGTGGGCATCCCTGTCTTGGTCCTCTTCTTAAGAAGAATGCTGTTAGTTTTTGCCCATTGAGTATTATGTTGACTGTAGGTTTTTCATATATGGCCTTTATTATGTTGGGATATGATCTCTCTGTTCCCACATTGCTGAACATTTTTATCAGAAATGGGTGCTGAATTTTGTCAAATGCTTTTCGGCATCTATTGATATGATCATATGGTTTCTATTATTTATTTTATTTATTTGATATATCACATTTATTGATTTCCAAATATTGTACCAGCCTTGCATCCCTGGAATGAATCCCACTTGGTCATGGTGAATAATTTTTTTAATGTATTGCTGGATCCGATTTGCTAATATTTTGTTAAGGATTTTGGCATCTGTGTTCATCACGGATTGGCTTGTAGTTTTCTTTCTTTGTAGTGTCTTTTTCTGGTTGTGGAAATAGAATTATGCTGGCCTCATGAAACAAATTTTGGGGGTGTTCCTTGTTCTTGAAATTTTTGGAATAGTTTGAGGAGAATGGGTGTTAGTTCTTGTTTGAATGTTTGGTAAAACTCCCCCTTGAAGCCATCCAGGCCCAGGCTTTTGTTTCCTGGGAGTTTCTTGATTACATCTTCAATGTTCTTAGTTGTTATTGGTCTGTTCAAGTTTTCTATCTTTTACCGGTTCAGTTTTGGGAGAATGTGTGATTCTAGAAATTTTTTCATTTTGCCTAGATTGTCCAATTTTTTTGGCGTATAATTATTCATAGTATTTTGTAATGATCCTTTGTATTTCTGTGGTGTCAGTTGTTACTTCTCCTCTTTCATTTCTGATTTTGATTATTTGGGTCCTCTCTCTTTGTTTCTCGGTGAGTCCATCAATCTTGTTTATCTTTTCAAAGAACCAGCTCTTTGTTTCATTGATCTTGTGAATTGTTTTTTTGTTTTGTTTTTTTTTTTTTTTATCTCTATGTCAGTTATTTCTGCTCTGACCTTTACTATTTCTTTCCTTCTACTTGCTCTGGATTTTTCTTTCTGTTTACTTTCTAGTTCTTTGAGTTATGAGGTTAGATAGTCAATAAGAAATGCTTCCTGTTTCTTGAGGTAGGCCTGTAGTGCTATGAACTTCCCTCTCAGAACTGCTTTCGCTACATCCCATAGATTTTGCATTGTTGTGTGTTCATTTTCATTGGTTTCCAGGAAGTTTTTAATTTCTTCCTTGATCTCCTTGGTTACCCATTCATTGTTTAATAACATGCTATTTATCCTCCATGTGTTTGTATGTTTTTGTTTTAATTGATTTTTAGTTTCATGCCATTGTGATCTGAGAAGATGCTTGATATGATTTCAATCTTCTTGAACTTGTAGAGACTTAGTTTGTGTCCTAACATGTGGTCTATCTTTGAGAATGTCCTAGGTGCACTTTAGAAGAATGTGAATTCTGCAGTTTTGGGGTGCAATTCTCTGTAGATATGTATTGAATCCATTTGATCTAGTGCATCACTTAGAGTCTCTGTTTCCTTGCTCCTTTTTTGTCCAGAGAATCTATCCAGTGATGTCAGCAGAGTGTTGAAGTCCTCTGCTATGATTGTATTGCTGTCAATTTCTTCTTTAAAGTCCTTCAGAAGTTTTTAAATGTATTTTGGTGCTCCTATATTGGGTGCATATATGTTTACCAAGGTTATATCTTCCTGTTGGATATATCCTTTCAATATTATGTAATGGCCTTCTTTGTCTCTAGTTATGGCCTTCATTTTGAAGTCTATTTTATCAGATATGAGTATTGCTATCCCAACTCTTTTTTCTTTTCCATTTGCTTGGAAAAAAATGTTCCATCTCTTCCCTTTCAACCTATGTGAGTCTTTTTTTTGTGAAGTGGGTCTCTTGTAAACAACATATATATGAGTCATGCTTTCTTATCCAATCTGCTACTCTGTGTCTTTTTATTGGAGCATTTAATCCATTTACATTTATGGTTGTTTTTGATATGTACTTATTTATTGTCATTTTTGTTTATTGTGGTTATATTTTTCTTCCTATTTCTTCTGCTAATTAAAGCAGTCCTTGTAACATTTCTTGCAGTGCTGGTTTGGTTCTAATATATTCCCTTAGCCTTTTTATGTCTGGGAAGCTCTTTATTTCACCTTCTATTTTAAATGGTAGCTTTGCTTGATAGAGTAGTCTTGGATTCAGATCCTTGTTTTTCATTACCCTGATTATTCATGCTATTCCCTTCTGGCCTGTAGTGTTTTTGTTGAGAAGTCAGCTGATAGCCTTATGGGGGTTCCTTGGTATGTAGCCTGTTGCTTATCTCTTGCTGCCTTTAGGATTCTCTCTTTGTCTTTAATGTTTTGGCATTTTAATTATTATGTGTCTTAGTGTGGTCCTGTTTAGGTTCTTCTTACTTTGGGCTCTCTGTGCTTCTTGAATTTCTATAGCTTTTTCCTTCACCAAGTTAGGAAAGTTTTCTGTCACTATTTCTTCAAATACATTCTCTAACCCTTGCTCATTTCTTCTTCTTCTGGGACTCCTATGATGTGGATGTTGTTATGTTTCATGTTGTCCCACATTTTTCTTAAGATGTCTTCCTGTTTTTTAATTGTTTTTTCTTTTGGTTCTCTGATTGTGTGATTTTTTTTCTACCCTGTTTTCTAATTCACTGATTCGATCCTTGGCTTCCTCTACTCTGTTGGTTATTCTTTCCAATGTGTTCTTTATTTCTGCTATATCATTCTTTATTTCTGCTCATGGTTTTTTATTTCCTATTGGTTTCCATATCTTTACTCATGCTGTTTCGTTCTTTACTCATGCTGTTGAGTTCTTTACTCATGCTGTTGAGCTTCCTCAAGATCACGGCTCTGAACTCTACCTCTGATAACTTGCTTAACTGCATTTCATTTATCTCATCTTTGGTAAAGTTCTCTTGTTCTTTCATTTGGGATTTGTTTATTTTTTTCACCATTTTGGCTTTCTCAGTGGGTTTTGGAGCCTGCCAAATTTTTCCTGTGGGTGTTGGTGTTCTGCTGATTATGACTTTCCCTACTGGGTTTGAATGAGTGTGGGAGGACCCATGTTAAACACCACTGTCAAGTCTTACTTTCCTGGGTAGATTTTTCAGACCAATCAAAGGTTCAGTTTTCCTTTAGCTTTTGCCTGCTGGCTATTAGTTTCAGTTACTTGATGAGCCTTGGGTTGTAGCCTTCAGCTGAATGAAAAAAATCCCTCAGGTGTTCAGAGTACAAGGATTTCCAGTGGGTAGGACAGATGCTTGCTTACTGTCTCTAGCTGTTAATGAGCCTCAAGTTGCATTTATCTGGCATGGCCTGGTGGTGGTAAATTCCTGAGGGAGTGGCTATTGTTTCTCCCTGGGGCTCTGGGAAGAGGCTCTTTGAGTAAGATGGCTACTGTCCTATTAGGGAGTGGCTCAGCACAAAACTCTCAGTGCCCTCCCAGTTCTCCAATCTCCCGAGTCTCTCCACACAATTCCAGTACAGTCTGCCTTCCCTCTGCTGGAGCCCAAGGTGAGTGACTTTAGTTAATTTAGTGCTCTGTCATAGCACTCTGTGCTGCGGAGCTGGCTTTAGATTTTAACCCCAAAGTAACTGCTCACAGCTAAAACAGCTGCTGTCTGTGGGTTCTCAGCCCATGCTCTTGCATCTCTGCAGTTCCTTCCAGGCTTGATTTGGTGTCCCTGGTTATACCGGTTCTCTCCAGCTGGTTTTCTGTTGGTTTTTCCTGGTAATGTGTCTTTATTTTAGGTGTAATTCCAGTTTTGTCCTGGGAGATGGTTGGTGTTGCTTCCATGCACTCTGCTGTGATTTTAGAATCCCCCTTTCTGGTAACCTGGGCAGTGGGGGATCTATTGCCTTCACCCATGCACGGGTCACAGAGACACAAGCCAAGGGCACTGGACAGGCCCATGGCTCTCATCCTGCATCTGTCTGCTGTTCTTTTTCTGTTCTGTTTTGTTTTGCCTTGTCAGCACTTGTAAAATAGCTTGAATGATGTGGTTGGTGCTAAGCACTACAGTTAGCCAGCCTGAGGAGAGATCCCACTCACAAATGGAAAAACAAGAATCAACACCCAATTACAACAGGAAAGCCCAAATAACTTACAAAAAGTTCACTCCAAGATCATCTAGCTGAGGAGTTAAAGGAGACTGCACCACTGGATCCCACAGAACATTTACTACAAAAGGCAAATTCACCAAGACTGAGAGTCATAGCGGGTATATCTAATACATAAGAATAAATGCAAAGAGAAAGTAAAATGGGGAGACAAAGAAGCAACCCCCAAATTAAAGGAAAGGAAGTATCTCCTGAATAAACAAAAACAAAAAATGAAATGAGATGAAAGTAAGAAATTTATCAGACATAGAGTTCAGAGTAATGGTTATAAAGATGCTCAAGGAACTTAGTGAGAACTAAAAGGAACTTAATAGGAACTACACAGAAATTAGTGGGAACTATAACAGTATGAAAAAGAACATTGAAATAGTGAATAATAAACAGGCAGAAATGAAGAATATATATCTGACATCAAGGATACACTGGAAGGAATTAAAAGCAGGCTTGATGAATCAGAAGATCAGTTCAGCAATTTGGAAGACTAGGTAGGAAAAAACCCACTCAATTAGAGCAGAAAAAGGAAAAAAACACTTTAAAAGCATGAAGAGAGTTTAAGGGAACTTTGGGAAAACATGAAATGGAACACCATCCACATCATAGAGGTACCAGAGGGAGAAGAAAGTGAGCAAGGGACAGATAACCTGTTTGAAGACATAATGACAGAAAAATTCCCTAACCTGGTGAAGGAAAAATCACACAAGTTAAGCAAGCATAGAGAGTCCTAGTAAAGAGGAACACAAAGAAACTCACACCAAGACACATGATAATTGAAATGGCAAACATTAAAGCAAAGAGAGAATCTTAAGGGCAGCAAGAGTGAGAAAGTCAGTTACCTACAAGGGAGTTCCCATAAGGCTGTAGGCTGCTTTCTCAACAGAAACACTACAGGCCAGAAGGGACTGGCATGAAGCATTCAAAATAATAAAAAACAAGGATCTGAAAACAAGACTACTCTATCCAGCAAGGCTATCATTCAGAATTGAAGATGAAATAAAGGGCTTTCCAGACAAAAAACAGGTTAAAGGAGTTTATTACCACCAAACCAGCATTGCACAAAATGCTAAAGAGACTGTTGTAAGAACAAGAAGAAATAGAGAGAGTGAAGGGAACATAGGCATAAAGAAAAAAAAATGGCAGTAAATAAGTACCTATCAATAATAACCATAAATATAAATGGACTAAATGCTCCCATCAAAAGATATAGGGTAGCCAAATGGATAAGAAAACATGACCCATTTATATGCTGTCTACAAGAGACTCACCTCAGAACAAAAGACTCACACAAGTTGAAAGTGAAGGGATGGAAAAATTTTTTTTCCTATCAAATGTAACCAAAAAGAATAGCAAGCATAGCAATACTTATAACTGAGAAAATAGACTTCACAATAAAGGCCATAAAACAAAGAAGGTCACTACATAATACTAAAAGGATTATTCCATCAAGAAGCTATAACAAGAGTAAACATATATGAACCCAATATTGGAGCTCCTACATATATTTTTAAAGACTCCTGGAGGCCCAGCCGGTGTGGCTTAATGGTTGAATGTCAACCCATGTACCAAGAGGTCGCTGGTTTGATTCCCAGTCAGGGCACATGCCCAGGTTGTGGGCCAAATCCCCAGTGAGGGGCATGCAGGAGGCGGCCAATCAATGTTCTCTTCCATTGATGTTTCTATTTCTCTCTCCCTCTCCCTTCCTCTCTCTATCAAATCAATAAAGAAAAAAATAATAATAAATTAATAAAAAAATAAAATATTCCCAGAGAAATGCTAGGGAGAGGTAGAAAGCAATACAGTCATAGTAGAGGACTTTAACACCCTACTGACATCACTGGATAGAATTTACATTATAAAAAAAAATCATCAAGGAAACAGGACCTTAAATAACACACTAGATAAAATGGATTTAATTGATATTTATAGAACATTTCATCCCAAAGCTGAGAATATACATTCTTCTCAAGTGCACATTGAACATTCTCAAAGATAGACCACATGTTAGGACAAAAAAAAAAAAACAAGTCTCCACAGGCTCAAGAAGATTGAAATCATATCAAGTATCTCAGTGGATCACAATGGCATGAAGTTAGAAATCAACCACAATTAAAAATCTCAAAAACATTCAAACACATGGAGACTAAATCATATGTTATTAAACAATGGTTGGGTTATCAAGAAGATAGGGAAAAAAATAAAAAACTTTCTGTAAACAAATGAAAATGAAAACACAACAAAAAAATCTATGGGACACAATGAAAGCAGTCCCAAGAGGAGAGTTCATAGCTTTACAAACCTACCTAGAGAAATAATAAAAAGCTCAAAATAAATGATCTAAACCTACAACTAAAAGAACTAGGAAGAAAACAACAAGAATAGCCCAGAGTAAGTAGAAGGAAGGAAATAATAGAGCTCAGAGCAGTAATAAATGACACAGAGATGAAAAAAAAAATCAATGAAACCAGGAGCTGGTTCTTTGAAAAGATAAACAAGATTGATGAACCTTTAGCCAGACTTACCAAGAAACAACGAGAGAGGACCCAAATAACCAAATAAGTAAAATCAGAAATGAAAGAGGTGAAGTAAAAACTGACATGACAGAATTACAAAGGATTGTAAGAAAATACTATGAACATCTATATGCCAACAAACTTGACAACCTGGGCAAAATGGACAAATTCCTAGAAACATACAATCTTCAAAACCTCAATTAGGAGAAATCAGAAAATCTGAATAGGCTAATAACAACTAATGAAATTGAAGAAGTAATAAAAAATAAATAAAATAAAATAAAAACCTCCCAGCAAACAAAAAGTCCTTGACTGGATGAATTTATAGGTGAGCTTTATCAAACATTTAAAGAACTAACACCTGTCCTCCTCAAAGTACTCCAAAAAATTCAAGAAGAGTGAAGACTTCCAAGCTCTTTTGATGAGACCAGCATTATCCTAATTCCAAAACCAGATAAAAACACTATAAAGAAAGAAAATTATAGCCCAATACCTTTGATGAACATAAATGCCAAAATCCTCAACAAAATATTAGCAAATCAGATCTAGCAATACATTAAAAAGATCATACACCATGACCAAGTGGGATTTATTCCAGGGATGCAAGGCTGGTACAATATTCACAAATCAATGAATGTGATACATCACAAAAACAAAATGAAGGATAAAAATCACATGATCATATCAATAGACTCAGAAAAAGCATTAGACAAAATCCAGCATTCATATTTGATAAATCTCTCAGCAAACTGGGAACAGAGGTAACATACCTCAACATAATAAAGGCTATATATGACAAACCTACAATTAACACCATACTCAATGGGCAAAAACTAAAAGCATTTTCTTTTTTTTAGTAATTATTTTTTATTAATTTGTTTTTGTTACAGATATTTCTCTTTTTTCCCCATTGACACCCTCCTCTCCATCCCCCCCACCTCATCCCCAGCTTTGTTGTCTATGTCCTTTGGTTATGCATACATGCATATAAGTTCTGTGGTTTATCTCTTCTCCCCCAACACACTCTCTTCTAAGGGGTGTCAGTCTGTATCCTACCTCTATGTCTCTGGGTCAATTTTGTTCATCAGTTTGTTTAGTTCATTATATTCCATAAATAAGTGAGATCATGTGATATTTGTCTTTCTCTGCTTGGCTTGTTTCGCTTAGCATAATACTCTCCAGGTCCCTCCATGTCATCTCAAAGGATAAGAGATCTTTCTTTCTTACAGCTGCATAGTATTCCATTGTGTACATGTACCACAGCTTTTTTATCCACTCATCTACTGATGGACACTTGGGTTGTTTCCAGATCTCAGCTATTGTAAATAGTGCTGCTATGAACATAGAGGAACATACATTTTTTCTGATCAGTGTTTTAGTTTTCTTAGGGTATATTCCTAGAAGTGGGATCACTGGGTCAAATGGCAGTTCAATTTTTAACTTTTTGGGGTAACACCATAGTGTTTTCCATAGTGACTGCACCAGTCTGCATTCCCACCAGCAGTGTACTAGAGTCCCCTTTTCTCCACACCCTCGCCAACACTTGTTGTTTGATGATTTGTTGTTGGTGGCCATTCTGACAGGTGTGAAGTGATGCCTCATAGTTGTTTTAATTTGCATCTCTCTGGTGATTAGTGACGTTGAGCATTTTTTCATTTGTCTCTTGGCCATTTGTATGTCCTGTTTGGAGAGGTGTCTATTTAGGTCCTCCGCCCATTTTTTAATTGGGTTCTTCATCTTCATTTTGTTGAGTTGTATGAGTACTCTATATATTTTGAAAATTATTCCTTTATCTGATGCATCATTGGCAATTATGGTCTCTCATATAGTGGGATCCCTTTCCATTTTGATAATTCTTTCTTTTGCTGTGCAAAAGCTTTTTAGTTTGATGTAGTCCCATGTGTTCATTTTTTCCTTTGTTTCTCTTGCCTTAGGTGTTGTATCAGTAAAAATTCTGCTGCGTATGATGTCTGAAATTTTGTTGCCTACAGTTTCTTCTAGAATTTTTATGGATTCACAAGTTACATTTAAGTCTTTTATCTATTTTGAGTTTATTCTTGTGTATGGTGTAAGTTGGTGGTCTAGCTTCATTTTTTTGCAAGTAACTGTCCAATTTCCCCAGCACCATTTATTGAAGAGACTGTCTTGACTCCACTGTATGCTCTTGCCACCTTTGTCAAATATTAATTGAACATATTGTCTTTGGTCAATTTCTGGGTTCTTTGTTCTATTCCATTGATCTATGTGCCTGTTCTTGTGCCAATACCAGGCTGTTTTGATTACAGTGGCTTTGTAGTGTAACCTGATATCTGGTAATGTGATCCCTCCTACTTTGTTCTTTTTTTTGTTTTTCAAGATTGCTGTGGCTATTCGGGGTCTTTTGTGGTTCCATATAAACTTTTGGAGTGTTAGTTTAGTTCTGTGAAATATGTCGTTGGTATTTTGATGGGGATTGCATTGAATCCATAGATTACTTTGGGTAGTATGGACATTTTAATGATGTTAATTCTTCCAATCCATGAACAAGGTGTGTGCTTCCACTTTTTTATATCTTCCTCTATTTCTTTTTTCAATGACCTGTGGTTTTCTGTGAAGAAATCCTTTACTTCTTTGGTTAAGTTTATTCCTAGGTATCTTAATTTTTTTTTTTTGCTGCAATGGTAAATGGGATTGTTTTTTTTAGTTTCTCTTTCTATAAGTTCATCATTGGTGTATAAGAATGCCGTTGATTTCTCAATGTTAATTTTGTATCCTGCTACTTTGCCAAATTCATTTATTAACTCTAGTAGATTTTTGATGGAGTTTTTTGGGTTTTCTACGTACAATAACATGTCATCTGCAAGTAATGACAGTTTCACTTCCTCCTTTCCAATTTGGATCCCTTTTATTTTTTCTTCATGTCTAATTGCTGTGGCTAGGACTTCCAGTACTATGTTGAATAAGAGTGGTGGAAATGGGCATCCCTGTCTTGTTCCCATTCTTAAGGGGAATGCTTTTAGTTTTTGCTCATTGAATATGATGTTGGCTGTAGGTTTTTTAAAAGCATTTTCTTAAAAACAGAAACAAGACAGGGTTTTCCACTTTCACAACTCTTATTCAACATAGTACTAGAAGTCTTAGCCACAGTGATCAGAAAAGAAGAAAAAGGGATCCAAATTGGAAAGGAGGAAGTAAAACTGTCAATATTCTCAGATGACATAACATTGTACATAGAAAACCCCAAAAACTTTACAAAACACTACTAGATTTAATAAATGAATGTGGGCCGTGGCTAGTTTTGCTCAGTGGTTAGAGCATCGGCCCGCAGACCAGAGAGTCCCAGGTTTGGTTCCTGCTAAGAGCACGTACTTCAGTTGTGGTTTGTCTCCGGCCCCGGTTGGGGTCATGTGGATGGCAATCACTCGATGTGTCTCTCTGACGTCGATGTTTCTCTCTCTCTCTTCCTTCCTCTCTCCCTCCTGCTCTATCTGAAGATAAATGCAAAAGTGTCCTCAGGTGAGGATAAAAATTTTAAAAAATTTTAAATAAATAAATAATAAAAAAAATAAATGAATTTGGCAAAGTAACAGGATACAAAATTAACATCCAGAAATCAATGGCATTTTTATACACCAATAATGAACTCACAGAAAGAGAAACTAAGAAAACAATTACATTTACCATTGCAACAATAACAACAACAAAAATAAGATAACTAGGAGTAAACTTAACCAAGGAGGTAAAAGACCTGTACACGGAAAGCTACAGGACATTGGAAAAAGAAATAGAGGAAGATTCAATAAGTAGAGGTATATACCACATTCATGGATTAGAAGAATTAATATAATTAAGACGTCAATACTACCCAAAGCAATCTATAGATTTAATGCAATCCTTATTAAAATAGTATCAGCATACTTCACAGATCTAGTACAAATATTCCAAAGATTTCTATGAAACCAAAAAAGACCCAAATAGCCACAGCAATCTTGAAAAAGAAGAACAAAGTTGGAGGGATCAAAATACTGGATATTTAACTATACTACAAAGCCATTGTAATCAAAACAGCCTGGTACTGGCACAAGAGCAGGCATATAGATCTATGGAATAGAACAGAGACCCCAGAAACTGATCAATACCTTTATGGTCAATTAATATTTGACAAAGGAGGAAAGAACATACAATAGAGTAAAGACAGTCTCTTCAATAAGTGTTGCTTGGAAAATCGAACAGCTACATGCAAAAAAATGAAACTAGATGACCAACTTATACCATACACAAGAATAAACTCCAAATGAATAAAAGACTTAAATGTAAACTGCAAAACCATAAAAATTCTAGAAGAAAACAGGCAGCAAAATCTCAGACATGTGACAAAGCAAAATTTTCACCATACATGTCCTGTGGCAAGAGAAACAAAGAAAAAAATTTTAATGGGAATACATGACACTTAAAAGCTTCTGCACAGCTATAGAAACCATCCTCAAAATGAAAAGGGAACCCACTGTATGGGATAAAATGTAAACCAATAATACATCTGATAAAGGGTTAATTTCCATAATATATTAAGAACTCGTGCAACTTAACAAAAGGAAGACAATTGAATTTATAAAATGGGCAGAGGATCTGACTAGACACTTCTCCAAAGAGGACATACATATGGCCAAGAAACATATGAAAAAATGTTCAGTGTCACTAATCATCAGAGACATGCAACTAAAACTTCAATGAGGTATCACCTCACACCTGCCAGAATGGCTACCATCTGTAAGTCATCAAACAATAAGTGCTGGTGAGGATGTGGGCAAAAGAGATCCCTAGTACACTGCTGATGGGAATACAGACTGTGCAGCCACTATAGGAAACAGTGTGGAATCTCCTCAAAATATTAAAAATGAAACTGTTGTTTGACCTAGCAATCCCACTTCTGGGAATATATCCTAAGAATCCTAAACATGAATCAGAAAGAATATATGTACCCCTACATCCATAGCAGCACTATTAACAATAGTTAAGATTTGGAAACAGCTCTAGTATCCATCAGTAAATGAGTGGATAAAAATGCTGTGGTATATTTACACAATGGAATACTATTCAGCTATAAATAAGAAGGGTCTCTTATCCTTTGAGACAGCATGAATGGACTTGGAGATTATTATGCTAAGTCTGAGAAAGACAAAAATCACATGATCTCACTTATATGTGGAATGTAATGAACAAAATAAACTTACAAGCAAATAGGTCCAGGGACATGGAAGCATGGCATAGACTGACAGAGCTGCAAAGAGATTAACCAAAGAACTTATATGGGATATGTACAGCCTACGGACACAGACAATAGTGTGGTGAAGGCCTAGGGTAGGGAAGGAGCTGAAGGCCTAGGGATAAAATGGGGGGGAACAGGAGATAGCTGTAGTACCCTCAACAATAAAAATAATAAAAAAAAAAAAAGAGAGAGATCCTGCAGTTTCTCTTGTCATTTTTTAAATATCTTACCACCTCCATAGAATGTCACTTCAGAGATTTTAGATATGGTACCTTCTCCATTTTGCTCTGTGATCCCCGGTACTTAGAAACAATCCTTCATACCGCATTTTAAGACCAGGGCATTTATAGTGATTACAATGAATTAGTCAGAAATTGTTTCATGCATTTTTATTTTTTTATTATAAAAGTAATGTATTCCCATTGTAAAAACAAAACAAAACAAAACAAACTGTACTAAAGGATACAAGTTAAAAAGTAAAAATTTCCCACCCAGCCGGTGTGGCTCAGTGGTTGAGCGTCAACCCATGCACCAAGAAGTCCTGGTCAGGGCACATGCCCAGGTTGTTGGCCAAATCCCCAGTGGGGGGCATGTAGGAGGTGGCCCATCGATGTTTCTATCTCTCTCTCCCTCTCCCTTCCTCTATATCTAAAATAAAAAAAAAATTTTAAGTAAAAATTTCCCTCTCCCTCCCTGCCTTCTCAATCCTCATTCCACCTACCCCAGAGGTAAATAGTCTTCAAAGTCCATTGCGTGTACTGCTAGGAATTCCTTTTTTACATATATACAAATATAATTAGATTTAATACTGTTCTAAAATTTTCTCGCTTTAGTGAATATTCTTGGACATGTATCTTTGCATATTTTATATGCATTGATATGTAGGACATTTTTTTTAGAAATAGAATTCTTAGTGCATTTTAATTAGTTCTCAGCACTCTCCTCACCTTCCCTAGCCCTGGTCTGAGTTGTGGCTCTACCAGCTCTGTGTGTGGCTTGCTTCTGGGCTGTAAATATCCGCAGCTCTAAACCGTGTTAAATCAAAATCACCAGTAGAACATTTAAAAAGGCAGATTATTCAGGCTGAGCCCTGGAACTACTGAACTGAAATTTTCATAAGGGAAACCTAGGCTTTTCTATGTTTTAACTCTATCACCAGGTGATCTTGCTGTTTAGTCAGAACTGAAGACCACAGAACAGTTTTCCGGCTTCCAGTTTTCCCACGATTGAGGCTGTGTCTTCTCTCTGACTTCAGTCCCTGGGATGTCATGCTTTCCTTTCACAATATCTTAAAAATTGTTACAGTTTTGGTTTTTAGTATTTTTTTCTCATTTATTAACTGCATTCTTTTTCTGTAGGTATAATATTATTTTTGCCCCATAAACAATAATATTCAGTTTTATCCCTCCTTGTTCACGACACCTAACAAGCTGGTCAAAGTTTCAGGGCACCAGGCATCCCTCAACATGCAGGGTCCCTCGGAGACCACTGTGTGCACCTTATTCCTCTGCTCTGCGTACGTAGTGGCAGGCAGTAAGCACAGACTCCGGCTGAGTTTAAACTCCAGCTCTGCCACTTGCTCGCCGTGTGACCTGGTACTGATGTAGCTGGCTTCCCTTGCTTTTACCCATCATACGAATAGCTCTGCTACTGTGTTAAGTACACGCAGCTCGACTTATCTGTTTCTTTCCCTTTCTCTATATACTCCATTCTCAGCTTCACAGTATTCAGAAGTTGCTTTTCTGTCGGTATTTGAAGACACATGGACAAGAGGACTAAATAAGTTGTTGATTTAAATGTGACAAATATAAAAAATAATTTTCAAATGTGAGTGATAAAATGGGCATTTCTCTATTTGTGATTTGTTAAGTGCTTCTATGAATACTGTAGGATTTTGCATTATATTCATTAAGCTGTTCGGGAAACTGAGGTCCACAGAATGTGAGGGATGTGTCCCAGGTCACATGTCTAATTAGTGATAGAGCCATGACTGGCATTTAGGCAGCTAATTCCAAATCCCTTGTTTTATCCAATGCACTAAGCTTGCAGGCCCCCTCCATCTGACTGCTAGACAACCCATGTATTTGCACTATTTTACAAATAAAATGTTTAATATTTTTTAAAAGTTTTTGTCCTATCAAATCTCTTCTCCCCATCATATATTTTTCCTTAAGCTAATTAATTTCTTTCTTTTTAAAAAAATTTTTTACAGTATTACAGATATCTCTCATTTTCCCCTTTTGCCCCCTTCCACTCAGCCCCTGCCCCACCCCAGGCCTTCATCACACTAGTGTCTGTGTCCATGGGCTATGCATATTTGCATAGAAGTTCTTTGTGTGTGTGTTTATTTTTATTTAGCTCCAAACTAAGTATGTTATTCTGCTGGCAATCACAGCAAAAATTTCTGAGATACATGTTACAAATATTTTGTATTCTGAATTAAGTAAAGTCTCTCAGTTCTCAGTTTCTAGTGGCCTTTCATTACCACTCTGTTTACCAACTCATACTATTTTTGTCCATTTTCTAAAAAAAAATAAATAAATCAATATATCATTGATTATACTCAGAGCTTATTTGTTTCTGAACTTGTCCATTTCTCAAGAAATACATATTTTTCAGCTCTCTGCCAATTTATTAGCTCCTGGAAAAAACTCTATCTTTCTTAGTCACATTTTAGGAGAGGACTCAGAAAGTTTAACTTTATGCTCCCATTATCTGTTTGGGTTATACTAAAAGACTGAGTTATCCTACGTTGTTTTACCATTTGTTAAGCTTCTTAACAGATACTAGTTTCTTATTTAAATTAACCTTATTCTAATTATAGAAAAATTTTAGAAATACAAAAATTAAGTGCATACATAATACTTAAACCAGAGAATCATTGTCAACACTGTTAATTTTGTGAGATATATATCAACATACACATGTATATATTTATATTTATTCAAAATCAACACTTGCTTATACATATCTACATACAGTAAGGTGCCCATTTTAGAAAATATAAAATTTTTCATACTAACAAAAGAAAATGTTAACTGTATACTTTGGTCATAATCTTACCACTCTGCTCACTGCTGTGTATTTTTCTCTCAGAACACAGAGATCAGGAGAGAAAGTAGGAAGCCGAATCATAGCCTCACCGTTTTTTGTTTCATTAGTGCTGGGGTTTTTAATTTTGTTTTGGCTTTTTATATAATTAGAGATAACATAATTTTTGGATGGACTTCTTAATAGGAACAAACAATACATTTTTCCCATTGGTTTTTATACATAGCCCCTTCATGCCCTGTTTTCTGGAATAGGTTAAGGGCATTAAATTAAGGGTATTAAGCAGCAGATGGGTATACTTTTATGTATCTGTGTGTGTGCACATATATTTATATATACAAATACATTTTAAGCATAAACATGATTACACTTTAAATTGTATATATATATTTATGTGCTGTTCGTTTTTTCACTTAACTGAAATCCTGAGAGCTTTCCCATATTCATTAAGATTTTCAAGAACATGGTTGTTAAGGATGGTATACTCTTCTATCATAAGTCATGCACCATAATTTATTCTTGACCAAAACTATTTCTTCTGAACACATAAACTGAGGTTGTAAAACTTTAAGACAAAAATAATCATTTGTTTCTATGTTTAGTATGTTTGCTAGGATGGGTATTTTCACAAAGTGCTTTTTCTTGCGGAGAGATGGGAAAACTGAGACTATGGAGCCTCCCTGTGCTTCCTAGCAGCATCCTCTGTGCTCCCCTCCCCACCTGGCCGTGCTTCTGAACGCTGCATCCGCAGAGTTCTCACCTGTGGGAACAGAGGAGAGAGGAGCTGGGGGTGGGGGGGCGCAGTAACGGACTGGAAGGCCCCAGGACTGGCGGATGTGGACACAGTTCCTGCACAGTTAGTACCTGATGGAAGATTTTATAATTTGTTTGTTTTGCTTAGTAAAAGCCTAGGGGTCTCAGAATTAGACCCTGATGAGGACTATGAAAGAAAATCTCTCCCTGTTATCTTTGGGCTTTCAGGTCTTATTCTGGTTCAGAGAATGAGGCGTGTTGTATTTTATTTAAAAGGTGCTTGTTCATTTGATACTATCTAAAGCAGTGAGTAGGAGCTCACCCCTGAGACTTTGGGGCCTTGTCATCTTTGCCTTTAGTTTTTAGAGCTGTGACCCTGTTAATATATTTTTATATTTTCAGGATATTGCAGTAGGAATTTTAGATGGGCGTTGTCAGGCATATCTCATATGCTGTCACAATAACCAAAAAATGTTACTAAAATACACATTTCTAAAGGCTCTATATTTATAATGTTTATTTATTGCTAATTTGTTGCTTTGGAGTAATAGGAGCCAAGTGCAAAGTAATAGGTTCTAGACCATGGTTGTGTAAAGACATAATCATCATCACAGCCCCTTTTGTGTGTGTGGTAATCTCATAAATTTCAAGTTGTATTAAGTAGTTTTTATTTTTGTAGTTTGAATCTAACTTTAGATAATTAAACATTTATAGGACATGCATTTTCATCCTAAATATTTTCTGTGCATGAAATCGTATCTTGCCAAATATAGACATAGTCATTTTAAAACACACCGAATCTACATATTTTTAAAGCAAATCCTGTATAAAATTGCTTTCATACACATAGTTCTGCCTAAATGATTCATTTCCAGCCCCCTACTTCAAAGGGTAGCAAACCTGGGCAGACTAAGTGCTAGGTTTAATACTAGGTATTTCCAAGTGTTACCTCCGTGGACTGTTCTCTGCCAAGGTAAGATATCCGCTTCCGATTCATTCTCCACGTGTTCAGTAAGGATTGTTGGGAGCACAGCAAACTTGAGAGGGATGAGTGGCCTGAAAAAGATTTGACTAGTGAGACTCTTCCTTACATGAAGCAGAAGGGCATTGTAGATGCAGTAGAGAGAGTCCTTACAGCCCCAGAAGGCTTTCAAATCCTTATCAAAGGACAATTTCATCTACAAAAGTCTCATCACTGGCATCTGCTCCCTTACCCAGTAATCTTTTTTTTATAAATAAAACTGTTCACACACACCTACTAACAGAAACCCCAAAACATGTAATACCTCATCACCAATAAAAGTGGTTTAATACACAACCAATTTCACTGAACTGAAGCAAGTAACACTTGGCAAGTCAATTAGGAAGGTAGACTGCTGTATCCTAAACTGTTAGAAAACTGTTGCCGAGATCCTTAAAATATCAGGCCAAAAACAAGAGCCTCAGACCTTCTACTCGCAGAGAGGTGGGGACGGTGTTGTGCTGGCCTCTGACCACGCTGCCTTCTAAGCATTCCTCTTCTGAAATCACCGGACTTGCACTATGAACAGCAATAGTAGAGGTTAATTTTCTGTCGCTGGTGTTATGTCTGTATTTGCAAAAGAAAGTTATTCTATTTACCAATGTTCCTTTTTGTGCATATTTGAAAAGCCTTATTTCTTTTCTCTGGTTGTTCTCTTTCTTCCCTATTAGCTGTGTTCAGTACCCAAAGAGTATAGGCAATCAAGCTGATTTCAAAATTAGCTAAAAAAAAATTACATATGATGAAGTGGATAGATCATCTGTGCAGATTTGTTTGCAATGAGACAAAGGCTTGGAAGGCTACCTCCAAAACAGCAATGCTTTTTAAAAACACAGTGCCCAGAGTATTCCACCACTAAGATCAGTTGATTGTATTTTGTGAGGATCTGAAAAAACTTCCAGAGTTGAAGAATCAAATCCTTAAAACATAATAGAGGTACATCCACCTTAGACCTTCACACTTAGAGCCTTACTCTCAAGCAGAAAGGGGAAACCAACCTCTAGGCAAATTATAGTGATTTCCCAAAAGGAATGTTAAAGATAAAAGAAAATGGGTGGTGCCCAGCCGGTGTGGCTCAGTGGTTGAGTGTTGACCCATGCACCAAGAGGTCGCTGGTTCGATTCCTGGCCAGGGCACATGCCCACGTTGTGGGCCTGACCCCCAGTGAGGGGCATGCAGGAGGCGGCCAATTGATGTTCTCTCTCATCAATGTTTCTATCTCTCTCTCCCTCTCCCTTCCTCTCTCTCTAAAATCAATAAAGGAAAAAAAAAGTGTTTTTTTTAAAGAAAGAAAGAAAATGGGTGGTTTTGGTATGACATACTTTCTCCTGCTGACCCTGAATGAGTCTCTTTTTCTCTCACTCTTCTCTGAAACCTACCTACAATGTATACCCTGTGCTAATTCATCCAGCAATTATGCATGCTTTAGGTCCTTAGGTTACTTAATGACCAAAGTGGTACACTTATATCCTGCTTCTCACACATTAAATAAAATATCTTTGTATTGATCATTAGCCTCTAGTATTGGAAAGAGAATGAGGAAAGTTTTCCCTTGAAATACATACTTTGAAAATATCCCTTAGGCAGTTCTTTCAGTAAAGAAATGTTTTATAGGTTTAAAAACTTACTATTTTGATAATCATGGGCAAAAAATAACCCATTAATCTCTTAATATTTAAAATGGAGGTATTAAAGTATTTGGACCCGAAATACAGAGTAGGGCAAAAGTTGTGAGTATGCAAAACACAGTGTATTCTTGCACTATTATTAATTATTGTACTATTTCCATATGTACAACTGTAAACTGCCTGTGTCCCACCCTGTGTAAGTAATGTATCTAGCACAGTGATGAGTGTTGGGGGTGCATGGATAGCAATTATTATTGGTACATAAAAATGACAGCTACTAGTATTAGCATCATCATAAATTCTTCAGGTCAGTAGATTAGTTTTTCTCTATTTCTTCTCCTACTAATGTCTATTACGAAATGTGTTATTAACTTGGGATTTGTGAACGGGTATTTATTTTACAATAATTTGTTAAACTATACATTTATGTAAATTATATTTAATAAAAAAAGTAAATATTCGGATTTGAAAGACACTGAAACTTCTTAGTCTTTTTTTTTTTTCTCATTACAGAGTATCTTAACTACTACAAAGCTAGATCTGGGTTGGATGTCATATAGACAACTTACACTCAGTGTATCCAAAAATGGACTTACTGTCTTCTCTCCTTTCTCACTTCCTCTCTCCTTCCCACACTCACCTCCTTTTCTAACCTCATTTCTTCCACATACATTTATTGGTTACCTACTATTGCCAGGTGTAACGCTAGGGAATGGACATAAAATCACAAATAAGATAGTTAAAACACTCCTTGTTCTCATGTAACTTACAAACTAGCTGGGAAGACACATTCAACAAATATCAAAATAGAGTTGATGAGTGTGATGAAGGAAAGCTCAGAATTTAATACAAGTAAATGACATGCAAATGAATGGAAACCTGACTTAATCTGGAGGTTAATGGGAAGAGTTGTGGATACCAACCCTGAGCTGAGACATGAAGGATGAGCTGGGTGGGGGGATGGGCAGGTTTCTAAGCAGAGGTAACAATTTTCCTCAGACTTATTCATCACACACACACACACACACACACACACACACACACCAGTCTCTTTTCAAACACAAGTCATCCTCCCAGTCACCCAGGCTTGAAATCTTCCATTGTCTTTGACACTTTATTGTTTTTTGCCTCATCAGATCTTCAGTTTCCCCATTTTCTTGATTCAGCATCTTCTTTCCTCTGTTCCCACGAATAACTGAATTCCTATTCTCACTACATTAGTTAGGTTCTTCTTTACCTTTTCCTATAGTTTTATTTTAGGGTGGTTTTTATTTCCCCAAACTGGTCTTCTTAACTTCAGTATTTTCCTCTTTCAGAGCCAACCACTCCTCTCACATGCTACTGCCAGATTAACTCCCTGGAACACACTTCTGATGACGACTCAAAGAAGTGTAATGGCATGTCAGCTTATGAAATAAAATCTGAATTGCTCATCATGCTATTCAAAGCTTATGATGAACTGATCCTGCCTCTGCTTTAAAGCTTGGCTTGCAGTACTCCCTTTGATGTCTTCCTGGCTGTAACCATACACTCCCCATTCCAAAGCTTTCCCACACCCAGGCCTTTGTCTTGGGCTCCCTTCCCCTTTCCTCTTTCTTATAGACTTACACCTGTTTCTCCTCCATGTTCTTGCCCAAATATCCACCCTCCCAGGATAATTTCACATCTTTCCACTGAGAGGCTTTATTTGTAAGATATCAGCAAGAAGTGATCAGCACCCACTCCATGTCCTCCAGTTATGCTTTATGTTTCCCAATATTCAAATCTTTGAGAGGCAAAACCAAAATGGCACTCTGCACTTTTAGAGACTGCATATTTTTCTGTTATGATGCCCTTGCTTTCAGCAGAATCAGTTCAAACCAGCTGCTCCAAGCAGAAAAGTGTAAGTCTACATTTTCAACAGCATTGATCCTTTGGCACTGCATAAGACTCCTTCCACAGGGCCAAACCAAGTCCTATGTGATGAGGCCTTGCTCAAAACCATGGCTGCACCTGAAAGGTAGTACATACAGTGCCTTGCATACACAGTGTGGGGCAAAAGCAGGTGTACAGTTGTATGTAAAACAGTTTATTCTTGTATTATTATTTGTTAATTATTGAATTATTATTTATTAATTATTATATTATTTTCCATACAAACAACTGTAAACTAACTTTTGCCCACCTTGTGTATGCCCTTGACCATCCCCTTGGAACTGGCTACTTGTTCCTTTGTGTCCCACTGAACCTGCACGGGTGTTGCTCACAGCACCTATGCTACCGTAACGCAGTTTCTTGTTGATATGTCTCTCTTCCCTTTCTTATGGGCCTTTGTATCCACAGCATCTAGTATAGTTCCTGGCTCACGGTAAATGCTTAATTGATGTTTGTTGAATGAAAACTCTGGAGTAAGAAGCAAGAAGTTAGCAAAGTAGTTGAAGCAAGTACTAAGTGAAGTGATGACTGTGGAGAGGTAGATTGATTGGGGTGTGCAGTACAGGATAACTCAGGGCTATTTTAGACAGGGGATGGGTATTGCTAGAAGAGTGGAGACAAAAATAAGGACATTTTCAGATGGAAGGCAATGGAAGCTAGCCTGGCTGGCCCATCTCGGAGAGGAAAGAGAATTAAGTTTGGACATTCAAAGGCTTAGACACAATTAATAGAAATTCCTGAATGTTAGAATTAAATAATTTAGAAATGTTTTGAAAGCAGTAGGGAGACTCTGCAGCTCTCTGATTTGGGCAATGAATGATCAAAACGATATTTTAAAGTTTTAATTAAATGGATGTGTGCTTATGTTGCTATTATGTGTATTAAACATCAGATCATGAAATATTGATTGTAGTCTGTGGGTCATCAGGTTATCCTGAAGGTTTCTTTTCTTGCTCTTCTCATCCCACAGGTTGTTATTTTGTACTTTGAACCGAGCACATTTCGCTGTATTCTCCTAAGATGGGTCCGTCTTCTCGGTTTTGCTACTGTTTATGGAACTGTCACTCTCAAGCTTCACAGGTATATTACATTTTATTAGTTTTCATTCTCATGGGAGGAGCAAAGTGTTTGGCTTAGCATATAATTGCAAGCTGGGTCAGCCAATTAAATGGTTTAATTTCAAGCATTTAATAGCAAGATGATCTATATTTTTTTTATTTTTGAGGCAATGTTTTTAGGATTCTCTAGGAAAATCTTTAATACAATTGAATTTGAATGTCATGCTTTAATAAAATGTGCCATTGGTACTGGAAAGGTTAATTCTGAATAAAAATAAGTTTAGAATGAATGTAAAACAGTACTAACTAGCTAAGAACAGGAATAAATACAAAGACAATACAGTTGAAATAATAATCCAGGTCCAGAGCTACCAAAGAAACCTGTATAGTAGAATTCAGTCATTTGCTTATTTGATAAAACTACTGGCATCCATTCTCAAGTTTCCTGCCCCAGGGTAATCCTGCTGATATTCTGTGGGTGGTATTGAAAAAAATATATAGTGATTCTGGCTCTCCTCCTTAGCCAATGTGCTCCAGTAATTATCAACTTGGCAAATTGGAGAATACTGTAAATTACTTTATATTTTATTTCAAAGCCACCTACTTTTTAAAGAGGCAATAAAATAAATTACTATTCATAAAGTCTAGGGATGGCTGGAAATTATTCCAGGGCTTTCCCTTGCCTCTTCTTTCCAAGTTTTCTCAATGTAGTGGTGCCAAAGAGCTTAGGAGAAAAATATGTGTCTCCTGCAGGATAAAATTGTGGAGGAAACCCTTTATGCTGATCAGCTTTAAAGCTGGTTTGATGACCACAATAAGCCATTCATATTTTAATGCTAATCTGACCATGAGTTTTTCTCAGTAAAAGTATTTTAATATGGCTCATCCAACAATTTATCTTAGTTGCCATAATATGTATTATATTTGTCTTTAAATGCATCCCCTTCCAACATTTCTGAAAATGTGATCATTGTACTGTCTACTACATACTATCCATTTCATTTCCTTTATGGGGGGGTATTTATTTACTGGTATGCTTATCTTTCTGGGGAAAAAAACTGTAAATATCCTTAACTCTTGCATCAAATAGTGCAAAGAATGTTGGGTTGGATTTCAGGACGTCTAGTTTAAAACTGTTTAGCATCTAACTCTAAGAAATCATACCCCTGAAACCTATATAATTTTATTAATCAATGTCACCCCAATTAATTCAATAAGAATTTTAAAGAAAGCATAGGCCTCTATTTCTAAGAAAAGAAAGAATTAAAGCAATTTCTAATGTTCTTTCTGATGCCCATTTTATTCTTTCCACATCATAGCACACTTTGCTCTTTTGTCCTTCTATTCTTCAAGTGCCTACTGATTTCCATTCCTTATATGAAAGCTGTTTTTCAACTGGTGCTCACTCACAAAAGGAAATGAGAAATTGACAGCTTAAAATAGACAATAAGACTTCTAGAAATTCTGAATGAATGGGTGGCCTGCTGAGGTGTGAAAATGACCTCTCTCCCTGTGAGTCTAGCACTTAGCATCTATTAGGTTTGCTTATTTAATTATGTTCTTCATTTTTACCTAGTTTACTTTCTTTTTGAATTGAGGGTCTTACCATTGTATCCTCAGGTCTTAGTACAATGACTGACACATGGAAGGTATTTCATACATACTAGTTGATGAGTGAATGAATAAAAATGTCAGGTGCAGACTTAGAAGCTGCTTCCATCACTTTTCTCCACATATAATACATTCATATTCCCCTACCTCACTGTATGTCCTCAAGTATCTGGAGCACTATGGTTTGCAAGAAGCTGTTTGATGGGATGCAAACACAGTATTAAATAGCAGTGAATCGTGTAATGAGAAAACTACTTCTTTCAGGTTCTCTTTCCATCCTTCTGATTATTTCCAAGAGAAAAATTAGTGTGGAGCTAGTAGGTCTTTAACACCTGTGAAACAGTTGCTAATCTTCCTTTGCAACAATGAGTAGATCAAGTCAGCCTGAGAGCTTTCCAATGCAATACTATCTAGGTAAAATTTATTAACTTTGTTTCACTGTATTTATTTTCACAATTACTTCCTATTTATAGGTTATCCATTTTTCATTGAAAGTAGCAATACAAAGTTTTCTTTCAAATATTGTAAAGTAATAAACAAAAGTTGATTAAAAGTATATATTAGCTGGTGTGCAGATATAGACAGAAATCTTGAGGGATGTAAGCTGAGAATTGAAATTTAGGAAACTAGATTATTTCATCATCCTTTTGTTTATTTTAAAGACAGGAAATAAAACCATTTTTCTCTCTGACTGTGTTTCTAGAAGTCATTGCAATGAAGAATTACCCTACTGAAAGCTTAAATTGAGTAGAAACTGTTTTCAATTTAATGAGTTGAATTATTCTTATCCTGCCTGAACCATATGGCTTTATATTATATTCTGTTCTTTTCCATTTTGCTTAAATTTAACTGATTCTGATGTTGTTTAAGTCTATTAACTGAACAATCAGCTTTTCAGAAGAATGTGAGCAACCTGACGGAAGTGACTGGCAATACTATCTTCGTATTCTCTCTTAGTGCTGTACCTTGAACCACTCATACACAGTTGACCCTTGAACATTGCTGGGGTTAGGGGCACTGACCCCATGAAGTCGAAAATTCATGTATAACTCTTGCCTCCATGAAAACTTAACCACTGATAGCCTACTGCTGCCTGGAGGCCTTACCAATAATATAAAGTCGATTAATATATATTTTGTATATTATATGTACTATGTACTGTATTCTTACAGTAAAACAAGCTATAGAAAGGAAAATGTTATTAAGAAATTCATAAGGAAGATAAAATACATTCACAGTACTTTTTGAAAAAAAATCAGCTATAAGTGGACCCACGCTGTACAAACCCGTGTTGTTCAAGGATGCGTTGTATTCAGGGACTTGTTAAGTGAGTGAATGGGTGGATGGTTATAGTGACTGGGACTGCAAGGAATGCTCTTGGTTGGGGTCTCTCTTAGAGTCAAACAACATGTGGCCCTGAAGAATGGACTTCTAAGACTTTGTAGTAACATGATAGGAAGACATGAATCCTAACAAATCTGAATTTGTAGTCCAGTTCTGTCACTAACTATTTATACAACCAAGAATAAATAACTTTAACACCTGAGAATTCATTTTCTTTCACCTCACTTCTAAAGTTGTTGCAAAGATTAAGCATGATTGGGATATATGTAAATGTATCAAGTAAGGGTTTTTATTGCAAACCACAGGTACTGACTATGGCTCAATTAAGCAAAAAGCAAATTCATTGGAAAGGTATGGGGAAGCCACAGAATTAAAGGGAAAGCTAAAGAACGAAGCTTTAGCATACTTGACCAAAAGTAGATTGAGGGATTGGTGGCCTGAACTAAGAGATAATGTCCCATGAATTCCATAGATTAATTTTCATGGGGACTTCATTTTTTATTTCAAGATTTTAAAAAAAGAAAATTCTACCTCTCTAGGCAGAGAATTCTAAGGACATTATCAGTGCTGATATATAAAGTGCCTGTTAGCCCAGCTGGTGTGGTTCAGTGGTTGAGCGTCAACCCATGCAACAAGAAGTCACCAGTTCAATTCCCGGTCAGGGCACATGCCCAGGTTTTGGGCCTGATTCCCAGAGGGGGGCATGCAGGAGGCAGCCAATCGATGTTCTCTGTCATTGATGTTTCTATCTCAATCTCTCCCTCTCCCTTCCTCTCTCTCTAACATCAATAAAGAAATAAAATAAAATAAAATGCCTGTTAAAGTCCTTTGAGAATAAGATACACAAAAAAGACTTGAGTTTTATTTTATTTCAGCCATTTCACTGAAGGCTTAGTAAAATTATTGAACATTTCTTTCTTCATCTCCTGGTCTCTCACTGACTGACTGATTGTAGTGGTTACAGAATCCCAGTAGCTCTGAAAACTTGAAGCAAATATGAAAAAGAACAGGACCTCACTCTGTCACACAAATAACACCATTTGACATGGGAACTTTAAAGTCTCATTCACTTTTACTAAATCTCCCACTTTTGAGAGTCACACAGCCAAAGACTGACCATACCAATACAAAGGAAAATTGCAAAAGAGCCCTTTGTTTATTAACAGTGCAATACAAGAGTGTGATAAGTTGGGGGAATGTTGAGAGTGGTCCTCCCCTTCAAGGAGCGATATTTTATCACTGACACTTAGAATCACCATCACATGGTGGTGATGAAAAGCAAACGAACTTTTAATTGTCTTTATTAGTGCCTTAAATTTTTTACACACAAATGGGCCGCTTTGTTACCTGTACCCAGGGTAGACCAGTCCCACTGCCCCACCTCACTGACAGGCCATTCATGTAAAGCAATTTATTTGAATCTTAAACTGTTTATTCCTCTTTGGAAAAGCAAAGAAGGAAGAATGGTACAGGTTTAGGAGCTCAGTATAGATCATAAGGAAAAATAGAGCTGAAGAAGGCAAAAATGAAGAAGGTTAATTTATAGAAGGGAATTTCATTTGGTAGCCATAAATATGACTTAGTATATGAATGACATAGGACAGATCTAAAAAAATACCTAGCACCTGGTGAATAGATGGGCTCACAGAATAGTTGCTAAGCTAGATTGGTTGGTTGTGTGGTGAGTGAGTGGGTTGGTTGGATGGTTGGTTGGTTGGTTAGTTGTCAGTTGGTTTTAAGAAACTTGGAAAGGCAGTATCACTAGGCTCAGAAAAGCCCACATATATCTTAAGGAGGCAAAATGAGGAAATGTTTTAAATGAAAGGGGATGGGGAGAGATTAAGAAATGTAATGCTAAAAGAACATTTTTTCTATTTCTTTTAATATGTCTTTTTTTTTAAACAGATTCTCTTCCTTTTTCCAAGGCTAATCAAGGAAAAAGAATACTTTTTCATACTATATTTAAAACAAATATTTAAGCAAGCTGTGGAAAAGTCTTCTCGTTCTGGACTAGGGATTCTTATTTTATGCGTTATTCAGTACTTCTTGCTCTGTGTGCAGCACAACACATAGCAGCTTTCTCTGCTGTGTTCATTAGCAGCGAGTAATCTACACTTTGTGGGAAGGTACATGTATATATATATATATATATATATATATATATATATATATATATATATTTATATGTTTTCTAATAAATTTTGAAAAGTGACTAGAATATATTTATTTATATTTACTTATTGAATGTATTTTTTAAAGATACATAAAATATAGTAGATATCCTAATTTTTTAAAAGAGCAAAAGAAAGAAAAGCAAGTGTGTCACTGTATAGAAAAGCTAAACTTGTGATAACCACTGGGTGGCAGGGAGCCTGGGGCAAATGCTTGAAGGACAGTTATTGGACTGTGTCTATTAAATACAGATCATCTGCCTTGACAGACCACTGATCAAATTGTTGGTTAGCCCTCACTTATGAAAGCCAAACAAATAATAACCTTTGTTATTAGGTGGCTAAGCAAGTGTCTATGGGCATACACAAGGATCTTCTGAAAGACTTCTTGCATTCATCCCACCACACAGATGAATGGTGTTTAAGGCCTGAAATCATGGCCTAGAGGGTTTTGTTTGTTTGTTTGTTTGTTTTAATCCTCACCCGAGGACATTTTTGCATTTATCTTCAGACAGAGCAGGAGGAAGAGAGAGAAACATCGATGTGAGAGAGACACATCAAGTGGTCGCCACCCACATGACCCCAACCGGGACTGGGGACAAACTGCAACAGAGGTACATGTCCTTAATGGCAACCGAGACTCTGGTCCACAGGCTGACGCTCTAACCGCTGAGCCAAACCGGTCAGGGCAGCCTAGAGGGTTTTAACATGAAACAATTTTAACACTGTTTCAGCCAGTTACCCACCTTAGTCAAAATAATAGATCAAGAAAGTGGCCTTTGGACATGTGACTGTGTACACTGCATTTTGACTAGGAAATGGGAAGACTTTGTCATATGGATGCCAGTAATGATATGCACTTCAGGCGTACCCTCTGCTGAACTCATTATGATTTCTCATCCTTACTGGCTGCCTACATTCAAGTGGCGAATTACTTATTGTGACATTTCTTAAGAATCACATTGTCCCAGAGAAAAGGATCTCATTCTTCATCTTCTGAGAAAGGTCTCTTTCCATGCCAGGAAGTGTACTATTTGGACAGTGTTAAAGAAAAATTCAGTCTGACAATTCTTGTAGAATTATTAAAGAATTCAGGGGAAAAACTATGATGGGTTTTCGAGTAGGGGAGAGAGATGGGCTCAACTCTGAATACAACAAGAAAAAGTGGGGATTTATAGTCAAGAAGCAAGAGGCAGTTCAGTGTGTGGAAAATTACTAAGAGGACATACCAGGTGAAAAAGAAAATTTCTGGCTAAACCAATTTGGCAGGCCAGGGTGATTTCACATATCAAGGGTGGGAAATTCTCACTAAACTGACTAATTTATCAAGATTCTTGTTAAATTGGGCAGTGCAAAGACAAGGAAGTAAAAGGTTGGGCCCAGTTGAGGAGAGGGCTCAGAGGAGCCTGACTAAAGTTTGACCAAGGAAAGAATCTCTGTCAGTACGAAGCTAAGTAAGTTCCAAAGCCAAAGAATGGTACTTACCTTCAGAGGTAAATTTGAAAACATCTGAACGAGACCTTATATACCCATGCCTTGCATATAACCAGAAAATAACTAGATACCCTAGAGAAAAATGATGTGCTTAAGATAAAATTGTAGAGAATATAGGTTTCATATTCATGTTTCAGGACTATCTATCTTTAATATTGGCATTTTAAGAAATTTAAAAAATAATTAGATTTATAAATAACTTTACTTTCTCTTTTTGGTTTTTTGTTTTATAACTCACTGAATTCAATCTGGGCTTTGTGAGAATGAGATTTAAACAATTTCTCTAGAGGTATTTTACCACTTTAATTTTTTTTTTTTTTAATGAAACAGGAAAGATCCAAAGTCATTTGACTCTTAACAATGAGGTATCAGCTAGAGGTTTGTATTCATATAGAACCTTTAACATCAATGAGTGCCTTTTAGAAAAAATTATAGATAAAAGCAATTTTTAATTGTTCTTTTCATATTACCTATTAGATATAAATAAAAAAGGAGTTTATCTCACTCAGAAAACTAAGGAGACTTAAAGCTTTACTAATTTTGTCTGACTTCAGATGTCCTACTTGGTTTGTTTTGTGACTCATAACTTGGAAATACAATTTTTGTATAACATCTACATTAAAAGCTTTTCAATGTTAAGCTTTTCCTTTTGCATTAGTTTCATAACTAATATCTAGTTACAGCACCAATATATTATGTTTATATTTCTAGAAAGAGGCTTGTATTAGGATATATGGCTTAGGGACTGTGTGCCAAATTTGAAACATGGGATTTTTTTTTATTGCCTGGATTGTTGCAGTTTCAACTTGTGCATATCTTTGTGCACTTGTTTGAGTGTGTTAATCAACTTTAAAATTACAAGTAAAAGCCCATCTAGTAATTCAGAACTAGTATTTCTCTGACTATAGCTGATAAATGTTTTATCCTAATGTTCTTTGTTAGGAACTAACAAATCTTGTATGTGCTCCAGTGGAAATATTTCTTTTCCTTATGTGAAGTAGATGTAAGAGAATAACTGGAAAATGAGATTAACTTATTCATGCAGCAAAAAAGAAGGGCGGCCAAGCTTCTTTAAAGGCCAAGGTGACACAGTCAGCTTCTGCAAGCCGTTAGCTGCCATCACCTGCCTGCTGTTGTCTGGGCCCAAAGGCAAGGGCTCTGCTTGTGTTATTGTTTGGAAACACCTATGTCTCCCCCAACCCCCCCCCCTTTTTTTATAGATTTTGTTAGAGAGAGAGAAAGAGAGGAGAGAGAGAGATTGCTTTGTTATTCAACTTAGTCATGCATTCACTGGCTGATTCTTGTTTGTGCCCTGACCAGGGATCTAATTTACACCCTTGGCATATCAGGACAATGCCCTAACCAAATGAGCTAGCTGGGCCAGCACCCTGTGTTCCTTCCGATGCTCCATCAGCTCATCTGTCGTCTGGTGACTCTGCTGCCCTTCACCCAGCATTTGCATGTGTCCAGTCCAAAATACCTGTTATGTTTCCATTTTTATTCAGTTCGAAATACTTTTTAATTTGATTTATTCTTTGACCGGCAGGTTATTTAGCAGTGTTATTTAGTTTCCAAATATTGAGGGATTTTCCACAAATCTTACTTTTTAAAATTTCTAATATAATTCCATTGTGGTATGACTTGAATCCTCTTAAATGTATTGATACTTGTTTTGTGGCCCAGAATATGATCGCTCTTGGTAAAGGTTTCGTGGGCACTTGGAAGAATGTGTCCTCCGCTGTTTGGGGCTGTTCAGTATTGTTTAAGTCTTTTATGTCCTTACTAATTACTTGTTCTATTAATATCAAGAGAGTGGTTTGAACTTTTCTTATTTGCCTATTTTTTTTCACAGTTTTTTCAGTTTTTGCTTCACGTATCTTGAAGTTCTATTCTTAGATGCATAAACATTTAGAGTTGTGTCCTCTTCATGGATTGACTCTTTTATCATTATGCAATGACATTCATTATTCCTGGTAATATTCTTTGCTCTGAAATCTGCTTTGTCTAGTATCAATATAGCAACTCCAGATTTCTTTTGATTAGAGTTAGCATGTATATCTTGTTTCTTTTTTTCCATCATTTTACTTTTAACCTATTTTTTCTTATATTTAAAGGGCATTTTTTATAAAGAAAAACAAATATATAGTTGGGTCTTGCTTTTTTAATCTAATCTGGCAATCTCTACCTTTTAATTTGTGTATTTAGACTACTTTCTTTTAGATATGACTATTGGTTATCTCGTGGCATTCCTTCTGACATGCCAGTGGCTCACCTGGCCTCTGGTGTCCTCATCATCATTACCCAGAATGTATGTCTCTAGTCCAAAAGACAAGAGTTGAGCGAACAAGGAATTTAATACCAGAAGCACACCTATTCCAGCTATTCCTAGATAGACACAAACTACTGAAACTGACTCAGAAGAAATAGAAAATTTCAATAGGCTTGAAGCAAGTAAAGACATTTAATTAGTAATCAACCCTCCCCACCCCACCCCACCCCCCACACACAAAGCTGCAGTACTTGATGGCTTCACTGATTAATCATACCAAAGATTTAAATAAAAATTAATACCAGTTTTTTATAAACGATCCTGAAAAAATAAATAAGGCAGCACCTGTATGCATTCTAAGAGGCCAGCATTACCCTGATGCCAAAACCAGACAAATATATCACAAGAAAACAATACTACAAATCAATATCTTATGAATATAGATACAAAAGGTCCAACACAATACTAGCAAACAGAATCCAGCAACCTATAAAAAGGATTATACATCACAATCAAGTGGGATTTAGCCCAGGAATGTAAGTGGTTCCACATGCAAAAACCAATCTATGTAATACTGTGTATTAATATACTAAAGAATAAAAACCACATGGTCATCTCAACAAATGCAGAAAAGTACTTGACAAAATTCAACACACTCTTCATGATAAAAACCCTCAATGCACTAGGAATGCAACGGAACTTTCTTATCCAGATAAAAATTATCTATGAAAACCCATAACTGACATCATGCTTAATAATGAAAGACTGAAGTTTTCCCCCCTATGTTTAAGAACAAGACAAGAATGTTGGCTTTTCCAGCTTCTATTTAATGTTGTCCAAAAAGTTCTCGCCTATGCAAGTAAGGCTCAAAAAGAAATAAAAGATATCCAAATAGAAGGAAAAAGTAAAACTAGCTGTAGTTGACATGATCTTCTATAAAGAAAATTTTAAGGAATCCACCAAAAAACTACTAGAACTAGTAAACAAGTTTAGCAATGTTGACATACAGTATACAAGATTAATATACAAAATTCAGCTGTATTTCTACATATTAGCTACAAATAGAAACTGAAATTAAAAGGAAAATTTCATTTATAATAGCATAAAAATAAAATATGTAGGAATACGTTTAAAAACAATGTTGCTAGATAGATAACTCTGAAGACTACAAAACATTGTCAAATAAAATTAAAGAAGACTTAAATAAATAGAAAAACATCCCTTGCTCATGATTTGGATACTGAGTGTTTTAAGATTGCTATACTCCCCAAATTGATTCAATGTAATTCCTATTAAAATCCTAGCTGCCTTTTTTTTTTTTTTTTTTTTTTTTTTTTTGCAAAAATTGACAAGCTGCTCCTAAAATTCATATGGGAATAAAAAGGGCCCAGAATAGCCAAAACAATCTTTAAAAAGAGGAACCAAGTTGGCAGAGTCACACTTCCTTTCAAACTTACTCCAAACCTATAGCAACCAGGGCACTGTGATACTGGCATAGGAGAGGCATACAGATCAATGCCAGATACCCGCAGGCAGAAGCAAGATTGACCTCTACCTTACATCCTATACAAAAATCAGTTCCAAATGGATCAGAGATCTAAATGTGAGAGCCAAAACTATAAAACTCTTAGAGGAAAAAAATATATATAAATATTCATATTCTTGGAAAAATATCAGAAGTGCAAGCAAAAAAAGGAAAAAATAGATAAACTAGACTTCATCAAAATGAAAAATTTTGTGTCTTGACACTCTCATGAAGGAGACAAATGAAGGTAAAAAAAAAAAAAAATCACATGCTTATTTCAATAGATGCCCAAGAAGCATTTGTCAAAATTCAACATTCATATATGGTGAAAACTCTCAACAGAATGGATATAGAGAGAACATACCTCAACATAATGAAAGGCCATATGATGACAAGCCCATAGCTAACATCATACTCAATGTTGAAAAGCTGAAAGTTTTACCTATGAGATCAGAAACAATACCAGGATGCCCATTCTGACTACTTTTATTCAACATAGGATTGGAAGTCCTAGCCAGAGCACTTAGGCAAGGAAAACAAATAAAAGTCATCCAAATTGGAAAGGAGGAAGTAAAATTGTCACTTTTTGCAGATGACATGCTACTATATATTTTTTAAAAACCTAAAGACTTCACCAAAAATCTATTAGAACTAATAAATGAATTCAGTAAAATTGAAGGATACAAAATTAATATATACAAATCTATTGAGTTTTTATATAATAATAACAAACTATCAGAAAGCAAAATTAAGAAGACAATCCTGTTTACAATTTCATTAAAAAATACCTAGAAATAAATTTAACCAAGAAGGTAAAAGCCCTATATACTGAAAACTATAAGACACGGATGAAAGAAATTTAAGAAGACTCAAACAAATGAAGAGATGTTCTGTGCTCATGGATTGATAGAATTGATATTGCTAAAGTGTCCACATTACCTAAAGCAATCTACAGATTCAGTGCAATTCCTATCCAAATTCCAATGACATTTTTCACAGAACTAGAACAACAATCCCAACATTTGTGTGGAGCCACAAAAGACACCAAATAGCCAAAGTGATCTTAAGAAAGAAGAACAGAGCTACAGGCATCACACTCTCTGATTTCAAACTGTATTCCAAAACTATGGAGCCGGGAAAGGGGGGAGGGAATGGGGACACCTGTAATACTGTCAACTATAAATAAAAATAAAATAAAACTATACTAATAAAAAATAGTTTGTTGTTGACATAAAAATAGACACATAGATGAATGGAAAAGAATAGAGACTCCATATGTAAACCTGTGCATTTATGGTCAATCATTTTATGACAAAGTAGACAAGAATATACAATGGGGTAAACACACTCTCTTCAATAAGTGGTGTTGGGAAAACTACACAGCTAAATGCAAAAGAATGAAACTGGACCACTATCTTATACCACATACAAAAATTAACTCACAATGGATTAAAGACTTGAATATAAGACATGAAACCATAAGATTCTTAGAAGAAAATATAGGCAGTAAGCTCCTTAACATCAGTCTTGGCAATGATTTTTTTGATCTAACTCCAAAAACATAGGCAAAAAAAGCAAAAATAAACAAATAGAACTACATCAAACTTAAAAGAGTCTGCACAACAAAGCAAACCATCAACAAAATTAAAAGGTAACCTGCTGAATGGGAAAAAATATTTGTAAATAATATATCTGATAAGGGGTTAATATCCAAAATATATGAAGAACTAATACTACTCAATAGCAAAAAATTCTGATTTAAAAGTGAGAAGATCTAAATAGGTATTTTTCCAAGGAAGACATACACTTGGCCAAAGGGTACCTGAAAAAATGCTCAACATCTCTAAGCATCATGGAAATACAAATCAAAATCACAGTGAGATAGCACCTCAAACCTATCTGAATGGCTATTACAGAAAAGACAAGCAATAATAAGTGTTGGTGAGGATGTGGAGAAAGTGCACTGTTGGTAAGAATGTTAATTTGTGCAGCCACTATGGAAAACAGTATTGAAGTTCCTCAAAATATTAAAAATAGAGTTACTGCCCTGGCCAGTATGGCTCAGTGGTTGGAGTCTCGGTCCATGAACAGAGGAGTCACAGGTTCGATTCTAGCCAAAGGCACGTGCCTCAGTTGTGGTTCGGTCCCCAGACCTGGTCGGGATCATGCAGGAGGTATCCAGTCAATGTGTCTCTCCCGCATTGATGTTTCTCTCTCTCCCCCTCCCTCCCACTCTATCTAAAAATAAATGGAAAATAATATCCTTGAGTGAGAATTTAAAAAAATAAATATAGAGTTACTATATTGTCCAGCAATTCTACTTCTGGGTATTTATCTGAAGAAAATGAAAACAATAATTTGAAAATCTATATTTACTCCCATGTTCATTGCAGCATTATTTACAATAGCCCAAATATGGAAACAACCTAAGTGTCCATTGATAGTTGAATGGATAAGGAAACTATGATGTATATATACACACACAATGGAATATTATTCAGCCATATAAAAGAAGGAAATTTCTTTTTTCAATCCTTACCTGAGGATATGTTCATTGATTTTAGAAAGAAGAAGGTGGAGAGAGAGAGAGGCAGAGAGAGAAACATTGATGTGAAAGAGAAACATCGATTGGTTGCCTCCTGAACATGCCCCAGCTGGGGATCAAACCCGAAACCTAGGTATGTGCCCTGACCAGAAATCAAACCTGCAACTTTTTGGTTGTATGGGATGATGCTTCAACCAACTGAGCCACCTAGCCAGGGCAAAGAAGGAAATCTTGCCACTTGGGCAGTAGCATGGATAAACATTGAGGGCACTATGCTGAGTGAAATAAGTCAGGTAGAGAAAGACAAAAACCGCATGATCTCATACGTGGAATCTTAAAAACAAACAATTAAGCTCATAGATACAGAGAAAAGAGCAATAGTAGCCAGAGGTGGGGAGTGAGGTTTGGCAAATTGGGAGTCAAAAGGTACAAACTTCCAGCTATAATATAAACAAGTCATGAGGATGTAATGTCCAGCATGGTGACTATAGTTAATAATATTGTATTGTGTATTTGAAAGTTACTATAAGATTAGCCCTGGCCAGTGTGGCTCAGTTGGTTGGAGCATCCTCCTGTGCACTGGAAGGTCACTGGTTTGATTCCCAGTCAGGGCACACACCTAGGTTGCAGGTTTGATCTCCAGTTGGGACACATAGGGGAGGCAACTGATCCATGTAGCTTTCCTACATCAATCTCTCTCTCTCTCTCTCTCTCTCTCTCTCTCTCTCTCTCTCTCTCTCTCCCCCTTCCTCTCTCTCTCCCTCTCTCCCTCTTTCTCCCTCCCTCTTTCTCACTCCCTTCTTCCCTCTCTGGAATCAATAAAATAAAATAAAATAAAGTTAATAAGAGATTAGATCTTAAAAGTCCTCATCACAAGAAAAAAATGTAATTGCATATGTGGCAATGTTAACTAGACTTATTGCAGTGATATTTCACAATATACACAAATATCAAATCATTATGTTGTATACCTAAAACTATTATAATGTTATTTGTCAATTATACCTCAATTAAATAATAAAAAGAGAAGAAAGGTCAGTCACAGATAGAGAAAATATTTACTATATATATCTGACAAAGGGCTTTATTCATAATATATAAATTTCTTCTACAAATTATGAAAAGACAAACAGCACATTATAAAACTAAATATAAAAATAAATAAAACATTGAGAAATTATAGATTAATATTTAATTTATTTCAGGTTAGGGAATGGAAAATATCAAAAGAAAAAATGTCAATTGGGTTACATACATATTTTAAAATTCTACATGACAAAATGAACCCATAAATTAAAAGTCAAACAAACTGGAAAAATATGGTTGTGGTATATTTTATAGTCCAATAGAAGTATAACTGAAGCCACTAATGTGAGCCCATATGTAATTAAATTTTCCAGTAACCATATTAAAATAAAAAGAAGTGAAATTAAAGTTAGTGATATCTTTTATTTAACCCAACTTATTTGAAATATAGCCATTCTAACATGTAATTAATATGAAAAATTATTAATAGTATATTTTTAATAAAATATATTCTTGGTTTGGATTGTCTTCAAAACCTGGTTTGCATTTGGCACTTACAACACATTTCAATTCAGACAGAGGCTCAATGGCCACCATGTCTAATGGCTACCATATAGAATTAATATAAATAAAAAAGGCTAAAGCTATGAGCAGATAATTCAAAGGAGAAGAAAGATAATTGGCAAAAAAAAAAAAAACACAACAAAACAAAACAAAAAAACCCTACATTTTTAAAAATGTTGAGTGCAACTGGTAATTAAAGCAGAGCAAAAAGATGCACTGTGGTCCAATTTTGGATTAATTCAAATATAAAAAGTTCTTTATTAAAAACCATAACTATCAATGCTATGAAGTTTCCAGTTGGGGGAGACA